>JAWWMS010000001.1:6306740-6356665 GCA_035048045.1 Chlorospingus semifuscus | reverse complement strand
TTTTTTTATTGTTGGGTTAGAAAGAGCTTTCCCCATAGCAAGGGACCCTCAAACCTTTATTGGTTTATATGGAGACTATATATATGTGCTTGGTTAAAAAAAGAAATAAAAACCCCCAAAATTGAAATGCAAGCCTTTCCAAATGGATAAATGTCTGCCTTGGGGAAAATGCGAGTTTGTTTGCTTAAATACTCAGCATTGTGTGGTAACAAATAATGATCATTTCTGCAGTTTTATAGCATGGGTAGGCTTATCACTGTCTTATCTTACTCCTATACCTGTGCTAAGTCTTATCTCTCTCTTAAAAATTTAATTAGACAACGACCCGAGTTACTTTTTCGGACTCCAAAGGAGCTCTGACCTTTTTTCTTGTCTCCTTAGTATTCGATGTTCAAATGGTTTAAACTTACATGTTTTCACTAGGCAAGTGAAAAGCAAATTTAATATGAGAACATGAGACTCTGTATCCATTCTTTAAGTATTTAATGGATTGCGCAACTCTGCTTCAAACTGACTGCCCATTTTCCAGTGACTTCTGTATCAACTTTCTTTCCACTTTGGTGGCAGCCACCAACTTTCCTTCCTCCCTTGGCAAAGACTGAAGTGTCGGTGCTTAGATTCAAACTGTTTTATTTGTTGTTTTGCTGTTGTTTTTTGGGGTTTCTTTCCAACAGTTTTAATGAAAGTAATATCTGTTTGAGGTATCCTGCCATGCTATGGTCTCCAGGTTTTCCCAAAAGTTGGCAGACAGCCCTCTTGCCAAAGAAATGCTCATTTATGAACTTGATGGTTGATTGCTTTGTTACAATTATTTTGGAAAACCTCATCTTTTAAGAACTGCCTTTTCTGTGGATGAGGGTCAAATCAAATTGCTACTCTGCAGGTAAAATCATCAGTTCATCTACAGCTTAAACTTAGCCCAGCTGTAATGCCAGGAACACAAAACTGTGAAAGAAAACAATCTTGTTTTTTTCCTTCTGTTCCTAAAACTTTCTGTTCCTATATCTACTCACTACATGATTTCAGATGCTGAATATGGAGGACTATCTTCCTTCACGCTAAGAAATAAACAATTAATTTTCTTGCAGTTTGTATAGTGACTCTGTCACTGAGTAATTGAATCTGAATTATTCATATACCAACTAGTGGCATGAAGTGTGTTACAAGTTTTCCAAGTATATATAAAATATATTTTTCCAAGCTGTATTGTATTAATTTGTGGTGAAGGTAACAAATTCAATTTGCCTCACTGAGAAAGCAAACCAGAAAGTTAATTCCGTTTTCAGTTAGCATGTGAAATCAGCGGAATAATAAAACATAGGAAGGAGAAGCAAATCTAAAAACTTGATTCAAAACTAGAGGAAATACCCAAGGGAGCACAACTTGGGGGTCATGCAGCTAGAGAAAGTATATATCCAATAAAATGTGTGGCATATTATGGGGGAAAGCAACACTTGAGAGGGTTGTGATTAACACAAGTCAAAGACCGAAGCCTGAGAAAGAAATTGTCTTGTCCAGAGGAAATGCTGGAAATGCTGATTTGCAGATGATTGGTGTAGATAAATGTTATTTCAAAAATCAGGTATGGACTCCATTGTTGTTGCTCAGATATCCTCTTTTTCTCCTTAATAAGACCTTATAGGAGTTTTTAACAACTCATCTCTTTCATAAAAGGGAAAAAACCCAGCTTTTTGGTCCTAGGATTTTTGTTGTGTTACTTGGTTTTTTGGACAAAGTGAAAGAAAGGGGTGGTTAACAATGTGCCAGAGTGAAATGGACTTTCTGAAATAACAGAATTGGTACTCTAACATACACTGAACATGGGAAAATGGGAATCTCGGTCAAAACCCCTGGAAAGTCTGACAAAGAATCAATGCATGTGCAAAGAACTTTGAGGACTAAATGGATCTGGATAGAGGGATCCATTCTTTGGACTAAAGAACAGGACAGATTGCTCCAGCTCCTGCTGTTGGGAATCTACAGACAAATATTTTGGAAGGCCTGTAAGGCCAGCTCCAAGAACAAACGATAATTTATATCCAAATTGTTTCTCCTTCAGATTTCTCTCTTAAAAAATTCTGGGGAAAAAAAGTTAATTTAAGCTCTGCTAGTATCTCTTTCACGATGATTAAAGAAGAGAAATTCCCAGAGTAAAGAACTTCTGGTCAAAATTTATAGTTTTAAGTAAAGTTTTAGACTTAGATATAAGGAAATGTTTGTTTTTGATAAGTGGATAGCAGGCTGTTAGGAAAGATAGTTATTTAATAAGCAGAAAGTTGGAAACATTCTAAAATTGAGAAAGCAACTGCTTTTTATCATCACTGAAATCTGAAATGTAAATAGTTGCAAGCATTTCTTTATTTTTCTCCCTGTTTTTCATGTGTGAGCCTGAAACTTAAGTTTTGCCATTTTCCTTTCCTTCTCAGCAGGTAGATATTTAACAGAAGCAAGAAATTAAGCAAACCAAACTCATTCAATACCAGATTGAACGCTTTTGTACCCGTCTCCTCTGCAGCAGCTGAAGTAAAACAAATGAAGTGTTTCTGGTCGCACTCAGTTTGTCAAGCATAACAAACTTGTGTTTCAAGTAAAATAAAGCTGGCACCAGAGCACCATAAGCCAGGATGGTGCTTGTCTTGAGCTCCATGACATTAATTCTAGTCCAGAAGCTTTGTCTGTTCACAGGTCCTTAAAATAACGTCTTTGCCTGTGTCTTTGACTAGATAAATCTGCATCTACTTATTAGTTTCAGCACAGAAAAGTGAACAAAAGCTCAGCCAGAATTTGTTTTGGTGGCTAGCTGTGAAACACTTCAACTGTGTTCTGTCTTCCCTCCACCATGAGCTCTGCTGGGAGCTGAGACATCTTGATTGCCAAACTCCTGAGAGAGTATCAGAGATCAATTAGACCATCACATCAAATTCAAGGGAATTAGAATTCAAGAGGTAATAATTTTTTTTTTTAACTGCACAGACCATTTATTTGTTTTGTCAGTGGCTGCATGAGGTGTACCAGGTATTTAAACCATCCTAGAAACTGAAAGTGATTGACTTGACTTTAATCTGCCCCAGTGGTTAAAGTGGAAGTTCAGCTGTGTGCCTTGCCAGGTGGTGACTGATGGGACGTGCAGGCTTGTCTGAGTGCAAGCAACCTGCCCAAAATACCCAAGGCAAAGTAATTGGCATTTCCCTCTGTCTGCTCAGCCTTGTGACTGCTGGGCCCAAAGATGCATCAGCAGGAAGGCAATTATGTGGATGCCTGGAATCCTTTCTGCCCAAAGTGGTTTTAATCAGCATGCAAATAATGTAAATAAATGCAACCGTGAACCACTCAAGAAAAGAAGCCTAACCACAATTTTTTTTTCTATTCCTTTTTTGTTATGCGTGTGTTTGTTCCATTATGTATCCATATCATACCATTCCTTTATTCTTTTTGATTTTGAATGCTTTAAATTTACCAAGACAAGTTTGTGCACAAATTACAAAACCAGTATGACCTGAACTAATAAATTTTCAATGAGCTGGGCTCACTTTCTTACTCAGCTGTGAGGAATCTACTCAAAATATTCATTTTTTTTTAGTGTGTTGTGCTAAACGTAAACCTTTGATCAGACAGTACATGAATAAGGAATGTTGTTTTTCTGCATTAAGTGGAAATGAGGCCTAAGGCAGCCTGCTGTTAGGATCATAAGTACTAAATAAAATATGAACTAGTTAAACTTTGCAACCTTCCAAGGACAGGCATAATTTCATATATTAAAAGAAATCTTATGTAATAAATCAAGAGATTTGTTTTAGATCATGTCATGTTACAGCTTCAAATACAAGACTGAAATTTAAAAGTGGTAAAGTCTTAGAATATAGATTTTTTTTAAAATCTACTTCTTACTTTTTTTTTAATTATCACATTTTTTTTACCTTTGTGTTTTTGCTCTTTAAAAAAATGCTTAGACATTCTGCTTGTTTTTCCTTCTTGGCAGCCTAAAGGCCTAAAAAAAAAAGAAAAAGCGTTGATTGTGTATTCAGTATTATTTGTCTTTTACCTTCTTTTTTCTTTTATTTCCTATGGCTTGCTGCTCCAGCAAATTGGAGCAGAGATGTGTCTTGAAGATATGATGACCAAAAAGTAAATGAACAATTTAGCAACGTTTTTTCACATTCTTGTAATAATTCTTGAAACTATTAGGGTTTTCAGCCTGCGTTGGGTATTGGGGAACCATTCAGAGTCTTCTCTTTGAATCTATCAACTTTGCATTCTTTATATTTTCTTAACGGTCCTCTGCTGTCGGTTTTCTTCCTCTTGTTTGATGGTCTTTATATTTCAGTTTTATCACTTCTCAATATATCAGGTATATTGTGTGCATCTAAATTTTGGTCACAAATGCTAAGATTTTTAAATTGTGATGTAAATTATTCCGTGACAGTGACAAGAATAGAGCAACTATTCTGTACTGCTCCCCACTGTCCCTTCACATGTGACCACAGGCAACACATGTTTTGTTTAGTATTTTATATTATATTTTTTATTTTATTATTTATTTTATTTTTACTTTATTTTTATTTTTAATTTTAATTTTTATTTTCTCTTATTTTAATTATTTTATTTTATTTTTATTTATTTTATTTTATTTTTATTTTTTTAAATTGTTTATATTTTTATTTGATTTATTTTTTTAGTGTTTTATAATTTAATTTTTCTTTATTATTTTTATTTTATTTTCCTGGGCATGCTTAGCTGGATACATGCCTTCAGTGCATAGGCTTACCCAAAATGAGGTGTCACTGAAATCCCTGAATACAAATCCTCTCCTGTTTCTTTGGCTTCCTAGGTAGCTGGAAAGGTTCTGGTCCACTTTTGCTGCCTTGTTTCTCTTATGTGGTGTTATTGTACCTTGTTTCATCAACTTTTCATCTAATGCATTTTAGGTGTAGTTTGTAGTTTTTTTACCAGCATTCTAAGTATGTTCATTCATTAAATGCTTTATTAGAAATATTTCATTTTTAGTACAAAATTTTAAAATAAGTAGAAACTGCTGCAGGTGTTCTGGCTCAAAACTGAGGATAATTGTCTGCAACTTGGTGTCCTATTTTTATTCTGTGCGCCATTTAGATAAATTATTGCCCATTATGCATGTGCTATTTTAAAAGATCACTAAATATGTGTAATATTTTCTTGTGCTGCATTATCAATGGCAGTTCATAGAAGCCGTTTCTCATTTCATATTGGAGATTTTAAACTTTCAACCTCCCATGAAAGCATAGCCCGTAATATTGTAACTCATATTAAGTTTAGTATTTTTCTAATGACAGAGATGTTAAAAGGTTTTCATTTGCAAAGAAGCTTTGCTTGCTTAATCTAGTAATCCCACCTTAATAAAATACAAACCCACTTGAGACAGGGCTTCATCACTTAAAGGAAAATAAGATAGCTTAGGTATTGATTAATTTTCCTGTGTCGTTGTCAATAATGCCAAAATATGAGTACAAATTAGCTTGTCATCTTTAGGTGTAACTGCCATTTATTATGTTCTCTGAAAATGCTATCACAGCCATTTTATTTTATGTCAACATTATTATAGTCATTATACTCTGGGAGTTTTTCTGTGTGTGGAGAAAAACCACATGTGGTTGCAAACATAGTGACAGGGCTGCCTGACCTTTCTGCCCAGGACCTCTCCTGCTGCTGCTCCTCTGTGGAGTTTGAAACTGTGGTGACAGAGCAACATGGGGCAGTTGATGACGAGACTGAAACCTCTACAGATTGTAATTAAAACCTAAAATACTGCCTTTATCCATAATTTTGATCTTTTTCAAACTAGTACAAACCAAATTAAACCAGTTTCAACTGATTTGAATGGTTGGATCTTGTCAAAACTGGATTGAATTATTCAGAACTGGTTGGATGTGGTCCGAACTGGTTGGATCTGGATCTGGTCCAGATCCAACCTGTAGAACTGGTTGGATCAGATCAAAACCATTTTGAACCAGTTAGAACTGTTTTGAACCAGTTGAAACCTGTCTGAAGCAGTAAGTAATGGTCAGATCTGGTTCAAACTGGTTTCAAGCAGAGTTCAGAGCCAGTTTGTTCTGGGCTGGACTGGTTTGATCCTGTTTAAAAACAGTCTGAACCTGCTTGAACTTGTTGACACTGGTCAGGACTGGTTGGATCTGGTTCAAACTGTCCGGTTTTTCATTACTGATTCCATCAGGGAAGAGATGTAATTCTCGGCCACTGTTACTAATTTGTGTCTCTTAAGGAAAGTGTTCTGGAGAGCAGCCATCAGCTTTTTCTTTCAATTCATTAATTTGTGGGGTCAAAAGGCTGAAGATGCAAATTAGGCTTCTAGGCAAGTTTATCTCATCTCAAGCCACAACTTTGCATCTTAACTATAATCTTTAAGTGCAGGGTACATGTCAAGCACGCTGTGTTAATGTGGCCTAAAGAAACACACTGCAAGTGCAAAACCAGCACTTGTTGTTAATCTCATTAATGTCTTAAGTCTACTCAGAGAACTATTTGTCTTGGTATAATGATATTAATTCCTATAAACCAAATTATGCAACTGTTACAAGTCATTCCCAATAATGGGACAATCAGAACTGATAGAAACAGACATTGTATATGTTGTCCTTTCTCTAGCATTAACCTTACCTTTCGTAAAAATCTTGGTGCTGAGATTGGTGGTGATAATTCAGTAGAAAAGCAGTGTGGTGTTATGGGGAGTGGTCAACACCTCACTTTCTACACCAGAAATCACTGGTATTGATCATTCTTTCTTCTCTTTGTTGGGAAGAGTGGGGTGTTGACTTAGAGTGTTTCTTCCTCCGCAGTTCGAATCTGCTTTGGTTCATTTATATTGTTTGGCAAACACAGTTTATTAACTTGATCTTTATTGACTTGTAAAACCATTCTTTTTTTTGCTTCAGCTCACAAACCCATGTTCCCTTAGTGACTATAATTGACCATTTCTGATTAGTGTTTGGAGCCCTGGCAGCTTTGCCATCATCCTGTGCTCTCTCTTTCATGGCCTTTGCTGTCACCTGGTGATTGCACTTTTGGGAATCCTTTCTTAAATCTCCTGGTTTTCTTTAAGGTGTGGTTTTCTGATAGCCTGAATAAGGTGTCATTGTTACAGACTCATCACATGCACATCTTTTTTTCTAACACTGTTAGAGGGACCAATGTATTTATGCCTCAACATGTGTTACACATAAGGTAAAAGTCAATGCCCATGAAGAGCTGGGGTTCTTGTGGTAATGCTGTCCCTGCCTTCTTTCCTTCTCTCTCTTTTTCCTCTCTCTACTCCTTTTCTCTTTTTCCTATCCCCCTATAGTAGGAATACTCACCCCCTTTATTTTTTTTCAATAAATTGTTCTGAGATGTAATATCACTGCATTTACACTTTATTTTCATCCGAAAAATCTAATCAAAAGAATCTTCTGCTACTCCTGCTTTTATAGAATGGGACACACCAGTAACAATTCACTTGACAACCACAATGATCTGTTAGAAGACACTCATCCACAAAGTAGCATAAAGCCTTGAAAATATTTTTTTGCCAGCATTGCTCAAGCCATGCTGTTATTAAAGGGTATGCACTTGAACGACACCTTTGATCTGGTGTCTCAAATGTCTTCGCTGGTGTTCAGCATGGCAAAGAAAGTGCAAAGACAGAGAGCGCAGAATATGGGAAAGGCTCCTGACAGTCACAGGGAACTGTCAGCAAGAGGGAAGCAGGGGTGGAAGATTTTGTGCTAAAAAAGTTTGAAGTTCTGAGATGACTTTGAGATGCGTCGATGTATAGGAAAACTATGAACTAGAACAGTAAGAAATGCCATGAGAATTTTTTTTTTTAATTTTTATTTTTTTATTTTGTGCGCCTGTATGCATTTTGTTGTTTTTCTAGATACATATAGCCTTCATGCTACTAGGTAAAGCTGTACTGGGTTTTATAGGTATTGTGTGTTCTTTCACACTGCATCTAAAGTCAATGTGGAACAGAAATTCTTGTGTATTATTAGAAATAAGGTCAACACTGGTCTTGGAGGCCTAAAAGAGTTTTACTTTTGGACTTCTTTCCTGTCGAATATTAATAGGCAGATGTCACAGCCAGGAAATATGCCAAGAGGCTCAGGATTGAACAGGGGGACAACTTAATATAGTAATCTTGCACACTGTGAGACAGCTTTGGAGTTGGAGGCATTGTATCTTCAGACATTTGATCTTCAGACAAAATTACGGGTGTACAACCTGAACTAAGTATCCTTGCTGGCAGCAGGGCTTGCTGGCTCCTCAGAGAACTGGGAGATGGCATCAGCTCTGGCCTGACCATTCCTGCAGAACTTATGTGGGAGTTGAACTTGAATTAGCAGGAGGACACCCACTTAGTGCCTGCGATCCACAGGAACTTCAGCAACTCTGTGCCTAAGACACTGCACAGGAACAGCTCATCCCTCTGCTATTTGTGTTAGAAGTAATGAGGAGAAAAGGGAACAAGCAAAGGCCTTGTGTGGTTCTGCTCAGTACTTCCAGCTTGTTCAGCTTCAGGCATGCATGGCTGCAGCACTGCAGTTGAGCTGTGTCTTCAACCAGCTCTACATGAGCTTTGTTTGTGATCAAGGAGCCTTTAAACATGTTTGGGGCATTTGGTTTTGCTGGGGAATATATTTGGTGCTGTTAACTTCATTTGTAAACTGCAGATTCAAGTGCAGCTCAAGCTCTGGGTGTGGGAGCCCATGACAAAAACCTTGTTAACTGAGGGCATGAAGATGGGTGTCCCAGCCAGGTGGATAGACCCTGGGAGATAGAGAGCAGGAAAAGGGAAGAAGAGTAACACCATGGCATGCTTGGACTGTGAGGGGATAAAAGCCCAGGAGTTCCTTTGGGATCTCTCCTCAGAGGAACCAGATCAGACTGTTTGTCATATTGCAGCTTTATGGGATGAGACATCTGAGACTGCTTTGGGAAACCTGGGATCAAGCTGCTGAGGAAACCTGGCCTGACTTTGTGAGTGAGGAGACCAGTGGGAACCCACCTGGTCTTTGGGGCCGCCACTGTGAAGGAGCTTTGGTCCCAGCAGTTAAAATCTGTGACATTGGGAGTGTGGCTGCCAGGGAGTCCTGTGAATGGTCATACTGGTCACACTGGGAAGTTTCCTTAACAGTTTTGTTGTTTGGTTTTTTGGTTGGTTTTTTTTGGGTTTTTTTTTGTTTTTTTTTTTCAAAAGCAGAAGGATTTTTAGCATTTTTCAATGTCGATGTAATCTGAAAGCTTTTTCTAAAAGCTGCTCCTACATCAAGATTTGGACTTGTGTGTGTGAAGTGACTCACTTTGAGCAGCCTGGCTTGTGACTGCCCCTGTGGGACAGAACCTCCTCTCCCCACTCGCTGCTTTGAACCACAGCAACACCAGCAATTATGGGTCACAGTGTGAAGACCTGACATTATAACTCTCTGCATGTAGAGTGATTATAACTGAGTCACTAGTAATATTGGGAGTGCACTTGAATATTTTTCTGAAAAAAACAACAAGAAATGTCTGAAGGATATATAAAGAACCTTTTGTTTTTATGCTTTGGTAAATTCTTCCACATTCTTCATTTTTTCTTTTTTTTTTTTTCTTTTTCAGAAATTTTGATTAGCTGATGTTAAATGGGACTCAGTATTATTTTTTGTGTTCACTCAGTATCTTTCAGGCAAAGGTTTTAAAGGCCATCACACATTTGTGGTAGAACCCATGAGTGAAACTCAAATTTCCTGGCACATTTAACATCTAATTAGTGGCCTTGGTTTCAAATGGATGCATGTGGGTAGGATAATACACATGTATTAAACTCTGTAGAGCAAAACAGATCAGAGCTGAGTATTTACATTTGTACTTGCAGGAGCAGGTTCCAAATTTGCTTTTATTTTCTCCAATATTGTATAACAGCCACTGAGAGCAGGAGAAGCAATTGAATATGATTAACCTGTCATTGTGTTAATTATATACAGTGCAAGGTTGGGATGGCAGCAACAACTCATCAGTTTTGTTTCCAACACAAGTCCTTCTGGCAAGTGAGGATTTAGTAAGTTTTAATTCCACTACACATGCTAAGGTTAAGCTCAGTTGGAAGAACTTTATCCTTGAAATTTTTAGTCAAAGTTTAATCACTCGATTAACTTCCTGAAACTAGAGGATTGACCTCAAATCCTCATCCTTAATAAGAACTTTGCAGTAGATAAGATTCAGTAGAAAACACTTCTCTATCTCCAGAAAGGCTTTTCTTTACATTTTTTAATGAAACTGGAATGATGCAGTTACCCTTCCATTATCAAATCAACCTTCACTGAAATTCAAACTTCATGACTGGTACCACTGAAATTGCAGTCCACTTGTTATTTGACTTTTTAGACTTCTTACTGCTTCTCAGTGTGAAAATACAATTACTTGTTTACCAGTTGACGCTGCCTACCTCAGTTCAGTTAAAGGGATGCAGCCTCCACACTGCTCTTAGTCACCAGTTTCCTGTTGAGACTGAAACATTGCTATGAAGGTTCTTGTGGTGCCCTACAATATTCATCATGACTAAGCATTGGGATGCTTTTAGTGGGGGAAAAAAAAAATCAAAGCTATCACCCACCTTTGAAAAAATGTGTCAGAATATATATTTGCATGTATTTTTCATTATTTCCTCAGCTGAACTGATTCTCCAGGGTCACATGAGGCTTTATTCAACTGGAACTTTTTCAGATTTGATGGCATGCTTGGGGATGCTCCTTCAGATGGAGATCTGCAGAGTAGAACATTGGAGTTCATTTGGCAGTTTGGTAAATGATTACTTTGTTTACAAAAACAGCAGAAGGGTAGCTTGGCTTGAGTTGCCAGTCAAGCAGTTTTGTGCTATTATCTAGATTTTCCCTCTCCATTATCCTTGTTGGTTTTGGTTTGGTTTTTGTTCAGAATATTCTTGCTATTTTGCCTGAAGTTAAAACTTATTCCTAAAAGTACTTTGCAGTTGGTTTTAAGTGCACTCATGTTCTCTTCTTTCCCCTCTCTGTAAAACATTTACTGAACATTTCAGGTTTGATGGTCTGTTAGTTCTGAAATGCAGAAAGAGAGAGCGAGATCTCTCTCCTTTGTTTACTTATCCTTCTTTGGAGTTACACTGGCAGCTTTTTCATGTCATCCTTTACAATGTGGTATAACATTTGGTGTGTTTAAAAATCCCTGTTAGGCACTTGGATTCTAATTAATTATGGTGAGATTTGTATTCCTAAATCACGTAGCACAGATTGCCATATTCCCAGGCATTAACCCAAAGCAGTCAGCACACCTGAAGAAGCATCTACTGAGCAAGAAATTGGACTTTTTCCAGCCAATTACCAAATGCTAATTAGAAGATCAAGTAGGTCAAATGAGAATGAATAACTTCTCGTGCTCCTCTTTGCTCAAGTTCTTTGAGTGGGCTCACAGGCAAGGCTTGGGAGGTATCACAGCTTCCACAGGCAGATGTTTTATGAGCCCTGGCTCATTTGACTACAGCTCTTCTACACCATGTGCTTCCTGTCACCAGGGCTCATCTAATTTCTGTGTGACTGGTAATTCCTCCCAGGGTCCCTTAATTCACACTTGCTTCCAGTGTGGTACTGGTAATTCCACAGGTCATTCCTAAGTGCCTCCCAAAAGTCGAGCCAGACTGGAATTGATATGGGAAACCCAAGTTAGAGCTGATAGAAAATAACATCTAAACTTATGTGGCAGTAAATGAGATAAGGAATGCGCTTCTGTGTACAGTTTTAGGAAAAACTTCTTGATTCATCCAGTGAATGATATTCAACAGTGCCATTTGAAGTGTATGATACTGAGGTTGCTATAGAATTTATGGTATTTAAAAGTTTTGATGTTCACAGGTGGTTTAGTTGTACGAAAAACTTTGAACTTCACTCATCTGTATTTATGGAGCAAAGGAGTGCAGAAGGTGTTGGAGCTCTGTAAACAACTGGAACTTTCAAGATGCTGTCTAAAAAGTAACATAAAAAATTAGAGTATGTTTTTAAGCTTTAGTTTAGATTTCAGTTTCTGAGTTTTATTTTCAATAGTACTAAGGTTGTTTTCTGCTAATTGCTTCCTATGCAATGCCATTTCAATAAATTGCACAATTTCTATGGAGTTCTCCCACTCTTATTTATGATTACTCTTTATAATCCTCAGGAAGGCCAAGACCTGTCCCTCCCAGAAGGAATACAAAAATGTAGTTTGGGTTTCTTTTTTTTCTTCTGCTTTTCTAAAATCCTGATCTTGTGAATTCTTTTGGGGGTTGTGGTTTTATTTGGATTTTTTTTTTTTTACATTTTAAGTCTGGTAGTTCTAACTAATAGAATTTAAACTTGATCATCTTTAGAACAATATTCAAAAGGAAAGGTCTTGAAGGGAAAGTGAAACAGACATGAACACATTAAATTTCAAAAATGAGATAATTTGACTTTAATTTTTTTTTTGAGAGAAAGAATGACATCTGCTAGGTGCCTGGAGTTAGGAAGAAATCTCCCCTTGAGACTTCCTTGTATCTTCGGCAACACCTTATTATGTCAATGTCACAGATGGAGCATCCTATTAGGCTTCTTATACTGTGTTTTTTATATTTTATCTGTGAAGTGCAACTCTAAAGGAATCATGGCCAGAGAAAAAAAGCACATCTTGAAATACAATGAGCTCATCAGTGAGTAAGCCTTTAAGATTAGAAATATGCATAATTATCTTCCTGAATAAAGTCCATGGTATGTAAAATAATGTAAAAATCCTATTGAAATCCTTCCTGCATGAATGACAGATAACTTTTTTATTTAGTACTTGGTATTTTATTTCTTTGCTTGGCATTGTTGAAATATCTCTATTTTTTAATTTGAACACTTTTTAAATGATAGCATTTGGAGCATTTTGTTGTGTTAAAGTAGGCGTGGAAATTAGTCTTCCTACAAGTTCTGTCACAACAAAATGATGGGGTTTTTTTCATCTGGAAGTCTAAAAGCAGGGACTGAAGCTTTCTGCTTTTATGATGAAAGGCAAATGAGTTGTTATTCTAATTATAAATTTAAAATATCAATAGAAGTACTCAGTAAGTAGCAATAAACATCTCTCTTTAAATTTTCTGTTCTATCGATTGTATCTCATATGATAACCCATTAACTGATTGCTGTTGATCAGCAAAATGAAGTGAGATTATATTTATTGCTTTTCAGTGGTGGCTCTCATAATAGATTATTATGGTAAGCATGAAAGGCAGAAAAGAGTAATTGCTACTTCATTTATGTTAATTATTCATTATTTTTAATATCAGACTCTTAAAACATATATATGGAATAAATTAAATCACCAGTTTATTCCTGTACAAATGAAATGCAACAAATGTTTGCTTGTTTTCGGCTTTGAAAACAAGTGCTTTTTTTTTTTTGTAATTTTGCTTCTACAGTTCTGCAGCTCTCACATTACAGGATAGTTCAACTTATTCCTATGTAAAGAGACAAATGCTAAGAATGATAATGCAGCTGCTGTGCATATGTGTAATTTCTGACCTTGGTGACACTTCAGTTTTGCATTGACAGTCCCGGCTTAGAAGGTCAGCCTGCTAATTTCCAAAACAGACAGAACACAAGCTTACTCTGAGCTTTCTGAGCTACTTTATTAGCAGGCTGATTTGTGGAAGAGGCTCTGTTGCCTTGATGGATCCATTTTTCTGTTTTGCTCGGTCTGTTTTATGTGCTATCGCTGTCGTTGCAGTCTGCAGAGATCCTTATATTACCCTCACCTCTGTCACCTGAATGTCACCAGTCACATTGCCAGAGTAGCCTGTTTTCCAGGCACTGAACTAATGCAAATGCAAAATAATAAAATATTTGCTTGGCTTTTTGTGCTTGGGTCAAATTCAAATGTCCTGCAACTGACAACAGGAAAATACATGACCAGACCATAGTGAATTTAACTTGTGATTTCAGTGTTGTGCACTTATCCATGTCTGGTGTATCAAAAATCATTTTGTGTACTGCAAATTACCATATTAATGAGATCTTTTAGAACAGAAACTGGTGGCTAGGTCTTCATTGTCATCTGAACTGGTTCTGAAGCTTTTCACAGTGAGCTCTAAAACTGTTATTTATGTCTTTATCTTCCATTGGAACTAGATGATCTTTAATGTCCCCTTGAGTTGTGTGTAAAATGGAAGCATAATTCCTATATTTCACAGTGTAACTGGTGTGCCCATACCTTTCTGACAAGCAGAACAAACAAATAAAACCATCACTTATGTTGAATTAGCACTTACCCCAGTGGCAGCCAAAGGTAAGTGTAGTTTTATGTCAGCTCTAGGAAATCCCTCTCTGTGTGAACAGCAGTACACCATGGGCTGTAATGGGAATTTTACAAATCCTTCCCTGCAGGGGTTTACATTGTCAGTAGTCTCCTGCATATAATATGCTGTAATTGAAAGTCAGTTTTTTTCCTCCAAATTATATGATAATATTGTTTTACATGTCTTGTGAAAGTATGTGTTTTCATGGTTTGTGTATATCTACTTTCAGCAAACCAGAAAGTGGTGGTAATTTTTTTTTAATTTTTTTTTTTTATGCTAAGTATGGTTTGTTATTTCTTAAACACTGTGTTTCATGCCATGGGGTTGTTTTCATAGCCTACACAGCATTCTAGCTTAGTCAGAAACAGGTATGGCACTGAAACCAGAGCTGGCTGGATTGAATAGAATGGACTGTCTCACAGCTAATTTTGAGTGATGTGTCAGGGTCTTTTACCATGCGTTTATTTCTTGCAGGAATTGATATTTCAAAGCTACAGATGGAATAATTGTATTTCTTAAATAGCCTGAATTACGAATACTCACAGATGATAAAAGTGTCTAGAAAACTTGGTAAACCAAAATGAGAATTAAAATGGTAAGAAATTACTGTAGAGGTTGGAAACCTTGACATATTTGTGGTGATCACAAAGATTGAAGTCTTGGGTTGGTCTATCAAGGCAAAACCATCTTGCAAATTGAATAACATGTTCTGAAAATCGAATCACTGATGGGCCACATGGCCCTTGTGGTTTGTCATCAGTAATTTCTGTAACAGGTTTTTCCGGCTGCTGAAACCTCAGGATCATGTGAAATTTGCTCAGCCTCCAAGGAGGAAGCAAATCTCAATGGAACAATCTATTCACCCAACTCTAAGGACAAAATATTGAGAGCCAAGACTGGGAAGTCATCCCCAGCAAACTGTTGTGGTCTGCAAGTGTGCAGATTTGAGGGACACACATTAGAACTGTCCTGCAGAAGCACAAGCTGGGAAGATGCTCCACAGCTCTGGGCAAACCCTCTGGTGCCAGATGTGGCTTTGAAATTTGCTTTCACAACAACAGAGTTAGGAGAGGTGATGTTGACGTGGTGCCATTTTAGTGTGAACCACCTCAAGGGCAGCTGAAAGGGGTTTAGGAGAAAAGAGAGACAGAAGACCTGAGAAGAAATTCAAGGTTTTGGTCTTGGCATTTTACTGTAAGAATTACTAAGAAAAAAAAAGGCCATGTCTTGGATTTTCTCCTGGCTTGTCAAAAAAGGTTATAGAAGACAGTAAAGGAAAAAACTTCTCAGATGGCTGAATAGTTTACCCCTACCTTTCTGGGTTACTCACCACCTTGGAGTTCCATCAGGAATCTCATTCAGTGAGGCAGATTGCTGCTGTTCTGCTGGATAAACCACTTGGGAGCCTCTGACCAGATTTAATTGTATGATTTAGAAACTGAAGGCTGGTAGATGGAAATTAGGAAGGTAATGTTGATTTTGCAGGTAACTGCTAAAGCAGTTACTGTCATAAGAGTAGATACTGAAAAATAAGTTTATTAAAAGTCTTAAGAAATTGCAAAGTTGACAGCACAGAATTACAGGATGTTTCAGGAATGGAATTCATTCAACTGAAGACTAAGAAAGCCCCATATTCAGTTTATCAAGGGAGGGGACAAAACATCTCTTTTAATAACAATGGTTCTGTGGTCCTGTCTGTGTAGATGCAGTTGTCTTCCCTGGCTTTATGGTATTCTGAATTTTATTTAACTGAAAAAGACCTTTTGGCAGAAAGGAGAGTTTGTACAAAACGATCTGGAGTATTTCTTGACTTTTAAGGTGAGCTTCTCCTTGTGTGTAGAAATTGCCTGTTGAAGGCTGAGGAGAGGTGCTTATAAGTTTATAAATGAAATAACTTTGGAGTAAGAAACATGTGAACAGAGGGCTGGAAGTGCAAGGTTTGCTCAGTCATTCCTCATCTGCTTTCCTGGTCTTCTGCAGAACTGTGTTGTTTACCCTTAATAGCAACATTTCAGTTTTTGCACATAAATGGTCATATTTTCTTCAGCAGTTTATAAGCTGATATTACTTTTTTAATTTGCTGATTTTGCATATAAGATTCTTTTTAATGCAGCACTCAAGGCAAAGAAAATACGACTTGTTGTTTTTTAACCCTTAAGAGTTCAGTTTTATTGAATTTTGGATTCAAGTTTGTGATCCATGTGAGGGAAGCCTTTCAAAAAGTCTTCAGTCAAAATGGATATTGCATATGCTATACATTTCTATAATACTTCTCCACGGGGACTTGTTTTTAGATTGCATTAGTCTCCTTTAAAAATAGGGAATCTCAGAACCATAGAATCATGTGGGGTGGCAAAGACCTTTAAGATCATTGAGTCCAACCATTAACCCATCATTGCCATGTCCACCAATAAACCACGTCCAGAAGTGACACATTTGTACAACTTTTAAATACCTTCAAGGTTGGTGTTTAGGACCTCATGACTCACCCCCTTCCCTTAGCAGCCTGTTCCAATTTTTGACAACCTTTCTCCTGAAGAAATTTTTACCTAATGCCTAAGTTTCCTCTTGAGACCATTTAGTTTTGTTTGCTACCAAAGCCCCACCCCATGATGAAAATAAATGTGTTGAGCAGTGAAGCAGTACAATAATTTCATATTGGGGAAAAAAAAGTAGAAATTTAAACTCAGCTGCATATGACTTACAAAAGCAATATATCTGTTTTAAAATGTATTGTAATAATAATTGGATTTCCAGGCATTAATTAGTTAAATTCACCATAGAACAAAAAAAAAAAAACATAATTTTTAGCTCAGGTGGAGGCTTATAAGATTTAAAATGTGAGTTGGCATATCTTGTGCACTTACCTCAAGATTTGTACTCCAGTAAAGGAAACCCACTATTTTTCCCCCAATGTAAAAATAAGGCAGAAGTTGTGGCAGGTTTTTAAGTGTTTTATAATCTTAGAAATAAGAGGATTGTGATACATTTTCTACAAAATCTGTGTTTTCTCACAAGAAAGTTTTTAATTCACCAGAGCATATTTTATATAAACTCCTTTAAAATAGGGATTACTTTAAGCTCAACATAAAATGAGAATGCCATTCATATTTTTCAAACACTGGCATATTATGCATTTCATTTTTAAAATGGTATTAAATGCATGCTATAGGCAGAAGCAACTTCTAAAATGCTGAAATATGCAATCACAGGGGAAAAAAAACCGCACATTTTTTTAATGTCCAAATCTTTCTTCCTCAATGCCAGGAGCAGCCAAATTACATTGGTAGGAGACCTTTCCATATTTTCCCCGCACAGTTGGCTGTTTTAGGGCCAGACTAATGTGGTGGCATGCCAGGCAGTCAGCAAGAAAACAGCGGATAGCAGAAAAAATCTTGAAAATACCCACGCTGTTGGGATGTGCAGCACAGCCCAGCATGAAAGCTGTCATATGGGCCCAGCTTATTAGTGCTGGCTCTGTTCCATGCCAGCAGGACCCAGGCTGGCTCCTGCTGGCTCATCTCCCTGCTCCCTCTGTGTTTTGGATCCAGAAGGAGCTTATTAGCTCAGGTGCGTCGCCTTGCAGGGCCAGGTTTTGCCTGGGATTAAGTGGAGGCTAATAGGAACCCGGAGCTCCCCGGAGTCAGCTGAAGCCTTGCCAGGAGCAGCTGTGCTGCTGACCTGGCCCAGGCATCTGCCCAGGGCTCTGCTGAAGCCTCCTCCTGCTCCAGGGCTGCCTCTGTGTGCTGCCAGCTCTGGTAGCTCAGCATCTGCGGTGCGCTCTGTCCGTGGTCCAGAGGAGCTGTCCATGGTCTAGAGGAGCTGTCCGTGGTCCAGAGGAGCTGTCCATGGTCCAGAGGAGCTGTCCGTGGATATTTCTGGGCTGAGGGTGTTTTAAAACACCTTGAAACATCGCTGATCCCTCTCAGACTCTTTGGTGACTTCCCTTTTCTCCTGTTGGCAGTTTGTAGCTTGGCTGGGAGGGCGGTGAAGGTTGGGCTGGGATCAAGGAGAGTCTGGTCAGCGCCTAATTACCAGCTAGTTCATAATTATTCCAAGCCTGTGTCTAGCTGGGAGTGCTTGATGTTGCTTAGTCATGTTTGAGGCATTTTGGAGACTAACATTCATGTCTGATCTGGATATTGCCATGAGCTGTCTGCTCCAAACCATTTTGAAATCAATGAATTAAAGGTGTATTTGCCTGCATTCTGCTAAACCACATACGGTGTGTGGATTAATGTGCCCACATACCCTTCTGATATTGTAATAGTTTATTACTTCAGTAAATGTGTGATTCAGAAATTAAGCTTATCTCAGTTAAATAAATAAATAAACTATCTTGCCACTTTGGTAAACTGGGCAGCTCTCAACTTTGGATGTTAATAGAGAGAAGAGAAATAATGGTGTTACATTGGTCTTGTTGAGTTAGAGATGGAATGAAAGAGTTTCTGTAAGGTGAATTAGAGGGCTGAAGGTTAGTTTAATGAAAGTAGTAGGTTATTTTATAATGTGACTTGTTGAGGTGAGACTTGATTGGTCTCAAAGTAAAAACTTGTTACACTATTGGTGAACTATGAATACTCTGGAGTACACTCTGGAGAACTCTATCTATAAATAACGGTTACAGAAAGATAAAAATTGTTTTAATTCTTTTCTCTAAGTTTCTCACAGCTTCCCAGGGAAATCCTGGGACAGCTATGTTTCTGTTTAGAGTATATATGTGATTACCACATTACATTACCTCAGTAATGTAAAGATGATGAAAGTGGATATCTTTTGCTCCATCAATAATTTAAAATCTTCACATCATAACATTATGTATTATTATTGGCATAAAACAATATTATATATTATTATAGATGCCGTACAATAATTACTGAAACCAAGATAAGTTAGAGGAGAATAAAAAAAGCTTATAATTATGTTAAAATTAGTTTTGTTTTTCTTTTAAAGCACTATTAAAAATAGCTGAAACTAGCTAGTTAAGAAGTACAAATAATCATTTTTTCTCTCCCTAACTTCTCTTCCAGCTACCACTTTCCTCTTGCCTTTAGGGAACATTAGCTTTAAGAGTGATTTGCTCATTTTTCTCTGCTTTCTGTGCTTTTGAGAGTACCATGAGACATTAAACACAGGGCTGATCACAGCAGTTAATGTTTATATTGGTGGTTTCTGTTGTCCTGCCAAGTCTTGCTGAATCCACAGGTGGCCTGAAAGTCTGGACAGTTTTCATTTTTTTCTGAATTCAATATTTTATACTATGAGTGCGTAAAATAATGTCATTAGATATATTTTGTGAATTATTTTCAGCATCCTGCTAATTATTTGTTTCCTCAAAAGATACTTAAATTTTCAAAAACATGTCTAAAAATAAACATGGCAAAAACTTATATTGGGGGGAGCCAAGTCATTATTTTCCTTTGATATAGAGATTTGCTGTATACAAAGTGTTTTCTGTTTCTGGCCATAACCATGGGATTATTACAAGGGGAATCATTTATTTCAGATAAGACAGTAGAAAAACTGTCTCTTGTTTTTAAAATTGAATTTTATTATGCTAGACACCAGTAAAACTCTCATTAGCAGATTTTCAAACCAACTTGCCCATTTTTATTTTGTGGACTCCTGTATGTTCTAGTTGTCAATATCAGTAATTTTGGGAAAAAAAAAATCTTTTGAGAAGGAAGGAGGGAGAAGCAGTTGTATTTTAAAGTGTGACTCCTAATAACGTTTCTGTGTTTTTTCCTCCTTTTTTTGATATCTTCTGATGATATACATTTGATATAATCTAGGTACCTGTTGCTGCTTCATTCTTTTCTCTTCCTTCCAGCTTTCATTATCCAGTTTACTTTTGTGAACATAAATTTCCCTGTCTCCAAAAGCAGTCATGTCAAAACACTTCCTACTAGCCACTGATCTATGGTGGGATTCTATTACAATCCAAGGGATTGCTCTTTTAAGAATCTCATTAAAGTCTGAGCAAACAATATGAAATGAGAAATCCTCCCCCAAGGCACAGAGGCTGTAGACAATGCTGCATTGCAAAGCCAGATAGGTGAGGTGATATTAGACAGGTGATAATGAAAATATCACAAAGATTTCATAGCTAAAAATGTGTAACAATTAAGGTCAAGCAAGTGCCCCACTTTCTGATTTTAAAACTTAAATATAATTCTGAGATGAGAGAGCATGAACAAAAAAAATCTTTCCTGATAAGGCATTGGTCAGAGGGGATGTTTCTCACAGATTTTTTTTGTACATCTACTCAAACTTTTACAGTGATCATTACTTTAAAGATCCCTACCAAAAAGATACCAAAAGTTAGGTTTTAAGTTCTTTTTTTTTTAAGAAAAGTAATTCAAACAAAAAATGTCATTATGCTAGCATTTTCAAGTTCACATTCTATACATATTAATAATTAATGCACTTGTACTAATTTTTCTGAGACATGGACATACTATAGAAGATCTTGCCAGTCATTAATCTGTGTGTAGCTTCTGCTAGTTTAAATAAATTTGTATTTAAACACATAAAGACTGGTCTGTAACTGAGACTTTAATAAAATTTTATCTGCAGTCAGGCTTTACCTCAATTTGTCTTTCTGAATAGCTGTTCTTATGATTGCTGAGCAGTTTGTTACTGTAGTTGTCTCCTGAGAAGGAAAGAAGAGCTTGAAAGCTTTTATTTCTGGAAGGGTGATGGGAATAGAGGGATGCTCCAGAGACTGGGGGGGAGGAAAAAAGTGTTTTCTGCATTAGACCCTTTGAAAATTGTTGTATTCTCTCGTACTGAGAGTTTTAGCTGTGGGGTTCATGGCAATTCCTGGACTCTCCTGGGTGGGCAGGGTCTGGCACTGTTCAGAGCAGACCTGTGAGTTGTTCATTTTCCTTCTGTTTGCAGTTTTGGGTGGAAGGCTGAGTGCTTTCTTTGGTTTGTGTTTTTGCTTTAGTGAAGACAAAGTCAGCTGCATAATCCATCCATGAAGCTGAGTTTAAATTTCCCTGTGGTTCATTCTCTGCTTGCTCTGACAGGAGAGGTGTGAATAGTGAAGATGCCCTTGATTCAGGGTAAATTCACCCAAATTGCTGGGGCTGTTAATCTTTAATGGCCTAATAATAAAGATTGGATTGTTTCTGACTAATAGAAACAATTCTGTAATTTCTAATTGTTACTAACTAGTTACTCTGAGGTTTTTGGGGGGTTGTTGGTTTTTTTTGTTTGTTTGTTTTTGTTTTAAGGGTGTTTGTTCATACCTGGGCTGTTAGGATGCCAGCCCAAACTGTGGTGTCTTGTTTAGATGAAGATTCTTTTGCATATGTCTGGTTAGCAATACATGAATAAGGGCAAATACAGAATTCCCCTTGTTCTATTTTGTAATAAATCCGTTTCAGGAACCTTATTCTGAACTCTATGGGCCATATAATACTGGATTGTTTGCATGGTATACAAACTATCTGGATTTTTCTTAACAAGACAGAAATCCTGTAGGCTGGATCAACGTGTCGTCTTTGATTTAAAGTGGTGATTTTCTAAAAAAGACAACTTACAAAATGATCCATCTGTGTAGGCATATTTTGTGTCTAATAACGCAGTACTGTATCAATATATCTGATTTTTAGCGAGGATGAGCTGTGCTTTGTGTTTAGACCAATCTATAAATGTACTTTTTTTCTGTCTAAGCTGTCCTGTTTACTGTGGCAAGTTGGGTTGTATAAATGCAATGCAGTGGATCCACCAGCAAGCCATACTGAAGCAGTTTTTGACTTCTGGTTTGGGAGGTTTTTTTTAAATATTTGTTTTTTATTGCCTGGATAAACTGATGCAATTTGGTTGAGCTGTAGAAACACCTGGAACTAAAAGGCGCCAAACACTGGATAACTGAGAAATGAGGTTGTTCATAACTTTGAGTGAGATTTGTTAAGGTTTCATTGCAATATTTCCAGGTCTTTTTCTGTGGTTTTGGGAGCCTTGGCTGATTTTAGTTCTGGAGAAGCTGAAACTGGAGCCTTGTTACAGAGGAATCTGCCACACCAATGATTAAATTTAAGGCACTCTCACACTGTCCTAGGATGCTGAACCACCCCAGCACTTTTCCCTCCCCATGTTTTGTTGAGTACATTAAAAGGTAACCAAACATGTTTTCTCAACATGATATACCTATAACATGTCTCCATTTACTATAGGTATTTACCTTTTCAGAGTGTTTTTTATGGATCAGACTATTTTCTTCCTCCTCCCCACCCCAAGTTCTATTGTGAAGTGAATTTGGATATAACATGAATACATCATCAGTGTGTTGTTCAGTTGGTTTTTTTTTAATTAAAACCTTAGTCAGTTAGGTCTCATTAGGCATCTTACATGTCATTAATTTATAAAGAAAATACTACATGTATTAAAATGTAATTCTGGTTAAAGCATAGCAACTAAAATTATTAACGATTTTTTCCTTCTGATAATTTTTTTTCAAACCTCTTTCTCTGTGGAAATTTACAGCCGCTGAAATAACAGCATACTGTGTGAGGTACAATATTTGTCAGAAATTACTGAGGATGTGCCACAGCAATGAAAAACATCTGTGATAAAGCTCCACCATCTCAGTTCTGCTTCAGCAAAGCAGGCAAACATCTGTACACTGATTTTGGTGCATTTATTTAGATGTGTATGAGTGCTTTGCACATGGCTAGATAGGAATGCATTTAGGAAAAACAGATGAAACTTGGACTGCAGTTTGGTGGAAAATAGGTTGATGGAGAAGTATGCAGATGAGAAAGAAAATTACTCTACTCCAGAGTGTTACCATCATAGTTCACTCTGTGAGGTGTAAATTCAGTCCAGATTGAAGCTAACAGATACATAGATATAAAAAGATAAACCCAGCTCTAGCAGGCTGCCTTCCATTAGTAACAAGTAAAATACAGAATATCCTGTCCTTTTTACATAACCCCTTCATTATTTCAAAACTTATTTCAGGATTTTTCACTGTTACTTTGGCCAGGCTCTGTTCTGTACATCCTGGTGGAGCTGTTGCTAACATCACCCTGACTCCGGCAGTCCAAGTGACATCTCCTGCCTCCTGTTTGGAGATAAAATATTGTTCCAGCCACTCACTTGGAACCAGGAGATTGCTTCTGCAAAAACAGGCTATCAGCATTTATTAGCATGGCATTCTTCACAAGCCTAAGACAAATGAAACATTTAAAAGGAGTGGAGCATGTTGGGTTGTTGGTTCCTGTTTCTCCTGAGAGGGAAAGGATGCTTTTCTCTTTGACTTGTACATATGTGTGCTTCCATGTATGTGTGCAGACTAGGTCCAACTTAATGTTTAAAAATCAAGGTTTCCTTGTTGATGGGTTTTACTAACTCACAATTATTGTTACATTTGAACACTTTGACCTTGACCGTGGTTTTGAAATTAACAGTGCGTAAATTTTGGAAAGGAAGCAAAGGGAGTTTATTGCCTTAATTGCACTGTAATGTTCGTATTAAATATATTTATATTTTGAAATTCCTATTTTAAGGAGATTTTAATAGAAGCTGAGGCTGATGAGGCAAAGCAATGCAAAAAGGCTGTTCCAGATGGCATTCATCCGGAGGGACACGTTTGTGTATTGACAACGGTGGAAATATATGAAAAGAGAAATAAACAGCGAGTGTGAGACTAGTGAAGAGAATCCAAGTGAGAATAGTCCAGGACTCAATCTGTTGTTGCAGGGAAAGGAGTAACAGTATTCTTTACATGCTGTAATCAGATCCCAGGGTAAGATACTGAAAATAGTATTTCAGTCAAGCAGTAGGGGAATGGAGCAGTGAGTCAGCAGGACAGTTGTAGCTGAAATTCCAGAATGGGAGAATAAGGTTTTGCAAAACTGGGAGAAAAGAGGGAATATGAACTTATAGTGAAGCTCAGTCCTGAGTGATGATAGATGTATAAAGATCATTGTAATGGATTGCAATCCAAAAAGACTACATTGTGTGGAGCTTTAGTTACTCTCATGGGTAATTTGGTGAACCAGGGATCTAATCTGGCATGATGGTGATTCTTCCTTCTGTTGGAGGATACTTTTCTTCAAGGGAACCTCTCTGTGAAGCAAAATGTTTACATTTGACTAACTGCATGCAGTTCAAAAATTAATTGAAAGAAATATAAAAAGATATATTTAGTGCTTAAAGTCTTCCCCATTCCTTTTTGACGTTGTTTAAAGCGACACCACCAACTCTAGGAAATACCTTATAACTAGCTCAGGCAAAGGTTAGAGCTAAATATTGTGTCAAGGAAAGCAGGTTTTTTAGTTAAAAGCAAATGCCAGCTGCTGCCTTTGATTTTAGAGAAGAGCTTTTCTTGCTAAATGCCTCATTATAGTGTTGTGTATCTGCTCCCCTTCCATGCAACGTTTGTTCAGGCTCCCTATTCTGAAGTTCCTTTAGAATTTATTATTCAGTTTTTTAGCCCAATGCTATTTGGATATTTTCTTTAGGTATTCATTTCTTCCTCATGTGCTTATTTTCCTCTGTGCTGTAAGAGCCCTCAGTGTCATGCCACAGGCACAGTGCACCAAGGGAGGCATTTTTCACCTCCCCAGTGACTAGCCAAGCAAAGACTCCCTGGGAAGACTCCTGGGAGCATGGAGAGATTCATAAATTGCAGATTAATTAAGGATTGCCCTGCTTGAGAAAATAGATGTGATGCCTTGTACTTCTATAGCTTCCATCTGCTGTCTCTTACCCACCAGGGCAGCATCCTCACACTGACTCTGCTGCCCAGAATATGCTTGGCTGACCAATTGTCCTTTGCAATTCAGATTAAAGGAGAACATGGAGTTGTTGTAGTTGTTGTCACCTTCTGCAAGTAATAGAGGTTTTCATTTTGCAGTGTAAAGTAGGTTGACTTTAAGTTCAAAATTTAAAAGAGTAAATGCAGTGAATTAAAGTCTGCTGTTTGTAACTTGGAACTTAAAAAAATACTGGAGCTTCTTTTTTACTCTGCCCAAAAGAGTTATGTCCCTTATGAAGTTAAAGCAAGTCTGTTTTATAATTAAAATAGTTATGAGATGGTAGAGACATGGTTCAGTGGCTGTATCATTGCCATCTTATCAACTTTCTGAAAGTGCTATCCATCCATCAGCTCCGGATTCATTTTTTCCTTATTAAAAAGACACAATGCAAAAAAAGACACTGATACATTAAAAAAAAAAAGAAAAATCTACTGAGAGAGCTGTTTTTTTTTTTCCAACCAGAAAATGTGGGCTTTGTGTTATCCTAGTTTATTGTAGTGTATATTATATAGTATTCCTGATTTTTTGGCATGTTTCCTTAGTGCTAGAGATATGAAATGCAGCAAGATTTAGCTGCCAGAGTTTTTGCAGAGAATGGACTGTTTGAGAAACCATTCTGAGCTTAATCTGTTGAGGTTTTGGACCGGAAATTCTTCAAGTGCACAAAGTGAAGGGAAGGAGCTCAGCTGTCCTGCCATCCAAGGGTCGAATGGTGTAGGAGGGTTGCAGGTACTGCCCCAAGTCCCACATGGGCAGGGAAATTGTTTCAGCTCCCCTTGGGAAACTGAATTTGGGGCTGGTGGACCAGACATAGGAAAGAAAAAGGAGGCTGAGAAACGGTATCCATTATTAGTGGAGAAAAAAAACCCAAAGAAAAATATTTTTGTTGATATTTGCTTAAACAGAGCTGTTTCTTAGAGGACAATGTCTTCAGTGTCATGGCATGTTGGATATGGTTTTCAGTTTACACTGATGTAAGCTGCAGGGTCTAAATTATTATTGCTTCACTGTACAACAAAGGTGGAGCTGCCCTCTGAAAAGAACCTACTGATGCAAGCTTGTAATTTCCATTTTTCACACATTTTTCATTCTGTGTTTCACTAAAAATCTAATCTACCCAATCATTGCTTTAGGCTAATAGCCTGTAATACAGTATAGTTCAAAAATGTCAAACTTAATAAAAAAAAGGAAAGAGCGGAATCATAAATGTTCACAGAAACCACTTCTTGGCATACTTTTTTTCCAGAAGATCTAGGTTTTGTGGAATATGTACTAATCAAATCTGAAATAAAAAAGGAAAGCTGTACAGCCATGAGACTCTCCCATGGCTAAGGTGTGTATTAAAGCTATAAATCTATAAAATCTATTTTTGAGAAATCATTGGCAGAAAACCTAGTAGAAGGTTTTATGCTGTGCATGTCAGATATATTTTGCTGTATCCTTGTTGAGACTTCTACCTGACCTTTTTCAAATGAAAACCTGATTTTTTTCGCCATCTGTTGGGCAAGGTGGTCAAATTCTTTGCTTTTAAAAGACTTGAAAATTTCTGTTGGAAATTTAGAAGGAGAGATTCTACAGTATTCATGCTATTTAATTGCAACAAATAGTTTAATTACCTGGCTCAGCCGAGTATGACAAACCCCTGGAATCTCTGAGGTGCTGTGATGGTCCATGTGAGGTGAAACACCTGCACGTCAATAGTTGACTCCATTTACATCACTCCCTTAAACAGGGAGGCCATGGAAAATCAGCAGCAGTGATTTAACCAGTCTTTGTGTTCATTGCTGTCCTTCCATCTCTCCCATTAATATTTGTTTTGTTGTTCTCCTTCATGCTACAGCAGTAATGCTGATGATGCAACCCCAGACAGTCATTTCTGTGTAATAGCTTTGGGCATGAAATGCTTGATTTGCCCTCCTGAGCAGCTACCAAGGGCTCTGCTCCCCAGGTCTGGATGGATGAGGCATCAAGGAAATGAGGAATTTTCATCAACTTAAGGGTGGGGGATGTAATGAACAGAGTAAAAAAGGAATAGAGTGAAGGGGTAATGCCGCCACAGTGCAACTGAAAACAGGAATAAGAAACTTTTTGCTCAAATTAAGAGATATATTTGATTCAACTCTTGGAGAAAAATAAGCCAAACAACAACAACAAAAAAGAATATTCTTTTTCTACTGTACCATATCTAAAATATTAAAAAAACAAAACAAAATCACAGACTGTACAAATAAATAATAATTTTTTAATTTCTGGACAAGTACTGTCTGGACTCATGGCAGCTTTCTCCTTAGTTATTTAGGTAGTAAATGCAGAACAGATTTTTATATGTCAATATATTAAATATTCTACTTTTGAAAACTCTCAGAAAGGTCAAGAATTATAGCATTGACACTTCTAGTTTTTCTTTCATTTATAATTTCACAACTTCCTCCCCTTCCCCCCTTCTGCATATGTGTTCAAGAGATTTTACAGCTTTTCTTTAAATCCTCTGTAATGGTCTTAGCTAATACAATAAATGTCAAGTATCTTTGAAAAAGTTCAGAAAAACTTGTGTCAAAAAATGAATTTGAGGCTGAGGAATTTGCATCTTTTTTTCTGTCAATGTAATTGAAACTTCAGCAGAAAAAACAATTCCATAAATAAAATTTAAATTTGCTGTTGCAATACATAAAATCATTTGACCTTGGTGAAGATTAGTCCATGTGCAGAGGGCAGAGCACCTGTCATTTTGCTTGTGGGTCAGCAATGAGGCATGATAACTAAGTGTGTGCTAGTAAAATATATTACTGCTTTTATGCCACTCTACTCCTCTACCAATACCTTGCAAAATGTGCTGACCCCCCCCAAATGGGCATTCAGCAGAATTTAGTTAGATTTGTCCAGGTGTTTTTGTATTTTATTTTTTTTTGACACAAAGTAAAGGGTGGTATTTTGAAGAATAGTTATAAGTGAAAACATTCAATATATAAATTCAAGGTATAAATTCAAGCCATGGGAGTAACATAGTATACAGATGTCAGTAATGCCAGTATTCTCCACTGATGGCATTTCCCATTCCATTCCACTTTGTTTTTATTTAACAAGGCCTGAAAATTACTCTATTTTCACTTTGCTTGGAAGAAATATCCCTATGTTGGTCTTGAGCTTGGTTTTATGAGCTTCTCTCCAACCCCCATCCCCATCATTAGTCCATCACTAATTGGGAGAGTTGTGAAAAACTCAGTGATGAGGTTTTTCTTAACCATCTGCCCAAAATGTCTCTTCCCTGGAAGTTCACACGTGCATGCACTGAAGTACACACCACGGGGTCACTGTCCTTCTATAACAAGCTACTTAGGCACAACTGAATGAACAGGATTAACTGCATTTCTCTGCAGACATTTATTCGTGCTTGGAGTTAGATGCAAACTCAACTGGTATCTTTGTGAATTTAATTCAGTCCTACTGGATTTCCACAGTGAAAAGTTTTTGTTTGCTTTAAAATAGAGCTGGCTGCATTTTCTGTAATTTTAAAGATGTTTTTATTTGGTTAAAAGGCACGCTTTTGAGTAGGAGTTTTTTTGGGGGGACTGTTGTTCCAAGAATGTTGCTTCATCATGTGAAGGTATCCCACCTTCTTAACCAACCTGTTAAATAACTAAGTTTATAGTCAGTAACCTACCAAATAAATGGCCTGCTTTTGGGTTTTAATTTTCCAAAAGATTTCCCTTTAGCCTTTGCTAAAAAGGAAGGAGGTTGGTTGAATAATTGCTGCATGTTTCAGTATATTGAACTGTTTGCAGCATTACTCAGATACTGCTTTAGAGCGTTACTTATGGTAGTATCAAAATGTTATATTTATTAAGAAGTGCCTAATAAATTCCTTTGACTTCAGGGAAAGCCAGAGTGACTCAGCATGTGTGGAAAAATGGCTTTAAAACGTGCCTATGGCTGTGTATTTATGTAGAGGACATCAGAAGCCTAAACCATGCCAAATCCATAGATCATTAGATGATGGTATTTTAACCTTTTTTCTACTAATTAGGACATGAGCATTTCTAAATGAAATGCATCTTTTAAGTGAAATCAATATGCCAGAGTCTATTATAGAATGCCAAAGAAAAAAAAAAAGGATTTGTTACTGGTTTTAGGTTGGTTTTTTTGGTTTGTTTGAGAAATTGTGGTCTAAAATGAAGAGCCTCTTTCCAATATAGTACTTTGTAGCAGGAATGAGATCTTTCTTGCAGAAGGGTGGGATTTATTCTTAGATCTGAATTAAGTTTTGGGATGAAGAGGGGAGGAAGTTGATTTACTGTCTAAAGTACAAGATGCAGAATGTAGACTCAATTTTCTTTTTTTAATTTTAACTTACATTAAAAGGTTTGACTTGATAGTGATGCCAACAAGATGCCATTTTATGGCTATTTAGGAGTCACTTTACAATACTAAAATCTTGGTACAGAACCACATAATTTCAAGAACAAAGACTCATAAGTGCCATGGAGTGTTCTTTTCACTATGTAGGATGCATAAAATGTCAAACTGTAAAATTATATGTATTATAAAGTATATGTTACTAAGTAAAAATTAGAAATATACCCTTTTGATGTGTAAGTATATTGATGTGGGTGTGTTCTGGAGGATAGGAGTGATGAATTTTTTATTTGGTGCAGTGGTGATCACTGAGTGGGAGACCTGAGGTGAGGATTAGGTGCTGCAATGCCTTTGTGTCTTTTGGTGTGCTGGAGATTTTAGTTGAGTCCTCACCCTTGGATCCATTGAGTTATTCTCCTGTAAAAGTGTTGGCAGAATATGAGTTCAAAGACAGGCTGAAATGTGTTACACGGAATTACAAGTATTTTTACAACTAATTAAATCAATCCAGTGGTTTTGAAATTGTGTTCTTATATTGATTTCAGAGACATTGGCGAGATGTTAAAAAAATAAACCTGGGAACAAAATCCCAATATATTCAGGTGCTTTTCTCTTATAAGGATAAATACTTTGTAACTTGAGGGATTAAGACAAAAATTTCTTTATTTCTCTCAGGTCTGCACTTGTATCATCTAAAAGAGAAATCATTATTAATTCATTATGACTGTGAAGAGATATTAAATTAACCAATAATTTCTCTCTTCCATTACAATATTTTTCATTCTTTCAACTGTGTTTAAACCTCAAATTTAATTTTTGAATATGTAAGTAAGTATAGTTTTTAAAGATCTGTATTTTTTTTTGTGTTTGATGCAATATATTTCAAGCCATTTTGAAAGGCTTGGGGTTTTTTAATTTTTATTTTTCAGACAGTGCTTTCAAAAATACATGTTACATGCCCAAATGCACATAAGAAATGGATGAGAAATATTTTTACTTTTTCATGAGAATGGGTTGTGAAATATTTAAAGTTCTTATACCAGACATGCACAATGTGGGATTTTTTGTTGTTTTTGTTTGGTTGTTTTTTTACTCTTATCAAATATGTAATACATTAAATTTTTGGTGTCAGGAATTATAAAAGAGCAGACATCGTTAGATTGACAAAAATGGCAAACTACAGGCTTTGGGAAATGTTCAATTCTGGGGTGAAGGATCTTCTTTACAAAGAAGTGGAATTTGTTCTGGGAAGAATGATCCAATAGTTTCTTCTCTCCTGGATTTTCCCTGTTTGATAGTTCGGGTTATCTTAAGAAAATAGTCTGTATTACAGCATTAGAATTAGGGAAATAAATGACAATATAACAACATCAGGAAGCCAGTTGATTGGGGGGTGTTTGGGGTGGGGGAAATCTTAGATTAAGTCAAGAAACTCAAGATTTTTGCCACAATCTCAATTTTCTTCAGTCAGCTTCCCAAGTCTGGTGTGTCATTGTTTCTCAGGTGTTACTATTTATTTATATATTGCTTTATAAATGTAAGGGCTGTGTAGAAGTTGCCTGAGAAAAGAAAGAGATAAGGCTTAAGCTGACACACAGAAAGCATAAGTAGACTATAGGATAAATAAACATTTTATGTGCTCTAACATTATATATGTATAAATGAAGTCTGTGGTTCTGTAACATATCTATGACCCTGAATAGTTGGAAGAGTGTTGAATCATTTAGAGACACAATTTTTTGCTTCATAACAGCACATACATAACAATATGAATTCTCATTCTCTCTATGAGAGAATGCCTGCATTGGTCATTATTTTTTGAGATTTAGCTGAGATAGAAAGGGTATTGCTAAGATAGGCAAAAATGAAAGGTGTTAGAAAAATAGGGTTATAGAACAGCCTCTCTATACTCCAGAAAGATTCAAGCTGAAGAAGAAATATAAACCTTAATCAAGTTTCACCCCAACATTTCCTTTCTATGGTAGAAGTACTGAGCAGCATTTTGAAATAATGTTTTAGTCTTGTGGCTGCCCTCCAGTCTCCTAAAAGTGAATCATGAACGTTTGTGTCTCTTGCTAAAATTAAAGTATTGGTGCTATTTTGTTCAACAAAGAAATGTTTTGGGCATTTTCTTCTGGTTGTAGATAGTTTTGAAATAGTATGTTCAGTCTCCATTCTTCCTGTACCTCAAGTTTGCTTATAAAAAAAGAGTACAGAGCAATTTTCAACTATGAACTTGTAAAATCTGTTGGATTGTTTTTTTCACTCTGTCTTCTCTACCTCCTGTTTTCTTTTTCGTGTGTTTGTTCTTTTCCTCCCGCACATCCTACAGGTCAAGCTACATTAGAGTGTCTGCTAGGAAACATCAGAAGGCAATCCTGAATGCTTGTTGAGTCAGATTAAAGACAGTTTCCGTGGGGCTGCAGTAGCCTCGGGTCAGCTCCTCCTGATGAGATTTACGGGATGGTTCTCCTGAGCTCGCGGCGTGCTCTCATTAAACCCGCTGTGCTGACACGGTGTCACGGACAGAATCGAAATGTGGGCGTGCGAGAGCCTCCACAGCTCTTTTCTGTCTGAAACTCACAATTCAGCTGACCCTGGGCTTCACTCCTGCACTCCTGAGGTGTCTGGGCAGCATTGGCACAGCGCTGGACAGGCTGTGGCCATTGGGTGGATTTGGCCAGGCGTTGCTTGCTCTGGCTCCTGGATTGGAGCAGTTTTATCTCGTTTTAGCTGACAACTTTCTCTGTGCTTGCATAATCAGAGTAATTTACTGGGTGCCTGCTTCAGAGTTTCAAGACTCCCTCTTGGAGTTTAGCTATTTTAAAATTTTAGAACCAGCAGAGGGACAAAATACCAGCAGAAAGCGGTGTGGTCACTGCTGTGAGTACCACATCAGTTGTCATTGTCATCATCATGGGGCAGCATGTGGTTTCCAGGTTTTTGAAAACCTTTTCATGTGAGGTATGAAAGTCAGCACAACATGAATTGCAGTAAGAGAGAATTCTAACAGAAGAGTACATGATAATATATCTGATTATGCCACCACTAGTGTTATCTGTAAGAGAACTCATGAGAAATCTTGTCTTCTATGTACATTTTTTTAATGTAAAATTATTTCTAAAATGAATTCTCATCATTTTATAAATCAAGGGTAGCCACTTTGTGGAATTAGCAGGGTTTACAGAGAGAGTTTTTACATCAAAGGTGGAAAAAAAAGTGTCCTTTTAATAACTATCTTTATTTAAAAAACTCAGTACTTGAACCATTCTAGTTTTAAACTACACCCACTATATCTATGCCCCATACCCCAATAAATATTTTTCCGTAGGGGTTTGCTGGTAATTTTTTTTTTTTTTTAAATGGGGTTCATGTTTGTGTCTTCTGTGGGGGAAGATTTTTAAGCTTAAAAAATGTCTTATATCAGTTTTGCACAGGAAGGAAATTTTAACTGTATGAAATCTGGGGTACACAGTAACATGCAAGTCCTGACAGAATTAAATCAACTCTGGCTGAAATTCATGGTGAGGATTAACATTTCTGTTTGCCATGAAATAATTGTGTTACTTGCAGGAAAGGAATTTTACTGTCTGCAGCTCAAAATGAAATATAGCACATATTGTAGTGCTAAGCCATGTTTATTTTTCAGTCTGAAATTTAACATGGAAAGCATTTGTAATAGTTCAGCATCAAAATGTTTATGGAAGCCGCACATTCAGATCTTGTCTTTTCTCAGTAGGCCAGCACCAATGGACAATCCCATAGGTTTCTGTCAAAATGAAACTTTCAGGGATATGAGTCATTATCAGCCAAGAATCTTTATAGTCTTTGGATAGTTTGCAGTCATTTGGATCTGCAGTCTTAGTTCTTTACTCAATATCATATATATATATATATTATTTAACATATACCGAACAGTCAGCTTTCTACATTAATTCTTTGCTCTCCCCAGCTTCTCATTTTCTCTGAAAACAAAGCATTGCAGAGAAAGTCTTTGAGGTAAAACAAAATAACTATCTGGGAGAAGTGATGCCAAGTAAGGCCAAAAGTGTCTTCAGGCTAACCATATTGATTAGCATTTTTAGAGTTTGATAGATAATATTTTCACTTTTTTTTTAGCACAAATCCTCTGATTTAACATGACAGCCACATTATTAATTAACAGAAATTGGAATGAGCGGCTTCAACTAACTGCTAGATGCATAATTTATTAATTTATATACAGTATAAATAGTTCTGGGTGTATGCCAAAGGAATTAATAATCATAGGAATAATATCACGGAACATTCATATCAAGGAGACATGGTAATGCTTTATTACAACGTTTGAATTAATGTGAAAAATTAACATCCTTATTGTAGGCTATGTTTATTACAATTTAGAGAGAAAGTGATAGTGTTACAGACCTGGAGTCAGGAGACTGCAGCTCTGGAAAACACACAGAAATTTAAAGGTTGCCTTTCACTTTGCAATTGTGGAATATTTGTAGTGAAAGGAAGCCTAACATTATGTTCTGTGGTTGGATGCCTGATGATTAAAAAAGAAAAAAACACAAAACCAAACCAAAAACCAAACCCAAACCTGCTATTTATAGCTTATTGAGCTCCTACGGGTCTCACAATTCTGTGAGTATTAGGGAAGAAAGTTAATATTTTGCCACACATGCTTAGCTGATAATTATGCTAATAATATTTGTTATTTAACGGGTGGGGGAGATTAGCATATTTTTGTTGTGTTTTGCATTCTCTGATGTTTGCATCTGTGACACTTGAATATTCTAATGAGTTCTGGTTATTAATTTCTGCTGTCCAGATTTAAATAACTCACTTTTGAAGTACTTTGCCCATTTAATTATTACTTCTCCAAGTAGACTATATGTAGAAACAGGACATATTGAATGCAGACATCACCTGGGCTTTTACTCTGTTTTGTTGTATTAAATCATTATTTTGCTCTCCTTTGATGGCACACAACAACTTTTCACATTCTGATTTTGTCTGCTCTTTTCTGTCTGGGCTCTCTCATATGGCCACATCAGAAGCCAAACAATAGACTTGAGACCATATATTAAAGTTGTATTTTGTCAGCATCAAAAATAATGGCAAATAATGGCTGCCAAAAATAATGGCAAATAATGGCTGCCATAACACTCCTAGGAATATTATGAACTATCTGTGGTCAGAACCAAGTCAGTATATGATGATATATTGAAAATCTACTTCTCAAAATCGTGTGCATTTTAGTTTCCCAGCTGTTATCTAATGGATGGGTGAGGTTTCTTTGTAAGAATTCACTTCAAAGTTTTTATATTGAGATTCTAAGGAATTCTCATTGCAAGGCATCTATGCAATCTTTTTCTTTGTGAAAGACTGGAGAAATCCACCCTTGTTAGGTAGATTTTCAAATGCCTTTTCTTCTGTAGAGCATGACATTTACCTTTTCTCCTGTTATGCTTGGATTTTACTGTGTTTTTTTATAAGTTTTAGTTTGTCTCTATAGATGAATTACTTTTGTTTCTGACCTGTTTAGTGCTGTATTTTAACTGCACTGTTTCCTTAGTATGCATTAAATCCCTGCATGGAGTGTAATTGCAGCAATTTTATGTGAAGTTTATGGATTTTCACAAGTAGCAAATAAAATAACTTTTGTTACTTGGTTATCTCTTAAATTCCCTCAGACTGACAATATTAGAATTCATGTAGAGCACAAAAGTCCTATGATTTTAAAGAAAAAAATTTAAAAATAGGGAATTTTTAATAAAGAATCAGGTATGGCTCTTATGTTCGAAGGTCTGGTGCTGAAGCTGATAGAACTAAAGAGAGAGAAGCATTTAGAAGGCAGCAATCTATTTCTTGGCTAAGTCAGGACAGCACACGGGGTGATGCTCCTCTGCATGACTCACTCACACCTAATTATTAAATTATCAACAGTTTTGCAATTAAAAAGACTTCTAATAGACCCTTTGCTTAGTTAATCCTTGTCTAGCAAAGAGCAATGCTAGACTGTGCAGTCCTTCTAACCTTCCTCTTCTGGTCGATTTGTTTGGCTTGTTCCTTCTGATGATCTCAGAATCACAGAACACCAGTTTGGGAGGGCCTTGGAGCATCATCTTCACAGAATTCACAGAATCACTGGGTTGGAAGAGACCTCTAAGATTGGGTCCAACCCGTGCCCCAACACCTCAACTAAACCATGGCACTGATTGCCGCATCCAGTCTTTCTTTAAACACAACCAAGGATGGTGACTCCACCACCTCCCTCACCTGCTCCAGTGATTTTTGGCAAAAGCACAGCCTAGACATGTTGGCCCAGCCTCTGTCCAGGTGCATTTCAAGGCTTTGGCATTGGGAAATCCAGCATTTCCCTGGGGAGGTTTGTGCAGTAGCTGATTGGGCTCTTTTTGAGTAATTGACATCTTGTGCTCAACAAGAATCTCTCCAGAAGTAATTAGCATCCTTTACCCTTCATCTTCTCCATGGGACTCCCTGTAAAATGGAATTTCCTTCTTCTTTTTAGGCACCATTTGAGCATGGTGCCAAGGCCTCCTCTAAGCCTTCTTGTCTCAAGGCTGCTCAAACCCAGCTCTCTCACTCTCTCACATGCCAGGCTTCCCAGGCCTTTGTTCATCTTTGTGATTATGCTTTTATCTTTGTGGTAACGTTATTTTATTATGATCAGAAGGATGATTTTAATTTTGCTCTAGAACAATGGCTTTGACTGAGCATTCAGGAAAATGGTATAAGTGTTTTCCATGTGTTTATGTTGTATTGCAATTAGTCATTTTGTTCTGATGAGTATTTTGAATCTTTGAATATCAGGTTTATAAGTGAACCTGGAAATTAGGTTTATAATTTCTAAAGGAAAATGGAAATGTTTAGGGTAGTACTTCAGTCTTCTTTTAAGATCAAAATATTTGGTCCCATACTTAAGAAGCTATGCTTTTGAAGTAGAATTTCAAACTAAATGCCAAAGGTCAGGAAAAGTGCCACTTGGGATAGGGAGCAAAACATTCTCAAAGTACTTATAAAATACAGTGTATTGTATATAAGGGAATACACTTTCAAGGAAAAACAAACTACAAATATTATACAGAGTGATTGTCTTCATCATTTCTTAATAGACATATTTAATCATGAAATATGTTTTTGAAATTTCTATAACATGTAAGACAGAATTTTCTATTAACACTAGTAGAAATATTTATTTAATAAATCATAATTAATATTAAACAATAATATTATTTTGGGTGTTCCCTCTGTTTTTTGGTTTTTTTTTTCAGTTGTGAACAACTTGAAATTGTAACCTGAAGTTTACCTCTCCTTCAGTATGTTCTGTGCTACTTTTAGACAGGTAATCACAGAAACAATTAGGATGTTGTCCTGAGGCTCCTGTGCTGCAGGTGCAACTGTGTGATTGCAGCTTTGTAATTACTGTATAATTTTAACCACGCATATGCATCAGATAAATTGTACAGTGTGCTTCAAATAAGTGAAAGCCCCTTTTCAAGCTCAAGTAAGTACTTAATAATTTAGGTTGCTCTGTTATTAAGTCTCAGATCTAATTCTTGGTATGCTTTTTGGTTTGTGAAAGTCAGAGCTAATGGAGAATTTGTCATGCAATTGGTTAAATTGTTGCAGAAAACTGTTGAATAACAGTGCTGATTAAAACACTGAAATTAAAATTCCTTGAAATATGCAAAAAAGCTTTAAATTATTACAGAGGCAATGCCAACTTGAGTATTTTTGTTGTTGAAGTCTTTGAAGTCTGACTTTGCAGAACAGATTGTGAATCCCTGGCCCATTACACACCTGCAGAGATTTTGGTGTTTTATTTCTCTTGGGTGAAACAGCAGAAGCCCAAACCATGTTAATCACTGTCAGAACCAGTTGTATAAAATGCCAAAATGCAATGAACCAGGAACTTCATAATAAATATGACAATGCAGTTTCAAGTGTTGTTTTGTTAGGCTTGCAATTTGTTGTAATTTATCACCTATGATAATACTTGAAGGGGAAAATATCTGGGACTTTGAGGTGATCCTTTCACTTGGAAGAAATGTTTCTGTGTCTGTCTGCTGTTTTAAAGGTGAAGGAGGGAAAAAGAAGTGCAGCTATGAGATATGTAACACATTTATTTTAAATACATAAAATGAAAATGCACTACAATTACCTGTTAATATCTACTTAACACATGGTCTCTATTTGAGATAAGATAGTTAAGTTGCATCTTGTTTATAGAAAGGGGCTTGTTATCCTTTTAAACAGTCAGCTTTTCCATATGAGAATGTTGGATTTTATATGACAAAAATGACACTACTAAAAGCTGAAGAGAGGAATGGTGCTCAGCCACACAAGCAGAATCTGCTCTCTTTTGTGGTTTCAGTGTCTGTACTGCTCTGTTAAGTGAATTAGTTTATCAAAATTTACTTCTCAATGTAATTTCTGAGCAAATTTATAAAATAATGTTCAGAAGATTTTCTGGAAAAGAAATTCCTCTATTTCAACTGCCTTGACAGGGAGTGACAGTGTTGTTGTAGAACAGAAAAGGATTCCTTTCTATTACAGTGCCATACATAAAAACACAGCTCTTATCCTGTGGCCTGGTGAATTCTTGAGTTACCCAGGGTTATTCAGGGTTGTTATCCAGTGGTGACAGATTGCTCTAAAACAAACATAATTGAGAATACAGATGCATTATGGCTGATTCTAACTATTCAGATTCTGATCTTTAATGCGCAAAAGTTTATGCAGGTGTTTAACTTAAACTGTAAAAGTAAGCAGATTTACTTCACTGGAACTATATCTTAAAAGGTAAAACTTTGCCAGATTAAATTTCTAACATACTTTTTCCCATGCCTCTGCTATTGTCTGTTGGCTACAGATTCCAAAGGTACCTTGCAGGCAGCTGTTGAAGGTTCTTGCTTTGTTCCTGCAGGAAGTTTTCCCTGCTTCTGGCATAGTCCTAGTGGAACTGCTGACCACAGAAGAATTGCCTCTGTGTCTCTGTTTGTTGTTCCTCCTGCTGTGACAGCTTCTTCCGTCATGTGGCTGTGTTGTGCTGCTTCTGAAATCCCTCTGATTCCTCTTGGCGTCATTGTAGCCCCTGAATCAGGTCATTGGCAGTTTAAGCACTAGGGTATGGCATGATTTCAGAGGTACTTGTAGCTCCTGCTCTCAAATAAGTGATCAATTGCATGTTCTTTAAAGTAATTTTCAGTAGGGAATCCTGAGACAATAAGAATAGGGTAAACATGCCTTGAGGAGGAGTACACATGATTGCCCTGGGAGGGAATCAGAAGAAGAAAAAACACCCAAAACCTACCCCTGAAATATATTATCAAGTTGAATGATTTTTCTGTGCTTTTTTTTTTTTGGTTTTGTTTTGTTTTGTTTTTGCCCGAAAGACTTTTCCCAATACATGATAAATCAAGTGACCTGTTTCTCTGAAAGGCAAATAATTTTTTTTTTCTTTGTTAGAGTTAATTGTTACTTGTTGAGCTGCTCATTTCCATAGACTATATCCCAAACAGAGCTTTGAAATGGATTTAAATTATTTATTGCATCCTGAGTTGACTAGGAAGGATATGTCCCTTGGAAGAGTGGTGAAATAAGTTCCCATATCTATCAAGCTTCCCAGTGGATCTGTATTAGTCATGTAGTAGAATCCAAAACCTCAGGCAAGTCCTTCACATGGAGCCATAATATTATTTATGATACTTAACTGAGTTTCTTGCTGGAACTCACCTGAAATCACTGATACTTGATGAAAATATGACTAAGAGTTTGCACTGTGAGCATTCTTGCCAAGTCCAAATTCAGAATTTTAGGTCAAAAAACAATGTAGATTGAACAGTTGGCCTCACTTAACTACATTTGAGATCTGCAACTTTTTCAAATATATCTCTATATTAGAATAATCCATTTGTGTTGCTTAATAATAATCCAAGAGCTCTGGCTTTTAATGCAAGACATTGACAAGATATTTGTCACATTCCATTCTTGAAAAAAAAAATTCCCCTCATGCAAACCTAATGTTCCTGGGCTTGTTTCCCAAAGTTTTCTTGCTTTTTGAGTGTTGCTAACTTCAAAATTTGCTTCTCCCACAAGAATAATTGGAAGGGTGCTGAATTTCTCTAGGTCAGTCCTAACAACCAGTCTCTCTTCCCTAAGGAATGGCCCAAGAAATTCCCCTGAGGAAGCCACTGCTGTGATCTGACTCTGTCTGAGGCATGTGGCTTTTATCCAGTTGTCCCTTTTAGTATCACCCATCATTATGACTTTTAATAGTTTCCTTCTTTGAGAAATAAGTGCTTTCTAAGCTGATAATTTGTTACCAGAATTATCTGAATATGCTCTGAACAGCCAAAGTTTTGATTTCAGGAAGCTTTCAAAAATTTCTTAGTTTTCCTACTAGGGTGAGACCTACCCTTACTTCATTCATGATCAGACTAGTGAAAGTAAATTGTGTTTCTGTTGTCTTGCTGAAAATCTTCTCTCCTAACAGAATAATGGGGTAGAGCATTCACTTATTACCTGAACATCTGTTCTGGAATGGCAGGTTCTTTGTGATTTCTCCTGAAAGCCAGAGAAGATTTTGCTGTGAAGTAGATCTCTGCTGAATGGATCTGAGTTGTAACAAGGTCTCAAGATAGTGACTTTAATCTGGTTCCCTGTTTGCTTCTTGTTATCTACTTTTATCTCCCATTTTGTCAGAGGTGTGATTTTTTTTCCCTTTTTTCTGTTACATCTGCTGCACCTGTGTGATAAGGTCTCTTATGTTTGTTTATCTTTTGATGAATGAGTTCTAAAAGTCTTTTGCTTGAAAGTCAAACAACAGTCTTGTTTGAAAGTGTCTTGTCTGAAATACCATTTTGGGATCCTGCTGTTCTCTTTGAATTTGGCTTTAAATGAACTCAGGGAAGGATTGAATATCTATGCCAATGGCTGACTGACTTTTTACTTGCTTCTTCTAAACCTTTCACTGTTAAAATCCCTCACTTCAGGGGGGTAAAAAAAAGAAACCTCTGCGTGATTTGCTTATGAAGTATGCATGCAGTCTAGGATTTGCATGTTTGGAAAGTATACCTGTATGATAGAAAGCATGAGCCTGTTAGGCTCTATAACCAGGAAAATCAAAGGGAAATGGCCATAGGATAATGGACTTATCTAACTTGGGCTCTTCCTCAGGTATCTCCCTCTTTCTAGAAGGTTCCTGCCTCAGCATGAGCTATAAAAGTGAAGCTGAATTGCAACTCTCCAGCAGAAATCTGTGTTTAAACCAGCACACCATTGGTGTGAGGAACTCCTTGCTGCAGGAATTTGTAGATGCCAAAAGGTTTGTGTAAGTTAAAAATGCAGCAGTTGAGTTCGAGATGAGAAAATAGTCTCAGAGCCATTAGATTGGAAGATACTAACATCAGCACAGCATATCCTTGAGTTACACCTTTCTGTATGATACCTGAAAATTCTGGGAAAGCTTTAAAATTTAAATTCTTATTCAAACAACAGTCATTGTCTTCATTCTCAGGTATGCCTCCCTCTGTACCTCTAGAAATTTGCAATGATGGTGGGAGTGGTCATGCTGAATTTTAAATGACAAGTTTTAAACATGGGACCAATTCATAAAGTCTGGCTTGTGTTCCCTACTTTCCAATAATAAATCAGTAACAAATAATTCAAAAATGTAACTATTTACAGTACAGTATGTAAAAATGGATTTAATTTAATGTATTCTGAGTGAATTAATATACATGAAAGAATCATCCAACTGAAGATCAATTTGAATGTATCCCTAAATGTATTTGCATCTTGATTCTGACTTTCTAATACGATATTAAAGTGATTATTAAAACACAATTTTTCATTTTAACCACGTGTCTTGAATACTGTTACTGTTCAGGTTTCTCACCTGCACTCCAGTCAGGGTTTATAAATCTTCTGTTGAGCTGTGACAGGACTATTGTGCCCTTCACAGGCCACCAGCTCCTGATAATCTCATTTCATCTCCAGTGCTTGTGTACAAGAGGGATCACATAACTGAGGTGCTATTGAGTGATGCCATGGTTGCTGAGGAGGTGGTGTTTGGGGCCAGGCTGGTGCTCCACCACAAAGCTTTACAACCATGGTCTTTCTGATGAATTTCAGAGCCTCTTTGGAGTCATCCTGTGCACCTTTCCTGCTGTAATAATAGTGGAGTCATTACTCTGGCATTATTTTTCCCCTTTCTTCAATGAAATTTTAATGTCAGTTACCACCAGTAATAGATTGATTGTTGTTGGTGCTCAGTGCAAGTAACAGTGAGCAGCAGAGAAGTCTGGGCTAAAATACTTAAATGTCAATTAGTATTTCAGCATGCTGTATTTCTTTCTGACTTGAGAACATCTTAAATCCTAAACCTTGGTACAGAGAGGGCTGCTGAGTGAAGGGGAGAGCAGCTTCTCAAGGGCTTAAGGCAACTAAAGGTAAAAAATAGTTTACTTGGGTAGAAAACTGAATTTAGATTAGTTATAGCATTATTCAAGAGAGTGGAGTTTTGATGGACTCAGTTCTTTTTGTTCTTGCTATCCTTTGCCAAGCATTTGTGTGACAGAAGTATTGTTGGTGTAGATGAGGTGTAAGACCTAAGCATGCGTCCAACATAGACACTGAAACACTGGTGGCAGGTCAAGTCTATCTAATACTATGCCTTTAAAAGAATATTTGACAGTTTATGGGAGGAGTAATTTGATCTAGTTCTTGAGAGGGAAAAAAAAAAAAATGAAGGCCATTACTATGGCTCTGGAGTCAGAAAGAAACAAGAGTTGTATCCTGATATGCCCTCAATCTAGAGGGGAAAAAAACCCCAAAAAACCAAACAAACAAAACCCCCCAAAAACCCCCCAGAAAAATACAACTTAGGGGAGAAAAAAAAAGAAGAAAAAAAAAAAGTAGTAGGGGTAAATACAGACCAAAACCAAATTTTACCCATCAATTTCTGGATAAAGCAAAAAGCTGAACGACATATGTAGGTTATAAAATAGGTGATGTAAATATCTTTCAACCTTGAATTAAAAACAGACCAAACAAAAATGCCTATTCTGTAAATATTAGATGTTGAGTATATAATATATTAAACCTCTCAATCAGGGAATTTTTTTAATGCGTTTTCTCCCTTATGCTCCCTTGACACTGTAATAATGAACAAGTTATTTAGTTAATGAAGAAAGCATCTTGTATTTAAAGATCTACATATTAATGTGACCTTCCTTTGTTCATGGCTGTTAATATTTATTGCCTTTTCTCATTGAGATTTTATTTGGTGTTCTGTGACAAACAAGAGTATGATTAGCGAAGCTGTAAAGTTCTCATGGTGGCTGCCTGTGTTCCCAAGATAGCAGCATTAGTGTCTGCAGAAGCAGTTAATGCTGTTTATCATTAGTGACAGAGGCTGGGAAGGACCTTCTATAGCTTTTATCTTTCACCTTGCCAACAGAAGTTGATGAGCTCTGTGATTTAAATGCATAGGTGATATTGTAATATTTATATTCATTTCACACAGACAGGAGCACAGGTAAACTGATCTTGTTGATGGAGATTGATTAAAAGCATGTTACTGTACAACTGGACAGGCTATGAATTGATGTACTTGGGGAAAAATAGCCATCAGCACTTCATTTACTCTTCTTTTTGATTAAGCTAATGTTTTCAGAGTTTGTAAAAAAGATAGGTTGGGATTTTATACCTGTTCCTCCATTGGTTTTGGGTTTAGAATCTTGAACTCTACGTCTCACATCCACAATTTAGAATGAAAGAATTTTAGCAACTTGTTGCAATGGACTCTGTTTTGGAAAATAGAAAAAATGCCATGTAAAATTATGTACCTTATGAACCTTCATATTCAGAACTCCTTTTGTATGTACATGTCTGGGTACCTTGCATTTCTTCTGTTTCCAACTCCATGCAGGATGTTTCAGCATCAACTTGCCCAATATTAACTGTGCATTTCTGGGAAATAGATGATAAACACTGCTGTTGTGCCAAAGTCTCATCATAAAATTCTACTTACAGAAAAAGTTGACATTTTCTGAGCCTTATATTTTATTCCTGAAATTCCATTTCAAAGTAAAGTGTCTCTACATTTTGTAGGATCTCATTTTCAAAGGAAAACTTGTAATTTAAAAAAAAAAACAAACTGAAAAAAACAAAACCACCTTGGATAACAAAACTAGTTGCATTATTTGTATACGTGGTAATGTAGACTTTAAAACAATCCTCTAGCTGTTTCAAAAATGCTTATTTGGAGAGGAAAAGTCAGTCTTTCAGGACTGCTGCCCAAAGGAGGTACAGACTGACAACTTAGCTGTGATCCTTACTTGTATGTTGGGAAGAATAGGATATTTTATTGGTTCCATAGCAATGCAGAAAGATAAAAGGTGATATATAGGTGATAAAAAGTGACACCATCTACAGGAATGTTCTGAGCTGAGGTCTTTACCAAAAGCTGAGCATAAACCTGTATGAAGTATATGGGCCTTTCCTATCAGCTCAGAGAATAAAGTACCAGGGTATGAGACCCCTTTTGTACAAAGTGCCTGTTTTTGGTGATAGTTATCCTTTTTCTGGGTGCAACTGCTTCAAGCATTGATGATTTACAAGTATTTAATTGTTTTGGTGATTATAATAATGTTTTGGTGATTATAATAATCCAGAGGATGTCTTGTGCTCTTTTTCCTAATTATTTTAAACAGATTACGGATGAATTATTTAGCCACATAAATAATGTATAGTTGCCTATAAAATTTTTGTGTCTAGCTTGGCTGTAGCTGCTTTGAGAGTCAAGGTGAAAAGGAATTAGTGATGCATGGGGTGGAGGATTTAGTGATATATGAAGCAGCAGCTACTTAGAAATGAAAATTAATAGTAATGTTTCTTGCCAGTTTGCATTATTACAATATTTCTGAATTTGTGGGAAGGACAAATTTAAGGAACAAATATTAGATCTTTTTGTAGCAGCTCAGTTTCACAAGGCAAAGTATAACAAAACAGTATTGCAAAAGAGAGGTATGGGGTGAAATACACACCAAAATATAATTGCTTATGTACTGTATTGTTACAGATACTTTATATTCATTTCTTCTTGCTTCAGTATTTTAAGAGTTAATGTTTTAATTGCCTGTTTTGTGATGGCTTTCACAAGGTAGAAATCAGGCTGAGTGATCTTCTAGTGCATCCCATGCCAACTGCAGAAGCAAAGCAAGCTTTCCAGCTTGACATCCATAAATTAGAGTCTGATCTTTGCGTAGACAACAAAATTCTTTTATTTGGGGGGGTGGGAGTTATTCTGCTTTCCTCCTTTTGCTGTTAAACATCCTTGTTTCTTCACAGTCTTCCAACTTTTACATTATTTGTAAGGTTAGCTTAGGCAAGAAGCAAAAGTTTATTTGCAGAAGCTCATTTCCACCAAGATTGCCACTTCCTGCACTCCTGTTGCAGTCAGTGGTGAAGTGGAAGCTTCTCTATTGTATAACTTTAAATATTGGAGTTATCCCATCATCTGGATATTGTGTGTTTTGGGTTTTTTTCCCCTTTGGGGAAGACAGCTCAGTTAACATGTCACTGTATTCAAAACTCATAGCCAAGGAGAGAATGGTGCTTACACATCTTAAATATGTTGATAAAACATGTTAATGCTGATAAGATATATGTAAAGCAAAGAGTGCTTTTACATGAGTAGTAATCTATCACTGCAAAGGCAATCAGAAAGATGAAAAACTTTATATTCTGAGCTTGGACATATATCTGTAGGATTACTGCCAGATGACCCTTCTGTTAAGGGAAAAAGTGATACCAACCTTACCTAAATGGACAGATTAAATTGCAAAGAAGGTTTTAAAATGTTTGCAGATGGAAGTCTTTGCTTTAATCTATCTTTAATGCAGGAGGAGCAGAATATCATGGGAAAGCCTATTTTAATGATCATGTCACTAATATGAAATTGTCTAAATTTTATATACAAGGCAACCCAGTGTTACTAAGAGAAGCTTTTACAATGAGCACCTTGGCTCAGTCAGCTTTCCTGCAGAAAATTCCAGTTTGATTTTCATTTTGGTTCTTTTGATTTCTGAGATTTTTTCCAATGTTCCTTTTTTTGTTTTTTTTGCTAAGCCATCAGTATTCCTTTTAATCTCTTTCCAGTGTTATTTCATACTGTCTAATAAGCCAGGGGTGAAAGATTGAGGTTAAGAAAGTTCTATGCTGCTCTGCAGTTTGGTTTTTCACACTGAATCTTCTTCTAGACAGAAGGTGAGGGGAAAAATCTCAGTCACAGTAATTTTTTTTTTGAGTACCCCCACTTGTGGACTCATAGGGTCGTGAATCCAGTACCTACAGCAAAAGTAATTTCTTTCCAAGTGGTAGAAGACCTTTGGTCACCTTGGCCACTTCCTTCAGCTTGCATGAAAAGGCCAGTATTGATAGAGGATGTTCTGTTCTTTGTTTGGTATAAGGAGGACTGAGGATTCCTAATGGCTAGGAATTAAAAGACCATTATGATAATTTGTTGAGCTTTGACAGGAAAGTGAATTATTGGCATTCGCAAGTTTAGAAAATGGTTGAGTTGACTGAGGATAAATAAATGTAATAAATTTGCTTCATAACTCATATAACTAATAGTAGCTACAATATAAAATACCCATCTGGAAGAAAATATAGTATAGTCTTATTGCAGTTTCTCACAAATATTTTTCATTAAGCTCAAGATAAAAGTCTGCACCCATATGCCACAATAAATTTAGCTGCCAAAGATTGCAGGTATTTTACCATCCAGAGCAGAGGTAAATGAAAAAGAGAATTATTCTCTGGTCTCAATTTCTTTTTCCTATTGTAACATGGAAACATTTGATACTATTTCTGCCAATGAACTGGATTAATAAGAGTAATTATTTTATAAAACATTTCCATAATGTGTGTATTTCACCTCCCTATTCCACACAAATAAATCTTTGTCTCTTTCCTTGTCCCAACATAGGCAATCACATAAGTTGCTAACCTTTGCTCAGTCGTATGACCAAAGAGTTTATGGAAAAAAGTTATTAATTTGGTTTTCATGTAGAACTCTTTAATCACTTTATATTCCATTGTTGTAACATGGATTTAAGGACTTTAATTATATAAGCTTTTTTTTGAATAAATTACCTCTGCTCTAATCTAATTTAGAAGACTTTAAATGGTTGGTGGGGGATTTGTAGATAACAATTAGTCTAGGTAATGCCAAATTTAATGGTAAGAGGAATAGAATTCTTTCAGGTCAGTGCTAATGCTATATTAGTTATGCCTGAAATTGATACATAAGGGGAAAACACTGAATTAAATGAAATTTTAATGTCAGTTACCCCCAGTAATAGATTGATTGTTGTTGATGCTCAGTTCAAGTAAAAGTGAGCAGCAGAAAAGTCGGGGCTGAAATAATTTAACATCAATTAGTATTTCAGCGTGCTGTATTTGTTTATGACTTGAGAACATCTTAAACCCTAAACCAAATATAAACAAATTTTAATGCAGCAAGGACAAGGGAAGGGAGTTGATGCCTAAGCTTCTCAGCTTCTACATTTTTTTTAACTATTTTTAATACAATCAGGATTATAAATAATGGTTTGAAACCAGATTTTTACATCATATGAGAAAAGTCAATGCTCTGAAGGTGATACTTACATTTTTATTGAAGTACCAGCCTACTCTTTCTCCATAGAGAAACCAAGATGTAGCTGATGCTGCTTTGCTTGAAATTATCTCATTTCTTCATCTGGCAATCACTTTGGCAGTCCATTGTAGGAAGAATTTCATCTTATTTATTTCTGTTTGTTTTGTGAACACTTCAGTCACTTTTCCTTTTTTTGGACGAATTCCAAAGCCATGATGAAGTTCATACTGTGGTTTTTTTTTTGGTTTATTTTTGAATATAGATATATGGTGCTTTTAGTGTACTTTCTACATCTCTACTTTTTATGAGGTGTTACAAATAACAACCTGCTGCTCCTTAGCTGTTTTAGGGAAGGCTCTGTGGAAGCCTCCACCACCTAACCTGGAAAATCTTGTGCTCTCTTCCCTGGTGTGTTTGCTCAGGTCACTGCCCTGCTGTGGGGGAGATGGCAAAGCTCTTCTGTCCCAAGAAGCTGCTATTGATATAAATGATTTCCCAGCTAAAAATCATAAAAAATGTTGGTAAATAGAGGAGCATTTGTGGGCTGGAGTCTAAGGAAGTTTCTTGTTAGTGACATCAGTTTTATCAGGATATTTTTTTACTCATGTTTTCATGGGAGCTGACTGTAGCACTTATTTAAGGAATTGGAGAGGAAGGAGGAAAAGAACTGTCCATTATCAGATATTAGTAGTTTGGGGGGTTTTGTTAAGTTTTTAGACAAAAATGGGAGAGGAAGGTGATGTTTCAGTGAGAAAAATGCATCATATATGTGAACATGCAAAATTGTCAAATTGTTGCTGTTTATGGTAGGATGTGTTCTCTTTAAGAGGAAGCTTTATTATGTTGAACCAGTGTCTCACATTTTTTCTGCTAATTCTCCCCAGGATACTCTTGGAACAATGATGAACTTTATTTTTCTGTTAAGTACTTTAAACAATTTCCTTTGTGCACAGGATTAGCAGAATGCCAATTAGAAAGAGTTCTTCAGAGGGAATCTTTTCTTTTTTTCCTCTGCATTTTTTGAACCTGTCATTGCCCAAACACAGCTGCTTTTTGATGTAAATACCTTTTGTTTACAATGATTGTATAAAACTGCCAGTCAGCAACATTGTGATCAAAGAATAAACCTGAGCTCTGGGTTTTATTGCTGTCACCTCTGAATGGCAGATATGAGTAGCTTCAGCCAGTTGTGGATGCTGATTTTTTTGTTTGAGAAATGTGCTTTGAAATAAAATACTTTGTGATTTTCTTAAAGTTACCATTTAGAGGAGACTTTGTATTAGCACACATTAAATTAAGTAATTCAAGGTATAGTTATACTTGATTTGGTTATATCAAGTATTTGACTTTGTCATGTTAAGAAGCAAAAATTTTTCAGAGCCATATGAACCACTTGAGGAAAAGAGACTGCAGACATCATTTAAAAATCTCATTTTGAAAGTCTTTCTATTTAATGTAGAAGTGAAGATTGCGGGAATCAATTCTAAGGATGAGTGGAGTTTTTTTGGGGTTTTTCTTTTTCCTGCTTGTGGTGTTTTTCGTTGGTTTCTTTGTGGTTTTGGAGTTTTTTTGTTTGTTTTGCTTTGCTAGTTGTGTGCTTATATGGAAAGGCAATATTGTACTATGCTCTTCTAATGTTTGGTGAGACTGTATAAAGTACAAACCTATGGATGTAGATTTCTGTTTGCTCAATGGAATGACATTTTGGAACTGTTTCCTCCAGTTCCTTGATGACCATGAAAACACCCTCTAAAACCACTTAGGAACGTCTTTCAGTATATTTTATTTTGTATTGGTACAGCTAAGAGCTTTACTGGTTCATTAGAGTCCATGGGCTGGTCCTTCCATGTCAGAAAGCTTTGGTGTATGTGGCAGAAATGATTATTTAAAGACAGTAAACATTTCAGAGATCTCACTATATTGTAGGATTCCTAGTGGAAATCAAATGGTAGGTAGAGTTAAATGACATTAAGCTGACAAAAAAAAAAATCATTTACAAACTCATGAATGAAACTGCTGTTTATTTGCTAAATGATGGGGGAAGATTTTATCACAATCATATTAGACACAGTTTATTTTGTTTTTTCCAATTCTTTGTGGCAATTTTATTGATTTTATGCTTTATTGTTTGTGAACAATTTAATTGTTATTTAATATTTGAAGCAGAAGGCATCTCATATAATTAGAATTTGGGTTTTTGCTCTGGGGTGTGAGTAGGTTGAAACAAAGCCAAACTTCTTTTTTTCTCTCCTAATAATAGGGTCATGATACATCTTAGGTGAAACCAACAGCTATAATTCTCTGACATTAGTTCATTCATTTGAAGCCTAAACACTGTCTTAGTTTTTCATGATGATCTATTAACTGTCTATACTGAATTTGAGTTCAGTGTGTGTTTTTTCTCAATTAGATTCAGATCATTTGATCTTGAACAATATTTATGGATCTATGGTACCTATTGCTGTCTGTTTTCTGGAATGCATGTCTGAAGACTAACCAAAACAATTAAAAACACAAGAAAAATAAGTACTGGCAGTCCCTCTGAATTAGAATATAATTCACAGTAAGAGACATTATATATAATAATAATATATATAATATAGTATATACATACATAATACATAATAATATATTATATAATATTTATATAACAATATAATACAATATACAATATTATACTATATATAATATTATACATAATATATATTAATAGGTTGATATATTAATATATATTATGTATTATATATTATATATGAGGTATTATTTTATAGAATAATATTATTGTATAATGATAATA
>JAWWMS010000001.1:6247181-6306704 GCA_035048045.1 Chlorospingus semifuscus | reverse complement strand
TAGAATAATAATATTATTGTATAATGCTAATATATATGTGTGTGTGTATATATATGTATATATATATAAAATACACAATTATATACATTGTTAAAGGGAGCTTCATATTTAAAAATGTTCTCTCTGGGAGAGAAAGATGTCACAGTTTCTAAGTAAATGCAGTAACCCTCCCTTACTTGTTAATTTCTTATAATGGTTTCCAGTTTTGCATTGTGAGCAATAATGACTTGCTTATTTACTCATTCAATAATAAAGATGACATACTCTGCCATATTCAGCATTAAAAATGTTAAAAAAAAAAATAAAGGAAGCTATGTTAAACACACCAGGTTTTGAAGTGAAAAAGCCCTCATCATATGAAGGCTAAGTGTAAAGGAAGTATGCTTGATTATTTTTGAAAAACCAATTTATCTGGTTCATTATTGTTATGCATTGTTTTTAGATAGTGGTGATCTCAGCAAAAAGTGTGATTAACTCAAAGCTGACAGCCATTATTTATATGAAAATCTACTTGTATTCAAGAGTGGCATCATCTCTCATTGTTCCTGGGATAAGTGCTGCTTCAGCAAGACTCAGCAAATGAGAATTTCCACAATTTTGCAAAGTACCAAACGCCCATTGTAGTGGTTGTGCTTTTGTTCCTGCTTGCTCTAAGTGTTGAATTAAGTGAGTTTACATTTGGAACAGGATGAGATCTTGTACCCCATCAGCTGCAGAGCTCCAGGTGACAGGTGGTAATTTCTGGAGCAATAGGAAGTTGTGTGCCTTTGATCCATAACCTTTGCTTCCCTGAAATGATGCAGTCCTTGTTGGAGTCCTCCCAATTTCACATGTCTATAAACCACCCATTTCTCACAGTAAAATCACAGTCCAGCTTTCCCTGGCCAGATTTCCCTGGACTATAAGTCCTTATGTACTATGTAAAACATTCAGAGAGTCTAATTTTGGGTCAGGGCTGCTTCTTTCTAAAGGATCGCATTAATTCAAGATCTCTTTCAAAGTCTAAACCATGTATTAGTAAGATAAATTCTTTTGGAGAAAATGTGTCTTAAAAAAAGCATGGGAAACCAAGAAATCCTAAATCAGTCTGTACAGACACCAACACCTAAACAATGAGCTCTTCTGCATAAAGAAACTGGAGAAATTGAAATACAAGGCTATAGGGGTAGCTGGATAGCTAATATAACTAGAATTAAGACACTTCTCATCTCAAGATGTGTTAACTTTTTACAACCTTCTCTTCAGTGTTTTCCCAGGTCAACTCTTCTTTCTCAAAATTGACAAAAATGCCCTTGAAATGTTATTCTCCATCCTCACAAGGATTTGTATACTTCAAGGTTTCTCCATCCTTGTGCTTTCAATCTAACAAAACTTGTTGGTTTAATATATAGCTAAGGAAAATGATGCTGTCTTTCAAATCTGTGCTTGTCAGTTGTTTTCTTGAAAGAGGTGGCAGTGTCTTCCTGAGCAGATTGCATTCATTTTAAGAATTATAGGCATATGGTGAGCATCCCAACTGCTTTAGCATAACATATTTAAACCAAAAGTGTTGGTGCCTCATTGTAGTCACATAGTTATCTCACAGACCACATTCATAAAATTGTTATATTTCAGTATTCATAATGCTGCTACAATTTCCATATCCATTATCTTTCTATATAATACAGTTTACAAGAATCCTGTTTTCAATATCAGTGGAGAGGCTTTTAACATTTCTGCTAAAAGTATAAAGGTAAAATGAAAGTCTAGAGATTTATCTTTATGGAACTATGCAAGACAGTCCAAGAACTCAACAAAACTAAGAGGAATACAGATTATTTTACTTTTTGATGAGAGGTAATTTTTTAGACATTTAAAATTGTCATTTTGGAGAAGGAGACAGTAAAAACATCAAACTATACTTGTTTTTATAAACTGGTTTTAGTTATATTTCTTAGCGGGGGTGTTTCTGATTTGAACTAAGACTACTGAAACTTTCATTGCAGTCTCACCTGGCCTGTGGCTGCTTCTCTGGAAGGGTTGGACGTGTGAGAGCTCCCTACAGTCCTTTTATCATGGGCAGTAGAGGGCAAATCCCAGGCTGGAGTGGGCAAGGCAAAGGGTGCTTGACGCCTGCAGTTCAGTCTCTAGTACTGCTTCAGGCTGTTTGTCAGCAATTCATCTCAAGAACATTACCTGTAAATGTTGTTTTTTAATTATTTTTCATGTTGATGGTTACAACACAGCACAACCCCTCCCATCCTAATTCGCTGCAGGAAAACAAAGAATATTTCAGCAAGTTACTCAGTTGCAACAAATGTACACAGCAGATGTCGTGTGAATTTTCACAGCACAAAAAGAGGTTGTCATGTTTGTACAGTCATGGTGTCTTGTAAATGACCTGTAGATGGATGGGTTCAATTTTAGAAGTGTGTATCAATTTTAAATATCCCATTTCTTCTTTATAGAATAATGCAGTGATTCTGTTCTACACTAATTACCTGTGTATTTATCCAGTGGTTCCTATGTTAACAACCTATCAACCATTAGGATAAAAAAAAAAGGCAGGAAAGCCTTTTCATTTTTTTTTTTTTTTTGTCAAGAGTACACAGACTTTGGCATAGTCAAAATTCTGAGCTACAATATTTGGGACTGTTTTAGGACAGGGATCACCTCTGACTGATTGGGTGATTTAAAGGAGTCAGGAGCAGGGATTCAGCACAGAAAAAATTGCAGTACTCTAGTGATGGGGCAGAGAAGAAAACTTTGAGTCTCAAGATTTGCTGTGGAAATCTAAAGAACCAAGAGGAAGCTTTGTGTCATGACAGCTACTTAGCACAGAAGATGATTTCTTAAGGCATGTCTCATCATGTAAAGCATGATGGTTGAGTACATTTTTGGGCCCTTTAAAAACAAGAACAGTTATTGCTAGGTGTGCATCCAGAATTGGATCACAACAATGTTGAACCTGAAAAGCAAGCAGACTATTTCATGATTTCTTGTTTCTGTGCCTCTTTGAAAAGCAAAGCAGTGCAGAAGTCTAAAGTGAATTGAATCTGACATTGCTAGCCATCCTCCTTTTTCTCCTTAAGTCTAGTTCATGGCAACTATTGATGTTCAGAAAGACCCTACAGATTTATGAGTTCAGACATTTGTGAAACCACTGCAGAGTGCTTTCTCTTTAACTCACCCAGAACTTTCCAACAGTAATGAAAGGTTATTTGAAACTTGGAACATGAGAATTGCATCAAAGTTGTGAATCAGGCTGTGGTTGCTTTCCTTCCTGCTTCACCACTGGGCCATCACCACTTCATTGGTGACTGTGAGCAGAAGTTACCAGCATCCTTCTGGAATTAGAACAGTGCTGTTGAGCAGGGTCCTCTGAAATGCACAGTCTCCACTGGGCTCTCAGGAGGTTTTGTTGGAAGTACTGATTGCATTCATATTCTATTCCTTTAACTTGTTCCAAAGGCATGAGACCAAATCACTGAACTTTACTTCATCAGTGAGGGGGGCCATTGAGCTGAATGGAAGATGTGAGGCAAAAATTGTTCCCAAAGGATTTTTAAATGGGAGAGGATTTAGAAAAATAGCATTAAAGCATAAGTTCACACCCCAGTGTCCTCAACTGACTGCAATGCTGTGAATTAACAACATTCAATTAAGATTATCATAGGCATTTGGTTACATTATTTCAAAGTTCTCTTCTTTAGATCCCCGTCAGTGGCATTTTATAACATAGAGAAGCTTAAATGAAGTTTAGAATCAAAGTTTCTGTAAGTATATAAAGCTAGATCCTACAGGATTCCTTAGAGGCATACAGCTCTTCCTATCTGGAGTCCTGCTGCTCCCTCTGTGGCTCCATGTGACAGTAGCATATCCCCCATTCAGAACACAAGGTAATGTCTTATTTATACCAAAGGAGATATGATAATTAGCATGATTTATGTCACAATTTAATTTGACCCCCTCAGCTGGTGGGGATGAAGCCTTATTCCATTTCAAGAGGGAATTTTTAAAGTGAAACAAGATTTTTAACCTCCTTACTACTGCTATGCTAAGTGACCCATCCTCCCCTGTCACCACGACTCCTTTTCCTATTTCTCCTTTTCCTTTTCTCCAATCTCAAGGAACTCATCACCTTCAGCTTCCTCCTCTGTGTGTAGGAAAATAAAAAAATCCTAAAACAAGCAATTTGCAACCAACACAAAATCAACCCAAATCAATCAATGTAGACTCTGAGTGGGAAAGGGGGAATAGAAAGGATAGTAAAGGGTAAGGATTAAAAAGGAATATGGAGGATTGTCCTGTTGAGTCACAAAGTTCAGAGCAGACCCCTGGGGTAAAATGAGGCCCCACTTGGCTCATTTATGAGTTTTTAATAGTTTATGCCTAAAGTCCCAACAGCACTTAAACCTTACCAAGAGTGTGGGGCAGAAGAGCCAAGGATCCATTGAAGTCAAAGGAAGGTAATGCCTCATTTATGGAATTTGATTATTTCTGCAAAGCATTTCCCATGCTGCTGTTCACAACTTCCTCTGAGCTGATGAAAATTCCTTCTGACATGCCAGTTTTAAGAAAATAGCTTTAGAATTCTGTTTATAAGTGGTAATCTTGTCTGGTCTTTCTGGGAAGTCTGGTCCTAGCAGCTCGTTTGAAGAGACCCTGAGACACAGATGGTGCTTTGAAACTGAGAGCTGGAGAACTTTCAGATACACTGATTAGTGTGATAGGAATTCATTTCATTATGTCAGAAAAATAAAACTTTGAAAATACATTGCAAAAGGCATACTTATAGATTCACAAATTGATGAATTATTGATTATGCCCATCAACGCAGAAAACAAATTAAAGATAAGGGAGAAAATATTTGGAAACTGTGTTCATTCCAAATGCATTATAATCATGGTGTAAATACTTAGAGAAAAGCTCAAATATTTTTGAAAGGCAAGACAGTCACGCTGCTTCAGATCCATCTTTCTGGCAGTTGTTAAGACAGCTGCTATATGTGAAAATGCATTTTGAAACGGTGCGTGGATGTTTGACAGGAGAAAAGGCTTAATGTTAAAACACAGAATACAAGACTATGGGAGTATAAAATTAATTAAAAGTGAGAAGGAGGTGGTTCTTCCTAAACAGGCATGCATGAGAACAAAATGTGTTTGCAGCTTTCAGTCCCCAAAGAGTTTGGTTATGGAAAGAGGCAGGCTGTGAACATTTGAGAAGTGCACTCTGAAAGTGATTCCAGTATTCACTGTACTGTCATGAGGCCCACTTGGGGATAAAATAATTACAGAGGGAAACTACACTAGTCCGAAGAAAAATGGTAGTCTGTTCTCATCTATTATTTGAAATAACTTCCTGAAGTTCCATCATCAGCACTTTTTTTTTTAAACAAAATATTTTAAGTGAAATATCTTTAATATAACTGGCATAGCTTCATTTTAGTGCTGTATGTTAAATAGAAATGTCATTTATAATTAATATATTTGGAACAAATCCTCCCTTTTGCAGTCAAAATGTGCTTTTAAATATGTCCATTTGTCTTACAAAGTCTTTCTAAGCGATGTCAACTAAACTGATTTGCAATCTTGTCAAAAAAGAAAATACCGTATTTTAGTCTGTATTTAATTTAATTCTATTTACACGGAAGCTGCTAGAGCATATGATGGTTTCAAGAGTGGGAATTTTATAACACATCTGCAAATTATTATGCATAAAATCCATCTCTTAACTAATTAGCAGTCTCAACATGTCTCCTGAAATATAAATGAATTATTAAATGTTGACTCTGATGAGGAATGATTGAAAAGAGATAATTATTTCTTTAGCCATTATGAATGAGGATTAGAAAAAGGAGAAGATAGTTCTACATCAATAAATAAATAAAAAGGAAAAGTGTAGATCAGATTGATTTTGTTGATTTCCAGCTGTGCTCCCCAAAAGAAGCATCCTGCATCTGTCCCTTTGACAATTCTGCCCAAAGAAAGGAAGGGTTTCACACAGAAATAAAATTACGAAATTGAGTTAATACCGTAGCACTCATTTTTACATATTTTCTCTTATAGAATTAACTTTTTATAAAGTTCACTTGGTCTTTTGGGTACAAAGTAATAATTTGACTGCTGCTACTTTTTTGCCCATATTTCAGAGGGTAAAATATGTAAAACCTCATAGCTTTGAATTTTGTCTTTATGGTTGTGCTGTGCAAGGCTGTGCTCCACGTTTCCTGCTTGTTTGGTCAGGGAAGCATATTTTTCTCAATGAAATGCTGAACTCTGGCATGAAATGATAATTTTATTAAATACATGAAATGAAGGGCTGGGCTGTGGTAGGGAAACAATGTCAGAGGAAATTGTGACTTTACACTTTGGGCTGGTGTCTCACCAGAGGTTGTTGTTAGGGCCCAAAATGCACTCTGGCTTTGAAGTAACATCACTTGATGTCCTTGCCTGTACCATAGCTATGATCAAAAATCTCTTTGTCACTGTGTATTTGGTGAAACAATCAATCTGAATCCCTTGAGGGGTGATCTTTGGGAAGAAACAGAGTTCCACTACCAGTAAAGGGAGTTGTAAATGGCTTTCAAATGGATGTTGTTCTAGGGCAAAGAGAAGAATTCACCCAGTAACGAGTATTCATGCTGAAAAATGCACTGCAGTAGTGAAAGATGTGTTAGAGGCATAGTTTCAGTATTGTTATAATTTCAGATAAAGCCTATATATTTTAAAGTAATGACTGTTGGTATAAGTGGCACTGCATATTTTAGTACATTGTCCTTGTTCTTACTAAACTTACTTGATACTTCTTGATTTGGTCATTTATTGTTACCCTCTTTACTCTGCATCCGTATCTTGTTTATCAGCATTGCTTTTACATATGATTGGCTTTAAGGGGGAGCACTGGAAAAAAACTCAGTTTCTCTAAAGTAATTCTCTAATTCATTATTAATCTTACAAAATTCAAAGGCTTGCATTTTTAACTTTTTTATTACTTATATACTTTCATGTAAACAATGTATGAACTGTGTTCTTTTTACATTGATTTTGGATCAGCTGAGGATAATCAGGAAGGAAATCATAAGGAAATCATCTTACTTGAACTAGAGACTTGTAGAGAATTTTTCTCTATTTAATTTGGAGAAACTTAAAGTTTAGAGGGTTGTTGATATAAATCATAAAATTTCATTTTCTTCTTGATTTGACAAAAGGAGGTACTTCATATTTTAACAACTTTTTGAAGGTGCAAGAGGTCTCTAAAGAATAATGTAGTAGATGGAAGTAACTCGTAATTTTTGATCAGTTCTGTCATTCTATGTGAATCAGGAATAATGATCTAATACCACTTAAGCATCTAAGTTTAGTTAAGAAGAACATTATCTGAAGTAGTAATATAGTGTAGCTGTCAAAATAATCTTGCTGCTGCTCTTAGCTTTGAAAAATAGAAATTTTTGGATTGTTTAATATTTTTGGTCATTTTCCTTTCTAATAAATCTAGACAGTAGATGCAAAGTATTTTTTTTTGTTCTCTTATACTAGTTAAAGACTTCCAATGCAGTTTTTCAGTTTATAGGTTCTGGCCAACATTTAGCTTCCTTTTACATAATTGTGAATGAGGATTATTAAATATGCTGGTGGGTCATGGCAAAAATTTATTTAAAACATCAAGCACTTTTCTAAGTTTCAGAAGAGTGCTTTGTGTTGTTTGTTTTATGTTGTTTTTTCTTTTAATAATTATATTTGTGTTTTGCATTTTATCCTAGTAACAAAGGTTTGATTACTTGGATGCTATTACATCCAGCCAGCAGAAGATTGCAGTTTTCTCTTCCTTTTCCTATTTTCAGCTGGAAATCTTTCTGTATTTGGGGCTAGCAGTTTAAATAAACCACTGTGCCCTGGTTCTGAGTGTGAGGTGTTCAGCTGCTGCCAGGTTAAATCACCTCAGTCCTTCCAGGAGAGTTTTCTACCCCAAAGTGAGTAAGTGGGCACTCTGAGGAGCTCAGGTGGTGCTGCCATCCCAGCAGCCTGGTTTGTAAGGATAGGGGAGCACAGCCATGGAATTTTTTTCCAGAACACAACAGCACAGTTGTTTCTATAGAGGAGTCATTTTTTGAGTCCTGGGCACATTTATCACAAGTATTAAATCCAGCAGCATCACGTTGATATTGATACACTGCTGTGCTCAGGGTTGTGCTGTCCAGAGTGGAACAAAATAGGACAGAGTATCCACTTTGGCTATGGAAATCCTTAATGTGCAGGCTCTAAAATATGTACAAAAGGTATCAAAGATAACAAAGTGGTTCTGTCTCTAGTTCTGTTATTCACATGAGCTACTCATGCAAAGAAAGTAATCAAAATGGGAAAAAAAAACTCCAAAGAAACAAAAAACTCCAACCAAACAAAACAAATAACCAAAAAAACAAGCTAAATAAAAAGGCCTGGGTGTAGTCCCCATTATCATAGGCAGGGCATGTTTTCACATTTTTCTTCAAAGGCGTTACATTGAGTGCTTTATCTTGGTGAGCTGAGGTGCAGTGATTGTAGGGCTTGGGAACAGTGTGTGTTCTAGGAGAAGAGTGCAGCATTTTGTGTGTTTTGTCTATTCAAAAAATAATTTGGCTTTTGACCAACTTGTGTGGGCTGGTTTTTAGTTTTTGGTGGGTTTTTTGAGGGTTTTCTGACGTTTGAAAATAAATCCTCAGCCATAGGAAATTTCTTGTTTGGTTTTTAGAGACAGAAGGTAAACTGATGACAAGGAAATCATATCTTGCTTTCACACAGCCTGATAAAAGTTGCCAGATTTGGGAACCTCAGGAAAAAATGTAATTTTCTTGTACTTTTAAGGTATTGCTATTTCTCCGTAAGCAGTACAAACCAAAAAGCAAAGTATCTTTTTGAATTCTTTTAGTTTCTAATGACTGAGGGACTATAAAATATAAATACACCATCTATTTAAGTTGTAGAGTTTGAATCAGGAATTGTAATAATCTCTTAACGGGAGTAGATAATAGTTATTCTTACATTAAGACTTTTTTGTTTGGTTCCTTTGTTTTTAATTATGTATTAGTAAGGTACATTCTGTAAAATCTGAGGTAAAAGTCTTATTTCTTTATACATTTTCATTTCAGACATTTGAATTCTTTCTATCTAGGGGAATTAATTATATTTTAATATTTTAATATATTTATTATATTTTTAGCTTGTGCATGACCAGCAGTTGGTAACTCTGTTCTTATTCCTTCTCTTCCTGAGCTCATCAGATTTTCTTTGGCAGCCCATGCTTCTGTCTACAACCACTGCTGGATTGGGGAGACTGGGCTCAATTTAGGACATTCAGGTGAAATGAGAATTTATTAATTACAGCAGGAAAAACTGACAGTAAAAGGAAATAATTAAGAAAAATAACTCTATTTGAAAAATAAAAATTAAAAAAAAAACCAAAACCAAATAACAACAAAAAATTTTATACATATTTTCATAATTTATTCTATGATAATTTTATGCAACAGCCACACTAAAATAAGAGTAATTTTGTGGCTCGTGGATCTTCCTCATTGTAAATGATGTAGTGAATCAGGATAGGTTTATGTGCTTTATCAGCACGCTCCTGTCTTCAGTGGGAATTTATGATACAGCTGTTAAGCCTCAGACTCCTTGCAAATTTCCCTGAATAAAGGATTAGTTTTTGTGGTGGAAGTTATTCCATCCCAATACAAGCAAACCTTTATTCAGTGGTTTTGTTTGTGTAGCATTGCATAAAAGATTTAAAAAGTTTACTGTGGAATCTTTTGGCAGAATTTGCGTTTTTTGTCTTTTCAAAAAGCTGCAAAGTTCCTGATTGGAGAGGAAGCACCCCCAAAGCACATTTTTTTTCTGATTAATTGGTTTGTCTCAGTGAACTGTTCCAGGAATGGGGGAGGAATCAGCCTGCTGCAAGGGAGAGTTGTTCTTTTGAGCCAGTGCTTCATGTGACACTCTATCACACCATCTGTTTGATGAGCAGGAGCTCCAGTAGAGCAGATTGTAAAGGTGCTGAGGGCTGGGGTGCTCAGGGATGGAAAAAAAAAACCTGTTAAGTTTTGATCTCTTGGGGGCTAATCTTCAGATGCTGTGAAATCTGTTTATTCTTCTGACTTTAGTGGAGCTCTAAGGATGTCTATCAGTTCAGGATCTTGTTCTCTTCCCTGTCTATATTTCGACCAAGTCAAGTGAGAAATAAATCCTTGCTGAAGAGGCAAGCAATTCCCTTTTACTCCTCTCTTGATTTGGATAAGATCTGGCACTTTGAAGAGTTTATTAGATTTATAATGTCCTTTGGTTCACTTTTTATGTATGGCAAAAAAGGCATCATTTCACCTCCGTTCCTGTAGGTTTTTTTTGTTATAAACAATCTGTGCACTTATTATCAGATTAAATTTAACCTGAGATTAATATTTTTCTGCCAGTGTGTTCTGTTGTTTGACCAGTGTTTGAAAACAGAAAAATCCTCATCTAACCTCTAATTTAGGAAAGAGGAAATAGTGTATAAATGATTGCATCAAGCACAAAGCCTGCTTTAGCAACAAATTATTCCTAACTGCAAGAGTCCTATAAATAGATTTTCCACACTGCAAAATGTATCACAATTAAAATGATGTGGTTGGTGAAAGTCAAAAACTAGCCTTTACATTCAGGGAGGAAAAGTATAAACAAAATGCTTAAATACTAAATAATCTGCTTTTTAGGGGACTATATGGTAAATGTTTATATATTCTCTCAAAAAAAAAAAAAAGAAAAAAATGATTGTGGAATTCTCTTTTGGCAGGATTAATTTAAACATTTTTTGCTTAAAATAAGGTATCCAATGCCACATGAGATGTTTTAATGTAGCCAAGGGATGTGCCTGGAGTAGATCAACATAGCACAACTTTTTTGTGAAGCTTGAGACTGTCTGGTCAAGATACCCCTGGTTCTATTTTATGGCACAGGACCCTTGTGTTTGAGCAGCAGAACCACTCCCAGAATAACTCAACCACTGGAAAACCCTTTGTGTAATCTCTGCATTTTAATTTCCAGAATATTAAATAGTAATTTGTGTGGTTTTAAATTAATTCCACTGTTCACAGATATTTTAACGTTCACTTTTTTGTAGTCGCAGAGTTAATTTAAAAAAGCTTTGGAAATCTTTGCATTTCCCAGAAACCAGGGCTATAGAGGAAGCTGTTCTGATAAAAGAAAACTCACAGTTGAAAAGAATACTAGCAGGACAAAAAGGCACAACAAGCATTGTATCAAACTTGAATGAGCTGATTATAGTGCTCCCTGTAATGGGGATAACTAATTTACTAAAAAAAATAAAAGGGATGAGCCCTAAGATGTGTTCTGCTATCAGACAGCAGTTCCTCAATATCTCTGTGAAGATACAGCTTCCCAAAAAATCCTAGTCCACTTTATGAATTTTCAGACAATGTTCATGCTACTTAAATGGTGTTGTTCATTCATTAATTGACAGTGTGAAAACCAAACTATTGCACTTTCAAATGAGAGATATTTTCCTACCACTAATACTTTTGATGTCCTAGAAAGCATCATAAAGTTTCCTGGCAGTTTAGACATGTGAGAAATGTCTGTTTACATGGGAAGTGATATATCATCTGCATTGGCTGTAGTGGAGCAAGAGAAAAAAAATAAAATGAAAAAATGTTCATGTCAGACAGATGACTGTCAGAGCAGTCTCTCACCACATAAAAATCAGGGAGGCACATGAATTATAGCTGCCTGATCATGTGTAATTGGGTCTGGACAAACTTTTTGGAAGAAATCATATTTTAAATATTGAGTGCCATCTCTTTGCTAGAACAGAGGTCCTACTACAATCAGCTGTTCCTTTCGCAGATCTTGGTAATGTGTTAGCCCCCCTCTGCAGGTAATATATCCTAAATCTGTTTTTCAGTTCCACAAAGCATAATTTTTATGAAACCTGGCACTTTTTTCCTCCAAAACATTTTCTTCTAAAGGTATTGTTCTACGTCTAATAACTGTCATTTGTTTCTCATGTGAAATTAAAATATTCCTTTCCCTTTATATTATATTGAAATATTGATGAAATAGTGTTCACTGGAAGGCTGACATATCTTCTTACAAAAGTTTTAAGTTTCCATGTTTAGTCAGAGCTTACTGTGTCCTCCCCTAATATTTTATTATTTTCAGAAGAAAGAAGTAAGACTTAAGTCTGGTTTAAGGCAATATTTTTCTTTAAATGAATTATAAGTTTCCTTATTTATTTTAAGATAAACCGGGTAATACTTTTGCTTTTTTGGTCATAAAGAAATGCATATATTTGTGTCTAGATGTGCATGTGAGAGCCAGCATGCATGTGCTTGAGCAACAGGAATTGTGCCCACTCTCTGTATCCTGATATTCTCTGTTTTGTTGATTCTTCATTCATTATGTGCAGTCAAATAACAAGTAAAGTTAATTCATTAACTATCTGTAGAGAGGAATTTTAACAGTGAACAGGAAAAAGAACTAGAAAGGTGTATTTTTTATTCTTTAACTACTGCTTTGCACCCCTTACCATTCCTCTACTAAACATTTGTATTTTCTGTTTTATCTGCAAGCGTAATGTTTCTGCAGAAAATGTTTTTGGTTTGCCTTGTGTAGTGGTTCTTGTCCACCTGTCTCTTTGCTGCCTGAGCAGGGAGATTGCAGAAACATGTTTGACTCTAAAGTTTTTCCTACAAAAACCTTCACTCTAATTTGTAACCAGGCCCAGGACCTTTAATTTTCAAGTGTCTCTTGGAGACACCTTTTTTACTTTGAGTTGGCGTGGTCTTACTTTATTTCCTATGCTGCAATATTTTATAGATTACATCAGATTGAATCACAGACTCAATTAGGCTGGAATAAAGTTCTGAGATTATCACAGAGTCCCACCCATGGCTAAACACCTCATGTCAATGAAACCAAGGCACTGAGTGCTTCATCCAGATTTTCCTTAAACATTCCTTGGGACAGTAACTCCAACACCTCCATGGGCAGCCCCTTCCCATATCTGATCACCTTCTCTGTGAAGAAGAAATTCTTCCTAGTTTCCTAAATTTCCCCTGCCACAGCTGAGCACGATATCCGTCATCCTGATTTTCTGTCAAATTATCAGTTCTGCTTTTGGAAAGTATTTGAGTAACAAGCACAATAGATTTCTCATGCAGAATGAAAAAAATGAGGAAAATAAACTGAATTTCTGATACCTTCAGATATGGTTTTGAAGAAGCAAGCCTGGGGAAGTACATAGGGAGCAGTAGATTGTTTGAGCATCAGTCTCAGGAAGCCGCTGAGACAGACAACTAGCAAAGAGTATAAACCCAAGGGAGTGCCAGGGACTGTTCATCCCTTGATGATTTATATTTCAGAAATGAATATTCTATCTCTGCTTGGCATCTTTAGTCAATTCAGTGCAAATAGCCCATGAACATGAGGATGAAAGGCTGTATATATCTCCATAAAGCCTTGTGAAAATGTGCCCTGCTCCTTTTTTTTTTTTTTTAATAATACAGTTTATGCCTTTAACAGAATGGAGAAAAAGGTTCTTTATGTATCTTTAATGTGCCTTCTGTTTTAATGTTGTTGCACTAACAAATGCTGGCAATCCTTCTTTCTGGGAAAATGATAGACAAACCTAAGCAAACCTTTCTTCTGTCTTTGGATCTTTCTGGCATTTGGGTTAACTAACAGGGCCATTTCTTAGCCTTGTACTTTATTTTCGTAAGCTGTTATTTTTGTCTTGATTATTAAGTTATTTTAAACTAATGTACCCTTATCAACAGCAGGTATCAATAATTCCTCTGTCACTTTGGCCTTGGAGACCCCAGTGCCAGGATTTGTGGTCACTGAGTGACGACTTCTGGCTTCAGCTCCTCAGGTCCCCAGAATGTGTTGTCACAGCTGTGCCCTGAAAAATTATTTGGAGCACCCCATGTCAATGATTTCATAGGAATCATGCTTGATAGAGGTCTTCCTTGTGTACAAAGATTGTGTTCAGAACTGAGGGAATCATCACAAGAAGAAATATAATTTAGGCGTGAGGGGCAAAGGTTTCTCTCCTGTCTGTTCCACTGATCTGGGGAAGGGTGGAGAGTTGTTTCTCATTAAGTTTCTATTGTGCTTTTTCTTTTCCCTCTGGACCAAGGTGATTGTTAGCCTGATAACAGTTCCATGATCTGAATTTTTTTGAGTTTATATCTCCCCTTCATACCACTAGCCTTTTCAGAGTTTATCCTTACACAAGTGCACGCCCCACAACCCCTGGGACTGACACCAGAAAATCCCTTTGTTGCTGAAGTTCAATTCCCAAAAAAAAGATGAGCTCAGACTGCAAGGCCAGCAAAGTCCATGTCCCTCTTTCCTCAGGCTGCAGAGAGGCCATGAAAGTGATAGGAAGGAAATATTGTCCCTCAGCTCTGTCAGCTGTGACAAGGGAGGGCTTGCTGATGGTTTGACAGGTCTTGCAGGAGCTGATAGATTTGATGCAGGTCAGTTCTCAGCTCAGGCTTCAAAGTTCTCCAGACACCAACACTGCTTGATGGAGGAGCCTGAAAGAATTCAGCTCAAAAAGAAATCAACCAGAACAACTTTTCTACCTAAAGGGAAAAAAAAAAAAAATAAAAAAGGTAAATATTGAGAGCGCTCTCTGGAATGCACTTGATTATTTCGGAAATATGAAGGAATGATAACACTAATTCAGCTTCTGCTTTTCAAAGGCAATTCAAAATTATGCTGCAATTTGGAGGGTAGATTTATTAGGTAAATTGAAAAGTAAGCAAAGTTTAACATGTATTAAAGAGGGGGAAGTCTTTATCAACTCCTTCAAAACTGAGGACAAATCTGTAAGTTTTGCCTGGGTAATTAATAATCATTCTTTTTAACCATTATGGAAAAGTGAGTTTAAGGCAGTGAATACAGTGAATTTAAAATTGGGTGTTGAACAAAGCAGATGAATCAGTCTTTGTAGTCTAACCCTAGAATTCAGATTGTTACAATGCTACAGAGGGTCCAGCTGCAGGGAGCTTTTGTTGGATGCATTTTCTTTAAATTGTAATCCTATATGAACTCCCAGCAAACTGTAACAAGAGTAGATTCAATCATCAATTATTTGGGAAAAAAATACACCCTTTATTGGTTGTCTGCAGCTCATTATTTTGTCAAAACGAGCAGACATGAAGGAAAGGGGGTAATTTTGATGCCAGCGTTCTGCTAGTGCTGCAGCCTGTCTTGCTGTGCATGGCTGTGAGCTGAAGAGGTTAACATGAGAAACAAATTACTGTGCTTTCCTGTACTCTTCATTAATGATGTACTTCAGCAGAAAAAGGAAGCGACAACAAGTGGGAATGGTACCAGCTTTGCAGGCTGAATTGGTATTCTGCTGTGCACGCTGCTTTTTACTCACTGGCAGCAAGAGGACTTGTTTTTTCCAATTTTTGGTGGTAAAGGGTCAGGAAACAGCATTAACTAAGGCAAGTGATTAGAAAGAATTAGATTGGAAACTTTTCTCTGCCCAGCAGAAACCAGCACGAAAACTTTCTTACTTTGCTCACGAGTGATTTATCATTTCTTCCTCTCCCCCAACCCCACGGTGATAAAACCCAAGTGCCACATGCACAAAAGGATCTAATTTGATCCTCAAAGTTGTTCCTTTTTATTCAGGTAGGAAAATGTTTCTAAAAGCAATATTTGAGGTGTTTCAAGTGTTGATTTTCGTATGTGCAATAAGCTGTGCTCTAACCCTTAGAATTTTTAAGTAGTGATGTAATATATTTCATCATTCCTTGTATATCTAAAAAAAATTATATTTTTTTCTGACCTCTATATTGTCCAACAACTCAGCATTCTAAAGACTTTTTGGGCAATTTGGCAACAGATACAGAAGAATAACAGCATTGGCTTTCTTAATGCTACACTGTTTCTTTTCTCTCCTCAGCTTGCCAAGACTGGCACAAAATTTTGTGCTTTCTGTCCTTCTGACAGTTGACATTAGACACTTTCAAGTTTCCATTGTCCCAGATCTTCTTTAATAGAGGTGTTTTTAGAGAAAAACTCCAGGAAGTTTCATCTTTTATTTTTTCTGTCAATGTCAGCATTTTGTTCTTCTCTTTAAGGTGTAAAATGCACAGGTGATTTACACTGGCTTTTCCAAACTTTACTCTTCTTGTATAATAAATGGCAAGGTAATTGAGAAATATTGAAATAATGCCAATGAAACCTTTTCAAATCTTTATATGGCAGGTTTTATTAAGGTGCAAATTTCACCTTTATGAATTACAATATTTTGATTTCTCTGTTTTCTAGGAAAATACTGTTAATGGAATTACCTTTTCTCATTTAATTTCCATGTTTACATTCTTTGGGTCATGGAAGGAAGGTTATTCTTTGCCTTTTCCTTCTATTAGGATTTAGGTTTAGTATATGCTGAGGTAGACAAGAAGTAACCAGATCAGGTCTTCCAAAATTCAGTATTAAAAAACTTTTGTGTTTGTTTCTTTTGACTACCCTCTCTACCTTTTAAAATCACTTTATTGGCACCCACCACCCACACACATGCCCCAAATGCACATTTTACAAAATCAAAGCATGCAATGAAGGAAGAAGTAGTTAATCCTGTCAGTCTTAACACTTTCAAGAACACAAAATTATAAAGAACATTTTTGCCAGCAAATAGAGTCTTTTTCAGTAACCATGGGAACTAGAACTCGGCAGTATTCCCCTTAATGCATTTGGAGGTGTCCACTCTGGGCAAAGAATAGATAAATAATAATATTTGTTGTTATTTTAGGAAAAAAAAACGCTTTTTGTTTGTTTTTTGCTCAGAAGAGTTCTCAGAATATTTGCTTCCCTAGTGATTTTGCAAATTAAAATTTTCATTTGTGAAAACTAAAATAAATTTTTTTAACAGGATTTTAAGGAGGAATTTTTATACCTTGACTGGAGAAAGAAAACCCCAAGTTTTCAATTAATGATGAATACTTGTTTAGAAAAAAGCCTGTCCACTTTCTTTGAATTATAGGGGTGCTTTATATAGAAGAATATTGCTGTAAAAAATCTATGTACTTTCAGAATTGGCATCTATAGATTACTAAAGATGCTGTTTCATCAGTTTTTCTGTAGAATTGACCAGAACTTGAAATGTGAAGGGATGATTTTATCAAAACCTGGTCAAAGAAACACTTTTACAGACTGCGTAAAACAAAAACATGGGTGCGTTCTTTAGAAAATAAGATTTACCAGGTTGTCTTGTAATGCTTTTTGTCACAGATTGGTTTTAAAAATGGAAAACTTATTTGCTAGTTTTTCTATTTATACATACATTGCTCTTAAAAATTCAAAGCTGAGGAACTTCATCTCCTCCTAACTTATGTTTAATCACCAAATATAACCTACAATGGATTCTGTAAAAAGAAATCTTTCCAGGCATCCCCCATGACCTCATGGCTTCCCAAGCTCACAGCAGACCTGATTGCTGCCCGTGGAAATGGGACTTTTTACTTTTTACTATTTATACTTTGCTTTCACATTGTCTTGCTTGCCAAGGGGTTCCTAAACACCTCACAGGCACAAATATATAAAGGTAAATAGAGAGGGGAGTTAGTTAATGCTGAGTTCCATTTAAATGGTTTCCACCTGTTTAAATTAGAACCAAGTGGTAAAATAAATTTAGCAGGGTCCTTCTGGAGTATTACATCTTGCAATTAAATGTGGGTTTTGTTAAGACTTGCAGATACAATTGATTTTCTTTTACTTGCACATATTAAAGACTTTCCTATTACATTGCATTTATTAATAGGCCAGTTGACACATTTCTAATAAGAATTTGCGTCTTTTAGCCATAAGTTATCCTCACTGTTCCTAAACAAACTACCTCTAAATGGGAAAGGCACTACAAGTTTCAGAAGAGAATGCTGAACCCAAATTTGCTCCATTTCCCCCTCTGTCTCTTGAGACCCTTAATGACTGCTCTCAGGCACTTAAACAATTTTTCTTTCACTGTTTTGCCCTGTTTAAAGAAATAAATCTTGCACAGCCTATACAGACATGCCATTTAAACTTGGGATTATTTTTTTTTCTTATCTAACATTTTAGAATTTAATTAAATTATCTACTGGGTGCTTTCCTGAGAAAATGAAATTCTGGGAAGGCTTCCAGATCTCATCACCTCTTACTTGTGGTGGCTACCACTACTGAGAAGAAGGATGACATTACTAATTTTGTGCCAGTCTTGGCAAGCTTCCATTAGTTCTAATGTAGTCATGAGATTGTTGTGGATTCATAAGCTGGTTTTTACTTCCCTTTGTAGCCTTTTGGTCTTGGAGCCTATTTCCTTCTTCCCTTCCTTCTTTCCCTCCCTCTCCTCCTTCCTTTATGTCAGGTAAATTCAAATTATAGCTATTATGATATTCAAGCTGTGCTTTTCTGCTGACCGTGTCCATTAAACAATTTCATTCGAAATTGCCACACACAAATCCCTCTGCAGTAAAATTGACACATTTCCCCATTATGGAAATAATTTTTTCCAGATTACTTTATCTAAGGATATGAATATACCGGATTTGACATGTTTTCTTTGACAATCTGACTCTGTGATGCAAGTTTTCATTCATGAGGTGCAGGTGTAAACAAAATTAGTCAAATCAAGTATTTCTTTCTCTATGTAGTCAGTAGTAACACTTTCTTCTTCAGGTATTCTTGTTTTCCAGAAGTTGTAATACTTCTGAGTATAATTTGACTCATTATGCTGGTATTCTCAACCCATATTTATTGTTAATGAAAAAAACTACACAATAGTGCCTTCCTTATAAGCACTGGTTTTGTCATGTAAATTGTAAATATTATCAGATAGTGTGGACGATACAGAGAAATTGGTTTTGTAATGAGTTTGTCAAATTTCTGCAGTAAACCTGTGTTTTGAATTCATATTTTTAATTTTAAAATATTGTTACTGGAATATACAGAACTAATTTTGGAAGCAAAGTTTTAGCCTGCCTCTTTTCCAGTGTGTTCTACATGACTTTCACATCTTCTGCATAAGAATGAGGGACATGAAAAAAATTTTTAGCCAATAGGGTATCACTTTTTTTTTTGAGACTTGAGTGCTCATAGGGACAGATGTCATGCATGATTTCAAATGTATACAGAGTTTTAGAGTAACTCAGCTAAAAAGATACAAATATTTTAAAGGAAAATCTAATCGATTTCAGGAAAAGCTTTTCCGTGATATCCACTGTAGCAAGATAATGCATCATGTTATTTTAGAGAATTTGGGAAATTCTATGATTCAAAAATATCACCATTTTCGACACTATTTTGTTGATCCATTTTAGTCTCTTTTTAAAATCAGTTCAATGATTTGGATATGAACATTCTATGCTGCGATGGTGCAGAAACTGCAGCATCAGTAAAGCTATCAGAGAGATGGAGTCTGTGGTTAGAGGTGGAGGTTTCCTTCCAAAACCAGATCTGGATCACTAAGCTGATAAAGAAGCTGAAACACCAAGTATTGAAGTTGTCTTAAAATTTAAGTCCACTGTACTTTGATCTGGTGTGCTGAGAAATAAAAGAAGAGATTTAAGGCTTCTGGATAAATGTGACTGCACTTTATCACCTGCTGGTCCTAAAGACAGAGTTCAACAGGTAATTAACACTTAGCAGTAACACAAAATGAGCTTTTGGAGCTGTGTTTGGGTGGTAGGAGCTGAGTTAACACAGAAGTGACAAACACGTGGATTGCAGTTAGTTTCAAACTCTGACAATAAGTTTGTCTCTTTACATTTTCTCAAATGTGCTTGAGCATGAGGTTCACCCACCTAGTAATAATATGTATATAAGGCAAATAAGGTAAATTAAACTTTTTTTTTGAGCTATTCCTCCAAGTGGCTTTATTTTGATGCTACAGTGGCTATGAACTTGCATAGAGTAAACTAAGATCTTTCTCCTTAGAGGTCTCAGCTCTTCACCTCATCCTAGCAGAGAGCTTCTGTTTCCCCCCTTCAGATCTGTCATCATGTCAAGGACTCTCTTAATATTTAGAGATGTCTTCATTTCATACATCACCAAAATTTTTGCCCCAAATGTATCACAGGTCTGTAGTGCTATATAAAAGAGACAAAACAAGCAAACAAAACCACAATAAACCTAAACAACAAAAATAGTGCAGATAAACAGTGCATTTGTGTGTTTTTATGTTACTCTTTTTATTGTCAGGTGGAGTACAGATCTCTAAAAACGAAATATAAATTATTTCCTAAACCTACAGTGTACAAAGAACATCCTGGAGATAATCTCATGAATAAAGGTGATTCATGTATATTTTTGTTACACCCTTAGGAAAATGTATTGCACAGGCATCCTTCTAGAAGGAAAAGTGCAGCACTGCTTAATGAGACTTTTGAATATACAGACACAGCATTAAAATAAAATAGAAAGGCTGTTAGCATTCCCTGCTTTACTTCAGAGACAGAATAATGGTACACTTTAAGCCATCATCAAATGCAGATTTTCTGCTTGGCAGCTGGAGATATCAGACTGTGTAGAGCTGGTGAGGTGCACTTGGGAGTGATTTGTCTGGATGTAGTAGCCAGCTTCACAGCCAAGGGGGTTTGTGGATGGAAAAGGAGCAAACTGGGGATGGGACCAAAAGCCTGGTGAACAGGCAGGCAGGGGGAGGTGGAAGGGTTGCTCAACAACTTAACAAAAAGAAGATGCAAATTCAATGATAAAATTCTTACCCCATCAAGAGGTGGTGCAAAAAGAGTGGGTGAAAAATTGCTTACCGTCCCTGGAAGTTAAAACAAAAAAAACCTCACATGATGCAATTTCTTTAGATATTTGTAGTAACAAATGAAACTGTTAACATTCCAGAATCAAATTACTTTGCTTGTTTGTGGAACTGAATTATGCCATATAATTGTGTTTTGGTTTGCGTATGTTTTTGAACAAGAGTTAAGTGCATAGAAAAAAATCTCTTGTCCTGGCTGCAGAGTAGATGATATCCTTATCTTGAAAAATCCTTGTGAAACCTAACTTGCTTTCTCCTTAAGAGTCCTCTGGGTTTTTCAGTAACTCTCATATTTGTAAATTTTCTGCCCTTTGGGGGATATATAAGACCTTTTTCAGAGGACAGTTATGGGAGAGTGTTTCCTACTCACAGTTATGTGAAATAATTTTCAGCCTCTGGACAGCTCTAGATGTTTGTCTGCAATGGCAAATTACCTATCATTATAGATGCCTCTCTCTTAAAATTGCTGTGGGAATACTTTAATTTTGTGGCATTACAAAAGTATTGGTTATAATGTGCAAGTTCAAGTGTGATATTGGCACAGATTAAAGTTTGTCACTGACATTGTGCCAGAGTTGCTTTTGTTCTGGTTTTCCATACAGTATAGCCACACTACATTAAGCAGTTCCTCACTTTGCAAATGGTACAAGGTGAGGATAAAGCATATCTGTTCCAGTATCTACAAAACTTGAATATTTACACCCAGTGAAAACTGTTGATAGCTTCAGCAAACAGAATTTAATACATTATTAATTTGCTGTAATTAACTGGCTACTAGCCAGTGATGAAAGCAAGAGATCAGACAGCATGTCAAAATTTTGCTTTATTTCAGTTAATAACTTTGGTAAACAAGAATTTTATACATCACTTTAGGACTCAAAATATTTTTCCTTACTTTTTGGTGCTTTACAGCCTAACAGGAGATTCATGAGGTTGCTTGCTTTCTCTAAAAAATATCAGCTCTTTTTGGCCCTGCTTTCTGTGTTCTTCCAAAGTCTGATGTGTAACTGTTTTGATGTAACTGCATTCCTTTACTCCCTGAATGTGTAATCCCTTTCAAGACTCTGATGGGAAATACTGGAGCTGGATTAGTTAAATGGTTGAGTGTATCATCACATACTCTTAGTATGCCAATCTCTTGATTGGGACCAAAAATTGGTACTGGAAAACAAAGTTCTAGAGATAAGGGATGAAATAAAGCAGTATGGAATTGTCATTATCTGCTCATGACCCAGAACTGTGTGTTCTTGTCTCTGAAGCAGGAGATCACTGCCTTTATGTTATGATTTGTATTGGGGTGTTTTCTGGAAGCTGCAGGGATGAAGTTGAAGTGCTTTGAGGAGTTGATAGTGGCAAAAATTAATTTGTTTACCGTGGGATAGAATAAAGACCTGTCCTTACCAGCTGAGAAAGAGGAATATTCCCAAACTTCACCCACAGTGGGTGACCTGGGATTAGGACATGTGTGCCTTGCAACTCAGTGCCATCTCCTGTGCCAGGTGCCTCTGTCCCTTTGCTTAGGTAGATCTTCAGCAGCAGAGCTCTCTGAGCTGCCTGCCTGTCCTTGTAGCCCTTTCTACAGCTGCAGTAAGAATGAGAGGTGTTGAATTGTCCTTTTTTTTTCTTCCTCTTGTCATATCCTCTCTATTGAATGTCTGGGGTAATGCCTGCCTGCCTTCCTTGGCTGCTAAAGAATCCCTCCTGTGGGAAATCTTCTTTTGATTATGCAGTAACTTCTTAAAGCAAGCAGCATGCAAACTAACCCCCTCCCCACTTTCCCTAAAACCTGAAAGTTGTTAACAAGGTATTGCTCAGCAAGTCGTCTCATCCATACATGTTACTGGAGGACAAAATATTCTCTGGAGTCTCCTTCCCATCGGTTTGTATTTCCACAAAATTTCCTAAAAAGAAAATGAGACTTCAGTTGCAGAAGAAAAAGCAAACCAGCTTTGATGCAATGTCTGGGATTTTTTTTTTTTGTTTTAATTATGTATTGTCATGGAAAAATGAACTGTCCTAATGATATTCAGGCATCCAAAATGCAAAACCAGCCCCACATTTCATCTCAATTATGCCAATTTTGTTTTCAGTGTCCCTGTCTGAACTCTGTAATAGAGTTTTTGGAAATCCCAGGTCAGGCAGGCTGCAGAAAGCACAGGAATAATTGTGATTATGTCTGATGAACCCTTTTCAGAGTGCCTGTAAGGAAGTCCCACCCTGGCCTTCCAAGGTTCCAGCATACACACAATTCCAGTATTAGCAGATTGATTTCCCAACAAGATAATTGTCTTCCAAACTTCTGCCTATTTTTAATGAATTAAAATCCATTTAATATTGAAATATTAGAATATGAGAATACTCTGGAAGTCTGAGCTTTTGTTTTAGCTTCAGATCACTAAAGGAGTGACCTTGAAAGGAAATAAATCTGCCTAATCTGTTCTCCTCAGTATTCCATAAATATGTGAAGGAATAAAATGGCTGTCAGAGATATGAGATTCTTCCAGCAGTATTAAATGCACATAGAAAGCCAGCAAGGAGGTTTTCAGCTTTGTTTTTGCTGCTTCTTTTGTTTTTTGAGGGAACAAATGGACTGGTTTTAACCTTGATCTGTTCTGCAGGATGGTTCAGAGTTGGATCTTAGTGATGTTTAAATTCCTTTTGTTTGATAGTCTTGCACAATGCCTACCTAAATTATTTTTTTTTTTAATGGCTAATAAAAAGAGTAGTATTTGTAAGATTTAAACATTGTTTTTACTCTGATATAGTTTTTAAATGATTAACGCTACTTGAACTGGATCTCTGCGTAATGGTGTGAATACAGAATGAGTGAGGAGGTGAATTTGAAGTTCAACATCCATGCTGCATTTACAAGGTAGATTAACCCAAGCTAGACAAGGTGCTTCTGGGTCAGAGTAAGAGCTGTGAGCCATGAGCTCTGTTGATTGCTGCTGAGCAGGTGAGGAGGTTCTGGCTGGTGTTTGTCTTTCCTGTCCCACAGCTGGCAGGTTCTTTCCCAGGAGTGGGGTTGGGGGAACAGTGACTATTCTGCTCCAGAGCCATGGTAGTATTTGGGTAAACCAAGGGACATTTCAGTTTTTATGTGAGACAAAGAGCCCTGGCACCTGAGAGGGTCCTCAGTCCCCGCAGGATTTAGCTGCAACAAGGTAAGGAATTAAGCTCTGCATCCTCTTCATTTGTTTGAACTCTCTGATTGGGATGGGACAGTAACTTCTTAGCTGCTGCGATTTAATCAAGCACGAGTCATGAACCAGAAACACAGAGCTCTGATTCATGATTCTCACCTGGCAGTTAGGGAAGTGGGGCTCATTTACATTCTGGTTTATTCACCCAGCCTTCCTGCTTGACACCCTTGGGTGGATTTGCCCCAGATCCACAGTACCACATTGCTGGCTCAGGGAGCAGCAGCTCCCTCATGAAGCAGAACTTGCTAGCCCATCATCCATGCCAGATTCCAGTCCTGCAGGAGAGAGGGATGCAGCTTGTACCAGCTGCAGTGGGCCAGGAGCAGGCACACAGTGGGAAGGGGACACTCCCTCTATCCCAGGGTTTTGAATGCTCTGGGTTCTCCTGGAGTGGCTTTGTGGGTGATAAATCATACAGCCATTTACAGTGAAAAAGACCTCTAAAATCCTTGAGTCCAACCAGAAGCCAGCACTGCCATGTTCGCCTCTCAATCCCATCCTCAGGCACCACGTCTGCACATCTGTTAAATGATGCCTGTAGGGATGGTGATTCCAAAACTGCCCAGGGCAGCCTGTTCCAATGCCTGATCACCCTCCAGTGAAGACATTTCTCTCAATGCCTAATCTGAACATCCCCTAGTGCAACTTGAGGCCATTTCCTCAGTGACCAGGCCACTTTCAACTGTGACTAGGTTATTGACTGCCTGCCAGGGTTGAGTGAGACCTGTTTCCAAGGAGCAGGTCAATGGAGAATCCTTAAGGAATGATCTTCTATCTGTTGTAGAATGGCTTAAGCTGACAAAATGGTTTTCCTTTTCTCTGCATGCATGCTGAGTGTGTCTGAAAGAAAGATTTGTTTAGAAATTCAATGTTTTGGTTTTTTTTTCTCAATTATTTTATTTGTATTGTACAAAGACAATATAAAGACTGAGGTGCTGTAAATTTCACATCACATGGTTCTGAGATTGAATTTCTCTTCTGTATCATACGAACTTTTTTTTTTGAGTATGAGTAGATGGGTTCTTGACATGGCATTAAGGAAATGTCAAAGTAGACATCTATTCCTAGTCTATAAGTCATTATTTAACAACTTCAAAGGTTTGACAACTACAAAGAAATGAAGCACAAACACCTTGGTATTGATTTTGTCTTTTGCTTTGTATCTACTCCATTAAATTCTATTGGCATTGACAACTGCTGAACTCTTCTTCAAAATTCTGTGAGCTTTCAGTCTTTAAGGACAGCTTTATTTCATTTTCCACACCTTTTTCCTTCTAAAATCTCTCTGTCATTAAACTATTACTGCAATCTCAAGAAGAACTCTTTGAAATGAAAACCCTTGAAGATTTCCTTTATGTCTCTGCTGAAAGATAATGGTATGGTAACATGTCATTGTTGAGTTTAAGGGGGCTTGTTATCAATGAATATTGGATATTAGATTTAGTTACCCAATGTAAGGACTAATCATTTGTCACAAATGTCTGGTTACATATAAAATAGATGCTGTAATGAATAGTTCCTTAAAAAAGATGTTTTCGACTGTATTCCAAAGTGCATATCATAATACAAGTTGGGAGGGGAAAAAAGTTATACTTAACTAGAAATCTTTACAGTAGTTTGGAGATTGCTAACTGGGATTATATTTAATTTTACAATGAAGAAGACGTAAATATCAGTAAACACTTTCAGAAATATCACCTCACAGTGCAGGACAAATGACCATCAAAAACCAGCAAAGGCCTTTTGGTACACACTGCAGGTCACTTTGCTCTTCGTCTCCTCCACAATTTACAGAGTCAGAATCTGTAGACAGAGCTGGTTTTTTACTGCCTAAGGTCCCACTGCATGAAATATCAGGGCTCTTTTGCACTGACCAGCTTTTCATTTTGTAATACGAATATCAAAGTACGCGATGCTCTGTGCTGCGGCTGGAGTCAGAGGACACAAAATGTGCCAAGCTGGTTTTGAGAGATTCTCTTGGGTGATGGGAGGCAATTGCCTCTGATGTTGCCTGTGCTGTGTCCTGAGAGCAGAGCTGGGAATAAATCGTCTGGAAAAAAGAAATGGGCAGAGGTTTTGCTTTGTGAACAGCTGGGTTGTTCCTTCCAGAGGAGAGTCTGGATAAAAGTAACAAGCAGTGTGAGAGACCAGGGGTGATTCAGTGCTCAGTGTCACTTCTGGACGTGTTTTATGTTCAGTGCAGATGTCCCTTCAGGGAAGTCCACAAACAATTTTAATGTGGAGGAACTCAGAGAGTGCTGCAAACTATTGATAAAACAAGCATAAACTAGGGGCAGTCTGGAAGCTGTGGTTGTATTTTATTTCTTGTTTTAGGAGAAACTAGAGATGGTTTTGCACTAAGCATCTGTCTCGTATATGCACGTTATTTCACAAACCTTGACTTCTATAAACAGGAAACCCCACAACATTTTTACTGAGTTGTTCTCACACTGTCCACTTTTGGAATAAGGAATATGGTGCATATCAAGTAGGAAAATCAGAGATTTTGAGAGGGAAAGAGAGATGAGATGTATGTTAAGGTGAGCAAAAGTAATATTTCTTCTTGGGTGGTGAGAAGAAAAGAAATAGCAGGAGGTGATATTTTCAGATTGTATTTTAACTGCCAAGTTCAAGAACTGTGTCTGATTTTAATTTTCCCAGCCCTGGAGATACTTCAAATCATCTTTCTCTAGTTTTGTGAATCCAGAACTGCTTTTGCTTCCATTTTTCACATTTAATTTCATATCAACTGGAACATATTAGGAAGGGATAAGCCTTTACTTTGGAAAGGTTAGGATGAAAAGAAAGAAATTAGAACTTTTAAACCTAAGTTTGATCTGATCAAAAATTATAATTGAAGTTTTTGATTTGTTTGCAGATGAAACAGTATTAAACAGAGACCTGCTTACAGCTATAATTTCAAAATGCCTTCCAAGTTTCTTTTGGGTCAAGATTTAAGTGTTCCTTTTGAATTTTATCTGTTTATTTTATGAAGCAAAGTTGGAGTCACCAAGAAAATACTGTAGAGTGGTACAGTAAGCTGTGTTTTGAATTACAGAATAATTTTTAAAGGGGTTGTTTTTCTGATAGTAATATTTATGTACAATAGGAAACACTTGAATTTCAGCCAAGCACTGACTGTATTTCAACACTCTCCAGCTGTAGGGAATGTAAACATTTTCATTTCTGTTTTAGGTGAAGTTTCAGTGGCTGTGGATAAAAAAAACAATTTTTTTTTTAAACTGTGTTTTACCTGCATTCCAGCCAGAATGAAACAAAAGTAGTGGAATGAACAATATAATGTATATTTTATATACCTACCTACATAATTAAAACACTGTGAATGAAAAAAACCCCTTATTTATCCATTTGTATGGATATGACCATAATTCTCCAGTTCCTTCATCTTTTCCAGATAATAATCTGTAAGGGCTCAGTGGATTTCTTAGCAGACATTTCTGAGAGTAAACTCGTATTGGATATTGAGGTGTCAAAGTCTTTGAAATGTTTCTAATAGTTTAGGACATAAACATTTCTATGTGCATTTTGTTACATCAAATTGAGTAAGACAAATAGTTTTAAATATAACTGAAGCCATTGGCTTATATCAGATTTTTTTTTTTAATTTATTTCTGAAAAGAGCAGCTAGCTAACAGAATGAAGTTGCTAGTATTGGCAGCTATATGGAGTGTGTAAATGATTTCAGTGATTTTTTTAAGTTATTTTAGAGGAGAATCTGATAATCTTTCCTTATTTTGCCTATTATTTTAATTATTCTTCAATTTAATAGTTGATAAGGTGACAAAATCTAATTTGGATATTATCATGAAGAAGCAGCTGAATCATTCTGCCTCATTCTTGTGTCCTTTAAGAAGGTGCCATTGTTTGGATTTCCAGAAAGGAGGGAACTATAAGCTGAGAAGCAAAAGTTTTTTCAGCTGTCAAATTGAAACCTATACCTAAATTCTCTTAGGCCAGAATTAGAATCATTTAGGTTGAAAAAGATCACCAGGTCCAAGTAAATCTAACACTGTCAAGTCCACTGCTAAACCTCATCCCTAAAAACATCACTTGAGAAATATCAATGTGGAGGTACAAAGGCAGATCATCTTGAAAAATGTAGCAGAGTTTAGAATTACAAATATAAGACCTAAAAGTAACCTAAATTTGATTTTGTGTTTTCAGATGGTTAATTTGAAACTAACCTGTAAGAATCAAATGCTTTCTCCTGGCCAGATGAGAGTTATGGACAAGTTGGTTGGCAGATTAAGGGCTGCTTGTTTTGGGAGGCAGAAAGGAAGAACCTAACTCTAAGTTTTTAAGGGGGGCTGATTTAGCTTTGCTCCCAGTAGCTTGGCTAGAAACACAGTTTTGTGTTCATCTGGCTTGAGTCACTGCTTTCTACTTACACCTGAAACTCCTGCCTGCATCTCATTCTGCTGGAAAGATGCAGAGTTTACTTGCAAGCAATGAGCAACATGAAATTGGCTCTCAAAGCAATTTTGTTCTGGCATTTACTTTTTAGGGACCTGGGGGACAGATACTCATACATGTCACAGCATCTAGAAAGTGGTTTGCTAGTTCACACACCACTTGATAGACTGCCTCATCAACAGGAACTTCTGCTGCTGTTTCTCTAATGAGAAACATCATCTCTTCTTAGACCCAAATTCCAAACTTGCAGCAGGACTTGTTTCAGTTCCTTTAAAACATGTAGCTCTGCACTTGCTTCTCTATCATACAGCGTTCACAATCAAATAAATGCTTTTTTCAACCTATACAGTTTTATTCTAATTGCATATTAATATTTTTCACTTATGGAGTCTGAAAGAATAGCATTTAATGTTACTGTGCTTTATTTTTGTATCAGAGTTTTTGTTTGTTGTTTTTTTTTTTAGTAGACTCAGCTGCCTGTAAGAATTACAAAGGAATAGTCTTAAAAAGCTGCTCAAAATATCAGCCCCAATTTTAACATTCAAAAGCTTCCTTCAGTTTTCTAGTATAGAAGGCAACCTAATATCATTACAGAAGAGTCAATAAATCCAGGCTGGGGAGCTAAAGGGACATTCAATTTCTGAGTCAAGGGGCTTTAACAGTGAATGCCCTTCTAGGAGGTCCCACTTCACTAAATTGACAGAACTCTAGCGCAAATTTCTCTGCAGACAATCACACAACAGAGAAAATGTCCCTCAAGTACCCTTTTTCTAGTCATTTAAAGGTCAGAACTAACTCCTTTGGTTTCATTTGAAAGCCCACAGGTGTGGTAAGCAGCTTAGGTTACAAAGCTAATGACTGATAAAGTTGACTCTGCATGACAGAAGGAATACAGAGATTTCTCAAACAAGCTTCAGTTTGTTATCTCTATTGCTAGCCCTGCTATTTTGACCTCCAGTAATTATGTGACAGCCGTCCAGATTTGCTAACAGATGTGTGGAAGTAAAGCAACTTCATGCACTTAAAGCTTGGCTATAGAAAGCAGGCAGGGGTGTGGGGAGGATTAGGGAAAGAGACAGCACTTTCTTTCTAGCAATAAATAGGTGTCATACAAAGTTGTGCAATGCAGAAAGTTTTCCTCTCCTCCGTCTGGGCTTCTCTGTTTTCTGTCGTGATTGGTTTGCCACAGGGCCGCTCACCATGGTTTTTGTTTCTCAAGTTTTATCTTAAAAAAAAAGAAAAAAAACCCCAGTAATTCTTAGAGTAGGGAAAGCATGAAGAAGAGAAAACCTTTCTGTCAAAATGAAGTGATCCCTGGTCCTGACTGCCCTGGAGAGGCTGCTGGGACACCTGGGGACCTCAGCTCTGCACGGCCATACAAGCTCAGAGCTTGGGAGCTGACCACTTCCACCCTGGCTGTCAGCAGAGCTGGGGGATTTTTTAGAATTTTAGGGAAGTGAAATTCCTCAGGGGCTGGATAGACACACTGTCAAAGGGCCAGAGAGGATAGCTGTCAGGAGTGGCCCAGCTCTGTGTTTCATTTTGACAGCTGAGTACCTTGGCTCAGTTGTGACGGACCTGCAGGGTCTGGTGGGGAAAGTGTCTGCTGGAAAATCCATCACCAGCTCCAGCAGAGGGATAAATATGTGGGGAGGGTTCTCCACTTGTGGAAGTGGTAAATCTGCAAAGCCTCTCCCCTCTCTCTGGGTACAGTTGTGCTGTAGAGCCAGTCGGGAAAGTTAAGATCTCGCTAAAATTTGCTGAGTTACTGATGGGAAGGTTACAACAAAATTTCACCAGGCAGGAAAGCTCACTTTTTAATCAGGGATTGTGATTGAAGATATCTGTTAAAAGTAGTCTAAGCTAAAGGCAAAAAGAAGCAGAAGTTGCTTGGTGAATGGATGAAAACAGAGGAGGAGAAAAGAGCTGGAAGAGGAAGGGTTCAGTGAGCATAAAGCCAAGCTGCAGTTAAGGAGACAGTCTGAGTCCTACCCTCTTGTTTCCTTGTATTTGCCTAAAAAAATCCTTCTTTGTCCTTTAAAACTTGTTAGCCTTGTTTTTTCCAAAGTGCTGCCACTAAAATGGGATGCCACACACTGAATACAGAAACTAATCTTTGTAGTAATTTTCCATTTTGTTAATGCTTTAAGCGATTAACAGACTACTTTGTTTCCCCAAGACGATATTTTAAGTTGAATTTATTTGTATTTTAACATGGCTGATTTTTTTTTTAATATTAAATCCTTTTGTTGTTGGTGGTGATTGGACATTTGAGATTAAGAAACTGCAATAACAGTGTCCCTTTTTTCCTAGTTAGTGTCATTGGTTTTTTATTGCAATGCAATTTCATCGAGGGTACTTGCTTAGAATTGTGACCATCTCAGATGATCAATAACCACAAGTGGTGACTGACCAAATTAACATACAGAAAATCACAATATTGTAAATACATTGAAGTATTCTTATCATGGGAAGTCTTTAAGCATAATCAAATGACTCAGAAGGCAACAGCCAAAAGCACCATAGTAAATTAAAATGTAGCATCAACAAGAAAGTGTACCCCAGAGCTGTCTGCATGGAAAATCAAGCCTCACCAGAGCTACACTAACCACTTTAATTACTCCTCATGTATTTCAAGCATTCAGATATGGCAACCAAATTTTCTTTCACCACATTGTTTCTGAGTGTATAGATGCTTTGTCCTCGTCTGAGAAGCATGAGGTTGAAAGGGAATCGACATCTTTACAGCTGCCTTTGCCAGGTGTGAAGGCTTGAGATCCATTATACTGGGCTTTAATACATATGTATGTCTATTTCCTACTTTTTTATATGCATTTTTTAGGCTTTGTTGTTGTTGTTTGCTTGTTTGTTTTAATATTCTGATAATTCATTGATTCTGAAAGGGAAGTACCGCAGAAGAATTTGTTTCCTTATATTTAATTTATTTAATTCAGAGGCCTATAGTCTATTGGAGATGTTCTGATGATGAAAACATCAGAAATGTTTAAGTGATGGCTGGGAGTCCCCTATGAAGCAGAACACACACAGAGTGGCCTAGCATTCTTATGTTTGCACAAAAATTAGATTTGTGTTGAAGATTGCAGTGAAAGTAGAATGATGTGAAAGATAAGAATGAATGTCAACTGGAGGCAAGAAAATTAATAACTCTTGGTCGAGATCATGGAATAACACAATTTTTCATGTGCTACTCTAAAGCATATATGTGAGTATGTGTGCATGAAAAGTTTGTGTGCACTGTTTTATTAATGTGCATCAAAAACAGATTAAATGCCAGCACTTAGAAAAGCAAGAGTGTTGTTTTTGTAGTGACATTAAAAGTCACTATAATGACTTTTAGGGATCAGTCAGCCTTTATAAAGATTTGTGCCTCCAGGCTGAGCTGCAGTATTCTTTCTGTTCTATTCCTGAATTAAGGCGGGGGAAGGCTTCAGCTTTTTTAATTTCCTCTCTTCCTTCCCTTAACATTGTTTGCACTGATGTACGGCATCTCTGTTTAGGAAAATCCTATCTGCTCTGTGTGGTCACGACACTTGTTCCAAGATGATTCATTGGTGCCTTTTCTTGAAGAATATCTCCACATCTCTTTTTTAGCAGTGCTGGCCATCCCACATTGTCTTTGCTAACCAATTCTGACTTCTGAGGTAACACCAGCCATTTGTTGACCTCCCATCCTCAATTCCAAGGACTGGGCTGCTGTCTAGAGCCACAGTGATTAACTGAAGCAGACAAGGTTGCACAGGAATATATTTCCAAGGGAATGTGGGTTTGCTGGATAGCAAAGGGTGGGAATTAAAATGAGCTCTGGAAGCTCTGGAGAAGCCAGAAGCAGAGCTCATCATCATGCTGCTCATCAGGGGGAGCAGGGGTGGCCCTGCAGCTCTTGGCTTCCACCAGGACTGCCAAACAAAGGCAATAATTGTGATGAGCCCCTTGATGGGATGAACTGTCCACCAACACCTGTGAACAAGCAGCTGCCACACAGGAAGGCTTTTAGGTAGCCAATACCTGTGGCACCACTTGAAATTACAATTAGCTGCATTGTTGGGAAGTGCTTCCCAATTCCAAAGGATATCTACTTCTTTTTTTCTACAATTGCTGACATGTGGTTATATAATGTAATTTTTCTGAAATTTGTTTTTGTTTATTAGTGCATGCTAGTCATTAGGTCTGCTTTTGAGGGACTAAGAAAGTTTTTTCTCTGGATGTTGAACTTGGGTTTGATTTTTCAGTGGCATAGCATGAATTGAGATGTATTTTTTGTTATTAGCATGTTTGAATCCTTTCTTTTCTTAAGCCATTAGCACTTGTGACAGAATTGTTTCATTTCAGAGAATTAACAATATTAAAATATAATAAGTACATCAATGAACGATAGGCAGGCTATAGGCTTTCTGTTTTTCTCACTGCAATATCTACAAAAGGAGGAAAGGAAGGAAAAGAAAAAGCAGCATTTTCTTTCATGAAATGTGAACCCTTTAAATAAGGGCCAAAAATGAAGGTGCAGTAGCTGAAATGTCCACAATTCTGGCACTGGAGGGGAAACAGGTGGGTTTGAGAAGCTGTAATGAGGGAGTTTCACAGTTAGACCAATTGACTTACAATATGTTTGTTTGGTTTTGAGTTGTTGCTGGCATTTTTCCATTTGATGTTTAGTGATTTGTTAAGATCCAAAGAATTTTCTAGCAAGCAAGAATCTCTCCAGGTGGTGAGATTCTCTTTTAGTGCAGGGAAAACTTGGAGGTCCTGTACAGCAGCTGCATGACCTGCTTGAATTGGTACCTGAAAGGAGCAGTTAATGTGAGGTCAAGTCTGATCTCACATTTCTTCATCAGCTTCTTAAATTAACTCAGAGTTGTCTAAGAGTTCCCATGCAATTTTTTGTGCGTTTTTGAGTGAGGTGTGGCAGGCTCTGTACCTGGGCTGAGCTCAGTGGGACCTTGGAGCTGTAAGGAGCCATTGAATACAGGGGAAAACTCCTCACTCTGAAACTTAATGAGCTTCCAAAAAGATTTTTTTTTTTTCCCTTACTGGGACAAATGAAGCCTTTTCAAAATCATGTGTGTGAGTTTATGGGTGGGGAAGTAATTTCTATTTTGGTTTTGATTTGATTTAAAGCAAGACAATGAAGAAAATCCCGTGCTGGAACTTTGAATTCATACAGCAGAAATAGTAACAAATGTTCACCCAAGTTCCTTTCTTAAAAACTGCTTGCTTGCTGCCTAGATGTGGGTCTCCCCTTTTAAATTTAAACTTGTTAATCATTTGGAGATATAACAGATTAATCTTTAGAAAATCAGAGGTATTAAATAAAATCATATAATTGTTTCTATGGTAGAAGTCCTACTTTAAAAAATGTGGTGTTTATCCAAACATAATAATGGTGTGGAGCATGCAAAGTTCTTTAAAATGAAACTTTTTGTGTTTTAAAGCAAATACAAAGCAGTTTGGATGTTGTTTTTATCTCTGTGCTCTGTCTTTGGGGAAAGAAAGTGGAAAACAAACATGACAGTACCTTAATTCATTGTTTCAGTAAAAGATCAGATACATTCAAAATGCACATTTGTTTTCCTTCTTTGACTTTATTCAGTGCAATAGGGGAAAAGACCAGCTTTCTGCTAGTAGATGAATGTTGCAAGTACATAATAAACCCAGATCTCTAAACACATCAGTCATGTGTCATCTGAAATATGCATTGTGTCTCACATTGCAATTGCTTCCCCAATATCCATGAAATATTCATGCTGGATATATGCAGTGCGTGCCACACGGATGGATGTGACACAAAGCAGCAACAATAATCAAGGCTTGGGTAGAAGGAGGCCAAAGCAGAAGCAGAACAGCTTCCATCTCACCTTTGCATAAGGAGGAAAATGGGTTAGAAATGAAGTGTGAAAGGCTCTCCCTTCTTACCCCTGTGTGTGCACACAGGATACACAAATACAGGGGCACAGAGGGGCTCTCTCTTCTGTCAGTCAAATCAGTGAAGAATTCAATGCCTAGTAAGTATTTTTTTTCCCATACTGGAAGGGGGTGATGTGGCTCTCTAATCATGGAGCAATCTTGGTTATTAATGGTGAGTTTAGCTTCTTAAGCTCATGGAGCAATTGGACGTAAATGTACATCCACACCTTAAGCCCACAATTTGAATTACAACTCTCTTTTTCCTGTTCACTTAGTCTGTCCTGTTTATTTGGCTTGGAAGCTGAAAAGAGAAATGAGCCTGTGCTATTTTTTTGTCATCACCCATAAATCCTCGGGAGGATGGAGTAATAAATTTCATTTCATAGGTAGATGGTGGAGTTTGTTTTTATTTAAATTATTTTTATATAGCTTCATGCCTAGATGCCAGGCACATTTGGATGACCTGAAAGAATTTCCAGGTGTCAAGGTCTGGTCAGATTCTATAGACAAAGCCCAGGGGAGCTCAACTCGGCCCAGAGGGGTTGCAATCTTTGCAGATGTTTTCAGTTGTAAATTTCTTGTTTTGTTTTAGAAAACCAGAAAATAAATCCTAACACTGAGAAAGGGCTCTGAGTCATAGCATTTTATTATCCATATGCTGTTGCCTTCCTTGAGTGTTCAAATATTTTCTCTGGTTTTATCAAGTGATCTAGGAGCTAGAACTCTGAGCTACTTGTGAAGTACTTGAAATGATTACATCCCATTTTAATCCTTTTTGTAGCTAAAATAGTGAAATGGGATAGGATTGGAAATGTCTCTAATAGTGACAGCTGATGGGTACCAAACATGATCGTTGTAAAAGAGACTTTGAAGCCATCAAGGGTGACCTTCCAGAAGAGAAATGCAATCCTTCCTAAACCAAACTTTTATGGATGGCACATGGCCTTTTGAATGCCAGGTAACATGGAGGGGGACCCAAGGTTTTATCTGTCTGCATTGTGCAGTCCTTATCCTCACAGCACATGTAATGCTAAGTGTAGGTTTTTAACACAGTCTATAATCTAATCCCCAAATCCACATTTAATAAGAATTATTATAGATTTTACCTTGCAGCCATGAATAACAAAATAAGAAATAATAAAATACTATTGAAGCAGTACTTCAACAAGAGAATATTTTTTTTTTCCAAGAGAAAAGTGTTAGTATGAATTTTTCAGATTTATTTGATTAACCCAGCCACTGATATTCACTCCCACAGCGGACAAAGCAAAAGAGATGTTTGCTCGTTTATACCACTGAATTTATAGTAAGGGACTTCCTTCTGTGTGGAGAAAAGTTTTCTAAATGGTGAGTACTTGTCATTCCTTAACTGACTTAGAGCAGGCATTATTTTGAAAATTACCATGTCAATTTAACTGTGACAGTAACAGAGGCAGGTACCAGCAGTTTTCTTCTGATTATGTTAAAATCTCATCTATTATTTAGTTTGAAACTGACAGTATATATTAAGGCTTAATGAAGGCTTTCAGTAATTTAAAAGATGAGATTTATCTTTGCAGATTTTGGGACGTTTCTGTCATTTATGAGCTCTAGGATTCCAACAAAAGCTAATCTTAGGAGGAGTTTCAGCCAAATTATTTTTACTTTGAAATAAGGAACTTTGAATTTACTAAAAGAAAAAAGTTTCTTGAAAATCGCTACCTCTAGTCTGGTTTGAAAAGCCACCAAAATGGTGTCATTTTTTATCTTTTCTCCTTTTTTTTTCTTTTTTAAGGAATATATTAAAATAACATTAAAAAGTAATAGAACATCATGAGCAAAAGTTCAGACTGGTTTATGAAAATGAATCTTCTACATAGACTTCATAGTGCTCATTAAAATTGACTGAATTTAGATGAATATTTCTCCTGGAGTAAGGAGAATTTTTGAATTTCATACTTCTGAAGCATAGCTCAGAGGCAAGACAGTTTCCATTTTATTTGTTAAGGTAACACTGGTTTTGTTTGCTTGGTTGGTTTGGGATTTTCTTAGTAGGATTCGGTTTTTAAAGGAAGAGTTGTGCAACTTTTCAGTGTTTGTGACTTTGCATGGCTCTGTCTTCCTCTGAAAATATCCAAAGCTTTTGGCTGATTTCAGTCAAATTTGACAGAGGGCTGCAGGTCCCCAAGGTAATTATGTTTATTTCGATTTCATAAAGACAGTCAGAAAAAAGAATGAGCTTTGAACTATAATAAATTTGCCTCAAGAACTTTTGTTCATGTTTTGGGAGAGCAATTTTAAGGAAATAGGAAGTAATTATATTGGGAAAAGGAGTGAAATGTATAAGCATATACAAAATTGATGAAAAATCTTTACACGATAAAGTGAAAATGAAAACCAAACAAAAGCCATAAAGTGTTAGGAAGGCAGGGCTTTTTTTCCTCATTCTACTTCAATGCCTTATTTTAGCAGAGGAAAGGGAAAAGTTAGTGCAGCTGCCATAAAACATCATTAACTCATCTTGTGAGAGAGATAAGAACTGAGATATAGAGAGGATGACTCTTTTATGAACTGCATTTCTAAACTAAGGCAGCACTTGACAGAAAAATAAATTCCGCTTCTGAAGAGTGTGATCTTTTTTCAAACACTCAGAATTCCATATTTTTTCTAATTGCATACTTTGTATGATGGCAGACATATGTATTAATCTTTAAAATTGAGCAAGAATTATGTTTCGTATTTAATTTTTGCTGTCAGCTGCGGAGAAAAGGAGCCACAAGTGGTTGTGAATCTTTAAGTACTTTTTATAAATAAGCCATTTCGAGATTAATATCTGGGAAGAAGTGAAACCTGCATTTCTGTTGTACTTCTGCATATATTCCTGGCATTAGCACTTCCTCTTTTGCACAGCAACACGCAGCTGAATTTCAACCTTACAGACACTGATAAATCATCAGAATTGGCCTTGCATGATGGGTTAAGAGTGTTGTAATTCATGTGTGGCCAGCATACTCCTTTTTTTATTTTTTTTCCTTTTCTTTTTTTTTTTTTTTGTAAGCAAAGCTGGAATTCTTTGGGAGTTTGTGTAGTCTCAAACCTTGGAAACAGTCAAAAAACATCTCAACATGGTTCTGAGCAATTAGCCCTAAGTGGTGCTTTTTGAGGCAAGGGGTTGGTCCAGATGACCTCCAAAGAAATTCTCTGATTCTGTAAAACTTGTGTTTTTTCCTTCTCTTGTCAGAGTTTTGTCTTTGCTATTAGTCAATGAAAGAATCAATCATAAAATGCTTGGAATATTTGAGATTTGAAAGGGAAATAGTAGCAGCCAAGAGGAGCTGGGGCTTGTGATGTGGATCATATAAGGTCATTTGCTAATCCTGTTGGTAGCAGGTATCTGGGATAGCAAGTAAATATGAGTTAAATATGCTGAAATATCTGTAGAATGAATGCAGAAACAATGAGTTTCACTCACGTGGTAAGAAAGTATGCAGGGCAGATACTGCATTGATCTATTTTATCTTATTTACTGTACATTATAAAATTTCAAAGTTCTATGTTTAATTTATTTTGTGAAATCAAAAGGTGATTAATAATTGAGTTATTCTGTGAAACTTCTCAATGAAAGGGCAGCCTCCTCCCTGAGCAGCCCCTCTCCCAGAAGTGGGAATGTCAGCCACTGCTGCTCACAGGTAACCTTCACACCATGCCAAGCTTCAGTGAGATGGCAGCTCTCTTTCCCAAAGGCTCCCTGTGTCTTCTGAGGGATTAGGAGAAATAAAAAGGATATTATCATCTGGTAGGGACCCTGCCAAAGCTGCCTGTGGACAAGCTATTGCCTTCCTTGACCATAGACAGGAGTGGAATAACTACGATTTCAAGAAAGTCAAAATTCTGACTATAATAAGGAAGAAAATATTTTAATTTTATTTTTACTAAGTTAGTTATTTCTAATTATGCAGAACACTGGAAAGCTAGCAATTTGTTAGTGAAAGAAATAATACAGCAGTGAGCAGGCGCAGAAGCACAATTCTTATGAGACCCTGTGTTTAATTATGTTTAATTCATAAGCTAAGTGACAGATTTAGTTAAAATCCTGAGAAAATTCAATCTTTAATTACAGTGTGTCCTTTGAGCGGCGAAGGTGTTATAATATATCCTTCAAATAAAACAAAGAGGATAATTCCTTTTTTTTTTTTGAATACAAATATCTGAAGTCAATCTTTATACAGGGCTTGTTTATATAATATGACATTAAAAGGAATGAAAATTAACATATGCCAAGGCTACTTCAAGGTGGCAAGGCAAGCTCTGGCAGCCTAGGAAACACTGATGAGGATTGCCTATGCAACCCTGATTTGTCCCCTGCAGGCAGGGACACTAATTCAGGCTTTAACTACCTGCTCACAGACTGGTGTCACCTCACAGCGTTTAACTTCTGCTGAGGACTGCATGAGCTGCTATTCAGAATTTCCTTCCAACTTCCCCATTGCCTTCCTGCATGTAATATTTACAGCACTCAGCCCAGCCTTCGCACTGAACACAGACGGAATTATTGATTTCCTCGTGAGCTTTTTTTCCCAAGCATTTCAGCTTTTGTTTCTTACAACTAGATTCTCAAAGGGACAGAGATATTTTGCCTAATTTGTAGGTGTCTGTCTCTCTGCTTAGCTTGTACAACTCTGGCTTAAATTCCCTTTTCAGCGCATGGACGCCTCAGGGTATTGCTGCCACAGGCTTTTCCACAGAGCAGGGAATCCTTGGCTGGGTTGAGGTGACAGGAATGCTTGCACTGATGCAGGCTCATCAGCACACATCCAGCTTCCTTTGCCATCCTTAGATTTAGCTTCTGTTGCCATTGAGGGTTGGGAGGCAATCCATTGGTTGACCATTGCTGTTTGTACATATAAGTGATGCTTATATATGTTGGGTGTGAACTCAGGTGTCTTTAGCTACTCCTGGCTCATCGAGAGAGAACGCAATGAGGTCTGATTGCCTAAAGTCTTTATTTGTATAACAGATTGCCCAGGGAGGTTGGGGATGCCCCAGCCTTGGCAGTGTTTAAGGCCAAATTGTTTAAGGCCTTGAGCAAACTGGTCTGGTGAAAGATGTCCCCAGCCATGGCAATGAAGGTTGGGGCTAGATGATCTTTAAGTCATCCTTAACATTCTGTGATTCCATTTCTGGAGGAAAGGAGGGTGGTTCTGGCTCTTTTCCTGTGGGGATGTTAAAACCTCTGTCCTCTTGCTCACCTCTTACATGTTGGCTCCCAGTTAGACACACAAACTCTGGAACACCAAGGTTTACTCCGCACCTTTGTTTGGATGAGCTTTCCTATCTGCAAGTACAGCCTTTTGGGAATAATCTTGTTGGTAATAACCAGATGATGGAGTGGGAACGCTGCCAACACCTCCTGCCACCAGAGACCACTGCTGAACCTGAACGAGGCTGGGCATCCCTTGCAGCCTGGGGTGGGGTAGGTCTGGTGGGTGAGGGACAGCAACAGAGCTGAGGTGGGCTGGGGATTAGGAACTGAGGGGTCAAGCCTGGTGGTTCTGGGCTTGAGGGACAGCCCTGGGTCAGAGGCCCAGGACTGGGGGCAGCACAGCAGACAGGGCAGTGCTCTCAGCCCTGTCCCACAGCAGCCATCTGGGCAAGGCAGGCAGGCCTGGGGATGGTGAGAACACCCAGCCAAGGGTCCTGATCGTGTGCTGTGGCTGTAGGAGCCAGGAGGGCCAAGGCTGGGTCAGGTTGGGGTCCAGCTCAGCAGGAGCCATGGGCAGGAACTGGCAGGGTTGTGGCAGCACAGCTCAGGCAGGGATCTAGGATGAGAGGCTCAGCATAAAAGCAGCTCTCAAGGGAATGGGGAGCAGTCCCAGCTGAGGGTTCTTCTCTCTTTCTTCACAGTGGCTGTCTCCAAGGTCACCAGCTGTGCTTTGTGCTGGCTTTGAGTCTAGCTAGACAAAGCCCCAGGAGGTGAAATGCACTTGGGGTCCTGACAGCTTTGTTCCCCCTGAAATCTTCAAAGTGTCAGAAAGGAGAGATCATGAGCACCTCATTACTTGCTAGGATTCAAACCTGAGCTTTTCTGGTGCAAGGGAATTTTATTGTAAAATACGTGTCCATATGACAAATCCAGTTTTAAAACATCTCTGTGATTTGAAGCCATGTTAATATTATTCTTAAATTGTGCAAGACAAACACAGGCAGGGACAATGTATGTCCAGCAATTTAAAAGCATCAGTTGGGTATTCATTTGGACACTCCCAGCACATGTGTAGAGGTTTATGGGCCGATAGCAGCATTCTCTTTGTTTGTGGTGTAGTTGTGAGTGCTTGTGTCTGCAGATTATGTCCCAGATGTCTCAAATTAATTGCTCCCAAATACAGAATGGACAATTAGCAGCCATGAGGAGGACTTTGATTTAACATTTTTTGATTACAGTGTAGAGGTAGAATAGACTGCTGCTTTCAGCCATAATATTATTCTTCTATGGTTATTGCTTTTTTCCTCCTCATTGGACAGCTGTGAGCTCCCTTATGGATGTGATGTGGATGGTAGAGGTTCAGTCTTTCCCAGGTGATAGTTCTGCTGTAAATGGGCAGAATTCCATGCAGGGAATGGATGGCTTGAACAGAGGCAGTCCAGCCCTCAAAGGAGCTGAACCATGACTCTACAAAGGAGCACAGTGCTGGTGTTTAGGTCAGTAACCACATATTGTTTAAAAATAGTTGTTTTACATAACAGTAGGTAATGTCTTTTGTGTATAACAGCAATCTGTTCTTGTTTCATTATTGATATATTTTTGGGGGGAAATTGTATAAAGAGACTTATATACCTCAACATATATAGAGACAAAGACACAGACATATAAAGGAAAAGGAAGTTTTAAAGGTGCAAATAGAAGAGCCACTCATCACCAGGACTTAGACAGCCCCACCTGCATTTTACAGGCCAAAAACGTAACTGCTGAGCCCTACAGCTCTGTCAAGCACTGTCTGGAAAAGTCTGAGATGATGTAAAAACAAGGATTTTCAGAGGGGTTAAAATGTTAATTGCATTACAATAAGAAGGGAGAGTGAGAGAAATGGAAATGCCCTAGGTATGTATAACGAGTAAGTAATGGGAAAGACTGAAATGCATTAATATTAAACCTTCACTGCATAACTCATCCTTATTGGACACAGCTGTCGATAAAATATGCCCTTACTCTTGACAAGTAGCTCCTGTGTTTTGCTTGTAGATTAGCTTGCAGCCCTGCTCTGTATTCTTTATCTTCATCACTGCACCAGTCCTTTAATTAGGCAGTGAAATCTTCTGCATAGTGATTAGGAAATCACAGTTAAGAAGGTGTTACAAAGAGAGGCTCTGGAAGCTGCTCAAAATAACTTTCAGCTTTGGAAATTCCTCCATCTACTGTAGGAATGAAATGCATGTAGGATCCAGAAAGGTGTGAAAACTAACCTTTACTCAGTTGCTGCAGAGAATTGTTGGCCTTTAGTATAAGGATATCATGCTTAATAAAAAATACCTTCGTGTGAGGAGCTAGCAGTTGCTCACTCAGAACTTAATAATGTTAGATATTTTACTGAGATTGCATATAGGAATTAAATATGTGGTTAACAGCTTCATGCTGATGAAGATTTTTCGATGTCAAGAGAAATTATCTGGTATTCTATCCAAATTTATTCAGAGCTTCAGCTGTTGGCACTTAAGTAAAATCTAGATTTGTTCTTCATAGCACTGCTTCTGGTAATGCAACCCGCTGTTGTTGGTTGGGTTTATTTTTTTGCTTTTGGGAACATTCGTACTTCAGCTCCTGGCAATTGGCTTGTGTTAGCTTTCTAATTCCCCAACTTAAATCATTGCCTGCTGCACATGAAAATTTACATATATATGGAGAAGCAGAGGAGTTGGGTATAAAGAAAGTGCCATCAAAAAAAAAAAAGTTTTTCCTGTTGAGCTTCATGCTCATATTTTGAGAAAAAAAAAAAAGCTTTCTAACGTACCTGTGTGGAGGCAGATGATGGAGATCATTTGAGGTAGAGATTCATGTTCTGCTATAAGTATATGTGGAGAAAAAGAGGAAGCCACCATTTTACAAGGTATCTCCTGCTTTGTTTTGTTTCATGTTCTTATATCTACATGATCTACATGTTCCCTGTGATTGGGAGCATATAAATGTCTGACTTTACCCTTACTCCTGTTCTGTGCCAGTATATCTCAAATCAGAAAATAGAATTCTAAAATGCACATTTAGCCATAGAGAATTCTGGAATTCTCTGTATTAATCATATCTGGGATGAAACATATACTTTCCTACATAAAGATATTGTAAATTCTGTCACATTAGAGGGGGAATTTGGACCACAGAGAGTCTAATTCAAGGAAGCAACGTGCTGAGCAATAAAGTATAGCTCAGAGTAGTGCATAAGACCTATATTTCTGTGTTGAAGAGGAAAATATGAAAAAGAGTTGAGTGGAATAAGAAAAAATGAAAATGGAGAAGGTTCTGATATTTTTTTATCCATTCCTGGTGTAAGTGCCAATTTGAAGACTTCCTTTTCCCCTTTTCCTTCCTTCCTATTCCCTGCATTATTAGAGCTACAGTAGGTAAGTTGCATTTCATAGGAAATGCTTATTTCTATCATTTTCCAGAGAACATGCTAATTTTTTTTTTTGAATTCTACTAGTAAAAAACATAGCAATATAGATACCAAGAGTTATGAACCAAGACTTTATATTTAGGCTTCTGAATAATAGTGATTTCACAATAACAAGCTTCATCCTACAGAAAATGTTGATTTCTGGTATTATTTGCATTTACTTAACACAGTGTGTGTTGCAAAACTTAAAAAAACCCTCTTCACAAAAGGAAAAAAAGAAAATCTGATTTTTGAGGCCAGAGCTCATAGAACTCCTTTGACTTTAGATAAAAAGTTACATAATAATTTGTGGCAATTCTACTTTTTGTTTTTGTGAACCTCTTCACCAGGAATGTTAAACACCTGAAATATCTTTGTGTGGGCAGAGGGGCATAAATGATTTTGTGCTGTTTTACAGCTTGAAAACGTAAGATGTTGTGATGTGGTGGCTTGGCCAAGAACTGATTTTCCACACTTACATTTCAGGATGGCAGTTTCTTTTTGCAAAGAGGACAGCCAGTGCCAGGCTGCCTGAAATCTTCATTGCCTGTATGGAATCTGCTGGCAAATAGGGGAGGGAAATTCTGCAAGAACTTGGTGACAATGCTCCTAAGTTTTTCCTTGGGAACAATGCATTAGTTGGATAACCTGGGAGTATCTTTTTGTGTTGCGGCTTTACTTTAGAAAAACATTAGAAAACAAATGAAGGAATAGTTCATGGCAACGTATGTTTCTGTGTTGAATTAATTCCACTTTCTCTCTGAGATTGAAAAGAAATAGAAAGTGGTAGTGTAGCCTTGTAACAGTTAGGCATATATATTAACAAAAAAGAAACTGTGTGAAGTCCAGTATTCCTGAAAATACCTTCCCTCTACTGTCTGTCATTGAATTAATGCACAAACAGATTTTCTTAAACATAACATTCACACTCACATATTCACAAATATGTTCTAGGGCTGTGGTTTTTTCCACCTTTCCCATCAATATTGTTCCTTTTGAAGCTTGTCCCACCTGCTGTTGTCTTTAGCAGGTACTTGTGTGGGGTGAGGGTGAAAGAGCCTGATCTTCTCATCTTCCTTTTAGGACACACACCAGACCTTGATGACATTATTTCAAATTTGATCACATTTCTAAACCAGCCTAATAAATACTTTTTTTGCTACTCATTCAGCTTGATAAAATTCCATCCTTCAAATATAATAAAACCACATTGTCTACAATAGATCTTCCATGCAAAAGATCCAGTTGTGTTGTCATACTCATCTGCAGCCGTATTTTATTTTAAAATTTACACATCTTTTGGAACACGCTGTATGAAACACAATTAATGTCTCTTAGTTAGGCTTTGCAAAATTCAAATTTTCTCAATGACAGAAAAAAATAACTTCATTTGTGCTCTAAAAAAAGTACTAAATTACCAAAAAAAGTAATAAATGCTCTGCTGAGTCGTAAAAAAATGACGTGAAAATGCTCTTTGGCCTCTAGCAGGCAACAGTGGAAAATGGGTTTGTCCCTCAATCAATTGAGACTTTTTGCCTCAAGGCACAAGTATTAGGTGTGCATTTTTCCTGCCTTTAAGGTTAGGTGCCCTGTCATTTAATCCTCTGGTCTTATCTTTACTAATGTCTTCAGTGTACAACTTCAAATTTACTTTTTAAAGTTTTGTTTCCAATAGTTGTGGATTGTCCAGATTTATTTGCCTGGTTTTATTCTTCTAGTTATTTAAGTAATATCATTATAAGTCTTTAATCTCTACGTGTCTTGACAAAGTAAATGTAGCAGAAAAAAAGACATTTTCCTTTAAAAACTCAGTTAAACTAATTAAAAATAAGCCATATATTTTATTTTCTTTTATTGCAGTGTGCCAGTCACTGCTGTTTCTCATTGCTATATAGCTCTTCTAGATAAAAGATCCACATGGAGTAGTCATTGGGCCAGAGTACGTGGAGTTTCTAGCACTGCAGGATGCACTGAATGGCTTAATAGCTTCTGGAGAATGCTTAGGGCACTGTCAATAGTGCCATTAAAATAATTTTATGTTTAAAATGAATTGCACTCCACACATTGGATTTTAACCCTGAGTTGCTCCCACACTTTGAACGTAAGCCTGTTTTGAAAGCCTGAAACTGGACAGTGGAGTTTTTTTTCTTGGATCAAGTGAAAAACATTGGGGATAAAGCCAAGTCATTGTTGAGGAATTATTTTCAATAGATCATGAGAAAGATGTGAAAATTATGGTAAAAAGAAAGGGTGGTAAAGGAGAATGGATGATGCCACAACTATTCTTAGTCCTGGTGCATAGTGGACAAAATTGGCAGAGCAAATCACTAAAATGGCTTTCTGGTGGATTTAACTCCTTGTCCTAAATCTGGAGGTGAAGATGTTGCATAAATGAGGAGGATAGATAATTTATTTGCATATTTTTAGCAAAGTGGTTTTGACAATTAAGACTGGAACTAAGTGCAGCTGAAATTAAATATTCATGTGCATTTAATGGCTTGATCATTATTGTTACAGAAATGATTTAACCCTTGGGACGTCAGGTATTTCTGGCATTTCCATTACCAGCCAGCAGCAGGACAGTCATCTGCCACTGCAAAATATTTGTGTGCCAGAGATAGGATTTATTTGGTGCAGACATAAATATCTGGAAGTCACTTCCTTGGCTTTTTTAGGTAGGTGGAGACTTCTCTAACCACTGAGATATAAAAATGCAAGCTTAAGTTCTTTAACTTCCTCCCTTCCCCCTCCCCAAATATACTAGTTCCCTATTAAGCATTGCAGAATGAATTCAGATATTTTGAATAATGCTCATTTTTAACAATAAACAGAGAACCTTGGCTGCACAGAGATACCTAATAAACATTTGCTCCTGGAAAGAGCTTAGCTCCAATGGTTAATGGCAAAGCATCTCATAAAGCACCCTAAAACTTTATTTTTATTCTTGGTGTGGTTGAGATATGTGTCCAAGTTAGAAGCAGATTAGCTTGAAAGCATATTAGGGATCATTTAATGTGGTGTACCTCTCAGCATCTATTCCATGCTGCTGAATCACCCCAGATACCATTTAGGGTTTTCTGGGGGAAAAAGCACTGCACTATTAGGTGGCAGATGTGTCCATGCCATTCTGGAGGTTTTGTGCTGCCAGTTATTATTTTTCAAACCTAGAAACTTTTGTTATAACCTCAACTGCCGCTTCAGAGAGCAGTTTCTGTTGACATGAGGACTAGAATGGTGAGAAAAACTACAATAGAAACAAGTATTTGCTCCCAAAAGCCACCACATTTCTTAACAATTTTCCTCTTCAAGCACATAAATCCAAATCTAAGTACTTGTGCAGATGTACTTACAAAAAGAGTACTTAGAGAAACTAGCATGTGTCCTGAGAAAAAAACAAACTTTTAACAGTGGAGAGAGAAGAAAAAGAAAGAAGAATAAATTCACTGCACCATTTTTGTATCCTGAATATAATTATAATTCATAAAAGTGCTCTCATGGTGTATCATGGTGGCATTATATGTGAATCCCAAATATCAATAAGTCTAAACTATAAAACCCACAGTCTGTTCACAAAGAATTCCACAATTCCACACTCTGGAGGAGGGAAAGGGGAGAGAAGAGACAAGGTTCATTGTCATGGTGAGATTCTTGGGGTGCCCTGCACGAGGCCAGGAGCTGGACTTCATGATCCTGATGGATCCCTTCCAACTCACTGGGTTCTATGATTCTATGTTTTTAAAAGTCTGGGCCAGTGAAAGCCAAAAATCAAATCAGTTGCTAAACTAGGAAGAAAAAGGACGTTTTTTTTCCTAAAAGCAGTATATCCAAAGCTAGCAATGGTAGAAAATTTATAGAGAAAATGAGAGCATAATCTTTAACCAGCAGCCAGCAAGGACAGTCCAGAAGGAGTTTAAACATATTAGGAGCTAAAGGAATCCTAATGTTTTTTATTATAAATAGTAACCTGTTAAGAAGGATGTGGAAGAGATAGAAGGACTAGATAATGCTTTTGCATTTGGGGGAGGAAGAAAAGCAGACAGCTAATGCAGTCACATTACACACTGCTGAAATACTTTGCATTCTAGGAGGTAAGGGACTCTAATGGCTGTGCAAGTAAAACACTACTGGGTATTGCTCCCAAGTGCCTTAAGAGGAGATGGAGGTTGATCACACAGTCATGGGGCCAGCATTTCTCCCTTCCCTTCATGACTGTGCTGCTTTGCTCCATGAGTTCAGCCTGTGATGATCTCCAGGACACTGGAAAGAAACAGACAGAAATCTCTCTCTCTTTTTCTCCCTTGCACACTCGTTTTATCCACCTCTGTGTGAGTTCATCCAGCTTCTCCAGCCCCAGCCTGGATCTGAAGGAGCTGCCTGTAATTGGCGATTAGCTTGCACCTATCAATCTCATGGTTAGGAGGATTGACAGTTGGGACAGATGTCCAAGCTTAGTCAATTAAAGCCCCAGTTGCATCCATTGCCAACCTTATGTCAGGTCAGTCCCTTCAAATGCAATTTGCAAGGCTTCAAGCAGCAGCTTTTTACATACATTTCCAAACCTGTTCTCTGAAAATGTTTTTCACAATTTTTCCCTTAATTTTTCTGAGTGCGGCTGGAATTTAATTTTAATTTTGTCTTCATTTTGTTCTGTGCTGGCCTAAAGCATAAATTCATTATATTTTTGCAGCATGAACTCACCTAAGTGTGCCAGGTTAATGCTTCACGATTCCATAGTCAATATCCATAGATGGCATTTCCAAAGGTATTATTACCTACTGCAGGTAAACAATTCCTTTTATTTATTTTTAAATTCAAATCCTTTATATGAATCCCACAAAAGAGATTAGTTTCTCATTGAAATAAATGAATCTCTAGCAAGATAAAATCTACTTGCAGTGTGGCTGTTAAGGTGGTGAGTAAATGCCTTTTGTACATAAGAAGGATTTCATTAACAAGTCAGAAAGAACATTTTTGACTTGTTTCCAACTTGATGCGGGTCTTTTTCATTCTCACTGATCAGCACAAAGACAAGCAAGAGATTTTTCTTCATAATGTTTCAGAAAGCCACAACAAAAAGGAGTGTGTGTGTATTTTTTTTTAAATTACGTTGGAAGGGGGTGGAGGATGAATCTAGCTCAGTTTTTTCTCCTGAAAATTTTTGAATTATTTTAAAAGCACTGGAACTCTTTTGCAAATGTTTTGTTACAAGTGCCCTCATGAGCAGTCTATTGATGTCATTAGCCCTCTTTGTGAGATGGATGGAAGCTGTACCTCAAAAGAAGCTGAAAAGGATTAAAAATGCTAAAAGAAAAATAAGCAGAGATTAGAACATCAATGATTCTTCTTTCTTTTTAGAATGCTGGAGTGCTACAATTGATGAAAGTAAAAGATGCAGCATAACATTTCATAACTCTGAGGGAAGTGATCTAACAGGTAGCTGAACTGAGAATAATAATTCCTTCCAGAGGCATTCAGATCACCATTTTAATTTTTCTTTCTTGTGTTCACTGTAGCACCATCACATTGTTATATTTTCAGAAACAACAAAAAGCCACATTTTGATTCAGTCTTTTTGCCTTCTTTTCTACTGTCCTTTCTTCACTCAAAGGGACTGCATAGAAGCAGAGAGCCTCTATATGTAAATTATTTTAAGGGTTTGAGTGTCTAAATGAAGGGAAAGGAGTTGAGAGACATATTTAATTTCATCTTTGTACTGGTACCAGGCAGTTCAGCTGTATCTGTAAAGCACTCACTGGCATGCCTATGCTGGATAATTGAAATGCTCAGTGTAAAATTCCCTGCACAATGTATTTGCAGGTATTTCATTTTCCTTTATCACATTTCCTTGAAAATCCGGTTTCATTTCGTGTTGGTGTTCTGGTTTGGGTTTATGGGTATATCTCCTTTTTCTTTCATGTGATACAAGTGTTCTATTTTTGGAGACTCATTTTTCCTTAGACTGAACTGGAACTCTAATTGGTTCCATAGCTCAAATCTAGCAACATCTTTCAAAACTACCACAGAAGTTATGACTATATCCTACAATGCTGCCCGCTGGACTTGAATCAAAATGAATTTTAAATATATTAAAATACAGTATGCATCATGCCTTAGCCTATTTCACTTTTTAAGTTGTATCACTAATAATGTCTGGATGAGTTAAAGAAAAAAAAGAATCCCTTCCTTGTTGATGAGTTGTTTTTTTTTTTCTCATGAGTAGAAGTTTTTCCTGGGCTTTTTGTTTTTTTTTGTTCTTCACTTTCAAAATAACCTTGGAAATTTATAGGCTGAACAAGCAGGGCATACTTACTGACAGTGTTCAGGGTCAGAAATTGAAAACTCATTGTTTTATAGCATCCCAGGAGTTTATGTAGAAGTTTTATGTCTTCCTTTATTCTAGGGTACACAAAGCCGCCTGAGTTTTCTGTTACAGAATAACAGCATCACTTTTTCATCCTTTTTTTATCCTTGTGTAAAACCAAAGCCTCAAAAGCAAAGGAGATTTTTGGATTAGGTATATGAAACACCATTAATTGGTTTACCTGGTTATTTTGTGCACATCTGTGTTGCTTCTAACCTTTTCCTGTGATGTTCACTATTTGCATGGGCGTTGTTTATGACAGGCAGTACCTGGCTAGGGACAGTGAAGAGGTTAAAAAAGCTCATTGGCATTTGAATAGGTCCACTTGGGCACTGTGGTGGATATGGGGAAGAAGCTGGCCAAGCAAAGCAGCAGCTTTGCCAAGTGGGCCGGCGACCAGCTGAGGGTTCATCTAGCGTGCTTGACAAGAGGCATTCTAACAAAACTGGCTGCCAGGTTATTTGACAGGGACTGGACACCCACAGTTTGGGGAGGGGAGGATGCTGGACACAAGCAGAGGTGCTAAGAGATCCTCCTGTCTTAGGAGGGAAGCCAGGATCTGCACCAAAATGAGGAGAGTGAGCACATTTACTGATTTTGACCACATGCTGCACTGCAGCTGAGGGTAATGAGTGACACCAAGGAAGTGTTGTAGATGTGATATGGTTTGGCCACATCTGAGCAGTAGGGCTGAGTTAAGTACAACTGAAATGAGAACATCTGAAAATTACTCTCTTTGTGTTCAGGAGAGGCTTAGAAAATTTAGCTACAAACCCAGAGCTCTGACTTGTGATACTTAGTTTGCTGAGGTTAGTAAGTAAGTACACGAGAGTCCAGAAAAGCTATTGCTATTCTTTTTTCTTTTTGTCTTGTTTTGTTTTTTTTGTTTGTTCTTTTGTTTTGGTTTTGTTTTTGGTTTTTTTTTTGATACTGGGAGAAACTGAAAACTCTGTGGGGTTGTTGTTTTGGGGTTTTTTTTGGTGCATTCTTTTCCATGAGAATTTCTTCTTAAAAACTTCTCTGGAAATCCCGAAGTCAGAGACTGCATCTGATCTCTTTTCACACTGAGGAAGCTTAGCAGTAACTGGGTCCTGTCTGGGACACAGGCATAGCAGCACAGCCAGATTCAATCACAGGAAAGCTTTACTAGAACTAACGTCAGGCAGAGAGAGGCAGAATTAAGCTGCTTGTTTCAGCTCTGGAACAGAACATTCTGAAACGCGCGGTTTAGGACTTGTCGATTCCCGACCCCGGCTGAGTCACTTATTTTATCCAGTTACACTCAGGGCATTCTAACTTCAAAAGCTTTACTGGCACAGCAGAGCAGCATGCTAATGTGGCTAGGCTGCTTCCAGAACAGGACAGATCATTTCCAGCAGTGCTGTGTGGACTTGCTATTCTGGGACCTCTCTCCTGATCTTCCTTCCGTGCTCTAATTACTTGGCCACTAATTCATCTGCATCCTTCATTCCGAGAAGGGCTCTGTCATGCCACTAATTTAATAATGTACACTGCCTCCTCATAATGTTTAAGGTGCTTCAGCCAGTACTTTAGAATTTAAGTAACTGAAATTAGTTGCTGTAACTAGAAACTTGGTTGTTTTTAATGGTTTGGTGTTTGTTCAGGTTGGGGCTGGGAAGGACAATGTGAGGTGCCGCTCAGGTTGCATTTCAGCAAATTAGAACTGCAGGTGGTCAGTCTGTTGATGCACAAGTGACAACATAAGGATTTAGGAATTTAGCTTTAGGCCCTGTATTTTGTATTTCTCTGCATCACTTTTTTTTTTTCAATTATAAATGAGAACACAATGATGTAATTCACCGGAGTGTCAATGCCGAATTCAGAGATGCTTTTCAGGGACAGCGACAAGCAGCAAGGACAGTGAAGTGTCTAAGTAAATAGATATAACTTCTGAGCACTGTCTGCTCTTGTAGAACAAGAGGGCGCTTCCATTGCATGAACTTGTGCTTTAGCTGACACTATGTACAACTGAAGTTCAAGAGGGTTCCAGTCACCACTGACTGAGTGTTTAATGGCCACATGGTAAAAATAACATTAATTTGTCTCAAAGAAACCATCAGCTTAGCCTTTAAGCATGTTTTTAGTTCAAGTGAGGGAGAGTACAAGTATCTGAAATAAGGTATAATTTCTCTTTTAAGCAAATTGAGTTTGTAAATTGAGTTTTTCTCCCTTTTTCTTCAGACTGCTTTAGAGTTCGTGTAATATCTTGCCACCAATGAAATCTCTCATTAAAAAAACACATGGATGGAAGAGTGGAATTCGAAAGGATGGTGCCAAGATCATTTTGTCTCCTGTTCTTTATATGTTTTTGCACTGCACATATGATAGAGTTCACAAGTGAAAAGTGAAGCATTTCACCTGTGATAAAAATCTGATAAGATTGAACTGTGAGCTTCTGGGTTTCTGTGACTTAGCTGGGCAAGAGCCAAAGAAAGAGCTTGTTTTGCATTTATTCCTTCCTACTGTTCATAATGCCAACCTCACAGATCCTGTGAAGAGAACTGTGTAAATGGTAAAATGTTAATGGTAAGGTGGTAAAACAGGCTCTTGTATCTGAAAATTGCTCACGCTTTTTATAGTGGAAATTACCAGATATATAAGACTACACAAGGTTGAAACAAAGATTTATGATTGCACTGTTTTTGAAAGGACAGTATTTTGAGAGGGAAATGTGTTTTTTCCTGCTAAACCCAGTACCTCTTGCTGAGTGGAAGTTCTCATTTACTTTTGGTCCATGATTTACACACAGACAGGTATAAGACAAAAAAAAATTGGAGAGCTTCTTCTAAAGGTGATTGTGGATGGGTCCTTGAATCTCATTATGGTAATTTTCTAGTTAACAGACTATTTTCAGCAAGCTTGTGTTGTGAATAATATTTGGTAGAAGTGGCAATTGCTGAATGTCTGTGGTCACTTCTACTTTGGTCCTAAAGAAGGCACAGTCTTTGCCAGCTTTACTGGATAGCAGAGGAGGTTTGACTCCTTCAGAGTTTTTGGCTCTTCCTCAAACCATTGCACACTCACTTGTTCACTGTATTCCTGAGCCATGGGAAGTGGTTGCTGCTTCAGTTGCTCTATCCCTGCATAAGGACTTGCCTTGAGTTGGAGGGAGTGTTTATGAGCAGAGTGCAAGGTTGCTTTGCAGCTGAATTAGTTCTTCATTGAATACCAGTGAAGCCACCCAAGTGCTGGTTTTGGTACAAAGTGGTGTTATGGGGGCCAGAAGAAATATGAATAGCAACCCCTTTTGAGGAGTTAATTGAGGAAAGAGCGGTTTCGGCCATTAGACTAAAAGGCTTGTTAGTGTATTAATTAGTCTGTTGTTAGCTTTTCCTTTTCTTCTGTCTTAAAAGGACGCTGAAACTATTCTTGTTCTGTGGTCTGGCAATCTGATACTGGGGGTTATCCATGAATCCTCATTGCCTGCTGCCCAAACCACCTCCACACATTTCTGAGGTGTTTGGCTTTTGCCTAATTACTCACCAGCACTAGTGATCCTCCTCCAGTCCCTCCAGAAATCCAGCTTCTTACCATAAGCTCCTGCTCTACCTTAATGTGTCCAGACCCTCTCAAGAAACAAAAAATTATCTTTGCTTCTGCTTCTTTTTCTCGTTTGCCTGCAGAATTTCAGCCTTTCCTGAAACCCGCTCTTCATTATGCCAGTTCAGCCTGCTCGTTGTCTCAGCCTCTCACCTCAGCTAACAAGCTGGCATCCATTTACTCCTTAGACACCTGCAGCTTCCATTTGCTCCATCCAGCACAGCTTGAAGCAGTTTGTTTTGCTATGAATTGTAGTTTGTGGTAACATACAATGCGTTTGCAAATGTCAAAATATTTAAATAACAAACTTACATACCCGTAAATAACTAAGAGAACTATAAGCAGTGGTAACAATAGGACTCTGTTTCTGCAGTCTTAATGATTTACGAAGGGTCTTTGTAACTGAAATCTCTTCAGGAAACCACAAAATTTTGATTCACATCTCAGGTCTCAGATCAGGCCATATGGTTTTAGACAGGCTTCCAGACCACCCACCCTCATCCATCTTCATCTCCTATTTGTTTGTATTGTGACAACTTCAAATTACTGTTTTTCCTATTTTATTCCCAGAATTTACTTTGCTTCTACAACAATCTCTTTAGATAAAGCATTTACAAAGAAACAGATGGTGGTCTTATTTTCTGTGCTGTGAAAGGACAGCAGCTCTCAGTTTAGTGAGCAGAGTGAGATCCTTGTGCATTTAGAAGTTGCATTTAGAAGGACAAATCAAGCATCAGAACAGAGATAGTCCCTTTTCCATTAATCACTATAGCACCAGCTATGTGCTATTTCTGAAAAATGGCAGAGTTGCATCTTGCCAGTTGATACAAAGCAAGAGTCAGTAAAGCCACACTCTTCCCACTGACCACTGATTCATTTTCAGAAGGGAAAAAAAAAAAAAAGGAACATCTGTGTTCAGGAACTACCACTAAAACTGTTCCATTTAAACCAGAAGAGGGCAGACTGGCTATGAGGGACAAATTCTCTTCTGTGAGAGTGGTGAGGCACTGGAACAGGTTTCCCAGAAAAGCTGTGGCTGCCCCATCCCTGGAAATGTTCAAGGCCAGGCTGGGTGGGGCTCTGAGCAACCTGGTCTAGTGGGATGGGTTTGGAAGTTGCTAATCTTTAATGTCTCTTCCAACCCATGTTTCTTCCTATTTCCATGATGATTTATGATTCTTCCATTTCCTATGCTGGGAGCACAAAGCATAAAATACCAGTTTACCATTGGGTAAAGCACCTTGTGGTGCACAGTGTCTTTACAGATGAGTGGGTTAATTCTGATATTTTCTTTATCTTAGATTTCAACTAGGAGAATAAAGATCCCTCTGATAATGAAATATAGCTCAATAAGAATACTATTTTTGAAAGTCATGTTCTATAAGAGGAAAGTCTAGAGAATGGAGATACTTGATCCTTTTTTTCCAATCAAACCACTTAGATGTTTATTCATACTAAATAAACTAAGTTACAGGGTTTTTTTTCCTGCTTTTATTAACTGCTATTCCACATCTTGAGGTGATATACTTTGAAATAACTAGGAAATGGTCTTTTTTTTTAATTCTTGCTTTCATCTGAAGACTGCCCCTCTTAATGATAACTCTCAAAAATGAAAAGGCATAATGCTCTTCATGTTTTTACACATATATAATTATATATGAAAGCCTAATATATCTATTTAATTTGGTTTTGAGGGTTTTGTTTTTTTTAGGGGGGGAGCAGATTGCATATTTTACAAGTCACACCAAGGCCAGCTTATTAAGTAAAATGCAGTTCCCAAGTATCTGAAACTTAAAAAGGAAAATTACAAAAAGTTCTTTGTTTTTAAAAAGAAATATTTAAAACCAGCTTAAAGTTAAGCACGAGCTTCTGTGGTGGTGAATGTGAAGTTCAATAACTGCAGATGATAAAATTAATAACTGCTTTGCATAGTTATATGTGATGAGAGACATTGTAATAAATATCCCAGCACATTCAATAGCAACAGTAGTTGTTATTCTTGGAATAGCTACTCCTTTTTTATTCAAGGTGAGATTTAAGAACAGTATAAATATGAGTTAGTGCAACAAAGAACTGTGCTTGCTAACCCAGAAGATGTGTCTGTGTCAGTGTAAAGACAGTAGGATTTTGTATTTAGTTTCACTAAAGATCTTGAAAGGGAAATTTTGCAAAATCATGGCTTATGACTTTAGTTGTGACTAGTGTAACATATCTGATGAGCACTGCAGTAATTGCTAAACATGATATAAAATTGAAATATATTCACAATGGTTTATTTCCTTCCTGTTTGCAGATCATTTATTTTTTATATATGTCTCTTTTTTGTTTATAATTCAAGACTGCTTTGAGGCAACAGATGCATTTTAGAATAGACATCTGATTTTTGTTCTTAGGTACCCAAACCTTATTACTGAGTTTGGTTCTTCTGCTGAAGAGGACAAAATTATGGGTTTGTTTTAATTTTGTGGCTGACAAAATTATGGGTTTGTTTTGGTTTTTTTTTGAGGGTCAGAACTATTTATACAGACCCAAACCTTTTGTGCATGTCTGGTTTTATAGTAAAATTACTCTACAGTGCTCTGCTGCCCCTTTACCTGAGAATTTGCAGAATACCTCCTCCAAATTTATTTTTTTTTAAGTTAACTTATTTATGTAGTTACGGACTCCACAGATTTCTATTAACTGCTTCCCGTAATGGCCGGATAATTACTTCTAAACATTTAGTTTAAATGCCCATTGACAACATAAGGGAATAAGGAAAAAATATATAAAAGAGCTTAGAATTTTATTTCGTGTTTGTCTGCGTGGTATTAATTACTCATCTAAAATTGTTGACAAGTTATCTTTTCTAACAGCAGAAATAAAACTTATCTGAGAATCGTGTATGCTGCAGTCACAATTAGCCCATGAAGCCACCACTGTTCTGCTGCCTGTATTTAACTGCCTGTTATTTTAATTCATTTCATGGTAGCATATGTCAAGTAACACTTAATGCAAAGTCCAGCAATGACAAAGTGGCAACATAATCACCTCGTTATAATATATGGTGTAGCTCCTGGCCCCAGGAGAAATGCAACCAGTTAATTTGCTTAATGTATTTTTTCTGACAAAAAGATCCGCAGGAGTTCTGCTAAAGAAACTTAGGGATGGTTAAAGGTGCTAAAAGATCACAGAAAATGAACTTGGCACTCTTGGGATCCTGAAGCTTTTGTCAGCTAGAAATATGATGATATTTACTGTAACATTTTATTTTTTGACCATCTTTTATGTTTCTGGGACTGAACTTGATTTGCCAGTCAGCAGAACTGCACAAAATGTTACCTCGAGATGTGTGTTTATGCACCTTAGAAAAGAGGTATTGTATAAATATTACCGAGAGAAGGTAGACAATTTACTTCATAAAGTAGAAAATTGAGTACTTATTTGCTTATTTTATGCTACTTTATATTTACATAGATGTGTGCATATATCCACAGCATTGCTTAGTAAATGCATTATGTGTAGAAATAGGGAGAAAATAGACTATTTTAATGTATCAGTGTTTTTTTATAAAATGTATTGATACATTAGTAGTTCATAAAACAGTCTTTCTCAGAGGAAAGTGGTTTAAATTCTTTTTTGCAGTCTTCTGCCTTTACCCACTGAGTTGTACTTTTGAATATAATAAAAAATTATTTTGTACTTATTTTGTTGAGTGTGAAAATATAATTTATAATCTTCTGCCAATTAGCTTTTCTCCTTAGTTGTATTTCGAAGGCATTCATTGCTGTTCTAAAATTCTATTAAGATAAGACAATACAGACTTTTGGACTTCTTTGCCTAATTTTCCTTGACACTATCACACAGTGTTTCTCCCAGTAAGCCAGGAGGAGAGAGAATGTAATTCGTACTTTCCAATGCTTTTGATTTGAGCTGATTGGTATATTCTTTGCAAAAAAAGGCCGAGTAAGTTTTATTACAGTGCAAACACGACTTTCAGGGAAAAGTTTAAGATAACTTTACCGAACATCTTTCCCAAGCACTCCTAAAGAAACAGTTGAGAAATGGCTGTGCTCAGTTCCTCAGGTGAGCGGCCCTCGTTGGTTGGCTGGTACTGGCATGATCATTTTTATCAGATATTTGCTGTTACTGCATCTGGAACAAGAACACACAATCAACAAATGAAGCTGAAATGCCAGAATTAAGATGTCACTAGTTAACTTTTATAGCTAATGAGGAGATTTTTGTGGTCGCACCGGTGGTTGCAAGTGGTTTAATGGGATCCTTTCTGGGGTTTTATAGTTACAAGATCATGTGGGTAATTTATTTCAAGCATGTTAATGTGATCTTCATTCTTTTCACCTTTCACACGAGGAGACTCATTACTTTTCTCCCGGGATGCAGTATGATAGACAAAATGTCAGAAATAATTAAAACTGATGATCGCCACAGACAGAGAAATGTTGAGTAGGAATTCAGTCTATCTGGCATCAAGAATTCCCCCTGGAAACTTGAAATGAAATTCTTCCCAGTTGAATTTGGAGGCTTTCTCATCAGCCTCATTGTTTCATCAGTTTGATAGTTTGGTACTTCTTTGGCACCCTGATTTATTGGCTCGTGGGAAAGAGGTCAAACACTTTATGGCCTTGCATTGTTTAGGCTGTTTTTATAACTCCCTGGATAGAATGATTGTTTTGTGACAGGAGTGCCTCCAGTTTAAAATCCAACATCTTGAAATTTGTTGTCATGGTTCCCAGGTCCCTTTGGCAATAAGAGCTGTTTCTCTGTGCTGTAACTTTGAAATGGCTTTTATATCAAAAAATTAATGTTATTTTTAAAATATAAATAGGGATTATTTGCAGTTCTGACTCATTGTATGTACTCCAGCAGTTTTACCTTCATTAGAGTCTGGGAAGATTTTCATAAAAGCCATATAAGCAATAAGGTTTTTTATAATACTAAATAGTTGCATCATAGCACTCCACATATACAAAATCTTGGCTCCAGATTTTCTATTCAAAATATGAAGGAATTATAATAAGATATTGTCTTCAAGTGGAATATGAACACTTGGTGCTCAGATTTTCAAAATATTTCCCTGAAATTGCTGATTCTGTTTCTTAGCACTGCTGGTAGCTCAGGCAAGCTGTGATTAGTAAGGGCAACCAGATTAATAAAACCAACCAAAAAACCCCAATGAATTGAAAATGAGAGGCTCTGCTATTTTTGGGTGGATATGCTGGGCAAAGGCCATTCAACACATGGTAGCGGTCATTTGCACTTCAGAACTTTTTCCTCATCTCTGAGAGACAGATGCCACTTCATTTGGTCATGGGATAGGGAAGAGCTGCAGCTTACAGCCAAGATTTCCAGGACATCTGCTTGTCTGGCACATCTGTTTGCTTCAAGCCTGGAACCACAGCGTGGGCAAGGAGTGATCCAGCTGTGGAACTAGGGATGGAGAAGAAAAACATCAATTTCTGTTGATACTCTGAAGTAAATTGTGTCCCTCAAATTGTAAGGGTTGGATGCTCTAGTTAGATTGATTTGGAATTTATATTAGCAACATGAGCTGCATCTTTCAAAGCATAATTGTTTCAGGATCTCCACTGGAAATCTTGTTTCTGTGATATTTTAGCTAATGTGAAAAGTCTAGGAAAAAGAACTAAGCCTGATACTACTTAAATATTGGTTTTGAAGATAATGTTTACTTTAGCTTCTGAATCTCCCTTCTCAGGGACCAGAATTAAGAAACTAAATCCAAGTGAAATGGTTACAAATGTTCTTAACTCCAAATGCATGAGAATCTCTGAGTGCATAAGTCTATTTCTGTCTTTTTAAAATTCATTTCACCTGTTTTATATGAGACACATACAAACAAAGCTCAGAAGGTGGAGTATTTTGAAGACTGAAATATTACTAACTTGGTTCCTTGCATACTTAGACTTCTTATTTGGAATATATGTCATTTTTATTGAAGACTTATTAATACAAGTGAAGTGAGCGTTAAGAATGGTCCTTGCTTCACCTAGAGCTATCAGGGCTCCTTCCCTTTTCCAGTGTTAGGAGTAGTGCTCATTTATCTTGTGTTGCTGAATCCCCATCTTTCACACTTGATGAAGCCTTGCTTCAGGATAAATCTTGTGTCATGCTGCTTCTTCTTTCATAAATGAAATCCTGTTAATAAACCAAGTGCACACAGGTTGCATGGCATTGCTAGCAATCTACCCTATGTATCTACCTGTGGGTTTAACTGAGGTTAGTTTTAGTTTTGCTTATCAGATCTAACCTCTCTCCCCATCTTTCTGATGGCTCTGACTGCAGTGGAAATTGATTCTAGCTTTTAAGATCACTTTGTCATTAGGTTTGCGTTGCTATATTGAAAAACCACAGATAAAAGGGGCTGATGGACGAGGTGCAAGGATTAAAACTATGCCCTGTTTGTGTTTGTGTGTGAGGCAATAGATCTGCAAGATGGAGTTTATTTTCTCCTTGCTATTGTTAATGCTGTTCTGGAAGATGAAAATTCCGCTTCTTTTTCAGAAGTTTTTTTCTTCGGTGCATTTCCATTTGTGAGATTGTTCTCCAGTGCTAAAACTTCATGCCCTGGTTTTTTTGGGTTTTTTTTTTTTTTTTTTTTTTTTTTTTTTTTTTTTTTTTT
>JAWWMS010000001.1:6223783-6247081 GCA_035048045.1 Chlorospingus semifuscus | reverse complement strand
GTTTTTTTTTTTTTTTTTTGTTTTTTTTTTTTTTAATGTGTTTTGGGGTTTTTTTGTGAACAAAAAGCAGATTTTTTTTAAAAATAAGAGAATATTAATATCTGCAGAGTAGTACCAGAGAAATGTAAGAGAAAATACAGGAAGAGTACATGAAGTTTTGCACTCAATACGGAGGTGAAGCACCAAGCTTGCAAAAAAGAAAAAAAAATAGACTAGAGAATATACAAAAACTTTAAATATTACTGACAGCCTAAATAGCAACTCCCACTTTCACCCACACACAACTATGAGCCAGCATTGATTTATTCTTCTTCCATTTGGAAACCTAAAATCTTAGCTCTCTTTGCCTTCAAGTAAAGCTTTTGCCACTGCAGTGCTGAAGAATAGATTGTGGGATGTGGTTGAGTTCAGACCTTGAAAAGAAAACAAAATTGCTCAATTAGACCCTCCAGAAGAGGTTCATTTGTTGTAGTGAATTACATTGGTCACTGGCTACCAGTAGGAAAGGGAAAGGGAAGGAACAAGGGATCAGACGTTCAGAACAGGTCGGATTAAACCAGACAGAAAGGTTCGTGGTGTCATAAACATTGCAGAGTGTGAAAAGGGACTTTGATAGCTGATAGCTTAATTATCTGCCACTATCGGTTTGGAAGGGCTTTTAAACATGTCCAAAGTGTCTACCAAAATTTCCAGCAGGAGTGACAGCAGATTTTTAAGTAAGGATAAAAATGCAGCAGGCTTCCTGGAATAAGAGTCTGGCAGACTGTGATGAATTACCTTATTATAGTAGTTCGCATGACAAATGTACTTGATCAGTGTTTCTTCTTGGGAATAGTTGAGCTTATCCAGAGGCAAAAGTTGAAAGGAAATGGAGGCTAACTAGTAATCCTAAGTGTAATACGTCAGAATTCCTAGCAACAGAAGCTGAGAAACCTAATCAATTATTGTGTATGTCAATAAGAAAATAATCTTCGTGTCCCCAATAGTGTTATTTCTTCCTTCATCTGTTTAGTGTTATTGATAGAAATTTCACATACACATACTTTTATAATTGACTCAGAGGTCTACTTAAAGCAAAATGCTGGATAAATAGAAAGATTTAGCTTTTTTTCTCAGCTGCAGGAGCAGCCACAGCACTAACTCAGAGTACCTACCTTGGGTACAGAGACTGACAGAGGAACTGAGATTTGTCATCTGCCTGATGACAAATTACAGCTGGCTGTGCTGCCCAGCTTCCCCAGAGAATTTGCAGAGAATCCTGGTTATGAGGCCACTTTGGGGACCTGCAGGTGCCCAGCTCTGGCAGCCAGAGCTGCCCTTTGCAGGACACAGCAGGATCCAGTTGACCCAGAGCAGTGCACAGCTGAGCCCACGGCCAGGGTTGTGAGGGAAAATGTGACAAAGAGTCCTGAGAGCCCCAAGGGGAGAGCAGGAAGAGATGTTCTATGTTCCCCTGTAGATCCCATGGAAAACCCAGTGCTGGAGGCAGGGAAAAGCATGAGGAACAAGGAGTGGCAGAGAGGAATTGTTGTGGAGTGATCGCAGCTCCCATTCCCCAGCCTTGCTCCCCTGGGGGAGGTGGAGGATTTGGGATTGAAGAAGTGAGTGTTTTCTGATTTTTGTCTTTAACTGCCAATAAATTAAATTAATTTTCCCTGAGTTTTTGTTTGTGGCAAAAAAAAAGAAGAAAGAGCATTTTCATCATATTCTTTCCTCCCTGTCCTGTTTTGGATATCATCAGCTGTGTGGGCAGCTGGCAGCCAGCTAAGGTCACCTCATCACAGCTTCTCTGTGTTTTCATGTGTCTTGCTATTGCATCTCAATCCAGGCGTGTATCTGACACACACCTATTTCCTCTTATTGTTTTCCAGGTGTTTCTACATTAACATAAGCCAAAGTGTGTAATCTAGAATCATATTCAGACTTTTTAGCTATCATTTCTGAAAGCAACGAAAGTTTGTATATCAGTATAGATGGGATGCAATAGTTATTACTGTTTTAATTTCTGCATAATTTCAGAAGAAACTCATGGCATAGAACATAATATGTGATTATTAGAGCTATCCTAACCTGTAGTTTCACAATTTGCCTACCTCACAATTTAAGCATGAAAATAGTGGAGATCCTACTCCAGAATTAAGAGTTTGCAAATAAGCTTTTAAGCATTGATTTCTCTAAAGGTTTAAATTGGGCTGTTACCCCAAATTGCAGTTGAGAGCCTACATCTGGCCCTTCTGGCTTTGAGAAACAAGGCTACAATCCAGTCTGTCAGGACACAGAATCTATGTAATAGGAGTGTGAAGTTCAGATGGAGAAAAACCCCAGTATTTTTGACCAGTTAGATATTTTGGGTTGACTCCACTTTTTTTATTTTTTTTAACTTGGCATGTGCATTTAAAACATTCTCAACTTTTTTGTTTGGTTAATCCTTAAGCAAAGAATATCTTGTTCTGATATCTCCTAACACTTCTTACAAGATTGTGCCATAGTAAGTTGATTAATATAGTGAAGGTACATTTTTTGTGATGCTTATATCTTTGATATTTGGTATTTTTTCTCAATATATTATTATTGTTCCTCTGAATTAGTCATTGGCAATGCTTTTCTAGCCAGCAGTGTGAACTGGGGGCATTTTCCTATGTTTCCAGTTATATATAATTATTAGTTTGTTCCAAAGCATGATTTGAAAATCAACCATGCATGCATGCAAAGAAAAAAGCTTGCACTGTAGTTTATCTTAGCTTTAGAGGACAGATAAGTACATCTGCATCCAAGCTTTCAAAACTCATCAGAAAATCATTTAATAAAGAAGAATTACTTCTGTTAATGCTTACTTGGCAATTGTGGAAAATAGGAGTTTGTTATTGCATGTGCTTTGCAATACTGAGTACATAAAGTGCTCAGCAAACTTTAATGCCCTCGATTACATTAAAATAATAGAGTTAATGGGAGATGTAGTCAGCAATTTTGAGAGCAGCATTGATGATATAACACATTTCTTCTCATTGTTTTCTTTGATTTGTTCTAGCATTTCTGTGATTTAAAGGACAGGAGTGGGACAGTATTTGGATCAAAAGACATTTATTTATGCCCATGAGTATCTTTCCAGACTTTGCATGAATATGGTGCCTCTGAGAAAATTATCATCTCTCACCTTTTTCAGGAAGTGACAAGATACAGGTTTTACTAAGTTACCTTGATTACTGGGAGAATGTCTCCACAACAATAAGGGATTCTGTGGGAACATAGGCAGAAAGTGTTTACTAAAGCACATTGGGTTTTTTCCTTGTGGGGAGGAGAAAAAACAAAAAAGAAAGAGCAAAGTATCTTTTTCTCCACGAGACACCAGAATGATCATCACCCTTCTATATAAACATACTCCTAAAGGTTTACTGTTCATCTTCTTTAGACTCACCCACTTTTCCTCTTACTCTAGGTACCTTTGTGAAGTGAGAAGTGAGTTCTTGCATTCTTTGGTTAGAAAAGTACAGCTGCAGTAGCTATCATCTCTACTGAGAACTCAGTACATATCTACAGTAATTTAAAAATCTCTCTGAAAATTAAAATGTTCTGTAGTTTCCATACCAACATTTGCTTGGTGTTCTTTTTTTGATCCATGTGAATCTCAAGCAATATTTAAGGTGGAAAACTGGATTGAAAGACAGGGAAGGCAAGTGGGGGTTCCTTGACATAGCTGAGGTCAAAACTGCAGCACTTTACCCTGTTTAGGATTGATCTCATATCATAATTGGGTTCACGTGTTATTTGGGTTGAATTGTATCAAAGTACAACAAAAAAAATAAAATTGATAGTTTCCTGCAAGGTCTCCTGTGCCTGTTTCTCAGGAAGACTTTTATAATTTATGCATTTTCTCCTTCTTTTAGTTCTTGAATATTTTTCTGTCTCTTTATGAGGGGATTTTTTTTTTCATATATTTATAAAATAACAACATTTCAAATTGCCAGTAAACAGCAAATGCATACATTTAAAAGCAAACCAGAAAAAAAATTGAATGAGTTTGTTTGTTTTTACTAGGTCTTGTTGTGCAGAATTATTTATTTTGTCCTTTATTTCAGATATTTATCTTACTGATGTGTGTAGCATAAATTCAGTTATATGGTACTTCTGCTGAAATTTTGACAAAGCAGTTAAACAGAAGAGTGGGTAAAACTGCAAATTAATTGAATGGATATACTTGGGTCTAATGCTTCTTTAGCTGTCATTTGCTTGTTTTGTTCTGCTTAATTTAGCTGCTTTTCAGCTCATAAACTTCAAAGTCAACTCAAAGTCGAGCTCAAGGAGAACTCATATGATGCAAGCAGAACTTGATCAGCCTGAGAGCTGTGAGCAAGGCTTGGATCTGTGCAGTCTGAATAATTGTGGTGAAGATGTAAATATTTATGGTTTTGTATGCTACATTTGAGCTCAAAGGATTAATTTATAGTAAGAAATGAAGGAGGTTGCTAAGACAGAAATCACTATTTTAAAATTTTAGATGTCATCTGTTTAAAGGGAAGGTAATTTAGTAGTTTGACTCATTAGTAGTGATCACAATCATGAGTTTTTACCAGTACTGTGGATGATGTTATATTTATTATTATATATTATATATTTAATTAAATATTATGTGTTTATTTTTTTATTTACTATTTTATAATGGATTTTCTCAGCTGGGTTTTTAGAACAATGTATCTGTTTATTCAAGGCTACTCTTGTACTCTGCTATTGGTGTGGGACTGCTGCTGGTTTCTGACTGGTCAGATATTTGTTGAACTCAGCTTGTTCCTGGTTCATTGATCATAAAACATATAACTTTGAATTTACACCTTAGTTGTAAAGCTCTGATCTCTCTAAATCATATGGAAATGAACTCTAAACCTTTAGAAAAATCTCCAGTGATGCTTTATCCTTATGGCATTCCCTGTTTCTTCAGTGTACATGACACAGAATTCTTATTTGGTCTACTTTTCTCTGTTCCCTTTGTGTCAAACCAGAGCATGTCAGTGCCCTTTTGCTTTCCAAAACTAAAGCTATTTTCTTTACTAATTATTACATTGAAATCACTTGTTGCTCATGAACATCTGCTGCTCAGTTTCACAGCTGAAAATACAGGGTATTATATTATACTCTATTTTTTTTTTTTCTTTTCTCTTACATATGTCCCAGCTACTAAAGCCTGCAGATGTTTTGGTATTTCAGATGACAGCAATAAATCCCTGAGTTCACCCTTAGAATCTGTTCCTCTTTTCCAAAGACAATTTAAGTTTTCTCTCACACGACATGAAAGAGATCATGCTGGTGGCTGCCCTTGTGAAACAGAATAGAAACAGAATAATACACATAAATCCTAAGTTAAACACATTTTGGATTCTGCAGATTGATAAGAAGAGTAGAAAGGAGCAAGAAGAGGGATGCAACAGAAAGAGTCTAACTCTGGAACTCCTCTTTTTCTGTCTTGAACAAATGACATGGCCACTGAATAGGGAGGATTTTTAGAGCTGTGACTACATTGGCAGGAGCAGAACTTCCATGTGGCAAAGTCCTCCTTTCTCAGAACCTGCTTGGCTTGCCCTGATGGAAGCCCCCTTTATTTTTTTTTATCTTGAAACATTTTCAGATGACAGCACTTTCGCATCCTTCTTCAATGTGTTTCACAATCTCTAAATAAAATACATTAACATTTGAATATCTAAATTCTTTGTTGTTTAACAAAACCTAAGAGTTGATATTCTTGACAGAATATACTATAATTCTTCAAGTGTAATAAAACCATTACTGGAAGTTTTGAGGATGAATCCAAGAAGCTTTTCTCTAGAATAAAATCTGATAGACACCAGAAGCCATTTACCATGGGGAATGTTGCCTCTTTTCCTCCCCTCTTCTATATCTCAAGACCATCACTCAGCCCTACTGAGTCACAGTTATCAAAGAAAATCTACAAAAATAGCTAAGTTAGGTATTAAAAAGATAATGAGCTCAACAGAGGGAACAGGAAAAGAATTGGTTTTAAAGAAAGCTCTGTTCTACAGGTTTCAATAGCAAGGGAGAAAAAAAAAAGTTAGTTTTGCTGTCCCATAGCTGTTCACTGAGAAAATCACTTATGTTGCCTAATGGATAAACAGAACTAGGTTAAAGGAAAGGTTGGGATCATCTGCCAGCACGGCTTTCTCCACTGAGAGTTGTCACAATCTCTGTTGTGCCATTTCAAGCATTGCTATTACCAGAAACTAACCCAGACCTGTCTAAGTGATCTAGTTTAGAAAGTAAACAGAAAACTGTTTTTCAAGTTTAAATGGTTTGAAGTTTAGAGTGGGGAATGTTACTGGGAAGTTTTGGGTCAGTGCATGGATGCACAAACAGAGCATGGAGAAACTGCAGCATCTGGGGGGAGAAAGGGAGAAGCAGATCCACAGTTCTTGGTGCTGGAAAAGAAAAATGTACCCAGCCTGTGCTTGCTGGATGTGTCATGGTACTGGACCAGGACCAGTGAGAAATACTGTACTGGTGGATTTTAAATCATCTGAAAACCTTTGTGTGCTGAAGACATAATAAGTTGGCTGGGTTTGTGTTCGTTTCTGCTGTGTTGCTCATAAGAAGTTGAACTGAATTTCAAATCTAAAATTTAAAATCATAACTATGATAGCTGATGGTTTATGGCAGCAGCTCTAAACTAAGAGATATTTTGTTTCCTTGTTGTCATAAGGAAAACTTTGGTGAAAAGTAAGCAGACTTTGTTGAGACTCCAGTAATCCACACAAGTGTTAATAAATAGCTTGTAGGAAGAAACTTTCAATTGTTCCAGGAATCCATATATTCCATAGTTCAAGCAGTTGAAAGAACTTGTGATTTCTTTGTTGTTGGCATCATTAAGGTAAAATTACTCTGCTTAAAAGAATGTATAAAATTTAAAGGTTAAATTGGTTGAAAATATATGTATTTACTAGTTTAGTACCACTTTAAAAACAGAAAGTGCCACTACCACTTCAGACATTCCTTTAGCTTCAAGGTACTGCTGACAAAAACTTAGGGGACCTTTGTCATTGTTGAAAAAGAAAGTGGAAGATAAAATGAAACCAAAGTGGTTTTCTATAATATCATTACACCCAACAAACAAACAAAAACCCAAATAAACAAAAAACCAAAAAACAAACAAACAAAACCAAACCACTGTAAAGTGAGGTTTATAGAAGCCTTTGAATTTCTACTTTCAAAAAAACCCCTGAATATGCATGTACATTTGTACAAGTGGTGCACATTGGACAAAGTTTGAAAGTTAAGAACCTGAATCATACCGAGATAAATGTGAACATGGAGCTTGGATTTTTACATGGTTTTTCACCTTCCTTGATGGAAAAGACTGAGTTTTTAATAATCTAAGGAGAGAAAATGACAAAGCTGTGAAAGAAGATGATGCCAAATATCTTGGATTTATTTAATACTAAAGGCCATTACCACTAAATAGTCAAAAGTCAATTTGTTGGTTGTATGTAGTTCATTTTTCTTTAATTTGCAAAATGTATGATTTGAACAATGCTATGAAAAAATCTAAAACAATTTCTCTTTTGTGTTCTAGGTAAGAGAATATCAGGTTTCTCACACTATAATCAGACTACAACAAGGTAACATATTTCAGGTATTTGAAGTCTATGATGGGAATATAATTGTTTGTGTGTGTGAGTGAACATCAGATTCCCTTCCATAAGAAAATTGTCTGAATCAGTAAAATATTTGATTTCCGAAGGAGAAATAGCCAACCTTAGCAAATATTTAACAAACCTTGAGAATCTATTTTGAACTACTGTGTCATATATATAGCTACTGTTATAAATACATAGATATTCTGAGCTACTGTTCTGCTTTTCTTCTCTGAAAATGATTTAATTCATATTGTTACCATACTGGATGTATTTTACATGTCTATCTATTTACAAAGCAAGGATGAGACAACAATATTGTCATTTTGTGAAGTGATTTTGAAAATTTAAAGGAAAAAAGGAAGAAAGAAATTGTTTGACGCAAATAGTAACAAAGCATGGAGTTGCACATGTAGTTCACAATATCAAGATTAATGTCAAAAGATCCTGAAATACCATTGTGCCATAAGGATGTTTCATACTCATTTCTGCTTGTAGACAGTATTTATAGGCTGACATTTTGCTAAGAGTTGGGATTGGCGCAGCTTGGCTGTGCTGCATAGACTGATGTGCTCAAGCATCCAAAAAACTTTTTATTTCATTTTAAGTTAATATTGGATATGGGCAACTCTAAAAACAAACCAAACTAGCCTGGTTTCCTTTTACATCCTGAGTGTTAATCAAGATTTATGGATATTACTTCTGTAAGAGTCTTGTATTTTAAACAGACAACTGACCCTCATTTATTTATTAACCTGTGATTATTGACACAAAATACAATGGATTACAGCAGCTTCAGCCAAGATCCAGTACTAGAATGTTTGTCATCTACAGCTTTCTAAGAGTCTCCTGGAAAATGTAATTAAACTTGTTTCGTGTTTTTCCCCCCACCAACAACCTGTGCTTTTGTGGTCCGTGTTGTGGCTGTTTTCCAGCAAGAGTAGAGTGTAGCCTCTTGAAAGCAACTGGAACATTTCAGAGGAATATTTGTTTCCTTGATTGCATCCTGCCTTTAAAAATGCAACTTGGAAATGAATGATAGTGCCAGGGTATCCTTAATAATGTTGTATTCACATTTGAGCGCTGATTTTTTTTTTTGTTTTTGCTGCCAGTATCTGCACTGTTGGATACTGGGATACATAAAATCCTGCAGCTACACAAAGACAAGTAAACAACATAAATCCTTTACTGCTAGACAGAATGGTGTGATGAATCTAAATGGCTTTTTAAAGGTAAGGTTTGCTGGGATGCCCAGAGGTTTCAAGATTATTTTGCTAAATCACCCAGAGTTCCATGAATAACTTAGGGATGGGAAGGTCTTTCCTTGTCCAGCTGCATTTTGAATACCTTGTCAGTGCCACTGGATCAGCACAAGATTGATAATTATTTGGTGTAGTAACATCTGTTGTTCTGCAATGTACTCCCAGCAGATGCTCTTGCTTTAAATGTAATATGCTATTTGTTTTAATCTTGGAGCATGTCACCTGTAGCAGATGAATGGTACTAAAGCTGAGGTGCAGGTTTGAACCCATGGATTGTCAATCTCTGATCAGATTGATACCTGTAAATTGTGCAGAGCATCATTAAGTTTGATAAGGGTGGCAGTTGGAACAGTTTCTGATTTATTCCTCAAATTGGCATACAGAATCCTTCTGACTGTAGGGCAATTTGTGCTTTCATATTTTGTTTCTATTTCCTTCTCTCCCTTCCATCTCTCCCTGCCCCATCCTTTTTTTGTTCCTGGTGAATTCATAAAACTGCACAGGCACAAATTTGTCACTGTTTTTGCCTCTCACACCATATGAAGAGTTGTAATGAGAGAAATGTTAAGTGCTCCAATCTGTGACCTAATTGACTTTGCATACATAGTATGCTGGCAAGTGGTCTAGACTAAGATCATTTTAAGATAATCAGTGTTTCCTTCTTTATGTAAATGCATGATAATCCATATTTATTTAAGATCAAATGGGGATGATACCAAGCATTTCTGTAGTAAAAGGAAAGTTTTTGGTTAAAAAAAATGACCCTTTTCCAGCAGAAACACTTCAACTAGAATATTTTACAATGCAATGCTCTTAAATAAGTTTTCACAGCAGGCATGCCATATTTCTTGGTGTTAACAAGTCCACTTGGAAGTACCATTTCCTTTTTCCAAGGAGTGGCTTGCTATTACTTGTATGCAAATCCTGTTTTCTGTTGCAGAGTTACAGCAATCAAGATAGTCTCACATAATGATGGCATCTGCTGAATGTTGTTAAAATTTTTCATTCAAGCAGAGAAAAAAAAAGGATTGCTGTAGATATTTCTTTGCATGTGGCTGGCTACTTCACCATTGAGAAACCTGAAGTTACTTTCCTGTTTAAATTTTTTAGTGACTGAAAATATTGTAGCCATGATAACTCTGCAGGATTGAGTTTTACCCAAAGAGAGTGCAGGAAGCTGTATAATGCGATTTAGCAGCTCCTTTTTCTGTGTCTTTCTCCTCCCTGAAGTCTTTGCTCAGCACATTCGCAATACCTGTTGTAAAAATTTGATGCCTTTTAGGGCTCTGTGGGGAAGCAGAAAATTCCAGAATTTCTTTGACTATAGGTAGCTCAGTCCAGGCTTTACATGCGGTTTGTTTTTTGTGGTGGTTGTTTTTTTATTTGTTTGGATTTTTTGGCATTTTTGGGGGTTTTTTGGGGTTTTTTTTGTTTTCTTTGACAGATATTAACTCTGCTTCTCTGTCAAGTAGATATTTGTGTTATAGGATCTATCTTCTTGGGATAAAGAGTCATCTACCATGTCGTGGTCTAACCCCAGCCAGCAACTAAGCACCAAGCAGTCATTCATTCATTCACTCACTCCTTCCCAGCAGGATGCAGGGAGAAAATCAAAAGGGTAAAAGTGAAACAACGCATGGGAGTTGAGATAAAAATAGTTTAATAATTGAAATTACATAATAATCATCATCAGATTATTTGTAAATAAAAGGGAAATAACAAAGACAGAGAAATAAACCCCTAAGAGGGCAAGTGATGCAAACAAGAGTAGACCCCTGCATTGTCAGCACTGCCACCAGCACAAATCCAAAACACAGCCCCGTGCTGGATACTGTGAATAAATGAACTTTATTCTAGCTAGGAGCAGCCCACCTATACCAAAAGAGATGTTATTAAAGTTCTTGGGAGATCTCTTGCTTTGGGTCCATTAAGATTAATAGAGGTTTTGAGCAGTTTGATGAAATAGCATATTAATGCAGTATAATGTTATATAAAGCTACATGATGCTTAACCAAAACTACTCAGGATAATTTGTGACAAAGACTATTATAATCCATTAGCCATTATTTCCAAGGCAATTTTCAGTCACTTTTAAGTTGTGACAACAGTTTGTGCTGTAAATTGTTATATGAATTGCAGAGATTCTTGGGTTTTATATCCTTTTCACATATAACTGTGCTATAAGCACTGTTTTTATAGGTGAGGTTACATTAGGGCAACTTGGATTTTTGTGTCTCTACCTATTGTGAGTGGAGGTTTGGTCTCTTTGTGATAAAAATGGGTAGGGATAATGGATAATCCCTCCTTTAAGCTGCATCTCTAGTTTAGGAAAAAGTCATTAAATATAAGACTTGAATTCAAAAGTAAAATAAATTACCTTCAGTCTATAAGATTTCTTGCCAGTGCAGGGCTTAAATGAAATTTAGGACTATAAGTAGATTTATGAGGTTAAAAGCACACGGAATTTCCCCTTCCTGAAAACTGCCTTTGCCATGAATGAAAAGGGATTTGTGCAAAACCATTAATATAAAATTAAATTGTTAAAGCACACACCTGTATTAAACATGCATATGGTATCACAGGAAGGGTTATGTGGAAATTGTGGGGCTTCTTTTTGCAAACCTTCTTTTGGTACTTTATTTTTCACAATTTTAATTTTCCGTGCTGATTTCTGTGCGCATTTCTTAAAGAGATCACCAAATTAAGGTTTTGTTACAGAGGACGAACAATTGAAAAGGAAAAGAACAAAGTTCTAGATTGCTTATGATATCACTTATAGTGAGAAAAATAATTATGTCCTTCAGAAGCGTATTCCTCAGAATCAAGGATAATTGGGGTTGGAAGGGACCTCTGGAGATCCCCCGGCCCAAACCTCCAGCCCAGGCAGGGTCACCTCAAGCAGGTGGTACAGGAGCAAATCCAGGTGAGGTTTGCATGTCTCCAGAGAGGGAGAATCCACACCGTCCCTGGGCAGCTGTCCCAGCGCCCTGCAGCTCTCAATCTAGAAAAGCTCTTCCTCACGTTGACTGGAGCTTCTGGTGTTTTGTTTTATGGCCATTGTTCCTCGCCCGGTTGCTGTGCACCACCAAAACCATTTTGGCTTTGTCCTCCTTTTTGGGCAGTGATCTGGAAGGGTTTTTCTGCTCCTTAGATTGCTGGCAGGGTAACCCCAGATCCTCGGCCAGAATTCCTCCAAAAGCAATGCCCCATTGCATTGTCCTTGACATGGGAGACGTGGTTGTATCCCATTTTAGCTTTTAGTGAAAGACCATAAAATCCCAATGCATGTACACACAAATCAAAAGCAAGCTGAAGCAAAGCTCATTTCTACAGTGATGAAATTATTCAGTAGAAAAGCTGGCAAAATCACTGTACTGTTGTGATAATAAAGCACATTGCTTTTCAAACTGTACAGTTTTAGTAGAATTAAAACTAGAAAGCTAAATCAAAACTGTTTTCATATCAATCAAACACCAGTTAATTTTTAATGAGATTATTTAAGGAGAAACCTTCACAATTAAGCTGCTATTAATGTATTAAAAAGTAAATGCAAATATGTTGCTTTCCAGATCATAGAGTTTCAAATCAAAAAGCAAATTCTAGTGGAATGCAGTCAACTAATTTTTCCTCATCTGAGTAATTCAACTTTTCATCAGTCTCTTTTTGTTCCCCTTGATTTGACTATTCAAAAATTCCGTTGCTGTCACCCAGTCATAATTTTTGTGCTCTTTTTTCCTCTTTTTTAAAATTTTGTTTGAAGAAGCTCAGTGTGGTAAAGTGCAACACCATGGTGTGTTTTTCCATGCCTGCTGGATGTTCCCACACAGTTGACACTAGGATTGAAGGCAAAGATCTCTGATAAAACTGCTCAAGCCAAACATGTAATGTTGGTGGTGTTTTTTGGGTTTAGATCAATGCAAAATTATTTGTGAATGAAGGCAGAAAATATCTTAGCAGTCTTGTCTAAGGATGTTTTTCTGTACAATTATTGTTACTCATGTGGAAGATGAGTTGGAGAATAAAATGACTTAGAAATAGGTGAATAAAATGCTCTAAGAGACCCAACCCATAACATTTTAATGTTATATTTCATTATCTAAATCTTCATACCCAGAGCTTTTGTTTCCAGAATATTCTTGCTATTTTTGTTGAAAAATTGGCCAAGTATTTAAATTATTGACCAGAAATATATCAGGCTCCAAGGAAACCTACCAATAATTCTTGTATTGTTAGAAGAAAATCTGATGAGTTTATCAGTATTACCACTTGAAGAAGTAAAAGGGGATTTTTAAAAATTTTCTTCAATTTTTTTTTTTTGTTTTCTTTTATGTTCTGCTCTAAAGATTCCAGAAAGACTCTCTGCTGAAAACTGTCCTGTGAAGTGTTGTTAATTTTTTCATTTCTCTTTGGAAGGAATTAATTTAAAAAGAATTGAGTTCTGGCATAATATGAAATATCAAGGAATTGAAACCTGGAAAGTGGCTACTACTCGTTACAGTGAAAAATATGCATTGAGAACTAATAGGAAATGTTTTATATTGTGGTTTACATTGTGTAAATAGTTCCAGTCTCCAGTAACCTTTCTTCATTAAGTATTCTTTGTTGGTGTTTTAGAGCAGTGAGATCCTGGCCCTGTGCAGCTTCAGCGCTGACAAAGGAGCCAATGACAGCTCCTCAATGATTTTCAGTTAATCAGTCTAATTACCTTTCACTCCCTGGCGGTGGCAACATCAAGCTTGTGAAGGAAAACTCTTTGAGAAATATCCAGGTTTCTCCTGTTGCATTTTCTTCAGGCAGGCTCTGTTGCAGCAATTCATTTTAGCACTTACTTCATCTGCTCCTCAAGGTCACAGGAGGTACCAGCCTGTTTGGATGTCCTCTGAGGGATGGAGCAGGGTGCTGAGGAGCTTCCCTGAGCTGCAGTCTAGTAGTGAGGATGGAATTAAAACCTTTACTTTACAAGCCATGAGCTTCAGAGGCCCAGCACATGATTAGAGAATCATTGAATATTTTGTGCTGGAAGGAACTCATCAGGATTGTTCAGTGCTAGCCCCTGCTTCTCACTGGTGTCATCTTGGCTTGATGTCCCCTTATCCTCACAGAGGGTGAGCCTTTGGACAGTGAGGCAGTCTAGCACTGACCTGGCACTTTTTAAATCCAACCAGCAGTAATTTAAGTCCACATTTTTACATTAGACTTGCCCAGAGGTGATGAGGAAGGGTTTTCAGAGTCCATGCTGTCTGTTCCAGGTTTGGCCATGTTTCACTTTTGTGAAGCCTCGCATGGCGTCCATTGGTTAATATGTCCATAGATGTATTATCTGTGTTTTATCTTTTTTCATATAAAAAGATAAACAACCTTACAACCTTACAACCTTAATTAGTATCTCCTGGTTCAGTGGCAGCTCATAAAATTTTATTTTGTCTTTTTTTATTTCTGTGGCCCTCACTGTTTTTTCATGATTCTGGCAGATGTTTGTGTATTGCTCCCTTAAATCTGTCTTCTTCTGTCATTTTAATTTTGCTGCAGTTCAATTTAGTGATAACAGGTAGAAGGGAAGTAAATTTTATGTTAACAGTGCAAACCGTCAGAGGATGAAAGCTGGTCACAGTAAACACAATTGCATAATTTGTGATATTCTGACAGAAGTTAGAAGATTAGTAAATAAGCCTGATATCAGAGATCTTTCTCTTTATCATTACCTGGCTTTATGTGGATAGTTAGTTATTTTTAACACTTATTTTTGAAAATTGATTTTCTAGATGACTAAAAAAGCCTATGCCAAAAACCAAATGATTTGTTTTCTCCTGAGTGATGTATTAGATCCACATTTGTCCCCATTTGTGAAATCTTTGCTTTGACCCATTTATTTTGATTCTCTTCTCAGCGTGTTTTCACAAGCACATAAACAATCCAAATAACAATAATATGTGTAAAGAAAGTACACCAAGATACCTCAGGTGCTCTATTTAGGTAGAATATGCATCTAAATTGATTCAGAAGTAATATGCACTTTGGCAAAGTGCCACGACTTTCAGACTTAGCTGTAGGAAGAATCAGCAATGAAAAATAATCAAGAGAAAGGGAAGACAAAGAAATCCAGATTGTCTTTTTGTCCATGCTGAATTTTTAAAAAAATGTATAAAAATATTGTATAATTTTATTGGAAGTGCAGAATGATGCAAACCAGCATATTCTGCTAACCATCAGCAACACTAATTCAGGCTCTTTGTGTGATGCCTTCTGTCCTCTGTATTTGAGTCAGTGCTGGTCAGTTTGTACATGTAGATGCAGGGAAGTTTATTTGGGACTATCCCACCCATCCTACTGGTTGTGCATCACACTGGACCTTGCACTTCTGCCCTCAACAATCCCATAATTTCCAATTAGAAACTGAGGATGGTGCCAGTCCCATGGTCACCACGGGAGAGCAATTCTGCATCAGCGTTGTCCCTGTGCCTGTTCATAAACTGATGCCTGTGACCACATTCTCCTCAGTGTTCAACACCCCATGCCATGGACAACTCTCTGCCTTTCCTCAAATTCCCATTCCTTCTGTTTTTTACCTCCTTGGGGTAGAAGATAAACCTCTGCCAAAACCTGGAGGATTTACCAAATCTTCCACTGTCTTGAAAAGAGGGAGTGAGTCTTTGGGAGCAGTGGTAAACCTGAGAATAAAAATCTGTCAAAAGAATAATGTTCTTTTTAAAGAGCTCTGTGCACATGACAATGTGATAACTTGCTCTGTCATGCACATTTGTGTATATTGTCTGTCATGTTTGTTATACACCTTAAATCGCACAGAACGCTCTTGTCTCTCAAGGTGCTCTTTAAAATGCTGACAATATTTTTAATTTAAAAGTGTTTGAGATGAAACCTCATCGTTTAAGTACTATATGCAATGATAATTTTCTTAGCTTTGCAAGGCCTCTTAATTAAATATAAAATCATAAATACTACTTTTTTTCCCAGTTTATACTGGAAAATTTTTTTGTGTAATTCCACAAAAAATCCTGGTAGATTTTTCGAATGCTGTTGCGACTGCCAAACATACGTATCATAAACAGTGCAGAAGAACAAAATCTCAGTTTTTATTGATTGGCACAGCCTAAGTGAAGCTAGAGAACGAGTGGCAGCATGGGGTGTGGCCCAACCATTCTAACAAAGCAACTTGCTGTACAAAAATCTATGGATCGCTTCTCTTACTGCACAGTCAGTATTGCTGATGTTTTAAAGTTGGGTACAATGTACTTCAGTCACTGAGCAGTAGACAAAAATAAAGCTCCTTAATTTTTTGTCTTCAAAATGAAGCATGCAAAGGATTTTTCTGATGCTCTTTCTTTTTTTTTTTTGACTTCACTGTTACTGTATTTTACTCAGTGAACAGTGAGAGAAATGGTTAGTCTATAAAACTGCGGTATTCACTGGGAGGGTATCTGTACCTTGAAGTGCTTCTCAGTTGAGATTTTTACCTCTAATTTGTGATTTTTGCAGTAGTTGTCAACTACAAGATAGTCATATATTAACATGAAAAGTAGGGTATAATTTCTAAGACATTGTAAAGGATTTAGGTCATTGTTGTTTGCAGATTAAATTCATTTCTTCAGACTGACTTGAGATCCTACTTACTTTTTTTTTGTCATCGAGTACCTTGTGTCTTTAGTGCCTTTTCTCCTCCCCTAAAGGTAAAGCCTGATATAAAATGGAGTGGAGTTCATTAAACTTCTGTAATGAATTGTTTCTCTTGAAAACAAGAGAAAATTCATGTGTTCTGAATACAAATGAGATCCTACATTTATAGAAACAAATTTAGGTTCAATCATAGGTTTCACTCCACTAATTTTTTTCATTATTCAAGTTAGTGTAGACTTCAAGGACTGTTTTTTTTAGTAATTTTTTTTTAGTAAATACCTTTGTTTGGCTTTAACAGAGGCCATCTGTCTTGTCATTCTTGTTTGTTGTTGATGCTTCTTTCCATGTGTGACCTAAGAGACATCCTTCCATTTCTGGAAATACTGAAGAAATCATTTCTTCACATGCAGAGCATTTAACGCATTGCAAGTCCCAGCTTTGGGAGAGGAACTTTTGTTCTTTTTAAAGAAAATTAGTTTTATATTTTGCAACTTTTACTGCCTTTTTTGCAAGTATAAAGTGTCCATGTGCCCATGCAGGACACACATATTCCCTATTCTGTGTTTTATTGTCCAGACTCTGCTTCTTTGACCCTTTTAACCCTGAAAAATTGTACTGGGTGAGAAGCTGGATACTCTGTCCTGCTCTGAAGTGTGCATGTACATTCAAGAACACATTTTCATCACAACTTAATAATTTGCTTCTTTTTATAGCGCTCAGCTCTCATTCATTAGGTCATTTGTTTCTGTGTTAAGGCTGGCACCAGGCTTTAGTGATAAAAGCAAACTGAAGGTGAGCAATCAAAGAAACACAGGTGCGTGCAGCTAAAGCAGCAACTTTGTTCTCTGAAAAAATGATGTGACTTTGTAATAGCAGATTTAGCATGTCTGTTCAGTACAACAAAGTGACTCCTGCAGCGATAAGTCCTCTAATGGTAACGAATGGAGTTTGCTCTTGAGGGCTCTTTGGTTTTCGCTCTGCTTCTTGAAGTACCCGGGGTGGCTGAGCACCTTGTGAGTGCTCCAGGGGAAGGAGAGGGAGGAGAAAACAGGAGTCTGCTTAATGGGAGTGTTTACTTCATTTCCTCAGTCAGACCTTTCTGTGGAAGGAAGTGTTGGAGGTTGAGCTATTCAGACCTTGACAGGTTATATATCCACTCAGCTCCCATTTAATTAACGGGAAAGAACTCTCAACAATGTTTTGGTTTGAGAACCTTCACAAGAAGAGGTGTCAGAAACCGAGCCCATTATCCACCTTATCTCCTCTCTAATCTTCTGTCTCCTCTGCCCATCAAGCAGAGACTAAGTGCCTCATGTTTCCCTTTGGTGCATCCTTGTGACCCACGGGGTCTGCTTCCACCGTGCTGTGGGTCCATCAGTCACGGACGGATCGCTGACTGCGCTGCAGGAGGTTAAAATGTGTCCCAGGCTTCTGTGGTGGGATGAGAGACAGGAGGCAGGGGAAGTCTCAGGTAACATACATTAGTGCAGAATTTCACTCAAAGGGGTGTTTTAATTTAAATACTTCTATTAAGAGTTTAATAGAGTTGTAGCTTCTATCCCCACTGTGCTGACACGTAACTATTTTTTTCCCCCGTCTCTTCGCAGAGACACTATTTACACTCACTTCTTCTCAAAAAATGTCTTTTCTCTTGGATTAATAGAGATAAACTGGAATTGCTATATATCTCTTGTAAGAATTTAAATCATAATAGAAAACATTTTTGCTTTCAGAAACAAGCATGTGGAAGAGTGATGCTTAAAAATAGGGTTTTGTAGGCTTCAAGGACAACTCTGTGAGGGCAAGCAGTATGCAAAACTGTGTTTACTAAAAGGAATAGAATGAAAACAGTAGAGACAAAGGTAAAGAGTCAACATGCCTCATACCTCCTTGAAGATAGAGTCAGTTATCCCTCATTGAAAAGAAGTCTGAAATTAAATTGAGCTTTGCTGTAAAGTAGATAGCTGAAATGTAGGTAGGTACTGCAGAAAACATGACTTGGAGGTAACAGTGGGATAGTATGGATATGTAGGGGAAAATACTGGCAGAGAAATATAAATTTTAGGAAATAAGTAGAAAGAAGCTAGTAAAGAAGCCTGTCAAAGTGTCACAGGAACATTTGTACCATTACTGGTACACATTACTGTAAGCAGGTTAAAACAATTCTGCAGATTGGTATTTCCTGGTATGTTCATGTTTTCTCAAGACCAAATGTGAGGTTCCTGTTGTATTTAGAAAAAAGAGGTTTTCATAGGCTCCCTGTACATATCAATGGCTTCTGTATCAAATAAAATAGCTATTGGATATTCAGCTTCCCCTCCAAGCATTACCTGTCTGGAAGATCCCAAGCCTTCACTGATACTCTGGCTCAGATCTATCAGCAAATTCCTAAACACTTGTACATTCAATTACTGTTTTCAAAGTTTATTTTAGCTGTTGGATAATCTCATCCACAAACATTATGCTTATACATACTCCCCTAAAGTACTTTTAAAAAGAAGTTGTGTGTGAGAGAGGCTAAATTTGGTCTTGTTCCTGTAACCATTCTGAAGCAAGCGTGGAATTCAACTTCCAAGTGCCTTCCCTAGTGTATCTAGCCAAATTCTCAATAATTATAAGGCATTACAGGCCAAAATGGGGCATTTAATGTCATTTACTTTCTCTCTCTGTAATGTAAGGTAGATTAAAGAATGCAGTTTGTCAGTCTTCTGCCTTGTTTGACACAGGTTGTCAAATATATGTAGTTATGGAGAATATATTTATGATATAAATTCAGTAAGTATTCATTCTACTAAACCAGTAGTGTCCCCTGGCATGCTGAGAAATGAGGAATTACAGGGCAAAATCCTCTTTTGCCACCAGTAGGGAAATAAGGGTTGCTCATTTTGAAGCAGAGGAATAGTGGGGCAAATTGTTACATAGACTTGGGTCTTACTTTTCAGCAGACTATTGACATAGAGTGTCTGCAGAAGGAGCTGTGCATGCAGTTGTGAAGAAAATATGAAAGTTTTCAAAAGATCTACAAGTGATGTTGAAACACCAGGTCTCCTGCAGGTGGCCTGTGCTTGTAGGCGCTGCCTGCTATTCTTCAACCTAAAACTTGCCTTTGTTTTTCTTTGTTTTGTACCTCCCTGTAGTATTTGTTACCTCTTTACTCATTTTTCTTCTTTCTGACAATAGCATTTTGACTTGTAAAGAAGTCCTGTGTGTATCATGGGAATGTGCATATGAGCAAAAACACCAATAACTCCTGAACCCCCTGTGCAAAGCCAAGCCAAGTTGAGCTATAGTTAGCACTATAGCTCAGCTCCAGCTGGCTAAAATGTCTGTATTTATGTGAATTCATGCTGCATATTAGAGTTCCTATTTCCCAGCTTTATGTTGCATCTTTAATTAGTCCTAGCTCTCTTCAATTCATAAATTAAAGGCTGCCCTTTCTTCTGTTGACAGGAGCACCAGTTACAAATTTCAGTAGCTGAATCCTGTTGCACTGTAAATCAACATCAGGCAAACAGATTTTCGATCATTGACTGACCAAATCAGCTTATTTTGCTTCACTGTATTGTTTCACACACTGGCAGCATCATTAAATTGGAATTAGCTGGTAGCCTTGAAACTCCTACTGCTTGATTTGTAAATGTGACTTTCCTGTGGTCTATTTTAACACAGCCTGGACAGTTTTTTTTTTATTCTTTATTCTTGGTAGATGTGTTAATTTTCTGTCTCTTTAGTATATGGAGCAAGAAATTCAGGGGTCTAAAATCTTTCTCTGCAGAGTGTGTGTGTGTATATATATATATATATACACACACCTACACATGTACATACATGAACAGAGAAATATAAGAAATGGAGTTCATGATGTCCCCAAGCATTTGGAGTTCATTTCATATTTACAGGCTCTTACATTTTCTATGCAAATGACTCATTATACTTTAGAAAATGAATATATTAATTTCATTAATTCCTTACCTTATTTAAATCTTTGGAAATGTCACCTGCCATTCAATCTGCATGCCAGTTCTGACAAAACAACAAATATGACAAAGAGGTGAAGCATTAAATTTCTCCTAATCACAAGACAGACATGACAGGTCTCAGTTTATGCACACAGACATTGCTGAGTGTGCTGAAAATATGAAGATATTTAGCTCCCTTTACAAAACTCATTAGAATAAAACCTTTGGTTTTAAATCTGTAACTGAAAATGTGTTTTTCTGCCTTGTGGAAAAGAAACACAGGGTTCTTTAAATTTTCTGGTGAGACTGTGGACTAGATTTGAGGGTTTTTTAGATAAAACAAAATATACCTGAACTACTGAATAACTGGAAAGCTGGGGAGGAGATTGTCGATTTGGAGTTTTTTGTGTTGATGCTTTGTTGTGCCTTTTTAGAAATTTTGTGTCTGGATTTTGATGTCTACCAAGAAGAAACAAATTCCTTTGTGTCTTTATTATATAGTAAAATACTCTACCCTTCTGTCTTTCCTGGGGTATCCAGTGGGTGGCCTGTCAGATCCATTATTGCAAGAAGGCTTAGCCCAGCAGTCATTAGCTATCCCTCATGCTTTGCTGTAGAATTCCCTTTAAAACCACTTGAATTCAGCATCTTCTCTGTAAGAAAATCATATTTTTAAGTGTTAGTCCAGTATTTAGAGCTTTAACATCTAGATTCAGTTGTCCATACTGGTTTGAGACAGGGCAGAGTAACTACTCCAAAGCCATATTACTATGGCATAAATTATTACAGCCTTTTTAGGAATTTTGTGGAACATAATGACTTTTAATACTTGCAAATTGGTTTGCTTTCTTCTAGTGCAAGTGATGCACAATTCTAGTGTGGTAATGGTATTATTGTGATGGGTTCTTTACTCCACTGGGGGCTTGTGGTGCTAAACCTCACTGCAGTCTTCTGCTCAAGACATTTGCATCACCAAATGCTTCCTGAGACTGGCAAAACCCAACATGAACTTGCATTTAAGCTTCATACATGCATGTAGAGATTTCTAACCACATATAAAACACAGCTGCTGACTGAAACAATCTCAGAGTTTTTTTGAGCAAGTGATTCTAGTTTTGAGTGTTTTATGTGTTATTTTCTTTCTTGAAAAACTTACTTCTATCACTGAAAATGTGATAAGTTAAAATGATCTTGAGTAGAAAATATGCAATGTTTCCTTAGTTAAATATGCATTTGAAAAAGTTTACTTCAAAAACTACTCCATGTGAAAGTAATGTCTACCTACATTAATAGTTTTATTATTAATGGCTTTGGACTATATTATATAATTTAATTGGTGTTTATAAATAGCTTCCTTCCCTGTGGTTATGAAATATAACATTTACCAAACTTCATCTTTGATGGAATTTACATATGGCACATCATGATGATTAAAAGCCGGCCGTCTTTTCACAGCATGGCAAGAAATAGGATTTGATTTATCTGCGTTGCTCGCCTACCACTTGCTGTGACTGTACTTTTGAAATTTTAATATTCTCATTTCTTGAAAGGAGCTTGTTATGTAAAGTATTATGTAAATATCTTTTATGCTTTGTTTTTGCCTTTCTGTGTAAAAAAAAATTGAAATTTTAATGTGATGAGCAAACAAAGCATGAAGGTGGGAATGAAAAGTCTCAGCCAAAGAGATTTTGTGTCAAAAGAGGCAGATTTATTTATACTTTGAAATCTGAAATAATTTGAGTACAGTGTAATGTGATCAGTGTTTTGAATCCCTTTCATATGAACTATTGGTCAATAATAATTTGAAATGTGTCACTTCCAGATTCCCAATCCTTTGATAGATTAGTACAGGTACAGTGTGTTTTTCCAAGAGAAGCAGAGGAGTACAAACCTGCTGTGTGTGGGCAGACAGATCCCTTTTCCTGCCCTCATTCCTCTCACAAATTACTCCCCAGCAGTAAATGTGTGAGTCCAGAGCTCAGGCAGTGATGGGATGACCTTTATGGGATGGAGATGCAGCAGCTCCATCTGCATCTGCTACAGCAAAGCACATTTAAAAGAGCAGGGATTGTGTATTCCTGTTGCATCTGCTCAGACTTTAACACTCCCCCTTTTAATGTTGGCCTTTCCATCACAAGAGATTTGATCAAGGTGTTCTTCAAAACTCAGTGCCACACTGGGAAAGTCTAGTATAAACCTGTTGTCTGTCACCTCCTAATTCTTTTTAAGCAATTAAGCACCTGCTGATTCTCTGAGGTTACACCAGGATTTTTACTTTGATTTTTCTCCATATTTTAGCTCAGTTCTTTTCTTCTGTTGATCAGTTCAGCAAGGGAGCTAAAACGACTTTAACTCTCCTCCTTTCTCCTTCTTGTGAGGCAGCCTGTGCCTACTAAACATCTGCTCCTTAGAAAAATTAAAATCAGGATGAATTAAATGTACTCAGTGCAACGGTTTAGAAAACTGAATACAGAACTATGTATCCAATTTAAATGGAATATTGTCTAAAACTGCACACAAGAGAGAGAATTAACCAACGCCTGTACCAAAGCTTTGAAACAGAAGGTGCACAGTGGGTGGTTCATATCAAATACAACCCACAGATAGATTGGGATTTTTTTTAATTTTATTTTTTTTAATGGATGGGATTTTTTCTGGGTTGTGAATTTTTTGTTATTGGGGTTTTTTTCTTTTTTTTTTTTTTTTGTTGGTTTGGTTTTTTCTTGGTTTCTTTTTTTTAGAGAACTTCCTAAAAACTTTCAAGGTATTTAATGAGCCAAGGAAGTAGGAATAAGTGCACTAAGGGCAAAT
>JAWWMS010000001.1:6205545-6223698 GCA_035048045.1 Chlorospingus semifuscus | reverse complement strand
TATACACATACATAATGTATACATATATATACATATATATAAAGTATATGTATATAAGCATATTTATATACATATATATATTATATGTATAGTTCTGACAGTTTGAACTAGTAAAGGTGAAGAAATACTGTCCCCTGTAGAATACAGTCCTATTCTTATACGCCATTAAAAAAAAAGATGAAGCAATCATATCCCTCTCATAATTTTTAATAGAATATTTCATATACTTGTCAGTTTTCTTTGCCAATTTTTAGAAATTAGTAAGGCAGAATGAGTGATTATCAGTTCTAAAAATAACAGATACAATCATCCCAGAAGTAGAGGCCTGCTGAGGCTGTAAAGCTGGTTAAAATGGGGTTTGTCTTGGAATGCTCTGAGGCCCTGCCCCATGAGATGTTGTACATCCTTAAATCCTGTTGGATCTGAATGGTAAAAGGGATTAAATGTTCTGCAAGGCAGAGTAAATGACTTGCTGTCTCAGGAAGAATAAACACATAAAACTAGTGAAAAAATGTATTTTCCTTGCTCTGTGCATTGTTATAAATGCTATTTGTTGTGATAAACAATATATACAAATAGATTGTAATCACATTACCTTGACTGAAACTTGTTTGCTAACTGTAGAAGAAAAAAAATGAGGATTAGGTAGGACTCCTTAGGATTTAGTTTACAAACTGTAAACTGTAGCAAATCTCCATTTTAATAATTCTTGAAGAAAGCATGACACTCAAGAATTTCAAATTCAGAAGTTTCTCTCTTGCTAGCTGGGTTAGCAGTAGTAAACTCATGCTGTTTCCAAAGAAATAAAAATATTAAGCAAGAGGCTGCTTTGTCTTGAATACCAGAGGCTTCCAATCTCTGACATGGTAATTTCAGACACTTCAGATATTTCTTTTCTGTATCTTTTCAATTAAACAGTGGTATAGAAGACTGTAATTAAGCAATAACATATGAGCAGAACTATTTACTAATTAAGCTAGTAAGTAGATTGTCATTTATTGTCTTCAAAGCACACTTTCAAATCATGGTGAAGATTTCCAAGGCATTGGTTGTGTAATGGCAAATTATAGGACACTTAAATAATTTTCTGTGTCCAAAGGATATGCTATAATGGAAATAAAACAGTATAAATGACCTATGGTTGACCTCTTGTAGCCTTTAAAGAGTGTTGTAATAAATTAGAAAAGCCTTTCTTTTGTCTCCATTGTAGTTTTATAAGATGACTGTTAGGATGCCGAACTGGAAAACATTCCATTTCTGTGCAGGCATTTTAAAAGTTGTTAGATAATCCAAACATTTAAGCCAGGATAAATATCTTTTTATTCCAATCATACATTCTTTTTTTTGTTTTGTTGTTGAAACATAAAAAATGAGCTTATCTTCTTCTTGCAGAACAGAATAATTTGTATTTACCATTACTGAGGAGGGCTGTAATTACACTTGTGCAGATTAAGACGCTGATGAAAAATGAAGTGCCTTTCATTGCACACACCAGGTAGGGCACAGACTGCACAAGGATGCTCACGGTGTTCCACTGCTGCTCTCAGCCATGCCCTGCTCCAACAGAGGATTTCCTCTTCCTACAGAAATAAAAATAGGTGCTGCAGCATTTATGATAATTCTGAGCTTTGTGCATGGGAAACAATGAAGTGCACGTGGTCTCACAGCAGCAGGAATAGTAACAAACAGATGGCTTTAGTTTACCCCTGCAGTGGCTGCCCCGTGAGCACAAGTGAGTTATATTTTGCCTTGTTTTTGTAAATCTGTTTCACTGCATTTATTCGAGATGTGAGTGGGCACAGAACAGCAGTAACAAGAAGTGTATAAACAAAGCAACGAAACAAAAAAAAGCCCAAACAACCAAAGGACAACCCCAGGCCTATTATTTCTAATTGGGGATTGTTAAATGAGTGTAGTGCTTCTCAGGACATCTGTACAGTGCTGCTAAAATAAGAGTATTGCCTGGCTTGGTCATGGTCTGGATTCATGGTAGCCACTTGGATGTATCCCTCGGGTGTGATTGTCACTGTCATATTTTCAGAAAAATCCCTTCACCGGGATTTCCTTTTCTGGAAACCTGAGAAACCTCAGAGAAAAATGAAAACAATAATTATCTGATTTGCTTCTCCAGTGTTTTGCTGCTTTGGAAAGCGGTTTGGACGTTGTTTACCAACTGGTCAATGTTTTATTGGTTTCATGTGAATTGTTTTAATTTAATGGCCAATCACAATCCAGCTGTGCTGAGGCTCTGGAGAGTCACAAATTTTTAATTAGTATCTCGTTAAGCCTTCTGTAAGTGTTTTTTCCTTATTCTTTAGTATAGTTTTAGTATAGCATTCTTTAATATAATATCATAAAATAATAAATTAGACTTCTAAGAACATGAAGTGAGATACATATTTTCCTTCCTGCCACGGGGGACCCCAAAAATACCACATGTAATGAGGCGTTTTTAGATTTCATTGCTTTGCTTTGGGACTGAAGCATTGAGTGTTCTGACCTTACAGACACTTGGTTCAATCTGAGATGTTTAGCTAAAATGAAAATTGTTTATCCTATGGCTCAGCTTACAAGCAAAAGCATGCTGAAGAGAGCTCAGAATTGTTTAAAAGGTACAGAGAAGAAGGAGGAGAAATACTTTCCCTGCTCTTGAAAGCATGTGAGACGCAGGTAGTGTCTAGCAGTTTCTAAATCAGGATTATCTCTGGCAATTTGTTGTAAGAGTTTTGCATTGCAGTCTCAATAGTCATATGTGTTAAGTGGTGACACTTCCTACACCTTCTGCTGTGCTCTGACGGGACATTTGCCATCCCCTTTCCCTCTGGGGCCCTGACAGGTTCAGGCAGGAATGGAGGGAAGAGTGGGTTGCAGTGAGTCACCAGCGTTCTGTGCCCTTTACTAGGACAAGTGTGTTATAAATGCTTTATTTCTCCCTCTCACTGGAGTTCATTTGAGGCTGGTAGGACTTCTTGCTGCATCACCTTATCCCTTTTCCCACTGTTTTACATCCTAGCTGATATGTTTTACAAATATTGTATTTTTGTTCATTTTTTTTTCTTATGATCCAGATCTCCATGTTGCATCTGTTAGTGACCAGTAATTGGTTACCAAACATTTTTTTTCTACAATGCTGGATATTCTGTCTGTACTTTGAAATCCTTTGCTCTCATTTCATGACTTCACTCCTCTATCTGATTTTTTATGCTAGATTCATAAATAGCTTGCTAGGTGAGGACTAACAGCTAGTTACTGTTTTGAATTATTGTTAAAAATATTTCAGGGTATCAATAACAGTGGGGTTTACACCCCACCACTGTACAAAGCCAAACCAAATCAAATCAAGTGGGAGTTACCTGATAATGAGAGGGTTGCTGTCACTGTTTATTATGCTAAAATAATGCTCTAGGTGAGCCTAAAACAGAAGCTTTGATGTCCTTGCCAAGTCACCCAGCAGTGGTGACAACTTTACTGGGCTAGAGAGCTGCACAGCAGCTTCACAACTTGAAGCCACTGTTGCCATTCAGTACTGCTATTCACATTATTTCATCATGAAATCCCATAATTTTGTCGATCTTTCCTCCTCCTCCTTTCTAATTTTTGGTGTTACTTTTCTATATTTGGAATTTCAGATTGTATTAGGCTGGTTCCCATCCCGTTCTGAAAATATTAGATAGAGAGTCAACCTAGGAATATGCCTGCTATGCCTCAATTTTTGGGTTTTTTGTTTGTTTTGTTTTGCTTCAAATTGGTATATTACAAGCTAAATAATAGCAGTAATACCCTGAAAAGTTAGTCACTCCATGGAACTTCAAAGAAATAATAATTGGAAATAATAGTTGCCTTCTCAGGTTATTTCAGTTGCCTCAAGCTGACTGTCAGTTGAGCTACAGCCCTTCTCCTGTTTTCCCCAGATAGACCAAAAACTCCCTCTGTGGAAAATTTTTTAACATGTTTTTCAAAAAAAAAACCAAAAAACCCAAAAAAATAACCCCAGACAAAAATCCTATCCTCAGCCTTTACTAACACAGAGTTTAAGTTGCCTAATTGCATCACATCTCAGGACATAGTTCAGTAAAACTCACCATCAGGAAGAAATACAAGGGCAAAAGTAAAAAAAAAAAACCAACCAACCAAAAAAAAAACCCACCAAAAAAAAAAAAAAAACCCCAAAAAAAAAACCACCCCAACTTTAATCCTATGCCTCTTGAAGTTAGTAGGGAGCACCTGTGAGCAATCCAGTCCAGCATTCCAGGTGGGAGTTGCAGCAGTTTGGCAAATCAGGATGTGATGGGAAACACATGAGAGGATGGTGCTTTGTGTGGTCACTACTAAAAGGTGTGTGCCCCTAAAAGGGATTTATTAGCTCATTTTCAGAGCTGCTTTGTGTGTGTTGGGCGAGGGGCTGAGGCTGTTGTCATCTTAAGAGCTTTCTAGCATTAATCTGTGCATTCTGGAGGCTTAATGCTTGGTAAGTGAAATTATAGATTCACATGGATTATGTGCTTATGGGCAAGGAAGATGTAGAATGGGAAAAATACTTGGAAAATATCTTTTCTGTAGAGTGGGCTGGAAGTGAGGGATGACTGAGGGAGGAGCTTTAACAGAGAGGAATATTAAAATAGAGAGTCCTTAAGAAAAAGTAGTAATGTTAAAATTAAACTTTATGACTTACTGTGGGTGCTGAATGATGATTTCTTGGTTGTTTAGGAAATTGATAATTAGGAAAAAAACAAAAGAACACTTTTTTCAGATTAAAGTAAAACTACTGCAACTTGTTGCTGTAGAGTATTGTGGGTGGTCAAAATCTGGCTGTATTGGAAAAAAAATATAATCCCCATAGATAATGGAAAGGAAACACAAACAACTCACCAGGGGTTTCTTACCAGAAAAAACTGTTCTTTTTTCTGGGGACTCCTTAGACCTCGGACTGTGTGAAGACTACTAAAAACTGTGCTATTTTTACAGTCCTGCCCTGGTTGTTACTTGTGGGTGTTAAAGACTCACAGCTCCTCATTGATATGGGGAAAAAAGCTGAGATGCAGTTAACTGTTCTGGAAGGGGCCTGGGTGTCTGTCCACCAAGGAGAGGGAAATGTAGACCTTAAGAACTCTTACTCTTTATTTTTTAAGCTTTATTTATCCTCTCTTCCAAGATGTATTCTTTATTCCTTGGCCCCTAGTCCCTCTCCATATGCTCACCTATAGTCCTATCTCTCATTTCAGCTTTCTGAGTGCCATTTCTTTTTTGCCTGGCTGTGTCCAAATCCTTATTCATAACTGGATAAATGAGAGCTATGCCATTGCAAATAACTTAATTGAAATTAGCTGTGGTTTCTTTGAAACTGTGTGGACCCCTTATTTTAAGGGGAAAAAAAATGGGTAAAATATTTATGAAGTAAGGCCAGCATTTTCCCTCAAAACCAAGAAATCTTTCATCGAGACTTGTGGAGTATTTTCACAGGGGCTGAAATCTGTACGAGCAGGTTTTCAATCTTTGGCACCTGTTGCAAGATTTATGAAGTAGGTTCCCATTTCATTTTAGAAATGACTGCCAAAGGTAAGGCTTGGGTAGAAACTTTTTTTTTTTTTTCCTGAAGTAAGCTGGGACACATCAATGTGTGTGGGTGAAGCAATTTATACTATTAAACTTTTATGTAACAGTACTGAAAGTGGAAGAATTTTGAGGCACACATTTATTTTTTTTAGTTCTGCCATAGGCCTCCTTCTTTTAGTAATGAGCAGAATCTATCAGCTGCAATCAATGAACTTGTTAAAGAATAATTATCCACATCTGTGTTAATGTACTTTGAGTTACTTGTGTGTTTGTTACAGGTGCCACAGTATTGATGTCTCTACTATATTAAACGCAGGAAAACTAAAATAATATACAGAGTTTTAAATGTATTGAATTGGAATTTTGCTGACCTCAGGAAAGCAGAAAAATCCTCCAATACAGTGATAAAGTAACAAGGCATCATTACTGTATATTTGAGTCCTGACAGTTATTGTTTAGACAATTATTATTAGAGGAATACATTATGTACTGTGGGAGTTAACTTGTCAATTGCACGTACAGCACATTACTTGTGCTTATTACTTAAACCAAAAATAAAGGCAGAAGGAGCAGTAAATGTCAAGTTGGGATTTTTTTGCAACTATAAATTGGTTTATATTTGGAGATATATGCAGAGATTTTGCATGCTCAGCTTAGGCACAAAGCTAGTCTGCTTAACCCACTTCTACAGGTGATGTATGTGGACTATTAAATGATGGACTCTAAGTGAAAATACTAATCCATCAAATAAAAGGCCTAATTTTCTAAACAATAAACTTTTTTTATCTCCCCTTGCTGGCTGTCATTCACAGAATTCACAGATAGGCATGGTTACTTGCAGAGGCTGTGTGGAAAAAATGAGAGGAAGGGCTCTGCTGCCTGTATGGGTTTGCAAAGTGATTCTTCAGTGTCTGGACTTCATGCAAAACTCATAACAAACCAAGACTTATAAATGTTTAAATGTTGAATCTGTTAAAAAGTTGGTATCTAGCTTGACAAGTAACTTGGGAGTCTTTTGTTTGTGGATTGAGGTGTTAATTGAAAGTGCTGTTTTAAAGTATATGTAAATAGAGGAAAGCACCTTTTCCAAATCAAGAATAGGAACTAATCTTGTAGTATATACTTGATTACCACTCTTAGAAGTTTGAACACAGAGTTGGAGATGAGTAGAAATTGCTTGTGTTACCCTGTGATATTTCTGACATCCTGGGGCTTGTGGAGTCTGTTCTCTCATGCTAAGAGAGGCTGCCAGGCCATTAAAAGCAATTTCATTGTGTAACTTTTATTGTTATTATTGATTTGTTTTTTATTTTGGGCTTCCTTTTTGCAAAGATAGAACTCTAAGAGCTCCTCATGATGTGCTGGGCCAAGTCACTGGGGGTGCTAAGTGTGTCTTTGTTGGCTATGATAGTTGAGCAGAATCTTTAATGATGGGGTTAGTGATGGGTTCATGCCTTTTTCTTGTAGCTCACGCTTAGATTTAAGTGACTTTTTTTTTTTTTTAATAAGTCATGTCTATTGACAAAGGTAGCCTTGAGTAATGGCCATGATATCCTTTATATTTGGAATCAAGGCATCTGCTGCCTGCTGGCTTATGCTATGCCCAGAACTCTTTGTGGAGATCCACTGGGAGGCCTAAGAATGTCAGATCTTGGTGAGCAGCACTGTTTACCAATGGAACTGAAATTTGGCTGAAATAGGGGTCTCTTCCCAACCTAACAAACAGCAAAATGTTGGGCTTGATGCTTGAGCCACTGGTTCTGTTTGGATATGTCTGGTTTTTCAGAGCTCCCTCGTTGCTTCTCTGCTCAGCAGCTGAGTTTCTGACTGGGTCAGTTTTGCTTCATTTCTGCAGCCTCTGCCTCCAGGTTTTTCTGGCCTGATTGCCAACTTACACATCTTGGTCTAATTTCACATGTGAACACATCATCTCAACTTCTCCTTCTCCTCGAAACGGATCTTTAATGTGTATTAATTTCCTCTATCTTCTAATCATAGCAGACTGTAAGAAAAACCACTTTTTGTGTCCTCATCTGTGCAAATATGTGGTTATTGCTTGTCCTTCCTGTGCTTGCTCCCTTAGTTCTGAATTCCCTGGGTTTATTTATGACCATGTGCTGCTGTTACAACACATCCCAGGCCCTTCAAGGGATCAGCCTGTGTTTGTGCATCTGTTGGCATAATCAGGATATGGACCTGAGCAGAACTGTGTGCACTGGTAGAATCTAATCTGGTAGGCAGGTTTTTTTTTTAGGCCATTTTTCTCAGCAAGATATTGAGTGAATAAGTAAGTAAATTATTTTTGTTTCCCTCAATATGTTTTTCAGCTTTTCAAGTCTTTAACTTGAAATGTAACTTGTATAAAGGAAAAATGGAGGGGATAAAGCTGTGCTGATATTGAGTGTGTCTTGCATTCTGAGATTTTGATAGTACTGTACAAAGAAGAGTATTTTAATAAATCCAATCTCAGTTGGATGAAATGGTGGGTGATGAAAAAAAACCCCACCAAAACAGCAGAAAACAGCAAGAAAACCCACAAAAATTTAACCTGCTTGTTATGTTGAAGAATTTCAAGGCGTATTAAAACACAGCTTAGCATTTACTTTTGTTAGGCAGCAACTAAAACTGTGTAGTGCTAAATCATTAAAAATTTTAAGTAATTTTAAGTTATTTTTTAAATAAAAACCCAAGACCTAGTCTCATTGAGATGTTACTAATGGCTTGACCGATTGTTCTTATCAGCTCAGTAAATATTTTTTACTCTCTGACTATCTCCAGTTATTTGCTACACTTGGGTGCCCAGCATCAGAATAGTGCAGCTCCAGATACGACTGATAGGAGCTGAAAATTGGTTCCAATGAGTTCCATCAATTTAAGGACACTGGTGTTTTGTCTGACAACACAGGAACATAAATTGACAGCTATAATTTCAGCTATATCCCATTCAGCTACTGAACAATGAAATCCTGCAGAAAGTTAGTTACTTTATTTATTTTTTTTTTCCCCAACTGGATTTGCTTACAACTTTGAGTATCATGAAAGTGGAATATATTTCTCAATCTTTAATTCAGCAGAAGCACAGCATAAAACAAGTCTCTGTTAGATTGACAAGTTAAGTTACCAGCTAAAATCATTATGTGGAAAGGCAGCAGACCTATGCAGCTCTAGCAAGGCTCACACTTAAATGATTTGGGTGTTTGTTGGTTTTTTTGGTTGGTTGAGTTTGTGCTTGGTGTTTTTGCTGGGGGTTGTTTGGTTACGAGTTTTTTTTGGTTTTTGTTTGTTTCTTTATTTGGTTGGGCTTGTTTGTTTGTTTTTTTAATATTTGTTTTTTTCATTTTCTATAACTTTTTCCGCCTGGGATATCAGGATGGAGAGAGACCACCTGAATCTTATTTTGCTTGTGTATTCTGTGCTAACACTTTGTCTGTCATGACTGGTGGATCTACCCAGCTTAACAGAATACACTAACTACTGAACATAAATGTGAATATTGCATTGTAGGTATTTCCAGAATGCAAATGACACTTAATGCAATGAACATAGATCATGCTGATATAGTAGCTCATATTTTATTAAAATCTTAGACAAATGGACTTAATGAGTACTGCTTTTAAAATTATCAAAGTGTGCGCTATTAAAACCAGGAAGTTCTGCTAGAGAGAACTCAATACTAAATTGGCTTTCATCAAAACTGTGCAAAAAAAGAAAATCAATTATAGCAATCATATTATCTTTCAAGTATGTCCAATAAAGTCAGTTAATGGATATAATTTATTCTTTATGGAATTACTCTTTAAATGTACTGGAAGGCACTTAAACACAGGAAACACTAAGGCAATTAAGATTTCACTTTGTATGAAATTCTCAGTTTATGAATGCATAAACAGCCTGAACTGGATTTAAGAGTTCTACCAAAGTAAGTTTTTTTTCAAACAAAACAACAACAAAAAAATCCACACAATCTGTAGCTACCACCTCCTTTGCTTGATTAAATATCCTTAATTATTATATATTGCCTGAGGTAATAGATTTTGACAATTTTCCCCACTTGCACTCTTCTCCGTCTTCCTAACTTTTTCCTGAAATAATGCAGTAGAAGTGTATTTATCAAAGTATGTCAGCCAGTAAATTACTTAAATATTTTGCAGTTTTTACCTCCTTTCTCTTCCCCATACCTCCTTTTCCAGGTGAATTGGGAATAAAGTGAAATTAGGCACCCTCTTGTACCAATCATGTTTGTATTGGAAGCTAGGAAGTAGATGAGAACTGTAACTACTCTCTGGTTAGTGTTTTTGGGTGTTGTGGTTTTTTTTTTTTGGAGGGGGGGAAGGTTTTCAAACTGATTCTTTGCTTACCCCACTTGAAATATTTTCTGGATAGAAAAACAGCTGCGTTAGGAAATGTGCAAAATTAAGATGTCACATGGAGTGACTGCCCTTGGAATGTGAGATTCTGTTGTGTGAACAAAAAGGTCAGATAGTTGAAAGGGGAAAATATTGAAAGGTAAAAATATTGAAAACAGGCTAGGGGATATTAAGAAATAGAAGGGAAGAAGGTGTGAAATGTGACGAGCTCATCAGGCTGTAAATAGGAGTACAATGATGTCATGTCCACTTCCTGTTTTTATGTTCATGCTTAACAACATATATACTCATAATTATAAACAAATAATAATTTTCTCAAGCAGTGAAGTCCAAACTTAATGAAAAGATTACTTATTGTTATTATTTTATACTCTGGTGACAATATACGCCTCACATGGTCCCTTATACAAAAGGTAAAGGGACAAACACACATAGCAGAAGTGCATTAGTGTAACTTTTTCATTCTTCTGCTGGAATGTATCACTGCTTCTGCTCAATTCCTGGGAGCTCTGCAGTTCACAGAAAGGCCTTGATACCTGTTCATGCACAGAAGTTTGCCTGGAGATTTACAAATCAAGATAGGCACTGACATTTCCAGCCTTAGAAAATTGCTGCTCTATGTCCATGTGAATAAATTTTGACCTACTTTCCAAGAACAAACTTAGTGCAATGAAGCCAAGGGTTTTATTCATGAATACACTTCATCACTGCTCAAGAAATATGCCTAATATAGGAAATAACCCTATTGAAATATGGGCTATTTGGTTGATATTTTAGCTTTTTTATCCTTATGTAGTTCCATAACGTGCTGCTGACTGCACAAATCATGTAAACCTCAAGGGGCAGGGAGAAAAAAAATCTGGTAAATAAGTGTGGGTTGTTTGGGTTTTTTATTTATATCAATTTATTTATTTTTTTCTCTGTCCTTGTTCTGCAATATAGGTTACTTGTTGAATACATTTATATAACCTTTCCAGACGGTAAAGCAACAAGAGTGTATAGCAACAAACAAATCATTGAAGAGAAGTTGGTAACCTGCCCCATACTTTGGTTTTGCTTCACAGTAGAGTATTACTAACACATTGTCCTAGCATTAAATAAAATTATAAGAGTTTAGAAATGAAGGATATATAGTCTCAATTATAGCTGTTCGGTGATTTTGTTTTGTGTTTTTTTTGTTTGGTTGGGTTTTTTTTAACTTTTAGGAGACCATGGTTTGTATGAGCGTTTCTGGAGAAAGCAAAGCAAAATTTGCAAAATATGCGACTGGATAAAGAAGATTTTTTTTCTTCTGTTTCAGTAGGCTTAGTGTTCTGTATAAGGCCTTCATTTTTAGTATTTGCAGTAAAATATACAATTAAACTGAAAGATGTTTACAGTGCCTCATGTAGTGTACAGATGGCTTCTTTACCCCAATCTGTATCCTTGTCCTTTCGGGGATATCTCTCTAGGTACATTGTCTTCATAGAAACCAATTCATTTTTGGAAAGAGGTGGTGTTTAAAATTTAATTTTAATCAAAATAAACTGGATCTCTTGAGTCCAAAATGTTTGCCAGAAACTAATTTTATTCATTTTTCATTCTTTTTTTTTAATTTTATTTTGTAGTCAGGCATGTTTGTAAAGGCCAAGTAAACAATTGCTAACTGTGCATGATATATAAGAGTTGGATAGAATTACCATTTCTGCCTTGGCTGTGGAGTGTTTTGGCCCCGATCTTCCCATGAATTCCAAATAGATGGACAGCTATTTCCCCACAGCAGAAAATGAGCCTGGAGGAAAGTGAGGTCGAGTTACTTGGAGTTCATTTCTGTGTCATGGTTTCTTTTTTGGGTTTTCTTTTTTTCGTGTGTGGCTTGGCAAAGTTGGGTTTGCTTTCTTTCTCTTTTATTATCCTCTGATGATGTGGTAATAGATTCTAATGGTTTGAGACTCTAATATCCTGAGGTTCCTCTGAACTGTTTTTAGCAGAATGCAGGTCTGTAAATTTGATTTCAGTTAAGTGAGAAATAGGATACAACGGGAGAAGCAGGTAACTTCTCTAAGTAATAGACAAATATTTCGTAGCTAAAGCTATTTCATCCCTAGAAGAAATAAGTTTTAAGCTGTATTCTGGTTTGCTGCTGGTTGAAGTGACAGAGAGGACCAAAAGCTGATGAATTTCTAAAAGGGATTAAATCTTACCTGTAATATTTTGAGTTCATGTCTGCACAAGGTGCAAAGACACAATGGCAAAAAGGTTACGAGCATCACAGACTTCTGGGACTGTGAGAATTTGTTTCAACCAGTGATAGAATGCCCAATAAGATAAATGTTTGTCAAAGATCAGCAGACTTACAATGCTGAGTTTTGGGGGAAAAATCTTATACCTACCAAATGTATCACATGCCTGCTTGTCCCAGTAGAAGACCAAAACCCAAAGGTGGAAGGAAATACTAAGGATCAATTTATCCAAGTCACCAACATAACGAAGTAGGGTCAAATAAGTGGAGAATTTTTTTTTTTTTTAAATAAACATTTTTATTTTTTTTTCAGTTTCTGCCACTAGTTCTTCTCAGCAAATCAGTTTTATTCACTGAACTGTGTTTCCATTTCTGAAAATGTCACTGGTGAAGAAAATGAAGTTGCTCTCAAATACTTTTTCTTGATATGAATACATCTGTAATAATCAGTGTACTCTTAGGAAAGGGTTTAGAATGTAACTTCTGTTTTCTGGAACAGTGTTCTCTGACCTTGTTGGAAGTGTAGTTGCTGCTGATGTAGGAATAGACCTTCTACGCTATATATTCTTTTGCCCTTCTGAATAATTTAATTTTTCATTACGTAGAGTTTGTTAAATCAACTCAGCTTTTTACATGAATGACAATAAAGTCCTATTTGAAGAAAATTAGCCTCTTTATGCTGGAGAAATTAGAGTGCCAGGAGATGAAATAATAAATCCACAAACTCTACATGAATGCTTATGTTTGTGCTCAACCATAGCACTGCAAAACTATTGAAAAATTGCTTTGCTGGAGAGCAGATTTCTCCCAGTGAGATTTTATGTATGTTATAGGAATATAATTATTGGGATGTAAAGGCACAAGCCCCTCAGCCTAACCAGACAAACACGAGTAATATATCTATTCAAATTTTCTTCTTTTGGAACTCTTCTGCTCTCAGTTCTCAAAGAGAATGGGCTTCAGTTTGAAAGTAAACTGGGCATCAAAAGCTGTGGCTGGTCTGGAACTCTTGGGTTGATTTCCTTCATGGCTGGGATAAGTGGAAGACTTACCATGGGCTTGCTCATTTTCTTTCTCTAGAGAATTCATGTACTAAAAATGAATTGTCCATACCAGGAAACACAGAAAATCTGGGATGAGCTTTAGTAAAACACTTGGGTCTGCATTTATTTCTTTGCTCAATGCTGCTCTGAACTATCCCACAAACTTGGCATAGATATTTGCCTTTGTTACTGTTCTGTGTTTCACATACTGAGATCATATCATAGGGTTGTGGTGCTTTTGTGTTGTTAATGCTTGTTTGGTTTGGTTTATGTTTGTTGGGGTTTATTTTGTTTTGTATTTTTTATGGGTTTTGGTTAACTGCATTATCAAATTATAAGATATGGCTTAGTTGATTTTTGTATTCTTAGTCTAAATTTGCACCAGGGAGCCTTTTACCATATAAAGCTTTACATGTTTAGTGTTTGTACCATATATATATTGTGTGAGTTGTTTTACATTTGACTTATTATATTGAAAAACTATTTTGGAGAAAAAAAATTCCGCAGAAAGACATGTCAATAAAGGGCTGGAATTTCAGGCCCTGTGGCTGCAGAACATGTTAGTACTGTAGGCATTTGTATATTTATAATGTTCATGTTATAATCTTTATATTTAATAATATAAATAATAAATTTAATAATATTTAATAAAACATTTAATATATAAATACTATATTTAATAATATAATTTATATTATAATATTTATAATTGCTATCCCCCTGCAGTCTTCCTGCTCAGCAGTTCGTACCTGGCCCACCCTCATACAAAAAGGAATTAGGACCTGCTGCTGCTTCTCTTTCTTGACAACCTTGAAGTAACCATTGGTTTATTAAAAAACACAAGTCCCTTCTGAGAACTGTAAACTGCGCTGATTTTACACTCAAACTAGCTCTGATTTGTTTAATAAAGGAAGAAGCAGCACTGCTGGATGTAAGGAGGGTGGAGGGAAAGATGAAATGTGATTTATCTCCACCTTTCCTGTTTTAACTGAGGCAATGCAGCTGGAAATGAAGTGCCCATTGCCTGGTAGGATCCTATTCACTGGTATAAAGAATTATTTTTGGTCTCTGGTAAAATGCAAAGACTCCCATCAGAGTCCTGTTTCTTATTATGTTTTCCTGAACTTTCTACCAAAGGAAAGTAGCAAATTCAGGATGTACTTCTGGGAAAAAAAACAGATTTCGTGTTGTCTGTGCTATCCATCAGGTGTGTCTCTTCCTTATTGGTCCATTGGATATTCGAAGTTGAATCCTCTTCCATCATTCCTGTTCATCTTCTGCTTTTCTCCATCCTCAATTGGCTTACTGTTACAGTGTTCTCTGTAAACAGACACTGAGGCTTTTATCAATTTGGGATCACTTGTAAAATGTGGATACAGCAGAGGAAAAATTCTGATATTTTCCAAGGCTTCATAAAATTACACAAGTGAGTGTAGATGCTTTAATATCTTGGGCATGAGGTCTGTGCAAGTGACCTGAGAGAATGCTGTGATGTTCTGAGTGTGTTTTGAGCTGTAACACTTAATGTAGTTTTCCTTGTTGCCAAACAAAAAAGGTTCTTTTTGTCCTTGACAATCAAATATCAAAATAAAATAACCACTATAAATATAACCAATTTAAAATAAAAATAACCACTTCTAGGAAAGTCCTTCTATCTGCCACACTTTATCTACACCCCAGAAATTTAAGTAATTTGCCCGTAGTTTGGAAGAGGCTGAAAAGATGAAGAGTAATGCTGTATATACAGAACAAGTTGGGTTTTTGTGGTTCTGTTTTCCCTTGCTTTTGCAGTGCCAGTATATTTCAGTAACTTGGAAAATTTTCCTTTGGGAGCCTGAAAACAGAAGCATGAAGTACCTTCTGGATGACTTGTTAAAGTCCAGTGATTCTTGCAGTGTCTTCCTGTTAGAAATGATAAATGTTCAGAGGAGTTGAGTAAAGATGGACCTTCAACAACCACAGAGCTCTTCAAATTAGACCAAAAAAACCCCAACCAACAAAAACACAAGAAAAAACCCCACTGCAATAGTCTGTTGAAACCAAGTCCTAACTTTTTACTTCTGAAATATAGATGTATTCAAATCCTTCCAGAGTGTGTGGACAGAAGTTACTGGAAAAAAAGAACAAGCAGCTGCTTGCTTACCTTCTGTTATCCCTGAAACTTTAGTTTGACACTCACAAAATGCCTTGAAGCACAGCTGGTTGAAGGAGGCATCTTTGCCTTGGCAAGCTGTCACCTATCAGTTGGCTGTCAGTGAAACCCCTGCATTCTGCTGTAGGTAAACATGTTCCAGTAAATAACTCCTGCAGATGGGGGGAGGCTGAGGCAAAGAACACAATTCTGGGAATATCCATGCCTGTTCCTCTCCCAGGATGAATGTGATGACAGTCTAATGGGAATATGAACCACAAGGCAATGAAATATTGCTCAGAAGAAGGGACTTTACTGCAGACTGTACATAAAAAAATTTTTGACGCCTTGTGGAGTTGTTTCCATTTTGGTCAGTCTGTTTTGTCATTATATGAAAAGTTCTTTGGAGTTATCTAGAGATTTGGGTTTGGTTTTGTTTTTCAGTCATGCTTTACCAGGCAATCTGGAGGAGGAGCGCTATTTTTTCCCCTGATAGTTGAGAATCAGCAAATGTGACCTTACAGCAGTAAAAAGTACTCTTACTGCTAGAATCTTCTGTGAATTTGTTCAATTCTCAAATACAGAGGCCAAATGATGTATACACCATAAGGCTATTAGCTTGATTCATCCTTCTGACTGGTTGTTAGAGGCTTTTGCAGAGAGTAGTATTTAAGCCCTTGGTAAATTGAAGCAGTCAATGGATAATGTTTGTGAATGTGAGGGGTTAGTGGTTTGTATCAGGAAGGCAAATCTAAGGAAAATCAACAATGCAGAGTGAAGTTGTTATTCTTTTGTATATGGAAAAATCATAGGCTCGCTGAGACAAATATTTAAACCAGCCCAGCCTCTAGATTCATTCTTTCCTCCTTTTCCTCCTTCCTTCTTTTCCTCCTTCCTTCTTTTCCTCCTTCTTCTTTTCCTCCTTTCCACAGTAAATGTGAAAATGCAGATAATGAATTCTTGATTTAGCCATGTTCTCCAAAGAGGCCAAATGAGCTCAAGCACTGGAAGAAAGTGCTTGTGATTTCTGTCAAGATGTTGCCTGAAACCTGTGGAATTTTAAATGATTCTTTCCTGGCTGAAATGCCTCCTTGCTTTGCTTGACATGATAGCAGCAAAGGTCAAATGATGAGCTGGCAGTAACCATGTCTTTGTGGATCCTATGAAAAAGCAAAATGCATGTTTGTTTTTAATGAAGGCATGGTTGTCAACTCTGCCACGTCTCTTCTATGGTTGTCCATCTAATTGCAAATTTGTTTTTACTTCAGACTGTTGTAAAACATATCTTTGGTCTGAGGTTTATACATGGTAAGAAAACCGAGAAGATAATGCTCTCTGGAGAACCTGCCCATAGGGAATTTTTAAACTAAGTTTTATTTGACTCCTCTTCTAATTTCTAATGCAAAACAAATTATAAAAGAATGTCAGTGGAATGATTATAAAAAATACAAATGAAAGTATCAATATGATCAATGAAAAATCAGTTAGCATTGCTCATGCAAATATACATGAGAATGTAACAAATACCAGTAGCAGAGCATGGGGGGCAGAATTATTCAGATTTGCTTTATTTTTCTCTTAAACACAACTGATGCATTCAGTCTTATAATGTAGAGGTAGGATTTTTTTGTGTGTGTGTTTTTCCTTGATGATTGTTCACTCTTTCTCTCATACAGAGTTTGAAAAATTAATATTTGATCACTTGCACTACTACCTAGGTCAGGTAGCTTGACCTTCTTAGTAACTTACTCGTGGAATGTATGTTAGCAATACACCAATTTTCACATAGTTATTTTGGTGTCATGATGGACATGGTTTGATTCAAGTACAAAAAAATCAGTCATGAATTGCAGACAATGAAAGTTTTTTGGTGTTTTTTGTTTGTTTGTTTGGGTTTTTGTTTTGTTGTTGTTTTTTAAGATTAATCATTTCAGGAGATTGTCTCTGGGCAGCAGTTGTAATGGATTGTCCTGGAGGAAAAGGGAAGAATTTTCTTAGGTTGAAACTGGCATAAATAATTAAAAGCAGTCATTTAGGTGAAGTTGAGGGGGCTATGAGAATTTAAGATATTTTACAGTTTCCTAAACTTCAAAATGTACTTAAACAATTTGTTTGAATTAATTTGCTTTAATGCATATTGGTTAGAATTCCTTTTCATAGCTTGTCCTAGGCTCTATTTAGCAATTAAATTGTACTGAATACATCATGAGAAAAATGCCTGGACAGAAATAAAAAAAGCCCTCTTAATATAAGCAAAGGTGAATGAGTTGTATTAAGAAGTTCATTTTGGCCCAGGTCCTAGTTTAATTTGGGAAAATGCCTCTTCCTTTGGTGATCACCAAGGTTTCCATTTATCCAGTGGTTACCATTTTGGTTTCCATTTATCCAGTGCTATGTATTTGGGGTACTCCAAGGCACAGGACATAAGTGAGAAGGTGGAAATTGAAAGCTTTTCTCTAGCACTGTGTAGGAAAGGCCAAACTGAAAATACGTGCACATTATTGTTGTGAAAGTATTGCACATTATTGCATCCAAGGCCATCTCTGCCTTATCAATTGGCATTAGAGAAAGGGGGCATTTGATAGAAAGGGCTGGTACTGAGGACCTGCTTTGTACCTTTTTGAAAACTTTTGTTGCATGGACTGGAGCATCTCTCAGAGCTTGGAGAGCACTACAGGTGTTCATGGAGTATTTCCAGTTCAGTTTCATCCTCAAGAAACCTATTTGTGCCTCTCAGGAATGCTGATAGATGTGAACCAAAGTGTGACAGTGTTCACAGGGGTCTCAGGTTGAGGGAAGAGACGAGGATCTGACTCCATGTTTCAGAAGGCTTGATTT
>JAWWMS010000001.1:6131225-6205445 GCA_035048045.1 Chlorospingus semifuscus | reverse complement strand
ACATTTTGTTCCTGAGGCCTCTCAGCTTCTCAGGAGGAAAAATCCTAAGGAAAGGATTTTTCATAAAAAGATGTCTGTGACACCAAAGAGTTCTAAGTGGGAATGAACAGATTTGTCCTCAGCAAGTGCTGCTCATATAAACTAACACAGCTACGTAGGACTCACCCAGAGATGGACATGTATGAAATTTGATTCCAATCCAATTCTGTATTCAAATTGCAAGCAACTTCTTGCAAACAGGTGAATGTCTGAGTTTGAGTTTCTGCCTGAAGGAAGCAGGTTGCCAGCCAGAACATTTTCTCAGCCCATCTAGATAAAGACCACTTCTCTAAGAATTGTACTAATCTATTGAGTGTTTCAGTGAGCAGTTAGCAGAGGGAGCTCAGAACAAAGGATGCAAGCCTGACTTTGCCCAAGTCAGCTGTGAACTATTGTTGACTTGAGAGGCTTGTTCTGAGGGCTGAGTTCTGCCCTTTCCCCATCTGCTGTGGTTTCAAATGCCAGGAAGCTGTCCTGGTGGCTGGCTGGCCCTATTTCAGATGTTCTGGGGGCTTTACTTTCACAGCCCTGATGGAATTGGGGAACCATTCTTCCTGTCTGCTAAAATCTAAGATTTATCCTTCCCTTTGCATTTCTAAACTTTAAGTAATTTGACTTTACATGTTGTTGTTTCTACTCTTTTTCATTTTCAGTCTTGCCTTTTTTCTTTTCCTCTCCCCTCTTCTTCTCATTCTCTATTTATTATTAATGACATTTTTTTTGCTACGAGGAGTATGCTGTGGTTTTGGGCTTGTTTCTTTGGATTTTTTTTTTGTGATTTATTCTGCGGGATTTTTTACCCCTGGAATAAGCATCAAATCTCAAAGGCAGTGTAACTAGATAAAGCCAAAATGCTGCCCCTGTACTCTGTGTCAGTTTACATAGTGCAGAAATAGATGATTAAAGGGAAGAAGAGGCTTTTGCCTTCTTTACCACTTCCCATATTTTGCATGCCATTTTGGCTACATTTGTGGAAGCATTGAATCATGATATAATGGAGAATCTTCTCCCAGTTCCCCCGTCCCAGGGGCAAAAACTGAGCTCAGGCAGGATTGTTCCAAGCAATGTTTGACCCAGGGATCAGATAATGTAAGGGATATTTCTCAGGGCCTCAGTTTGATGGGAAATTGTTTCCTCTGATTATAGGACTCAGCCACTGATGTGTGACATGGCAGTATCATTGGACCAGGCTTCTTTAGCAGTGATATGAGTGCCCTGGAAGCAGCTGGCTCTTTCTGGGGGTTCCTGTTGCAGGGGATTGAGGTGGCTGATTCAGTTTGGGGATCAGATTCACATCCCCTTGTGCTTCACTTGTGACAGTCATGCTCCTCCAGGCTTTCTGTTTGTGAGTAAGAACACTGTCAGTCACACAAATGGAATTACTCAGGATCTGTATAAAACCTCAGTGCACTGTTGGGAAGAGGCAAGCTAATGGAAGATGAGTATGCCTCTCAGTGATTTCATTGTGCCTTGAAAAGAAATGGTGTTCAATTTATTTCTTTTAATGTGTTTTAAACATCTGTGAAGGCATAATGCTACTAGCAGGTATTAAAGTGCTATCAATAGCCAAAATTCAGTTATTTAATCCCCTTTATGGAATTTGCAGTAATTTAGTTTAGAACTGTTGACTGGTTTCCAGCAGTGGCTGACTTGTTACAGTGTACCCATAAGTCTGCATTTTTGTTGCTATATGAGCAAAATAGAAATTCTTTAATAAAACAGTTTCACATATTAGTCTCCTTTAAAATTATTAGTTATTTATTAGTTGAAAAATGGTAGGAAAATGGACAAACTGAAGTATAGGCAGAAGGTGGTTCTGTTTGTTCTGTCAAAACAGCTATACACTATCTCTGTAGCTGTGTCTTGAAGAGTTTTGAAATATATTTAAAAACCCTTGGAAAGGGAGTCCTCTGAATTGATATGAAAATGTTATTTATTATGACCAAAACAGTGTTTTGTTTTTTGTTTTGTTTTTACTATCCAGAGTATAACTTGAAGAGATATCTGCTGTAAAACTATTTTTTTCAGTGTTCTGTGTTTTGAAATTATTTTGTTTTCTGCTATTTGATTTAAAACAGGATGAAATCATCCATGATATTGCAACTAAATAATGAGACAGAGAAAGAATAAAAGGCAAAATGAGGTAATCAACATGTATAAACAGTTAATCATGCAGGTGTCTGATAGGCACTGACATGGAGTGTTTCTGCTTTGGGTGGCTGTGGCTCATATAAAGAAGGTTTGCAGTGTTGAATAGGTCTAGAATTGAGAATGTTGGATTCAGGTGAGTTTTCCTCTGTAGTGTTTTAATCACAGGCAGCAACCAAACACCTCAAAGCCCCTCAGTTCTCCTTCCCAGACAGCTGAGCTGCCCTGGTCATGCTCCCTTCCAGCCCCTTGTGCCATCTCTCACTGGCACAGCATGGAAACTGCAAAGTCCTTCACTTAGATCAAGCACTACTTACTAACAACTAAAACATCAGCATATTATCAACGTTATTCTTGCTTTAAATTCAGAATGCAGTATTCAGCTCCTAGGATGAAAATTAACTCTATCCCAGGTGAAACCAGGACACCCTACAGATGTTCCGTGTGCCTGCCAGAAACTGGGACTCAGAGCACAGCTGTAACACAGATTCAAGAGTAATGCTTGATTTCATAAAAAAGGGTTTTTGAAAATAAATTTGTGAGGTTTGTGAAGTTCTTAAATACATCAGCAGAACATGGTAGGAATGTTCACAAAGAAAATAATTTTTTTTATGTACCGTATAATAGATACAGGTTTGTGATTTTAAGCACAGGACTGCTCAGTGAGCATGAGTGAAAGTAAGTTTGTAGGGATCTCTTTCACTGCAATATTCAGGAGTCCTGGTGACAAAAGGTAATATTTTACTCTTCAATTAGAAATGGTATTATAGTAGACAAGATTTTTTTTTTTTTAATTTTCAGGCTACCCTGACTCTGGCATTTCCTCCTTTTGAATATTTTGCTTAGCAACCATTTCTTTATATGATTTTTGTGGAGGCAATTTAATATTTATGTAATGACGGTGCCCATGGGCTTGATCAGGATCAAAGACTTGTTGTACTAACATGCATACAGACACAATTCCTTTGCTCTTAACTGTTTCTCAACTGCAGCTTCTAATTCAGCGTCATCACTGATTAGTTAAAGCTCCAGGGAAAATATGTCACCTTACAGCTGGTGTTTTAGTTAACAAAACTGCATTAGGACTTTTTAGAGAGTAATATTTACATTCTGTGGAAGAGACTTGGGATACACGAACTTCCCTGAAGGTGAAATTAAAGAGTGCTGAAAAACAAAGGTTCCCCATAAGAACAAAATTACTTTTTCTGGCAGGGTTGCACAGGGACAATTACGGATGAATATCTGCTTTAAAATCTTTCTTTCCTCAAAGATGGTTAACTGGGAGATAATAAACTGCAGATTTTCAGATTTTCAAAAAAATTGCAGTTTTTTTTTCTCTTTGCCCACTTGGTACAGCATGAGGTCGTATAAAGAACTTATTACTTCAAGTAGAGAGAAAAAAAGGTGTTTGAGCTTTATGCACATTCAAAAGATAGAATCCTTAGCTTTTTGGATTCAATGTGTGGATCAAATCCCAGGCTGAAGTTTTCAGTACTGATCCTTAGATAATTTCTCTTCAGTGGTCAAAGGGAAGAAACGAAAAAATCATGCCAGGCTTCAAAGATTTAATTTATGAAGAAAGATTAAGAGGCTGACTGAAAGTGAATATATTTTACTGGTATTTTAGTGAAATTTATGTATTTGAGGGGAGGATGGCTAATGTTAAATGAACTCTTTATTCATGCAGAAAGCAAAAGGGGGGAAATCAAAGGATATTAAGAAAGGGTAAGAAAAAGCTTGAGTGAAAAATTTTAACACATAGAGCAATATGTGTAACATTTGGATAGGAAAAAAATACTGGAAAGTTTATTGAAGTGCAAGCATTGATGGATTCTAAAGGTGTTTAGTTTCTGAGGATAAGAATACATGGAAGTAAAATAGTTCAATAGAAGTGAGGAAAGTGTAAACAAGATGCCAAGTTTAAGTTGTGTTGTTTGGGTTTTTTCCCCTCTTTTCTTGAAATTTAAGTATTCGAGGTAAGGGAAATGTATTTTAAAGGAAATTATTCTGTTTTTCTCTCTTACAAAACCTCTTTTAAAGATGAAAGCAAGATTTGACCCTCTCATGCACACTGTTCTTTGAACTTTACCTCTAAATCTTGCTAACTGCCATAAAATATTATGACAAATTATGACACAAAATATAATGCAATACAATCTGAAGAAGATTTTAAATTAGCTAATTGTGTTTAGTGACTTGCAAGCTCTATGTGAATGGATCCCAGTTAAGGTTTTCTTTATTTTAATAACATTTGTGGGTCCATTACACCAAGAACCTCAAAATACAAAGAAAAAATAGACTGAAGGAATATACTGAAGTAAGTAGTGGTATTTATATGTGAAATATTGGCACTTGGGAATAGTTTTGTTGAAGCAAGATGTTTCAGTGCAAGATTTAAATCATTGGGGGTTGTCTTGCTTCTCTTTTTGGGTGTAGTAACACCGATTTTAAAAACTAGATGCATTTTTCTGCTTGGTAGACCAACAGAGCAATGTGGATCTCAGTTCATAGTGCGATGTTTTGTTACTCAGGATGTGCTGTTTGCATGAAGTGACTGGAATGGGCTGTGTCTGGACAGCAGAGCGTGTTTGAGGTCAGACTTTGTGAATAAATTAATTAAATTTTTGAACCTGCTGCCTGATTGGTGTCTCTCAGGGGCTCATGTAAAAAGAATCTTTTATTCCAATGGTGAAATCCCAGATTACAATCTCACGGTTTAGACTTTTTGAAATCTCCTCGAAATGTTTTGTCAGCTATTCAGATGTGCTGGAAATCAGCACTCAGACCAGCATCTTCCAGCCATGGTGTTAATTTTGGACCTTTCCTTTACCTTTCCTGCACATAGAGCCAAGGTAACCCATCATCCCACTAAAGCCAGGGAAATTCAATCCATCACTGCTGGATTCTGATGCAGGGCTGTGAGGGGGATGCAAGTCATCTTCCCAGTAGTAATCAAACAGCTGTGATACATGCCACTTTAAGCTTGTATCATCCCATAATAGATGGGTTTCTTCTACATGGGAGCCTGCTGCAAAATCTTCTGACAGATGGACTGTCTTGCAGAGGTTTCTTTTTGCAGAATTTGAGGCTGTGAACTAGTTATTGACAAATACTACATCATCAGTTCCAGCTGAAGACACAGACTAATAAGTAGAACATTGGCACTAATCCTTATTTAATCAGCCTTAAAATGGTAATTTCAAATTGATGAGGGCATAGGGAATAGATTTTATACTTTTAAAGTGCTTCTAAAAATACCAGGAATGCGTGTGTACAACCCAAGGATGAAATTAAAGTGCATTCTGCATGTATGGTGAGTGGAGCATGCTGCAGAAAGCTGAGGTTGGAGTCATACTGGCACCAAAGAATTTCTTGTTTTAAAAACAATGCATTCCCACTCTGGGTTTCAGAGTGTCTGAGGGAGCTCTGTTGGTTTATTTTTGCTCTGTGGCTTTTTGTTATTTACTCAAGCCCTTTCAGAGGCTGTTAAAGCATTTTAAATCATTAACAAACTTTAATATAAAAAGTCCCAAAACTGTGGCAAGCTAAAGCACCAGAACTCATTAATCTGAATTCAGTTATCTGTCTAATATAGCCTCAGTATTGACAATATTGACAATAATTTCCCAGTTGTCTTTACTGTATGTTTAGAGAACCTGAGACTGATGGCTAAACCTTTGATTTTTTTACAATTTAACACACTGATTTCTATAGTGCTTTATTTGTTTAGTAGTGGTACTGGCTATTATTATTAAATATGACCAATAAGTATTCATATGAAAGCAGAAATTATTTGTAGCCACTTTGAGAGTTTCAGCACAAAGAAATACAGTGCAGCAGGAGATGATTTGCTGTTCAGGTGGAGTAATACAAATATTTAATTAGCCTTACTGAGTGCATTATTGTGCAAACATCAATCTCAATTTATTTGGAAACTAAGGAAGGTAAGCCATGGAACATGTATGAACCAGCAAGTGCTTTGGTTGGTTTTTGGGGATTGTGAACTTGATTTAGATGTGAGATTTATCTACATAGAGATAATTAATCACCTAATGATGGAAAATAGCTTTGTGGAAACTGAGACCAGGAATGTTAACAGGCACCAAATTAAAGGTGCCCACAAGGCATTTAAAGTATGGGAGTTGTCATTGTATAGGCCTGAGCTATTGGAGTGCAAGTATTCACCTAACCTGAGCTAAAAAAGACTCTGGGCTGCCTTGCTCTGCCAAGTGCTCAGGTCACTTCATCCAGTGCTGAAGTCTGTGCCCCTTGAAGAAGTCTGCTCTTAGCAGACTTTAATTTATTTTAATTTTTTTTTAATTTTTAATTTCTTTAATCTAGTTTAGAATAGCTTGTTACACTGCAGCACAGAGTCATTCTGGGGCAAGGATGGAGAATGCAGTGTCTAGAAATTAGCTCAGTATTTTTATGTAGAGATAGCTATATGGATAACAGATCATATTACTGTGGACAGTATTTTGCCTGCTCTGTGAGAAAATCAGACTAAATCAGTAGTAACTTTTGCAACCTTTTCATTTAGCAGCAGTTCAAAACGAAGAATTGAGCCAAATAGTTTGAAAAAGCAACAAAAAATGGGGTTGTGTTAATGAACTGAACCCTCTCTTTTCCTTTTGGTTCTTGTTCCAAACCAGCAAGCAGAGTTAGTGTTTTTATAAAGCTTCTGATAGTTGGTACAGAAAATCTGCTGGAGATCATTCTGCACTCTTAAAATATATTTAAACTGTATCTTTTTTCCTTCAGTGAAATAACCAGTAGATTTACTTGCATAGATTTTTATCTATTTGATAATCTCTCCATCCAGCAGTTCTGGAGTTACCTTACAGACACAATTACCAAAAGAAGAAAAGGAAATGCACCTGAACCTTATTTTCAAAAGATTATACCAGGAATACTGGGAGATGTAGGAAGCCTAAAGCAATTGATGTGACACCTGGACTACTGAAGATAACCAAAGGAGATAGGGAGGGATGGGTTATGCCCTTTGGTAAGCAGCAGAATTTTGAAGGCCTGTTGTAAGCTTATGATGTGCTTTTCTCCCTCTCTCTTTTGAAAACACTTCAAACCTAACAAACATCCAGTATGCAGGTAAAAAAAAAATCCACAAACTAGGCACTTTTATTTGGAAAAACTCTTGAAATGTACTGGTTGTGACCACCTTCTTTGGCAGTATCTTGCTGTGAGTAAAAACAGGTGAATGCTGCCCACAAACAAGTATAAAACCCCTTTGTTGTTGTGGGCTTATATTTTGGAAATCTTTTAGAAGTCCAGCCCTGGTGTAGCCATTTAGACCATCACCATCCCCAGCAATTTCCCTCTTTGTTCTGCCTCTGATGTCACCTCATGAGAGGAAACCTGAGGCACTGTGTAATATTATCCTGCTTAGGGTGTTATCCTTGTTTTGTAGAAAACAGGAGTTTTTGCTTCGTAATTGCTTTCTAATCTTTGAGGTGAGAATTGGTCGTGTGTCCTTCCAAATACTAAATGTAGATCAAATAGTTTATGGAAGCAGAGGGAAAGGGTAAAGAAGGAAGAAAATGTGATATAACAACCTTGTGTTTTACAGAATGTTACAACTGTAGCAGTGACTCTGGTAGAACATGAGAAAACAGTGGCAAGCAATTCTGAAAAGATGTTTTAGTACTTAGTGCATAACAAAAAACTGGGAATAAACAGAAGATGATTTGTAAGAGCAGATTCAGACTTTGAGAGCAATTTGGGCAGAATATGCATGTTGAGTAAGCATCTAGAACTAACAAATATAAACCATAAAATGTTTTTAGCAATAGTACAGTTAGGTAGGAGACATGCAGTATTTCATATTCATAGGTTGGAGTTCAGGAAAACATAATTTTCCATACTGTAAAAAAAATTCAACAAGGGAGTGAAAAATTTCTTCTGGGTCTTTTCTGGACTATGTTGGTCGATGAAAGCTAAGACTTTGCAATATGTTATGCAATATTAATGATTTTTATTGTCTAGGGACATTTTTTATTAATATTTTTAAATAGTTGTCATTGTTTTTTTTCCTAATATAGGTATTATAAAATATTAACTAAAATTATTGTATACTAATCAAAATAGAACAGTTCTAGTGCTTTTTTCTAGTTTGTTTAAGACAGAGAACCAGAATTTTAGTGAATTGGTTAGATACAGGCAAGTGTGGTAGATTGCTTTATTTTGATGTGTTCTATCACGAGTTGATATGAGCACTGTAGAGGTTGGTGTTCATCCATCTCCTGTCCAAAAAACATGAAGTCACATGATGTTGAATACTAAACAAACAGACCTTGTTACCTCATACCCCACCTCAAGGGTGTTATGAGGATTTGTTCATAAGTCTCCAGTTCCAAGTATTTGTGTATTAAAAGCTTGGTTTGAGCTTAGAAAAGGGTAAATTAGCTTTTATCAAAGGAAATGTGCTAGAAGCTGTAACACTTCGCTCACAGAAATTAATGCCTAGGCTTGGCCCTGATCCTACTTTATTGGGTTTTTTGTTTTGGACAATACCATCCAAGTAAAACCTTTTTCTAAAGGTAGGTAGCTGTGGTCCTCAGAGGACACATTTGAATTCAGTGACAATTTTAAGATCTTGTGGTTTACTTTTTTGAGAACATCTTTGAGGTAGTAACTCAAGTAGAGTGGCAAAAATTATTTGGGGTTTATGTTTAAAATAAAAGCATAGATTTGATGTTTTTTCCTTTGCTGAAATACCTTTTTGTAACCATTCCAGGTTGTGAAGTCAATTGATTACTTTTTTTTGTGTTTCTAGGCACTAAAAAGGCACTGTCTCTCTAACAAAAAAGACAGGAAAACTTCTTCCAGAGTCTCCTGAGTTACTCTGACATGTCATTTATAAACATTAAGCCTTATTTAGTAGGTCTAAAAGTTCAAGCTTTTGAGAAAGCTTCCAAATTGCTTCCATGCCTAACTCATGAAAGGCTTCTTGTAATCTAGAGCAGATAAGACAGCTGCAAGGAGGGTAGCACAGTGTCTGCTAGCCAGGGGAAGGGTTTTATTCCAGATAATGTGCTTTGTGGGAGCTGCCAGAGATCTGGCTCTCCCTCCATCAGGAAATATCTCGATCAAGATAAGATCGTGATAGTCAGTCTCTGAGCCTGCCAGGGGAAGCTACTGGCTCTCATTGTTCATCTTTAGAAAGAATAATTTCCAAGAGCTGCAAATATTTCAGATTAGCTACCAGGGAGCAATAGTGTGCTCTTTTTAGTCGGACTGTTTGCTGCAATTTCCCTGTTACCACTGTGAAAGTCAGCAGTCAAATTCATTTAAAATTTCCATGCATAATGTCTTAAGAGGGAGCAGAGAAGCTGGAGAAGTTCTTAACCAACTTTGTTGGGGATGTGTTTAACATGTTAAAAGTAAATTCAGAGAAGTTACTCATATCTTTGGTAGGAATGCTTTAATATTAATAAAACTTGTTCTAGCATCCTCTAATCTCTAATTGTTTGGTTCAACTGTGTTTTGAGAACTCTCCTATGACACACCCAGAGAAGGAAGTTTGAAAAATACTAATGAGTCCTGCTTATCCATACTGGAGATAGTTCAAAATTAGATGAAAATATCAGCGCAAAGTTTGAGTGGCAAATAAATTCACTTCTCCTGAGCACACTCGCTTCCATCTCCTGTCTGATGGAGTAAAGCTGGGATAACAGATGAGATGTAAGTGCAGGGATGGCTTGTTAGAAGCAGCATTCATTTCAGGTGTCAGTGTAACTAATACTCTAAAGCCTTCACTTTCATGTAAGACATGCATGTCTTCAGCTGATAGCTCTCTCTAATGGCATAAAGAACTCTCAGTAATTAGAGGGAGTGAAACTTGAGCATTCTGAAAAATGAATTTGGTTCATGTACAAACTCTTGTCTCTTACTGACAGTTATTTTCTGTGCTGATTCATATAAGTGTGTGTTCCTGTTGGAAAAGGTATAGATAATTATTGTTGATGGGAAAAAGGTTGGTTAATGTGTTTCACTGATGCTTGAAAGTTTGCATCATCTTTCTCAGGAGCACCAGCATAGTATCTATATAACCAGATGTCTTCCAAGAGCCTGACTGTCAGTGCTCTATTATTGAACAGATAATTTAAATATTAAATTGGATTTTTTTAATTTTTGTTTTTAATTCAAGTTTCTCAGTATACAGGAAACTATCTAGGTGGGATCTCAAATAGGCAATATGGTTTTGCAGAATTTGCATTTAGAGGTTCTAATTTCCTTTGGCAGGTCCTGCCCCAAATCTCCTCAAGCCCTCTGACACCTGGGCTGTTTATACCACTGCAACTGTACTGGGATTGTGGAGGAAGTGCCAATAGTTGCACTGTAATTAAACCTGCATATAAAGTAAGAAAGAGGGGAGAGAGAAATTTTGGATGAGAACTCAAATGGAATGTTTTTTTTAATATATTTTACTTCATTTATTTATATCTTCTGTGAAATAAAGGAGGCAGAGGGACCCAACTTCCACAGAGTGCTGTTTGATGAGCTGGTATTTCAGTGCTGGATTCCCTTTCTGACCCTTTCCCTGGTCACACAGCAAATCTCTGAGTTCTACATGTTCCTTCAGACCTGCATGCCAAATTGGTGATGGCATTTTATCTGAATGATGGAAGTCAGGGGAAAAAAGAAAATCATAGAGAAAACTGATGATTGTGTCTGTCACACAGCCACTGACTTTTCTTTCTCAGAGTCACTGTGTTGGGTTTTCTTTGCACTTCTGAATTCGAGCAGCTTTATGAGCTGCAGGGCTGAGGACTGGGATGAGCTGCCAGCTATTTGACAGCTCTTGAGGGAGAAAATGAGAACTGCAAAAGAGAAGGAGGAGGAGGAAGATCCAACTTTGCACGATCTATAAGTCTTCTGGAAATACAAGTTTAAAATGTAGTATTTTTGCTCCATACCGACTAATACCCAGTTTAGATTTCAGAAAATTAATATCCTCATTATAAGATAATTTAGCAACATATGGAGAAACTTCAGGCATTGGAAATCTTGTGAGCAGCAACCTATTGGTAGCTCAGTGCTTAGTTACTTCTCACTGGCTGCTACTCTTGCTTGTACAGGATGTGGAAAATGTGCATGGTGGAAATTACATTCCAAGGAGGGATAGCCATTTTTAAAGTGCCTGTTTTAAATAACTTTATGCATTTAAGCAAAGGGAAACTTTCTTCATTTAAACAAAAGAAAAAATAGTTATGTAATGTAGTTATATTAGTCCTTGGCATTCTTATTAAGTCATTGCTTTGAAGGTGTGAAGAGCTATCACATCCTCTTTCTTCATTAGCAATTTTTTGGTCTTTGTCAGTCATAGCAATGTTTAGCATATATAGATGAATAAATATTGTGTGTATATATTAGTTGTGTATGCATACAAGTTTTAGAAAGTCCAAGTTTTAGTACTTAAATAGGAAAAAAAAGTAAACAAGAAAAATCTAGTACCAATAAAATGCAAAAACCCCATCTGGTGGGAGATGGATATTAGTTTAATAAATGGTTGGGGTCTGTAAATTCCTTTTTTTTTTTTACTTCCTTTGAGAGTCAAGTTTGAAAGGGGACACTGTGTTGATCCGTGTGGGACTACAGTCTTTCATAAAATCATGAGTGTGAAGGATGATCCTCATAGCAGAACAGCAAAAATACAAGAAAATTATATGTAGTTAACCAAAGGTGCAGTAGTAAAAGGCTTGTTCTGCATGCTCCAGCTAACAAAATATCTTAACCCCAAAGGGTTCCTTTCCCCTTCTCCTCCCCTGGAACTTCTTTTTCATGTTATCTCTGCCTCAAACTTCTTATCTCTGCTCCTTAAGCATCAGCATGGAAATCATAAGAAGGCAGGAAGCTGTGGCTGTAGAAGCTTGAAAAGAAGTGTAAGAGAATGAGACTAATGCAGTCACAGGGACAGAAAGAAATTATTTACTGGGGGAGTGAGCCCTGCCCCCATGTTTATTCTTAATTTTTAGAGGATGCAATAAATTACTGGTGAATTTGATAACAATTTCATTACCTAAGACTTAAAACTGACTATTTATGACTTTCAATAATGTTATGTTAGAGATGGTGGTTGTTTTAATGAGGAATGCATTTCCTTTTCCCCAGATAAAAAAGATGTTACATCTGAGTGTGCTCTGTGCTCTTTTTATTAAGGACTTGTTGACAGTTAAAAGTCAGAAAGTCTAAATCCAGAGGTTTTTTTTTTTATTTTTCTCTTGGTTCTCTGGGGGGAAAAAAATTACTTTGCTTAGTTTTTTATGTACAGATCATTACTGCAGAACTGTTATTCTCCTACAGTGCAGCAGAAGCAAATGGGACCCTGTGTAGTTCATGGTGTTAAAACATTCATTTGCATCCTTTGAGAACAGCACAAAGACTACCAAAAATTGAGTAGGATGAGCTGAATTAGAAAGTAAAAAATGGTTTCCATTTTACTTTGAGAGTTATTCTTGATGCTGTTTTTAATGCAGCTTCTAAGATTATCATTGCTTTTAGATAACTCAAGTTCTAAATTTGTAAATGTGTAATGACTATGAAGAGATAACCTGATATTTACTGTTAGATTTATCTAACAGTAGTAGTTCAAAAGGAATAATCTTTTAAAAGTCCTCTTTAATATAACTGGTTTGTGATTGTTTTTTGACCCACCTCTTCCATGTAATGATAATGGGAAAAGCCTTAATCTTTTTTTCCATCTGCCTAGTTCCAGGAAAGGAGAGATTTTGCTAAATGAAAATCTTCTGTACTCTAAAAACCACCTATATGTTGTGTGTATGTTACGTGCATTTATAATATGTAAAGTTCTCCATACAAACACATCAACAGCATAAAGAAGATTACATAACAATAACATAAAGAGGGTTTCAATAATTCTACCTAAAAAAAAATAAAAAATTCGAGAGAAAACAAAAATTGCAAGCAGTTAGAACTGGAAATTAAAATTTACTAGTCTTACTGCATTTGCAAGTTCGTAATATTGAATGGTAAATTGTACTTTTCCATTAATTGCAAAATAAACATGATTTAAACGTCTGTTGCAGGAGGGGAATTTGCAATTTGTGATGCATGATTTCATTGCTCAAAAAGAAACTATTACTTTGAATCTTCTTTCTTGAATCAACTTCACCAGGCAACCCCAGCTTGAAATTACTTGTTTATTTTGTTGACAGTGTTTTGAGAGGGCAGTAAAATGAGAAGGAGCAAATACCAACACAGAGATAAAGTGTTTGCTTCAATCTGTGGTCTGTAATAGCCACAACCCAAATTTTGTATTGTTGAAATTAAAATTAGGATTATCTTTAGTGGATAGATCTCCATTAATGGAAGAAAAACAGAATATATTTCAACAACAAAAATATCTCAAAGAATTTTTAATCAGATCCTATTAGAAGATCCTGGTAGTTCTTCAGTCTTTAAAGAAAATTGAAAAGCACAAAAGTAGCATCAAAAGTATCTTTGGTACTAAAAAGCAATCTGGCAAGAGAAATATGGCCCTGTATGCAAATTTTGAGCTTGCTCAGCAAATGACCTATTATATAATTTTTCCAACAAGATCAAGGAAATTAAGTGTGACATTATTAGAATAGCACATGCTGCGGGTTTAAAACAGCTACAACAACCAATATTAATACGCTGACTTACATCAAAACAAAAATGTGGCAAATTTAAAAGTTTTTCATTTTGACACATCAAAGCCTTTTCATTCCCAGCAAGTGTTGTTTCCTGTTTTGCACTAATCATCACTTCCACAGCATTTTAAAAGTTATTATTCTTTCTTTTGAAAAAAGCTTAAAATATTAGTAACCAGCAGATATCCATATAATTGCAAGTGTCAGTCACCTCATCATGTGTATCAAATGCATTTTGAATCCAGAACATTGTTTTGAAGTTGTAGATTTAGTTCTCCTGTGTGTGTTTTTTTTTCTTGCCGCAGTTATGCTGAACCCAGTTACCGTAGATATGGTTCAGAATTTGTGTTCATTATTGTTGGATCCTCAATGTGCTTAAAAATCAACAAAACTGTTGCAAGTAAAAACTATTATTAAGCAAGTAATAACTTTTGGCAAATTAATAGTATATCAAAAATGTAGCAGATATTAATTACTAACCTGGCCTACTCCTCAAGTTCAGCCCCCAAAAATGGAAGAGTAGCTTGTAAATAGGGGAAAATAATAAAAATTTGCATTTTCTTTTAAAAGGAAAGTAAATGGCTGTTCTAGTCCATTTAATCTAGTTTCTTTCATCTTTGTTTAGGAGGATTTCTATTTCTAGAGGTTGCAAGAGATGGCAGTGGCACTGGGACTAGGAAACAAGCCTTGACAAACTTGTGGGCAGAGGCAAATACAGATTAATAATAAAAAATATATCTAAAAAGGGTAATTTTAGAGTCATCATACATACCTCTAATACTGTGTCAGGAAAATGGAGATTTGTTTCAAATTTATGCCTATTTTTTTTTTTTTTACAGATATGGTCCTTAGACTTGGTCCTTTTTTCCATATTTTGTTGTTCTTTAAGGGGCTTTATTAAATAAAATAATAACAGACAGCGGTTGTTTCTGAAGTGGCAATTTTCATTATGTGGAAATTAAATATATTCATTTAGCCTGATGATAAAGTGTCTGTACAGCACACTGCCCACAGGGAGACCAGCTGCCACATGAATTATCTGTCTCCCTTTGCCTCTTCTGGGGAAAGCAAAGCAAAGCTGTTCTGTGACTGGTGGAGGAGTTTGAAAAGATTTCATCTCCAGTTCAATGAACACTTCTCAGTCTTGAAACGGCCATCTCAGATATAAGGGAACATCTTGAAAAGTTTGGGGGGGCTATATGTTAATTTTTTCCTGAAAATTGTTTTCTTCAAATTGGGAATGCAGAGAAATGTGCCAGTAATACAGGGAGCAATAGAAATGCAAGACAAACATTACAAGCTAAAAGGATATTTTGTATTTTTTTCAGAAAGTGTCCCTCTTTCCTGAGGGAGATGAGTTCCAAAGAAAAAGGGTTTTATGCACTTCCAAAATGCTGAAGAAATAATCTGCTGTCCAGCCAGTGACTGTTATGTAACAGTGCCACATATAGATAGGAAATGGAAAAATATAACTATATAGGACTTATTTTAGTAAACCTTTTTATAGATATATAAATGTAAGGTATGTATGAAACAGCATAGCATGCTAGAGGAAGAACACAGAATTTCCTCCGTGCCTCTCCATTTGGATCTACAGTAAGCTGATTCACTTGTGTTTGCTCAGTCCTGTGGTAATCCTAGAGACCTTCACTTCCTCCATAATGGAAGAGTTATTTTCTTAAAGTTAGTGATGTAATGTGATGTGGTTTGAATGGGTGCTTGTCTTTAAAACAGCCTGAGAATGCATGAGTCAGAAGATTCTTCATTGTTTCACAAAAAGGTTAGAGGTCTTCAAAATGCTGCTCAGAATACCCTGAAAGGCACAAAAATTGTAGTATCTGACTGTGGCTGAGGTGAAAAGAATCATTATTTGTATTATGTAAAAGAATTATTCTTTGTATCATTATTTGTTGCAAAGAAGCTGCCTCACTGGTCAGTATAAACATCCCCGGTAGAAAATCAGCTGTTATCTAACCAGGGCATGTGTTGGACCTCTCTTCCAGTGGGTGTTCCATGGATAAAGAAATTTCTATGTCAGAGGAAGGAGATTTAGTAAGAAAAAACAATTCTGTAGGAATACAGTTAGTTTTTCTCTCGAAAGAAAACTTGTTTAAATCCTTAGTGAATTGGAACCCTCTGGAAAATTCTATTTGGATGGGGTTTTTTTAGGAGAAGGGTAGAGCACAATTTAAATTGGAAGGAACTCCCAATGGCCATGAAGTCCAAGTGCCTTGCCCAGTATCTCATTAGGTCAGGTTGCTCATAGTCACAGTGTGATGGCCCCACAGTGATGATCATTCCAGTATCTTTCTCATGCTGGGAGACTTAAAGATTATTTTTGTGTGGCCTCACATAGGGAAGTGGGCTCTCTTAGCTGCATTTAGAATTCTGTAGAATTCTAAAAAATGGCCCATTGTAAAAAATAACCCATGCTGTTCTTACACAGGAAATAAAAAATGGAAGTCACTTCTCTTTTTTTTTTTTACATTTGGTGACAGGGAGCTTGGACAGATTTTGTATTTCTTCTTTTTAATTTTGCACATTTGACTTGTTTTAATTAAATTTCTGATAAATTTCATTCTACCCATTTGTTGGTGGAACATATTTTGTATTCTAGAACGATCACCTGCAGGCATGTGGGAGTTTTGGTTTTTTTTAATATTCTTCCACCCCAGTGTGGATGTAAACCACAACAGAGCATTACAGTGTGTTCTGTTTTAGATCATAGGAGCGGTAAATTACTTTTAAGCTCATGCTGGACACCAGTTTATTTTTTAACCTTAAAAAATGCTTACTTTATGTGCTTAAGAAAATACTTCCAGCGAAATCATGCTCTGTGTCTGATGATTTTTTTTTTCCTCTTTTCTCATTATTTTTACCTATTCATTAAAATCACCAGCTGGGTAGCTTCTTTAATTTACTTCTGAATCTCTTCGGAAAGCTCTTCTAACAGTAATACTTCACCTCATGCATATATGAAAGCAGCTGCTGACCAGAGAGCAGCTTATGGCTGACAGAGTGTCAGCCTTATGTGCAACACCTGCCTCAGCTTTTTATGTGCTGTAAACAACAAGGTGAGAAATAAGCACACCATGGAGCAATTGAAACGCAAAAGGAATTCTAATGCGATGTGGATAACTCAGATTGGGGGAAAAAAACAACCCACAAAGGTGCAAAATAAGTCAGTAGAAATAAAAGGAATGTTTTGTGCAGTCTCCACCTGCATTTTCTACTGAAATGGCAAAGTTAGTTGACTGCATTTTTTAATCCTGGGATGTGATGATGTTCACAGGGATCTTATGTTGAGGGAAGAGACGAGGATCTGACTCCATGTTTCAGAAGGCTTGGTTTATTATTTTATTATATACATTACATTAAAACTATACTAAAAGAATATAAGAAAAGGTTTCATCAGAAGGCTAGCTAGGAACAGAATAGCAAAGAATGATAACAAAGGCTTGTGTCTCGGACACTCTGTCCAAGCCAGCTCACTGTGATTGGCCATTAATTACAAACATCCAACCTGGGCCAACCCCAGATGCACCTGTTGCATTCCACAGCAGCAGATAATCAATGTTTACATTTTGTTCTTGGAGCCTCTCAGCTTCTCAGGAGGAAAAATCCTAAGGAAAGGATTTTTCATAAAAAGTTGTCTGTGACACTGGTATATAGGTAGAAGACTAAATTCATTTTTCTAGCAACAAATGTTACTGGTATTTGGTGTAAGTCTGTTGGTCTTATTTGAGGTTTTTTCCAAACCTGGATGCTCTTCCTGAATCAAAAAAGTAAGAGTTGGATGTGGCTTAAATGTTTACTTATCTTAACCCCCTACATAAACATGGCACCTTTATATTGGTTGTCAAGAGCATTCAGTAGGAGAGATTGTGCAGTGGGTTGAGATCATCTCTTTGATTGCTTTAGTTCTTTTATAAATGGATTTTCCTTCTCATGTCTTGCAGACAGTCAAAAAGGGAATCTTTTATTGCAAACCAGGTCCATCTCTTTGTGCCCTCCAACAGAGAAAGGGCAAAGAACTGAACAACTTTTCTCACAACTATTTGTGTATCAGGAACCTTTGAGTCCAAAAAGCAAACATTTTGAGATAAACACACACAAAAAAAGAGGTTTCCTTTACCTTTTCTTGAAAATCATACATTTTGATGCATGTCTAATTTGAAAGTTTTTTCCTGTGTAGGTTTACATTTGAGTTTAGGTTATGCATTCTTCAAGGAATACCATGTAGAATTAATATCTGCTGTGTTGGTCAGAAGATGACAAATTTAAAGGGTTTTGTACATATTTTGCTGCACGTGGTAGTGGACAGTCAGCAAGCCGTGAATAAAGAATATTTAAGGCTGACTCCTACCTTGAGAATCCAGATCAGATTCAATAATTTTGTCATGATTGATTCCAGCCTATGGAATTTGAAATTTCTTGGTTGAAGAAATGCTAGTTGCTGTTTCAGTATGCTCAATTCCAAACTTTAACTGCCTGATTAAAAGTCACTGTGTATATAGCATGGATATTTATCCACAAATATCTTGCCTATTTTTTCTGTCACCAATTTCAATTATTGTAGTTGTTTTGCTTTTCTTCTGTCTGGAAAGCATTTTGTCTGAACATACTTTTTTGGAGGCAGTACTGAGGCTTTTTCTTTTCCTATGTATAGATGCCACTTCTGCGTAAAACTAATTATAGTAAAATTCCTAATTCTAGGAGTCTCCTTAAACAAATATATTTCTTATAAACATTTTTTTCCTCATATGTATGTGTACCTGATGTGCCACTGAGCCAGATTTCTCTTTTGAATTAATTTCCATGTCAGAATCTTCACTCAGGCTTTCAGCATAAGAGGGACAACACCAAAAGCAGTGATTTATTGCTAGTCAGAAGGTAGTGTGACCTACCCAGCTGTTGCATATCTAAGCAGTTAAAATTAGCTCCTGTCTGGCCATTTTGACAGGGGTATGGAAATAACAAAACAAGTCCAGACTCTTTCTGGGTCTCTGGTAGAACTTCCCATCTTGTGACAGGATTGCAGACTGATGCTTACGTTTCTATTTGTATTTCTGGAGAGCTAGTAAATAGTACAGATTGTTAATTTAAGAAATGTGTTTATATGCAATATAATTTGCCATTATTTCTTACTGAAACCTCAAATAAACACGATTAAGAAGGCATTTAAGAAAGGTTATAAGATTTCATAGTGCCTCTGCTCAAGTCTAAAATTCCAGTTCAGTATGAAGGTTATGTCTGACAAAAATCAGGTATTTCACATTTTTTTGTTACTATAATTTTTTTCCACTACAACATTTTGTGTCAGTATCAGCTTCCGTGTTTTCAGGACACAAAAACCCATGACGAACTTGAGAAGCACAGGGTTTTCAGAACTTTCACTGATTCTTTTTCTTCATGTCATTTGTGTTATCTCCGGATATTTGCTAATGAAAGTTCTCAAATAGCTTGTGAGGCCTGAAAAGAATTTTTCTGTGTGGCTATCATTATTTCAAGGGTAAGAAATATACAATGGCAAAAAAAAAAAATTACAAAATATGCTCAATAATGCCTTTTCCTTCCACTGTTAGGGTAATTAGACCACTTTGCATGCTGCTTCATAGTTTTCAAAGCATGTCTTCTTATTTCTTCTATAAACACAACGTTCTAAATCAGTCTCAGTACTTTTAGCTCCAAATCTAACAGGTTCTTGTGTGCATTTCTCTAATGAGTTGGCAGAATCTGGCACCTTCTTTTCTTCTTTTACAGCACATGCTTTTTATAAACTTCAGGTAAACCTCTCCACTGAAGATTTTCTTAGACCTGAAGTAACCAAGAAATTCTTTGATTACTTCAGAATCCCTGTTGATCTTCAGGCTGTGTTTTCCCTTGCCTTGTAGGGATTTACTGTTTTTTTAGGGTGACTCAGTAATGAGATAATATTTTCACTTTTAACTGTATAGTGTGTGTTCTCACAGAATGAGCATGCACAAATCCAGTGCAAAATGAATTACTGGTGAAGTTTTGCTGTGTTCAAAAGCAGCAATACTTAAAAAAAAAAAAGAAAAATAAAGAGCAGACTAACATTGTCAGCATTGCATTTCTGCTTTTGGTCAATGTAAATGAAAACTTCACTGAGATTTTGCATTTTTGTTTAATTTAATCTATTCATCAGTTTCATTGAAAGTAATGTAAAGTGACAATTAATTCTATCATATTTGGCTAATATGTAACTCAGCTGTCATGCACCCAGAGAGATTCTTTAGGGTGTTCAGCTGTCATGTGTAATTTATAATACATTTCTGTTGCAGGACAGAGGCAGATTTAAAGCTGAGTATATTTGTTTTTGTTTCTCTGAATGGAGAGGAAGGATCTGAAAACATTCTTTTTAAAACTGGATTTTCATATATTTGCTTTGATAATATTGACCTCAGACTTCTATAATGACAAAAAAAGATTCAACAACTCAACAAGAAAGGATTCTTGCAAAAACATTCTTGGTTACATGCCTGCTGTTGGGAAGAAGAGGTCAGAAACAGTAGAAGAGATCAGATTATATCAAAGTAACAACTCACCCAATGAAATAAAGATAAACAAAGTCATTCATGTCATTCACTGAGAATTGTATCTCTTTGCCAGCTCTCTTAGTAGGTGCTCCCACGTGTCCCCTCCTGTACTTAGTACTCAAAATATTGATTTAAACAGGATAATTTATGATCAAATGAAATTAATCTCAGTGGAATAAATCAAATATGTCACCCATGAAGGGTAATCATCTTTCATTTTCCCAGCTCTTGTTCCATCCTGGATTTCTTTCTTCTCATACTTGTGAAGTAACAGATGCTACTTCTGTGTACAGTAAAATAAGCATTTCAGTGTTTTAAATGTATTAAAATTATGTTGAATAAGGAGAATTGATGGCAGAACTTTTAAAACTACTTTGTTTTTATGATGACCTGCCCATGTTTTTTATAAAATTTTCTTTTTTCTTTTAATTTCTAGACAACTTTTCAGCACAAATAAACCAGACTCATAATAATGTATTTCAGGGGGTTTTTGGTACCTCATTCCTCTGTTGTGATTTTAACAATTTATCCAACCTCAAGAACAATGTCTGTAGAAGTAGCATGGGTAGCAAAGCCTTTATTTGGATGTGATGTTTTATCAGTTGTCTTGCTGGGGTTTTTTGTCTGAAGTGCTGTGCAAAGGACAATGAGGTCATATAAAAAAAATGTATTTAAAAAAGTCTTGCATGCTTTAACTCCAAATTTTCTAAAATATATGAACACCAGTGTCATACGTGAAACTATATCAGCATAAAGAAACATTTTCTCCTGAGACATGTATTGTTTTGAAACATTTGGAAGAAGAAAAGCAACTTTGAATTTTGGCTGACATACTCTTTGCTCTTTATAAAGTATTACACCACCAGGGCGGTTTTACATTGCATAATTTGTACCAACTTAGGCAACCAGAGACAAATTAGTGGAAAATATAAATAATTGAATGATGAACTAAGAAATTAGATTTCACCTGTCTTTAAAATCCTTCTTGATAAGCAAGACTAGATTTACTGAGGTCACACCACATGCAGTATTCCTGGAATTAGAGGTTCAGCATCTGAGTGATGGCTGCTCTGACCCTTCATACCCTGCTCCAAAACATCTTTGCTTCTTAACCAAGAAAACAAACAAAAAACCCCAAACCCATCCAAAACAAACAAACAAACAAACAAAAAGACAAAACTGGAAAGAAATAATGGTAATATCCCAGTTTTAGAGAAATATAATACAGGATATGCTTAGCAATATTTACATTGATTTTTTTTTTTATTTACATGACAACTTTTGTGTCACCTTAGTCAGATTTTTAAATGTTGTGCTTACATTATTGGTCAGAAAGAAAACACTGAGATCATAAATCAATAATTGCATATGGCAGATTTTTTTTCAGTTGCGTATTCCTAATGAAAGGGAAAAAATACAGGGTATTTTTGACAGCATTGTAATATTGAGTTGATATTCACATTGCATTTTATGAAGGCAATTAAATACCTTCCAACTGAAAGTATAGATATCACTGGGATTTCCAGGATAGATTTTGATGGATTTTTTTTTACTGATATTCAGTGTTAAAATGAGATTTCAGTTTGCATCTTTTTTTTTATGTAGTTATTTTTTACTTTTTGTCCATTTATAATCTATTTGTAATTCATAATCTGTGTTCTCTCAGAAGTGTCTCTTTTCTACTGTGTTTTCAAGTATGTTTAGCTTGGGTGAGCTTCACTTAAAACTTCTACATTTTTGCAGATAAAAATCAGTGAAGCAGAAATTGTTACAACTCCTGATTTGGTACCACTAGCTTCAGAATGAGGAAACCTTTCCATTCTCTTAATTTATGTCTCAAAAATATTTTAAATATTTCATATACAGAGGAATAATTACAGCAGGTTTCAGCTCAGAATATCTTCACACATGTTAATTAGGACAATTATTTTGCTGTAGTATGATTACTCAGACCTTCATGTTCTGTTAAATGAAAAGCAAGGATGTGATATTTCCGTGAAGTTAAAATATTTGTGGTGATTTCCGATAATATTTTTGATCAGGACTTAATTACACGATCAGATTGTTTTGACTTGAGGCATCTTGCTAGATACTTGAGAGATTAACATGGATGTGAGCAAGCAATTTATACAGCTGCTAAGAGCTGGGTGACTTACTGTGTTAACAAGTGTGTTAAAAAATTAATTTGGAAAGGAGGAGAAGATCTGTTTGAGGAGGAGATCCTTAGCTTGCTTTCAATATCACAGCATCATGTTCTGCCACACTACAGAACAGGTAAACAAGAGCAGAATGAGATCTTATTGGAAAATAACTGATTCACTTGAAGTAAAAGCATTTAGGATTTTCTCCCTAATTTCCTGCTACATTGAACCTGTGATTTCTGAGTAGAATTGCCACATGTGGAACAAAAACCCACAACTCAGTAAAAGGTGTAAAGATTGTTAATTTGCCTCTGTTCAAATCTTGCTCATAACTTCATCATTACCAATCTGATTGCTATTGGGCAAAATAATTTTTTCGTGTCTTCCTAATATTTTTCGACTTTATGTTCTGGTTTTTCCTCCAAGTTCCTGAAGGAAAATGTTAGAGATTTGGTTTAGAAGCTTTGTATGAATTTTTGCATGCCTCTGACTGTATATTACCAATATATTTCTTAAACTAGAAAGCTTCCATTTGATTAGTTTAGGCTGTTAACAGGAAATTGGTTTTTAACTAACTTAGGATTTGAAAAAGAAGGAAAACAAGGATTTCAATTTGAAAAATGGAAGAAGTCACTTCGCCTCAAAGGATGTGCTAGTGTTTAATGGAAAGTAATGTGAGAAAGTACCTGAGGCTCTGAAGAATTTGATTTTTTTTTTAAATCCAGGTGAATTCTCAGAACCACCAGAAATATTCATCCAACAAATGTATCAAAAAATGTGCAGTAACATTAAAAACAGTTCCACCGTGATTTTTATAATCACAGATGCATAAAAACTAATTTTTTACCAAACTTTTAGTCACTACAATTTTGTTGCTAATAAGAAGAGTCTTCATTTGAAGGTAAGGGAATGATATCAAGTTTCATTACTTCTACATTTCCTATGAAATCTGATGTATAATTCATAATAAAGAGTCTGAAGTTCATATCTTGCGCTAGCATAATTTCTTTGTTCTTCACAAGTAAGCTTGTCAACACCCTGATTCCTCACTTCATTTAAGTCATGATTTTTGTATTAAATTATGGACACAAATCATTCCAGTGATTTGTTATGTGAACTGGCAGAGGCAATTATTGGAGCAATGGCTAGAACAAAGACTTGAGAGAACTGTTTTTCTCAACAAATAAATTGAATCAGCTGGCAAAATTTGTTTCCCCAAGAAATAGAACCCATGCTTTTCTGTTTTATTCTGGCTTTCTACAAGAAAAAAGCATAAACCTCATTGTTTACTGGTTTTCTGGTTTGATACCAGATTTTCTTCTTTAGTCTTTTTTAAGTTTCTTCATAGAATACCTCCTTGTTTTTCAGAGCACATTCATTTTTTGTAAAGGACTAAAGTTGCAGAGACCAAATAGATGGATTGAGTTAAACCACTGGTGTTTGGCACTTGATCACTTAATATTCAAACTGAATTGTAGAGTTGTTTTCCTCTTTGATGGACAAGAGTGCTTGTGTTCTAATTTCAGACAGATACAATCTTTAGTTTTATTTCCTTGATGTTTGAAAAGTAGCTGGTTTAATAGATATCATCTCAACTGTATGTTTCAAGTGCTTTGAAAACTGTCTCCCTCTGGAAAACTTATTTCTTCCTCAAGTTTTACTGCAGTAAGAATTAAGTTTTTGTGTTATACTTTCGGTGTACATCTAATTTATAGTATAACTTATATTTGAAAAGACACAGTTTTTCATTAGTTGGCTTAGACCTGGGAGTCAAGGTGAATGCAGAATGTTTCATCAATGGAATCACAGCAAAGGAGTTGATGGGAACAATATTTCTTGAAGAGCACTGCTGGCAAAACCAAGTGGTGCTTTCTCATGTGGATTCCATTGAAATGCCTCAATAATTTTCTGACTGTGCTTTTGAAATAACTGCCAAAATCACAAATAACCAAGTTTAGACTGTGCCTGTGATAACAGCAAAATTTAAGATTAGGTTCCAAAGTCCTTTAATCTTGTGTCTTTAAGGATGTTTTGGAAAGCTTCTGGTATTTCTGTTCTGTACTTTAGATAGGAAACATGCACTTGATTAAAAAAAATTGTCATATTCAATACTCTGTAATGGACAACACCTCTAAAATTCTTTCAGGGGGAAAATGTTTAATCCATGTTGCTAGCACTTGAAACTAGGATATAGCTTATGTTGTTGTTGTAGAATATAATATAGGGAATGTCAAATGTCACAAATTCTGCATTTCCATGTTTTGTAAGGTTTCAGAGTTACCTTTATTAGTTTCTTGTCCCAAATTCAACTTCAGGAGAATTAGGAATACATTTTATGCATAATTATTTTACAGAGGATAATTAAAGCATAGGCAGGCAGAATGTGCTTGCCATGATTTCATGGCAGCTGATAAAGAGAATAGAGATTTCCTCACCTTTTGGATTTTGATTTTTATTAAGATACAACAAATGCTGTATTGCTGAAGCTGCAATTACTTCTTTTTCTATAATTATTATACTGATGATGAATTTGTAACACTTTTGGCAGTAATAATGGTTATGAGTAATCAGTCATTTTTGTAATGAGAGACTCCAGAGCAAAGGTGCTACTCAAAATGGAAAATCCGTGACACCAAAGATTTGGTGGCACTGTTAATGTCTTTAGGATTTACCTTCCTCTGTCAAAACCCTTCCACTTGCAACATTCCAGCATTCAACTGAAAATCAGAATGGATAGATGAGAGGAAAAAACCCAAAGAATTAATAGCAATTCAATTAAATCAGCAAATTTTAGGAAATTTTTATAGAGACAAAGAAAGATTATAGACAGAAGAGACACTTTTTAAATTCCAGCTATTTTTGTTTGCTAGTTTCAGCTGGCTGGATAATTTATTTCAGGGGGGATCTGTAAAAAATCATTTGAGTTTGTAACAAAGCCTCACGATTTGAATTTCTTCATCAAATGATTTGTAAATGAAGTATTTAAAATTTCTTTGCAAAGAATCGTAGTAATTTTTTTGGGCATAATGACATCTTTCAAAAGTCTATAATACAAAGCAAAGATGTTTAAAAATGAGAAGTAATGGTAAAAGAAAAAAGCTAAGTGTTTTGTAGGAAAAGCTCCAAGTAAAATGTTTTTGACAGGCTCTGAGTATGTTTTTTCTTTGAAATGCATTTTCTTTAAAATCAGCCCATTTATTTTACTAATTTAAGCTGCACTTTATTTAAGACTATGCCTCAGTTGTTTCTGACTCCTTTTTTCTCTCCCGCTATCTTATGGGTGTTTAGACCACAGCAGGGTATTTAGACCACATTTTTTTTAGTAAATCAGGTATAAATGACTCTTGGTGTGCCCCTTTCCCTGTCTGAGGGAGCTGCAGCAGTGCCACCTTGTACCTCTATCCTTTCCCACTGCTGTGGTTCTGCTCTGCCATGGGGCAGACCTGCAGGTCTGGAGGGGTGGAGCTGGGAAGGAAGAGGCAAGCTGTGCTTCAGGATTTCCCTTCACTGAGCACAATAATTTCCCTTCTCTGCAATGCCTCCCAAATGATTTTAAGCTGATGTTTATCCCCTGCTGCTGCTCCCTTGCTCGTGCTCTCCCCATGTGTTGTGTTGGAACTGAAGAGAGTCTGCATTGCACAAGGAACTGCATAAAATGCATGGCTGGGGGGAGATGGGGGTCTGGAGTGATAATCCTTGAGGACGAAGGATGGCTTGAATAATGTCAGTCTGGTGGGTGCATCACATGCAAGCCAGAGGAAACATAAACAAGGAAACACAGATATATTATGGCCTTAAACTGCAGCAGGGAGAGTTTAGGTTAGACATCAGGAAAGAATTCTTCACTGGAAGAGTGATTGGGCACTGGAATCATCTACCCAGGGAGGTGGTGGAGTCAGCATCCCTGGATGTGTTTGAAAACAGACTGCATGTGGCACTCAGTGCCATGGTTTAGTTTATGAGATGTTAGGTCATAGGTTGGACTTGATGATCTCAAAGGTCTTTTCCAACGCAGTTGATTCTGTGATTCTTTTGTAGGGAAGGGATTTCGCAGGGATATGCCTAATCTGAGTTTTGGACTTTACTCTGGTCAGAAATTGCTGCTATGGTAGCTGTAATGATATATTTTTCAGGGCATTAGCTTTCCATCTATCTCTTAGTGAAACTCATGTAGGAAGGATCTGCAGAAGCCAGGCAGCGAGGAGCAGCAGAGAGTTAGTGGGTCTAGAAGATGCTCTTGAATCAGATAAAGAAAAATACAGGTAAATACTGCATGCTAAAAACTTCACAGAAATAAAATAGAGAATAACTTCATTATCTTACCTATTTCTCTGTTACTTCAGGAAAAAAAAAAAGAAACTGCATAGTCTGAATTTCTTGATTCCAGTTGAACTTGTTTATCCTACATAATGTAATTTCTATTTTTTTTTTCTCATGGGGTGAAGTCCTACTTCTACAAGTTTACCCTGAAAATTCTGGTTGTTAAAATACTGTGTTGCTTTGTTCATCCTTTTCCTTTTTTTTTCTTTCTATGAGAATTTATTGTTTTTAATTGCATTGTACTTGTTTAATGTAACATTACAAACTCCTTGAACTTTAATGTTGGTAGTACCAGAACGTCTATCAATGTTTCATCCCTTCTCAGGCCACATAAAATTCTATGGAGTTTTTATTCAGACTGCTGCCACAATAATGAAAACTAGGATTGTTGTTAAAAGCACTGAGATATGAAAAAATAATTATAAGGATGTAATGCACAATATCAGTTTCTTTACACTAAAGCCCCGATTTGCAAATGTGAGTGAAAGATTGACTTTACGTTTCCAGGGATGATTAGCTGCCAGCTCTAATCAAATTGAGAAGTAATTGGCAAATCAAAACTTGATTAGCTCTTTGCTTGATTTACTAAAATTACAGTTTATGCAGTTTAAATGATGGGGGAGGGGAAATGCCTCTCCTCTGCCTGCATCCCACTGCTCCGTACCAGGGCAGCAGGAGAGGGGATCATGGCCTGTGCTGCTCGCCTGTCAGCTCCCCAGCACCGACACCTGGGTGAAAGGGATGCTGGAGAAGCAAAGGCTTCATCCCTTTCCATCTGTGGAGTGAACGTGTTGTGAGCAGCTGTGGAAAGTTGCTTGGGATGCAGGTGACCCAGATAACCTGAATTTGCATTGCCGGTGCTCTTCTTCCTTCATGAAGTGCCTCAGTGTTCTTACACAGTTATTAAAATGTGGAACCTGTGCATGTGATTCTGCAGTGGAATAAGTTATCTAATTGACGCATGTGCTGTAACAATGCAGGCAAGGTTGAAAGTGACAACAACTCATCTTGACAGTGTGAAAATTCAGTTTTCATCTCTGTCGCCCACTGGCTGTGGGATATTCTTCTTTGCTTAATTTCTGTTTTCCCTCCCTGTGGGACAGGTACCATATGCTTTGTTCATTTACCTTGTTGAACTTTGAGTTTCTGATGGAAAAATAAATAATCAAAATGTAATCGAAAATGCTCTAATAGGCACCCCTCTAGCTACATAAATCAAATACAAAATATTATAGTTTTATCTTCCTGGGACCAAAACTATGTCTGTTTTTACAAGTATGCAGTTATTAGAATCTTCCTTGTCTGTTTCCTCCTTGAGATTACATGGCTGTAATGCTCTCTGCATTTACATTGGGACCAAGACACGTTTTAATGCATCTTTTATACTTGAGTCTTATTTGTTACTGAAGTAACTGCAGTGGAGAGCTTCTCAGAATTAATTTAATGGCAGAATTAGCAGGCAAGCTGTAATCCCATTGAAGTACCTAAAATCTGCACTTTTTGGGGGTAGCTTTATTGAAAAGCAAGAGGTTTAAAACAAATTCAGAGTAAAGTGTAAGATGCTATTTTTTTTTCCCCCTGGAACTGCTGTGCCAATATCTTAAAAATAAAAAGTACAATTTAATTAAACAGAAGACTAGAGAGATAAGCCTAGTGATATTACAGTATGGAGCATTGCAGAACTGCTGATAGAAAGCCCAATTCTACTCTTAAATGCTAGGTATGAAACACTGATTAAAGCAAATGCAATCTTCATTGTGTTTGTATATCTGAGAGCCAAATGGTTTTCTCATATAGTCTACATTTCAGAGCACATTCCAGCAAAGTTGAAGAAAAGAAATGGATGCTCTTTTCAATGGAACTTTTTTTCCTTTTAGTTTTTAGGGCACTTTATTTTCAGGCATGGGTTGTTTATATAGCAATTTAATATATTGAGTATTTTTGCCTCAGGCTGCAAGGTTGTGGCATGGCAGCTGATCTATTTCTCTTTTGGATTAAGTATTTAATCCATAAAATTTTCCTTACTCTGGGGGACTTCGGTAGCTTTAAACACTACTCTTGGGCTTTCCAACTTGTATAGACTATTAAATGAACTGCTGTGTATTTCTTATCAAAACCTTTTTTTTTTACTTTTCCTTGAGCTCTCAGGAACTGCACTGAACTTACTTTCCCTGATTCCTCCTGTAGACTCAACCTGCTGTTTGGTACATTTCGTCTTTTCCTGCATCTGCTGATAAGGAATCCTTTTTCCCCTTGGTCTGGATATAGTGTCCCCACCATCAGCTGGCAGGGATTGTCACAGGATGTCACCTCCAGGGCAGCCCTGGCACACAGGGAAGCACAATTCCTTCACCTCCAGCTGCAATGTGCTGCTGGAGGAGGCAGATCTCAAGAGGAGCAGGAGTGGCAGGAATCCTTGACAGGCAGAGCTGATGGTTGATAGCTCTGTGAATGGGATTTATATGATGTGTGCTGAGATAGGGGAGGGATTAAGCTGATCTTTCTGATGTCCCATCCAATGCTCAATTCAGGGGCCTGATAGCTGGAACTTCAAGCTGAGAGAATTTGTACACTTAGAAGGAGGACATTTCACTTAATAATTTTCAGATTAAGTTCTTAGAGGAATAAGCAAAAAAAAAACAACCAAACAAAACCACACTTTTTTTTTCCTTTTTTGTTTTTTATGTAAAGTCAATGGATCTGTTGCAACTGTGTTGCTGTCAAGGCTGATTTTAGTTACAGAAGACTGAGTTTTCATTTTCAGGGGTGTGGAGTTTGTTTTATTGCTTGGAAGTGTTGTGATGGGAGACAGCAACATTGAATAAAAGTATGTATTTGTCAAAGAATAGAAGATATTGTTTTGACAATGAGAATGAGGAATATGTAACTGAAACTAATTTTCAAAATTGTTTGCTGTTATTTTCTCTCAGAATTTTATTTACGTTTCCAACTGCTTACATCTTTTGTTCTGAATTACATTGTTTGCAGTCATTGTTTTACTGATAGAATTTATTTTTTTAATAAAAAGAATAGTTTAGCTAATTTCACTTTTTTAAAATAAAAGGATTGTCAGAAAAGCTTTGGAATTAATCTCAACTTTTCTTCCAGGCTTTGAAGGTCTGAAAGGCATTAAGAGATCTAAGGAATATTTTTGTCTCATGGGTGTCTTGGTTCAGGATGTTTGTATCACAGAAAGTTGCAATCTTTCAGGGTGATTTTTGGCATTGTTTTCATATAAAGGTGGCTTTTTTGAGTGGACTGACTGTGTTTTCCATTAAATTTGTACTGGGACAAGTAGTTTTCTTTAGAGCAGCTCATGTGGTGCTGTGCTTTGCGTTTGTGGCTAAACCAGTGTTGGTAAAACAGTGATTTTTGGTGCTGTTTAGTGCAAAACCTTGGTTTTATCCAGTCCCACAGAGACTGGAAGGCTGGGAATGGGCAGGAGGTTGGGAGGAGACACAGGACAGCAGGGTCTGGCTCACCAAGGGGGTATCCCATCCTATTTCATCCCATCCTTGGTGTGCTCAGACATAAAAGCTCAGGGCAAGAGGAAGAAGGGACATTCAGGGTTAAAGTGTTTGTTTTCCTAACAGCCATTAATGTGCTCCAAGTCTCTGCTTGCCTGGGAGGTGGTGAACATCTGTCACTGATGGGGAGCAGGGGATTTTGCTGCATTTGCACACACAGGTTTTGTTTTCCCTATTAACCTGCCGTTGTCTCTTTCCACGAGTCTTCTTGCTTTCCTTCTGTTTTCTCCCTACCCCACAAAAGAGTGGAGTGAGCAAGAGGCAGGGTGGGTGTTTGGCTGCTGGGCAGGGTCAGGATCCTGCTGAAATGATGGAGGTGAAAGAAGTTGCTCTCCTTGGCTGGATTAAAGGAGGTACTCACAGCCCTCAAGGGGAAATCCCTGGGAAGCTCCAGGTCCTTTCCTCAGTCTCCAACTTTTTTTTTCCCCCTAGTACGTTATCAATATGAACTTCAGAGTGTAAACTTGAGTTCTGCTTCAGAAAATCATCCATAGTCAGCACCAGCTGTAGCTGCAGCCATGAAATTGTAGTGGCAGAAAAAGTCAGATCTGTTCTGATCTGCTCTGGCCCTCAGACAGCCACTGCTGCAGCAGTGCTGTGGCAATTCTCTGGTTCCTTCTCCCTGGATATTCTGAGCTTTCAGTGGGAATTCTCTATGAAATAAGATGATTATTTGGCAAACAATCCAAGCTTAAGGAAATACCAAACTCCCATTTATAAGTATTGCATTAAAAGCCTGATTGTAATGGCATCCCAAATTTCAAATATGAGCAGTAGTTCAGTAGGTAGATAAAAGTCTGAGAGGTTTCAGCCTCACAAACATTGTGTCTCAACAGATGTGATGCTGCTTCATGTTGTGTGCTGCCATAATTAAGAAGCATTCAGAGGCTGTTTCTCTTTCAGAGATTTCAGACCTGTTCTTGTGATTCAAATTTTAGTGAGGATCATAACCTGTACTCCAATAGCACAATTAAGGTAATTGACAAAGGCAAAACTAGTTTGCAAAGTTAATTAGATTTTTCCATCTCCTCACTTTCAATTAAGCTTGTTGGTCTGATGCATTTCTTCCTGTTTAATTGCCTTTTTTTTTTTTTACACAGTATACAGGTTGTAGTAGTCAGGTAAATAGTGGTTATTGAAATAATCATGAAGCTGAACTATTTTTTCCCAAGTTGTGATTGTCCTCCTCTGTTTGAGCCAGCAGTTTCATAATTAATATTTACTTCATTTATGTAGCAAATTTGATTTGTGCTTTGAAGTACATTAGTTTTTTTGTTGTGTGAGAATTTCATTTTAATTTTTTTTCCAGAGAACAAGAACCCTACTGTATTGCAGAAACTGATATAGCACATTAAAACAACTATAATTACAGCAGATGAAATATTAAGAGACTACAAATCCTTTAAACTGTTCATGGTTTAGGTTAGAAATTATAGCAGAGCTGAATGTTAAACCTGACAGTGTCAGAAAAATATTTATGGCTTGGGTAACACAGCAGTATTAAAAGTTGGATTGCTGCCCTGCAGATCATACAGTTCTGTCAAACACTTTTCATGGGCAACTATGTTAGGATTCAGCTGAATAATTCACTCCTTTCAGAATATCTAGTGGTTTACAACACCATTGATACATTTATTCTTTTGATTGTCATGTAGGTGAAAGGAGGATGAATACAGCTAAAGATTAGATGCAGATCACAGCCAGTGTTCATAAAGCATGTATAAATACATATTTTAAAACCAAAATGTTTGTTCAGCATGTGTATACAAGCATCTGTCCAGTCCCTGCAATCATGAGATATCAGAATCCCCTGGTTCAGTTAAGTACCTTGCAGAGAGGGAAAAGGAAAATTCATTATTCTCTTGAATATGGTGCCATTTGTGCATTTTAGTGAAATCTTTAGTTTATCATTTTATTTTATTTTATTTATTTTATTTTATTTTTTTTTTAATTTTTTAAATTTTTTTTATTTTATTTTTACATGGCTTTCTGTTGTTCCATTTGTAAACCCTCCCAGTCCAGCTCCCTAAAAACTTACAGATTACTGTTGTACACGTTTGTCCAGAAGTCAGGACATGTGAAATGTAATAATATTGTGGGTGAAAATCCCTTGATTTTTGAGTAATATGCCCATTCCACTGTCTGAATCTCAGTAGTTTCTGAGTCTAATCTTACCTAAGAGAAAATTATTTGTTTCTTTGAGACCAGTCCTCTACTCAAGGTGATGTAAGAACATCTAAGGGCAGATTATTTTGATCTTTATAGGCATTTGCAGTGATACATACGTCTTTGAAATAATTGAGAGTTGACTGGGCAGCTAGATTTGTATTTCATCTGTTGTTCAGTAAAATCTAAGGGTCTGGATTGCTTCTTTATTCAGTAGAAGGGACTGCATAAGACCATAAGAAGGCTGATGGTTTTTATATCTATGTTTCCCTAGATAAGATGGATGAAAACAAAAAACTTCATATTTTTAGTATCTCTGATATATGCAGTGATCTTTCTCAGTCACAATCTTAACATTCATGGTGATCCATTAGGCAATTGTCTTGTTAATTATATGTTTCAAATGTGTGTTGACATGTCAAAAATATTTAGCTTTCATCTTACATTTATTCAGCTTTCTGAAGGACAGTGATCTTCCCATCAGGAGGATGTGCTGGTCAAATTAAAAGGGCCAAGGACAGTGGTTTTGAAAAAACAGTTGGGAAGTGTACAGTCTGCAAGGCTTTTGGTTTATAGGCTTTTGTTTCCAACAAACATGTTTGAATTTCCATGCCAGATAGCTAATAGAGAGTCCTCAGGGAATTAAATGTACAAATAGGAGGAACTGGGAAACCTTTGAATTCTTTTCAGCCTTTTGAATTCCTCTTGGGCAGTGATGATAGCTCAGAAGTGACTTGATCTGTGGCATGCAGGAGGGAAGGTGTTTCTTAAATTGGACATTTTGTGGAGTAAGAACATAATCTGTTTTATTTTGGGATATGTGAAGGTGAGAGGGCACATCCCCATAACACAAGTCAGTGAGCATTCTTATGTGTAAAAGTTATCAGCTGTATCAATGCCAGCTTTTTTTTCAAGCTGAATTTGTCATGCCATATATCTGTGCTGTTCAGATGGCTGGTTTTGTTTTCTTTATAGCATTGATTAGGTGATAAGTTGAAACTCCATAAAGATCAGCAAGATGAAAACCGTATTTCTCAAGCAATCCCTCAAAACATGGAAATGCAGGGATTCTGAATGCTCAAACTGTAATGCAGGTAATGGACTGGCAGAACAGGCTCTTTCTTTTGAGGGGACCATAAATGGACTGTGCTTCTGGGTCCTGCAGAAGAGACCATTCAAAAGATTCCAAACAGAATATTTTGTTCCTGTTATCAAGATATCAGTCTGTTTACCTCACTTAAAAAGGCTTATCAGGGTGTGATCCACTGACTGCTTTTCCTCAGAGTTTACCTGGCAGACACTGCTGCTATTTTATGGGTTGAGGGAAGGAACACCAACTTCTAGACATTCCTCTGGTGGTTTAGTTTATTAGGGAAATGATGCATTTAACACCCCTACAAACAAATAGGCTGTGTCATGGGATATTAACTTTCTCTTGCCTGAATTAATGAAATCTGTTTGAGGATATTTTTTTTTCACCCAACCTAAAGTGCCTTAAACAGAAGGCTGTTTTCTGGCAGAAGAAAATGCAGTTCACAGATGCAGTAAACTGCAAGGTCTAGTGACTGAACCACAAAATATTAAAGCTAGAATGATGTTGAATGTTAATTCAGAATTCTCCTCTATGGAGTAATTCCATGGCAATCTGGCAGCCATGTCAATATTTTGTTTCTCTGTGCAGCAGTTTTAGAAGAACCTGACTTCAAAAAAGAAAGCCTGGAGGGAAGGGGAAATAAGGCAGAAGGGGATAAATCTGTCAGTTTTTAGGCAGACCAATGCAAATATCCAGAAAGCAAAGTGTAAATTTTGGGTTTAACATTACCTTCTGCACTAGCCACTGCCTCAGTGCAGGAGAGAGTTGGTTTCTTGTACTTCTCATTGATATTCCTGAGTGATACTCATGCTTGTAGGTCAAGTAAAAGGTCACTCAGCCAAGGCAGAAGAGAAGATGCCTGCCAGCCTCAGGTTAGTGCCGCCTCTGGAGGTTTATATGTCAGCCACTTGGATTTCACTGAATACCTTTGTTAAACACTAGAGCTGCTATGCAGTCAGTCAGGAATTAATGAAAATTGTGTAAACCCTTGCAAATACTCCAGGTATATCATGGTTTTGATGTATGTGACTGAGAAGGTGTCTGAAGTTTGAACTGCAGGAATTCTGTATATCTCTTTCTCAAGAGCTAAACCAGAGATACTTATTTAAATATCAGTCTGAAACTTGTTAACCAAATTTCTCTGGAAAAAAACAAAACAGGTTTCCGAACTGAGTATAAAATATGAGATATCAGCAAAGCCACAGCTTTGACTTTTTGTTTTGTTGCTGCCATATTGTGTTCTTAACAAAGCTGGGAAATAGATGGAGCAGTCAGCTGCCAGCAGAATTCTCCAAAGGATCACTTATGTTTGCTTCCTCAGCTGCTGCCAGTGTGGCGTTTTCCAGTTTGTCTCCATAGGAAAAGGTGTGAGAAGAAGAGCTGGTGTTAACAGTGACCTGCTTGGGTTCCATTCTGTTGAAAATCAAGCCTCCAGCATTTATATTTAAAAACTTCTGCATTAAAACCAGAGAAAACATACAAATACATGTCAAAAAAACACCAGGCTTTTAATAAGCATTTCAGAGATTTAATAATAGCCCAAGCTATTGTAAAAATACAATGAATTTTTGACTAATCTTTTCATGAGCACCATCATTCATAAGTACTTTTTACACATTTTTTTCAAATAAATTTGAAAATCTCTGCTAATGTCATGTTTATGAGTAAACTCAAACTGATTTTTCTTTAGTAACTTTAGGGGCTCTAAGCACTGAGTGAATGGAGAAAAAAAGCATTAAAGGGAACAAAAAATAATGGAAATAGAGGAAAGCTGAAGGCTGTCTGTGTTCTAATGTACCATTGCAAAGTTTAGGTTTTGGTGCTTCCACTACAGAATGAAAACATTAGTGTCAGTGGAGAGATTTCCCTCAAGTATTCCTGTAATGATATTTGCTGTCCTTGGGAGGCACAGACTTATATGGGAAATAGGAAAAAGAATTATGGCTGTGATGATAGAACTGCTTAAGGTGATGAGAAGGACTATCTTTGCCTTTACTTCTTTTCTAGTGCTTTAAATCCTTTATGGAATTTCAGTCTCTGTGGTATTTTGTGATCAGGATTTTTTTCCCTCATTCTGGGTTTAACATAGGAAAAAAAAAAAGTAGAAAATCCAATTTTTTTTGACAATTATGAATGTCATATTAAAAAGAGGAGGAAGAAGCATAATAAAGTAGTACACAACTTTGGATTGCCTACAGAAGCCCTACCTCTCAGCTTCCAAAAATCCACCTTCAATTTCATTTGTGAAAGAAGGTTTTAAGTATCTGCACCCTTGGTTAAAAAATCTCTAAGCCTGCCTTTTCAGATATACAGAATTCGAGATTCAATTAAATTATTGTCCCTGGTAATGAATTTCAGGGTACATTTCAGTATAGATGTACATTATATGTTCTACAAACTTACTTCTTTTTGTGTCAGCTCAGATTATACTAATTGCAGTTAAAAATAGGATGCATTTATGGTTCAGTAAGTAAGAAGATATAGATTGTACAGAAGATGGACTTCCCTCAGTATTTTACTTACTTGGATTCATTTCAGTTTTCTTTTATTCTTTTAATAGCAATGCTTGTTTTCTGTAGTTTAAGTGTTAGTTCAGTCCTAGTTTTGCTACCATATTCATTAAACAACATTTATTTTGATTTTTTGGTAATCCTGACTCTTATTCCCATCAATACCAAGAGCCTAATACTATATTTTGACCTCTTATTAGTATTCTTACCATACTAAACAGAAGAGTATTTCCTCAATAATTGATAAGATAAAAAAAATGTCATGTTCTGCAACTACCTCATTTTTCCTCATTTGGCTCCCTTATAAAGATGCTGTGCAGCCCTCTTCCTAAGCAGGGAGCACATTCCTTGCCTAAGGCCAAAACAATTATCTGCCATCATAAAGAAGTTAAACCAGTGTGGACGAGGAGGAGAAAAGGCTTGAAGTGCTACTTATAAATTCTAGCAGCAAATCTGCAGGAAAGTGAAAGGAATCCATAAGGGTACCTCTTGAAAGCAAAGCCATGTCCCATTTGGCATGAAAAGCTCTGGGCTGCTGAGTTAGGACAAGCTGAAAGGGTAAGCCTGCTGCAAGGTCTTTGCATGTTTGCTGTTTTAAATGACTTGAGAAATAGTTTGGCTGAAGATAGACGTGGTTTTAGATCTCTCTGTCTAGTTAGACTTGTAAAAGCGTGGCACTGCCAATGAGAAACTCTGTCTTCACGTATTATGAGGCAGTATTTTGGCTTATGAATCAATTTGTCCTTTACTGGTTTAAGTTGCTGCATTATTTTTGTTTCTTTTTCAGTTACAGCATTTGAAATAATGCCTTTGTCACTGATATTAGGCAAAGACTTGTATCTTTAACGAGCAGTACTTTGTGAAACAGCAGTTACCAAAAATACAGTGTTGCTTTCATCTGTATGATTGCAAAAACTGAGGTCTTAAGAGACGTTTGTGTTCTTCCAAAATTTCTCTCCTTTCCCTTAAGCCATGTATAAGCATGCTAATCAACTTTGTTTCTTCTTTTTTTTATTTTTTTTTTGTGAAGGAGATTTCTCAGGAGTCCGTTAATTTTGGTGTCACATAGCTGATCTCATGGATAAATGGCTTGTTTATGGATGCTGAATGTCTAAATAATCAAGAGACCAGAATATAAAATACATGATGAAGAATTTTTTTTTTCTTCCTTGGGATAGAAAGTTCTCCTATGAGCATAAATATTAACTGTTGACTGTCAGCTAGACATAGCTTTTAAGAGAAAATATTTAAGAATCATTTTGCTGCAGAAGAACACTGATTTTATGAAATTCTTCCCTTTCCCCCTTCCTGCCCTCCCTTGCCTCTTTGTGATATAAATGTACCTAATATTTTGGTATAGCTTTTATTTTTTAAAAAGAGGTTGTAAAATATAAGTCATGCTCTAGCTGTTTCTCAGACTGGTTGTATTTTTATTGAGATTAAGAAAGGTCTTGTCACAGTTAGTTTTTTAGTTAATTTACATTACTATTTTCCATTCATTCACTGTGTAACTGATAAGACTGTGCTGTACTACTTGATCTATAAACACAGAAAGGTAATAGATGGTCTGTGTCTTGAAAGAATAGAAAAGCTAGCTAAAAAAAGGGAAAAAAAAGATCAAACAGAGAAATAGACTCAGTAAGATGGTGTTGCAGTCCTGTTCGGCACAGTGGGGTGTAGGTTGAGTGGTGTAAGAGCCTTTGTTGTGATCCTGGCTGCATGAGCAACGTGGATTTTAGGGACTGTTTCAAGAAGACCAACACTTTAGGTTTGAAACTGCCCTTTCTATTAAAATGGGCTTTGGAGCCTTCCAGCTTTGGTTGAGAAGTAGAAATAGATATCAATGTTGAGGTGGAGAAGGGGAAAGGACAACAAGGCTTAGAAAATGAAGAAAGCTTCCATTTACACAAGAAAGAAAATTATGTAAGTGTCTTTTCCAATGCATTGATGCACGTGTGAGAATCCTTGGGACTCTACTTAGTTGTGGTGGGGTTTAGAATGCAAGAGTGTGCTGCTTCCCTGAGGTGATCCAGAGGATTCACACTGGAGCAGCCACTGCTAATGGGACACTGCAGTATTCATCTGCACTGATAAATGTTTTTTCTGGTGGTAGCCACATCTGTAACAGATTTGAACCAAGCAAAACTCCACTGGTTTAGGCAAGAACAAGGAATGCAGCCATGCAGAAGATGGGATGAGCTTCCTTTTTCCTTTTTCCTTTTTCTCTCTCCAAAAAGATTAGAAGGACTATATTTCAGAGATACTATGCAAGAAGCATCTGTGGACCAAAATGACAAAGGATTTATCAGAGGGCATAATAAGTAATTTAAGTCAAGTTTAGAAGGCTGAGATGCAGGCGGTTATTACTATAGAAAGTGTTCATGAAAGAGATTTTAAAAGGGGGATGGAAGGAAGGGATGGTGCAGAATTAAAATCTTCAGTTGAGGTGCAATATACCCGAAATACATGCTAGGCATCCATAACAGAAGGCCAGAGGAAGAGGTTAATGAGATTTTAATTTGGATGTGGTAGAACAGAGAGGGAATAAAGAGGTAGATTGGTGAGACAGGTAGTTAAAGCTGCTACATTCACTTGTGTTATATCAGTTTCTGGGTGGGATAATGCACAGGAGATCTCTGCTAAGTACATTGGGCTTGGAGAATCTTGCTGAGAGCTCGGAGGAAATAAGGAGGTTTTGATGAAGGTCACCAAGAAAAAGAAATAGAACACAGAAATGAAGCAGTGAATAAACAAGGCGTGACAAAAGTTTGTTTCAGTTTTTTTTTCCTCCTGAAATTTAGATTATCTAGACTTCAAAAACTTATCTAGACTTCAAAATCTAGACATCAGAAAACTGATGCAGCTGGAATTAAAACAAAATGGGAAGAGGTAGTAGTTGAGTAGTTACCTTTTCTTTTTTTTTCTCTGTTCTTTTTTTTTAATTTTTTATTTGTAAAGGCCACAGATAGGAAATAACTTCTTTCAGAGGCAAGAATTGGAGCTCTTCACTGGCCCTCCAAATTCAAGATAAATGTGTAAGGAATGAAGGCTCTGCCAAGGAGGGTTTTTCTGTAGGATTGGGAGTGAGCTTCATGTTTTTCAAGTAATGAATACTTGGGGTTTGTTTGATTTAGGAAGCAAAATGATTATTTTGAATTTAATATTTATATACCTATAATAAATTTCCATAATTATTTTTATTAGCATCTTATTTTGTACACAGCCTCTCTAACTGCTGTAGAGAATCTTGCTTCTATAATGAAAGGGTTTCTCTAAGTAACTTGGCTATGACTAATAAGAAATTTGCTTGTTTTCCTGTTACACTCGTTTAAATAACCTCTTAAAATTCAGTTGCACAAGGCTTTGCCAATTTATGTGTAAGCCCATAGGATATGTAATAGGTTATAAATATAAAGCAAACATTAAAAAAGCTTTCTCTTGTTTTTTTTTCTATTCACTTTTTAATGGGCTTCATAAAACCCATCAATAATAACGAAGTCCAGAATTTGTTTTACAAAGTATTTCTTAAAGTTCACCTAGGAATTCATGACTTAATATTCTGAAAGCTCTTAAAATTTTGTAACTGCAAGACTTTACATTGGAGCAACACACATTTATGTATAACCATATCTGTATATAAATATATGCATATATGTAGAATGCATAAAAAGTCTGTCACATTCAAAAGACAAAGACTGCAGAGAAAAATATCAGATTTTCATGCTAATACTTTCCTCCCAAATGTGAATGTTTCAACATTGTCACCTGGAATACAACAGATATTAAAAAGTGGTAGTTTTAGAAGACAAAGATGAAATAGTGAATAAATGTAAGATGTCTGTTGTTCTCATCTGTCAGGAAAAAGTAATTTGAAGTATGACAGTGATTGAATTTTTAATATGCACTTAATTCAATACATTGTGTTAATGTGTCCAAAATGCATGTCAGACAAGGCAACAAGTATTATTATGTCAAATTTGGTTACAATAAATATTTTCCACCACCCTAATACATCTGGCATTACATAAGCCTGGTTCTTCTGCAACTCCTGCTTTTAGAACTGAAAATGTCTTTTCACATAAGATAACTGCACCTGGGGTTGTTCACCTGAGATTTTGACAGCAATTTTACATCAGAGTTTCTGGGGCAGATTTGATGGTTTTAAAGTCATTGTTTGGCTTAATATGTTAATAGTAAATCTTTGTGAATTTACCTCGTTTCTATAAAGTGGTCAAAACCTTTGTCTAAAGCATTATCCCAACCTCTGCCTTTCTCAAAGCTGGTGTTTTTCTTTCCAGCTATTTCAGTAGTTTAGGGTTATCACTACCATATTATCAGGTCACCAAGATTTCTGGTTTTATAGTTGTTTTTTTCTTTTTTTTTTTTTCTCCCCCTAATTTATTCTTCCATTTGCAAATTAAATTTAATGTGTGGGCATGAAAATTACTACATCATGTAATGCTGTCTTGAGGCAAGTCATCATTTGCTGATGCGTCCAGTTGCTCAGTACTGGAGCTGGAAATGTCAGTTTTTCCTTCCATCAGCACAAACCCTATTTTTTATTAATGAGCATGGTGTAATTAAGACACAACATTAAATTAAATGCCTTTTCCAATTTTGTTCTCTTAACACAGGGAGAGCAATCTCACCCACCAGCGCTGGATGCCAGTGCTGTTCCTTTGGTAGGGAATGGAAAACTGATTTTCTCTCCCTCTGCTCTTGTAGAGGGAGGCTGAGTGTTTGCCCAATTCCTTTGCCCCTTGTTAAGTTTTCCTCTGTCAGTGGAAAAAAAAATGGATCTGCTCCAAGAAAATTATTTTCCCCAACTTAGAGGAGGGAAACAAAGAGCTATGATTCATTCCTCCAGGGGTTCGTTAAAATGCATTTTATATGACTGTGGTGGTTAAATATTCCGGTTTCAGTTAGTGAAAGTTCATACTGGCTTTGGAAACTTTCAGGTAATGAAAATTTTTTACTCTGAAAAATCCTTCTTTAGTTCTGAGTATGAAGTTCAAAGTCTTTTATTACAAGCACATTGCTCCTGGAGGGAATTTGTTAGAGCACAGAACCAGGCCACTGAAGAATGCAAAAATCCTTTTGTTTGGTGGGCAAACAACAGGTTGGGATCATTTGTGACCCCTCAGCCCAAACCTGGCCAGGACTTCATATCCTGGCTTCCACAGATCAACTAGCAAAAAACAAAAACCCTACTTGTTATTTTAAGCTTGTTATGAGGAGTTGGTTTGCAGGAGAAAACATAAAATTAATACCCAAATTAGGTTTTATAGCTTCCCTCTAGCTTCTGAAGTGTTTGCATGCAGATGAGAGCAGGATATACGTTTTCAGCAGTTGGCTTCCTGTCACTCATAAATATTTTTTTTTCCTCAGGGTATCCTCAATCAGTGTATCTTCTTATTGAAAAGTTTGCTTTGGATGTCTGAGCAGGAATGTCAGGCTTAGTCAGAAAAATCTCATGCCTGTTGATTTTGATGTCAGAAGGAAAAAGCAAACTTATCTGTAGATGCTTTTAACAAATCCATCTGATAGTTTTGGATTGAGAGTCCCTGAGCTAATGCAGTATGAAAAGAGAGAGCCATCAAATTGGGTCTTTGGTGGAGGTGGATTTTATTTTGTGAAATGTAATTGGGTTTCCTCGTGTCAGCCATAGATGATAGTGCCATTGCAAATTAGTGTTTCAATTTCCTTGACTACAATGGTGAGAATATCAGTGGTTAAATCTGTTTTGGTTTTTTTCTCCTCACAAATATTTTTAAATATTTAACAGAAATATTTTTTTAAAAAATGTTAATTGTAAACTGATTTAGCTTATGATGGTAATAGTATTCTCAGGAATATCTTACAGAATGAATAATCAAGTGACAGGATCTCTTATATCAGTAGTCAATTTACTGAGGAAAAAAATCAGATAATTTGCAGTATACCATAATATTGCAATATTTGTTAAATTCTGTGATTATTCTGTGCAAATAGTTGTTGAACATTTTGTATTATTAAAATCTGCTTTGAATCTAAGTGTCTTTCAGAAAAAAAAAAAGGATCCGTTTTATACTATATGTAAGTCTCCCTTGCCAGAAGCCATTTAATATCACCTTTTGACTAACTCTGAGCTTTGTATTTTATACGCAGTGAAATTTTGCTGCCTTTCTGCTGGTGGGTGTTCCAGAAGTACAAGTGGAGAAAAATCTCTTCTTGTCAGATCTGCAAGAACGAGAATCAGTAGCAACAAAAATTTAGGGTGACCAGGCGCTGGTTGCTGAAAAAGATATCCTGCAGCTTATTACTAAGTCTCATAAAGGTCTGGTTTAATGGAATAATTAAAGATCTGTGTACAAGGTGGTGCCAAGGAGCAGGAGTACTGGTGCAGGCACAAATGGATAGCACTGAAGAAAAGGCAGAGGACTGGAATCTCTTAGGAAATACTGGGAAGAGTTGAGTAAGGAGCTGAAATCAGAAGCATAATTCTGTGACGTCTTGAATAACTAAATAGACAGCCTGACTATGAGATTAAGATGAGAATTTATTATGATTATAATAGATTTCATACACCTGGAAGGAGGCTTTGACCTCAAGGGAGAGAGAAGTTTCTGTGTTAAACTGTGGTGCAAGCAGAGTGTGGATATTGCCATTAGGATAAGGTCATTGTTTCTGGCTTCCTCGTGTCAGTGACAGGCAAAGCCAAGAGCAGAATCAATATTCTGAGGCCAGCTGTCTTTATGGAGCAGATTGGGTCACATCTCTTTCCACTGATCCCAAGGCTTTTAACTTTGCACAGTGCATCAGTGTTGAAAAATTAAAAAGTGATTTTGGACTCTTGTTGGCAGTCTCTGGCTTCGCGTGAAACGTACTCAGACTTTAAATGTGAAGAGAAATATTAGACAATTATGGCATCACCATTTCATATTACTTAGGATTTATACAATAGTGACTAACTTGTGAAGTGTTAAACTACTACTACCTTATATTTCTCTTATATTCTCATCTCCTTCCTCTTTACATTGTACGAGTAAGAGCAAAGCCAAACAGTAATTTGATTTATTACCTTCAATTTGTGCATCAGTATCTTTTGTCTCATTTCCAGTAATGAATATTTTTTGGTCTTCTCCTAACTGTACTATACTAAACATTCAAAAAAAATACACACTGTGGCTTCCCCATTCAGAATTTTTCAGGTGGAACTATGACAGATTACTTATTATTTGTTCTACAAAAGAGAAATCCTCCCACCATAGCCTGTTCCTTTGATAAATTTTACCCAATGAAATCTCTTTCCAAGCTATTAATTTGCTTGCTGTCCTTTTATTATTAGAGAAGTTTCACTTCTCTAATAATAAAGCAGGGCCTAGCTGTTAAGGCTCTGATATTTTACCAGTTTTAGTAATTCTTAGTTGCATTTGGTTTTTTTTCTTGACAGAAGATTTATAGTTTGGCTTTAGATAGACCCTTGCACTGACTCTGCCTCGCGTGGAGTTAATTTTCTTCATAGCAGCCTTTGTGGTTCTGTGCCTTGGATTTGTGACTGAAACAGTTTGCTGGCTCCTACTGAGCAGTGCCTGGTTTGCAGTTTTTTCACTTTGCTCCAATTCATTTGTAGTTTGGTTTGTTAATTTGTTTTTCTTCCCTTAAAATTTCTTTATTTCAATGCACTTTTTTGGTTTTGTTTTTGTTTTTTTTCTTGCTTTTGTCTGTCCTTTTCTCTCCCCCATCCTGCTGGGGAAGAGTGAGCTGGATGGAGGCTTAGGTGCTGTTTGGGGTCAACCCATCTCACCATTCTTCAGACACCAGGTATAAAGGATGATTATGGTGCCAGAATCTGGAAAATCCATCCATTTGTCTTTTCCTTGGAGAACAGTTTATCCTGCAATCATATTTAAGAACAAAGCATATCTTTGGTTATTTGGCGGTGTCCTTCATCTTACTTGTTAAGGTGGCTAATACATTTGCCTTGTATTGTGGTCATTTGTTTGAATAAATGTCATCATTATACTGATTAATGTCCTGCCTTTCAGAAAACCCATAAAATTTCCTGTCTAAAATCTCAGTGTCCTATCTTCAGTGATGCAGAGCTACAATTTTTCATATTTAACACACCGAAAATCAGCTTGGGAAAAGGACTAAAGGAAAGGAACAAACTTTTTAAAAATTGTTTTATTCTTTCTTAGGAGATATTGAAATAATGACAAAAGGTGGTGCAGGAATCTAGGCAGCTGCTAAAATCTGGGCAACAGAAGTTTTCCCCTTACTGCCTGATGGAATCATGATGGAACACCCATAAACTCCCTGGAGGTGGAAGTGCTTGGTGTAGCTGAGCACAGATTTCAGCAGACCTGATCTGGGCTGCAGATTTGGGCACAGAGTGGTTGATGTGGAATTGGCATGCAGTTGTTCATGCCCCATTTTGCTGTCTGTGATATTGTTCTCCACAGAGCATCTCTGACAAGAAACATAAAGTCTAACGTGTCATTTCAGTCCAGCTCTCTGGCCCTTCTGCACTAAAGGCAGCTCTGGAGTTTAGTGTCAGTAGGACCAGGAGTACCATAATTGAACATGAGAAGAGTTTAAAGACTCCCAACCTGTCTTTGAAATGCTTATGACAAAGGAGCTAAACTGTTTACATCTCTTTGTACAAACATGTATTGTCAGATCATCTGGATGACATGATGGGTTATGACAGTTTCAGCAAACAAAATTTTCCCTGATCAATTTGTTGTTTTCTGCAAAGGATTAGATTTGAATGTTTTCTGTCTCTTCCCAAGGACTTCTGCTTAGGACTGAGCCCTGAGTCCTTTGTATCTCATGCCCTACTTTCCAGTGTCCAAATATATAAATGGAGAGAGAGAGTTTTAGATGACATCTGAACTGTTTTAACTTTGGTGGATCCTTACTGGTCTAAAGTTCTTGGATGATTCTTTGTTCTTAACCAGTTCTTTGAGCTTTTGTTTGCTTTTGTAGCACAGTGGGACAACTGGGTCTCATGGCTTAGAGCATGGCAGCAGCAGCAAATGCTTTTCCTGGGTTTTATTTCTTCCCTTATTGCTTCTCCATAATGTGCCTCTCTTATAATGCCTGCCTACATTTTTCTGATCAAATTGGAACTCTGCTCTTTCAGATGGGGATATATAAAAAAAAATTATAGAATTGGGTGTTTACTGTCATTATAGGCTACTAAATGAATTCTTTTGCTTTTTTTCTTTCATGAAATGACTTCCAATCCAGAATATGGTTTCATAAATATTACTAGTGGTAGTTATTCTGAGGATAATAAATTTTCTACCGATTTATTGAAACAAAAAGATATCCATGCTTGCTCCCTGAAGAATGGTGAAGATGTATTCCTAGATCATATGGTTTTAAGGAAGTAAGAATAACTTGAAATTTCAGAACTTCAGAGTCTGAAAATTGGTAGTCCTATAATAGATTTCTTTTCCTGAGTAGATAACCTGTTAGTGTCTTTGTAAGTGGCCCTTAATTTGTGCCACTTACTTATATGTTTAGAATGGTTTTGAAAATGTCAGTGAGAGTGTGTATGAATATGCACTGTTTTCCTCAGATTTAACAGCTTTGACTATTCTGGTTTTGTTAGCTAATATCTTTGTTATTGTAGTTTGCAGTCATTTAAGTGTAGTTGACAAATTCAGGATGCCATTCTTTTGCATATTGCATTGAGCTTTGTCTCATAAAAAGTAGTTGGCTGAGTGCAGATATTAAATAATTCCTCAAAATATCATAAATAATTACTGCTGCATGTGGGGATCACTTAGGGATGTTCATACATGAAATAGTGATTTTCATAAAAGTTTATCATAAATAAATAATTGCAGTAATAGCAATTCCATATGAAGAAATATCAATCATGGTCAGTGTTATTACAGTGTGTTGTGTTCATGCAAGTGGCAGAAGTGCATTACAAATGCTGATTAAGCTGGGAAATAAACTAAGAGGAAAGCACAAAGCTCAGTGTCACTGCAAGCATATTTATGAGAGCTTTTGATTGAATCTTGCCCACTAAGTGCTGCAGGTGAAGTGAGAGGAGCTTCCACCTGTAGAGTTAGAGTGATATTTAATGAATGCATTGGTGTTTTAGTCACTGGAGGTCCAATGAATTTCAGTGTGTTATTCTTTGCAAACCAGAGCTTCCAGGTGTCTCCATGTTGCAGGCCTTGCCAAACCATCATTGAAAAGCTCTTTAAAGAAATGCAGAAAAAAATTCAATGATGGTTTTAAATACATTTTTACTTTCATTGGTTTTTTTTTTCCATACATAAATTTTATTTTCCCTCTTGTGGATAGTTAAAATATCAGATTTGGCAGATTATGTTTTTCTAAGTGCAACAACTTATTTTAGCCACTTTAGAGTTAGAAAGATCCATCATACAACATATGTTCCTCTATGGTACAAATAATATTTGTAAATAGAAAGCATTCTTCAACCTGCTGCCACTGAAAATGGTATAGCTGGCTTCAGCTTCCAGTGAATCTGATTTTTGTCAGGCAGGAGTAAAGGAATAGCCCTTTGTCTCCTGTTCTAAACATTTTATTCCCTGTGCATATCTGATGGACATATGCAGACAGGCTGACAACAGATTTCTTATCTACAGGCCAGCAGAAAAATTAAATAATACAAGTAGGAGTCTAAAGAGGAGTGAGTGTACAATAAAAACTGACAAGCCCTTAAAAAAGAGCTGAAAGAAAAGAGAAGCTCTTTGGTAATCCTGGCCTTTGTTGCCCTACATTTTTTTTTTTTTTTTGATAGAACAAATATTTAAATTAAAACTCCATATAAAATGTTTCGTATTTCTAGAACAAGTGTACTTTTTTCTTCCTCTTATGTGCTCTTTAGAAAAAAATCTGAAGTTTTATTAATGCATTTAAGTATTTTCAACTTCTGGGCTTGCTGTGCAGTAAAGGAAGTATGAGCAACAAAATGGGGATGTGCTTATGTTCAGTTGCTGTTAATTCTGGGACTAGTGACCTTTAATTGGCCTAAGGGTCCATTTGTGTAGATCTTTGCAAGGAGGTGCTTCCTCTGCCTCCTAACTTGACAAATCTGTTTTTAGAGTGTTTTACTTGTGGTGATTATTGCACAATTTTATTCTATTTTTTCTTAGCTAATAGAATACTTTTTTTCCAAATAATAGCTGGTTAAAGCAGTCTTAGAGGAAATAAGTTGCTATATAAGACAAAACATCTACAGAGGTAAAGCATACACTTGTTTCCTGAGGTTTTCCCAGTTTCTGCTCAACTTTCCTTTGCTAGGCATAGGAAAAAAAAGAAAAAAGATAGTTCATGAAGAGATGCCAAAGGATTTCAATAAAGAAATGGCAGATGAGTATCAAAGATGAACTTGTGTCTGCTGTTTTGGATAATTTTGTAGTAGGAACCTAATTAAGCAAAGGCATGTTGGCTGTGGTTTTTAGGCTTATCACATGGGCCAGGTGAAAAGTGACTTAGAAAATATGGACTCACCATCACTTACATTTGTAGTTATTATTTTTGCACAATTTCTCAGAAGTTTCAAGTATGCCATGACCCTTCTTCAGTAAGTTAATTTTTACAACATGTCCAAATCACTGCAATAACACACAGAAAAGGTCATATTTAAACATATGATTGGTGTTTTCATGCTTTGATACTGCCCTGGCTTCCTTTGATAAGAGTTGAAGACATTATCACGAAGCTAAGCAAAAATTGTGTAGGAAATTATTTCATGTTGCTCAGACCTCTGTTTTCTACCATGTACACCCTTGTTCTTCCCAAGAAGAATAAAGAGAAAACATTGTGAGTGACTCAAGAGGCTTTGACTTCTCAGGAATATGGTTAGGGGATGAGCTTCTAGAGCCTGACATTATTCCAGAAATCATTCAGTCTAATCCAAGTCCAGGATTTCATTAAGGGTTTTTATTACCTCTCATTTGTTTGGTCACTATTGAATCTGAACACTATTGAGTCGCCTTTTTTTTTTCCTAGTCCATTTACTGGAATATCCTCAACCATATTTATCCTGCTAATTTTCTCTATCCTCTTGTTTTCTTCTCTGCTTTGCTTTGTAGCAATCCTCTGCTGTTTTCTGCTCCTCTTTTACTCAGAAACACCCTTCTCATTGCCCCAGTCATACATCCTGCTCCTTTCTTGTAAGGAAACCTGTGCTAAGGGCCTACAGAACTTTCTGGATGGTTTGACTCTCTTGGGCAGTGTTAACAATTCTTAACAGGGATTAACAGTTCTATGGACAGGGATTTTCTGCCCTGATGTTTGTATAGTGCTCAGTGTAGTAAGATTTGGAACCATAGTGAGATCCTCACCCTCTGCTGTTTTGCACATGAAAGTGAGCATCCAAATTCCAGTTTACAGCCCAGCCATTTGTTGGTGTTTTAAAGACAATTAAGAAGTTGCAGCCTATTTTAACCAACCACTTCAGCTGCATGCGTGCATTTCTTGCAGTTTGATGTGGAGACCATGTGACAGGTATTTTTGCAAGTTCTTTCTGCTTTCCTATAAATTGGTATTCAATGGTGGATGACTTAAAATGGTCAATGTCTTAAAAAAAAAAATAAAAATAACCCTTTAATGCCATAAGTATATTTGAGGAAATATCCATGTCACTTCCCCATGAGAAGGAGGAATTTTGAGAGATCCCTTAATAGACTGAGAGACAGACTCTTCTGAAGGGCAAGTCGGAGAGGAAGCCTAAACTAAGACTCTGTTTTTCCACTAAGTAAGACATGTTCTTTTTTGGGGATTTTGTTCATTTTTGTTTTGTTTAGTGTTTTGAAAGGCATCCCAGCGAGGTGACAGAGTTTGAGTGGCACAAACACACAACGCTCCCCTTTCCTCATCTTTCCATCCTGCTCACCCAAAAGCTTCCAAGCCTGGCCCCTCATTCCAGAGCAGCCAGAGTTACACGGGATGAGGATGGGTAAGAAGCAGGACAAGGATGAAGCACGACCCTAAAGACTCATGGGGGTGTGCTCAGTGCTGGAATCTTGCCTTTGCGCCCAACAGTGCAATTCCCCAATCTGCAAAGAAAATGAGCAGATTCATCTTGCATTGATTTCTGCAGCCAGGAGACTTTTCTGTCGGGTTCCAATATATTCCAGGTGCTTAATCAATACCAGTGTTAAACTGCCACCCATAACCATTTCCAGGGATATTTTTCTGTGCTTTTCTGACTTTCTCACATAATGCCATATGTGTCTTAGTGGATTAAAAATTGGAAGAATACATGTGTAGATGTTTTTGATGAATAGGATCTTTAGTAGAAATTTAATAACCTCAAATGTAAAATATTGATCTTGTTCTTGCTCTTATAAATTCCTTTAAAACTAAGTTTTTGTGGGTTTTTTGGTTGGTTTTTTTTTGGAGGGTTTATTTTTTAGTTGCAAATACATAGGAAGACAAACACAGTCTTGCTACCTGTAATCTAGCATGTGGCTTGATGCAATACACATTTTTCAGCCCTGAAGGTCAGGAACATGAATGTAATTTATTAGGGAGAGAGAACGTGTCAGGAGGGTGTATTTTTAGAGAGAAATGGAACAACAGGGAGAGAATTCATGACATTTTCAATACCATAGACCTTGTTTAGTGGCTTTGGAAATTAAGTACATTGATGAATTTTGGTAAAGGCATTGACAGAAACATTAAGAAATACTTGAGTAATGTGCGTCACGTATACTATGGAAGCGTTTGATGATGAGCATAAGCTCCTATAAAATTGCTAATAAAATGCAATGTTAAGCAATGCTGTGGTCTGGGCTGCTGCTGCTCCTGATGAGCCATGAGAAGGGATTCTGGTTTATCTGAGGTGCTCTGGTGGATCAAGTCAGCCCTTGAAGCAGTGGAGAGTGCATGCTTTTGTGACAGTATAACAATTACTGCAGGGGCAGTAGGTAAACTTTGCTGCAGTTTGGTTTTTTGGGTTTTTTTTTTGTTTTTTTACTACACCATGGAATAGAACTCTTTCAGGTCTCTGTAGCTGTAGAGCTCTCCTGGCTAAGTCTTACCATCTTTCTAGCAGAATTCTCCATTACCAATGCCCAAAAATGGCTTGCGAGCACCCTTTTATACTTGGCTACTCTGAGGAACTGTTTGATGCTATAGGCACTGCAAGGCTGTTGAGTCTCTTGGGTCTTCAGATTGCCAAACTTTTGGGTTTGAGATGCTTCTTAGTACCATAAATAAATCACCCTTAACATAAACTAGTTTGCGGTTTTGTGTAAAATGAATAAACGATTTAAAAGTTCTAACCATGGAGAACATAATTACAATTTAACGAAGCAAATACTGTTCTTATCTCTTTCTAATCTACTGAAGCTCTGTATCATCTGTCTAATAACCTGTTTGTAATGCAAGAGAAAAGGCTGCTTCTTATAAAAATTCTTAATTTGCCACCAGAGGGGGAAAAATTCCTTTTATAGGCAACCCCACTTGAGGTTCTGTGCCTATTCAAATCTTAATTCCATCAAGAATAATATCTCTAAATCCTAATGTAATTCAGGAGTGGCTTTTTTTAAATCTCTAAGTGTTCACAAATCACGACAATTAGTAAATATTAGAACTGTAATTGTATAGGGAGATAAAGTATTCTTTTTCTACTGTGATCAAAAGTCATATTAGTGTTTCAGTGTACCCAATATGTAATTTATTAATAGAATACCCAGGGTGAAGAGTTGAAGATGAGTTCATTGTGTGTAATATGCAGTGTCTCCAAGAAAATGTTTCTTAAGACCCTTTTGCATCCTGTTTCAGTGTTCGACTACCCTCATGAAGAAAGTTTTCATTTGCTGCAAGAACAGCCCATGATAATGACATTTTCTGAGGTGAGGATTGCCTGGAGTACCCAGCTCCTCTCTCACCCAAGGATCCCATGATGGCACATGTGTAGAATTTATTAAAGAAAAAACAACCAGCAGTGATGGTTCCAGTGCTCTCAGCCAGTGAGCAGCTTCCCTGCCCTGGGTGTCGCTGTGCCACGATTGAAGCTGGCACATCTGCAGTCACACAGTGCTGAGACAGAAATAATGCTTAGAGTTTAAAAAGAGTTATAAAACCCAGGCTGGAGTTAAAGGATGGTGGTGCTTTCTTATGAGCCACAGCACAGGCTGGGTATTCTACCACACTCTGCTGACTGCACCCTGATTTTATTTTTAAAGCCCTCACAGCCTTAGGAAGAGCAAGAGTGAAAACTCTGAGCCAGCCCCACTTTACTGATCCACTTTTATTTCCTGTTTTTTTTTTTTTTTCATTAATGGTAAATGCATGTTACTTTTTTCCATGTCTGCAAATTGATTTTAAATTAGATTTTTTCTCTACCTACAAATTAGAGAAAGTTCCTCTTGCATTGTAACAGAAACTTCATCAGAGTGACAGAACAGTTTAAACTGGGATAGATTTGGGAATCATCTGGTCTAATTCCTGGTCAAAACATTTTCAGTTATGCAGCTGTTGTCAGACATATATGAAATTAAACACTAAAAATAAGTGTATGTATGTTTTTCTTCTATGTTTGACATAAAAATAATTTATAATCCCTAGAATAAAATGAAATAGTCAGCTGCTATAACAGAAAATGTTTTGACCAAGCTTCTGAATTTCAGTCTGATGAATGGAGTGAACAAAGCTCTGAATCTGGGTTTCTGCTGAAAACTGTCTTTTATTTAGATCTGATAAAAATTCTGAAGGTCACTCTTAAGCCCAAAATAGATAGGGTAACTATTAATCTGTTAGAACTAACCCTATCATTATTGCTTTCAACAATAAGAGGGAGGAGGGATTTTAGATTTTTTTTATTGTCATTGTAGATAACTGCTTTCAACTCTCAAGTAAAAGAATAGAAGGAACTGGTTCAGAAAACCTCTTTGTTTAGTTTTTTAATTTTTTTGTCTTTCTATAGTTGAGTTGAAAATTCCTCAGGACGAAAGTGAGTTCCTGTTGTTTTGTTTTGGTTTTGTTTGGTGGGTGGTTTGTTTTTTCTTTCTTTGTAGGTTTTTTTTTTTACTATATGAACTCTGAATATAGATATAATTTATAGAGTACAGAAACTGCAGGCAGAGTAACTCAGGCACATTGTGCTGATGTGGCTACAGATGGCAACTTCTGAAAGCCTTGGGGACATGGGAGAATATTGAATCTAACTTGAAATGCATTTACTCAGACCCTTGTTACAGGGGTTCTGCAGACTGTTTGTAGTTGCTGGTGCTGCTGTCACTTATTTGTGAGAGCACACGGTGCCAGAGGTTGAGGAAGCACAAGGCCTTGCTCTGAGTGAGCAGCTCTCTCCTGGCTGCTCTGTGCAGTAATTGGAGAGAAAACCGCACTGTGCCCATTCTGAGCAGCCTCACTGCCACAGCCCAGTGGCATCTCAGGAGTGGGGGATTTTCAGCTTTGACTCCTTAATGGTGAATGTCTTACCGGTGGTGATGAGGGAAGAATCAATAATGCAGCCACCTGGATTTCAGGTGGGGGTCAGCTGCCAGTGGGTTGCTGTTCTTTGCAGGCTGTCCTTGCAATTATTGCATTGCAAAGTATGAAAAATTCTCATCACAAAGTATGGCATGGGCTTTACCTACTTTATTGGCTTTGTGCTGCTTCACTCACCATTTCCTTCAGGAGTGGTGTTTGCCATTTTTGGGAAACTTCTAGGGCTTAGTGGTTTCAAGCAATATTGTTTAACTGCTTTTGCTATTTTAATTTCAGTATGTATATTCATGAAAATAGGTGCCTAAAAGTGATCACGATTTGGCATCGTATTTTTTTGGATGAAATTCTGAAGTTCTCCAATCGTTTATAACTAAGTACAAGATGTTATTAACTTTTTGGCTTTGTCTTTTCTTGTCTTGCCGCTTACTGTGAAGTATTATGAGATGTGTTGTTGGGACTCATTATTTTTTGTGCTAAACACATGGACAATGAAAGGACAGTCAAATTTTTAACAATTTCATTACTTCCCACATATGTGTCCTTCCTTCCACTTGACCTCCTTTTTATTGGCTTTTTGGGGTTTTTTTTTTTTTGTTTTGGTTTGGTTTTTTTCTGGATAAAAGGCTCTTATTCACATTTACTAAAGTTTTATTTTATTGAAGTTTTTTAGCAGAGAGGAAGATGTTGAAATATTACAGCAGGAAATAATGCATGAATATTACAGTGCCAGTGCCCAAATATATTTTTAAAAATGGAAATGCAGCAACTTCTATACTGAGTTAACCCATGGGTTTCTCTTGACGCTGGCTAACAGGTTAAAAGGTGGCCAAACAACACAGCTGACCTAAGAGTTAACATTTATGAGTTAAAGAAAATGCTATCAGTAGTAGTTCATGCTGGACTTGGAATAAAGGGATTCTATTTTGTACCCTGAAGCATGAGATTTAATTACTCTTACAATCATTGTCTTTGCTTACAAAGCTGCCACTGTTGTTTATCATCAGAAAATTATCCAACCCTCTTAAAAAACAGCTTTAGTATTTGTCTCAATGAACTTTCACAGCAGTAACTCCATAAATTAATTAAACACTGCCTTGGAAATTGGCTCCTTTTTGCAGTGGAAAGTTTAACATGATTTCATAGTAACAGATTTTTCACACTCAGGGAATAAAGTTCAAAAGAAATTGGGTAGTTTAACTATGCCCTTCATTATTTTTTTATACTTTTTTCACAGTTGATAAATTAATTGACCAATTACTTGCATTAAGTGGGCTCCATCCTCCCATACCCCCCTCCTCCCAGCCTCACACATTCTTTATGGTCCAGTTCAGTCCAAATATACAAAAAGTCTATAAATTACAGTAAACTTGTGATCTGTCTTAAGTTGCTGTATTATTGATACCATATTTATGATCTGTCAAAAGTTTGTTCTTCTAAAGCTAAAACTTGAAATTTAACCTTCAATCAAATTCAGCAAATTCACTGAGTTAATTAACATCATCTTAAGCATCTCCTGTTTGCGGATGCTGAAAGTTTCAAGTTGTGTGCTATTTTTATTTGTTTTTTTCGTGTTAGTGTCAATTTCTATTTATGAGACAAAGTGTAGATTATATCTGAGAGCTATTCAGTGTCCCTGATATTAACTGTAATGCATTTTATAAAACATTTTCAGATTAAAGATGTGAGGAGAGGTTAGTATGCGTTTTTGTGAGAGTGAAGTGCATCTCAGTTATAGTTAACTACAATGAAAGAAATTTAGGTGCTGATTAAATTCAGAAAGAGAACTGAAGTCACAACAGAAATGCAAAGAAATGGGTTTCAGCTACCTTGGTTTCTTCATTAAATTCTCCATGTAGTTTGAAATGTACTGGCATAAAAGGGGAGGGGGAGTCACAAGTGCTTGGGGGTTGGATAGAGGAAAGGAACATTCATTCAGATTTATGGTCACTTAATTCAAAATGGTCCCAATGTAAAAAGGCTTAATGTTAAAAAAATGTATGATGTCAAGATGATTATCTTTTGGTATTTAATGCTCCTTATTACTATTATACTTTTATGTCTCTAATGTCTTCTCCAGTGCTTTGAGCTTCATGTTTTTAAATTACCTGGGATTATTGCTAATATAGATTTTCATGGAATTTTGATGACTGTGCACTCAGCGTGGCACTAAGCTTGAAGAGGACCTTCATCTGTCTTACCTATAATTAAATATATACAAAAGACCCTGTGTTCATCTAAAGCAGGTGCTTTACCCCTTCCCAAAATCTAGCATAGCAAAGAGTGTTCTATGCTTGAATGAACAACACAGCTTTTACAAACTTAATTCCCTGAAAAAGCTGCATGCCACTTCTTAGTAAATGCATTCCTGGGTTTGAGGGTGGAAGTATGAAATGGCATGTGGCAGTTTGGGGAGTGAAATCATGGCATTGACAGCCAGTGATCACCTTCCTAGAGGTTCCCTTTTAGCTAAACTGGTTTCCAGAATAACTAATGTGAGCAACAGCTCAGCCACATGTGATACCTGTCAAGAGACAGACAATGTCATGGCTGCTTGCTCTGTTTTTTAGAAATTCCATTTTATTACATTTTTCTTTATTATGTTTTTCTCCAATCAATTTTGTGAGGTGTCTGTTTGCCGTGACAGTGTTGGTTGTCTGTTGATTCCTGGATCTTCTTGTGTGAGTCATCACTTTGTCTGGGCAGCAAGTCTTTGAGGAAATTTGGTTCATTTGTTGTGAATATTCTCTCTGATAACATTTCTCGGTTAATTTATTTTATCAGGAGTCTATAACGTACAATAATCATCCATCTTGGCTGCTAAGTATATAATAATATGTGCATGTGGCCACTGATAATTGCAGCATTACAGGATGCTGAAAAATGCAATTTCACCTAGCCAAGGTTGATATCAGATTATATGGGTTATTCTAGGGCTATTTCCTTTTTCCCATTTATTTTTTCTAAATCACTGTTATTTTTCTTTCAGTGATCTAATGCTATAATTATTGCTTGATTCATAGCTTACTAAAGTCAATAGAAATATCCCTGTCATATTCAGTGGGTAATAGACTTTTTTAGCTTGAATTTGCTTCTTACATGAATACTTTTTTTAAAATACTTTTTCATTCATTCATGCTGCTCAGGCCAAATTTTTTCCTTTTTACCCTTTCTCTCTCAATGGCAGATTGCAGTTCTGATTGGAAACCATATAAAATCCATTGAAAGACTGGTTGTTTTCTTTTGCTTGGGAGACAAAACAAAAAGGAATAGCAAACTTATATCCTTAAAGGAAACAAAGTGTTAGAATTGTAGAAGGAAAACCTGTGTTAACTAAAAAAGTTGGTTTTCAACAAATAAATGTATATATTAATATGATTCATGGTAGATGGATTTTTTCATGGCTTCCAATAAATTTTCTGATCAACTGTTGATGATATGTACTTTATCCATATGTTACATATTTCAACTTATGCAGAGGAACACTTGGTAGCGAAAATATCTCTGGAATTGTTTGCCATGTGATGAAATATGTAAGGTCATGCAGTGTTGTCTCTGTGCAAATGATATTTCTGTTCCTTACAGTATTAGAAATGCAGAATTAAAAAAAAAATGCAGAGTCCGATATGGATTTAGCACTTGTATGTTTGCCATAAGTTGTTTTAGAGCCCAAATATTTATACTTGTGTTACTTTGTGGTTGACAGCTTCTCAAAGAATTGATACCAGCATTTTACCTTGAGTGACACTTTTTTGCCAGCATTCTTTTTGTTTCTTTGAAGGGAATCTAATTGAAATTGCAGTTTGAAACAATATTCAGCTTAGAGTACTTGGTTCTCAGTGTAGCTTGGTAGACAATGTGCTGACTGTAGAAGCTCTTTTGTTTTTCTTTTCGAAAGTATTTTTATGAACTGAAACTTGTCAAAATATTGTTTAAGCAAGGAAAATGCCATGGTAATCTCTCTTTTCTGTATGTGTACTTCAGTTGTGGGTTAAAGCAGAGAGAAGGAAGGTGGAATAAAATAGTCTTCAGATAATGTTTATGTAGGTTTCAGAAATTGTGCTTTGAAGCATCATCTTTGCCATGTTATTCTTTTTATCCTAGAGCTACTTTTTCCCTTACGGGGAATCAGTACTAAAACACATGAGAACGTATTTTATTGTTAATGTGCTGCCTGACAGTTTAACCAAGTGTTTATGTGGTTTTCATACTGATATGAGGAGAGAAACTAGAAATATTTATCTTTCATGTGATAACCAGCAGGGTGTCAAGTTGCTGTGTCTGTCCTGATCCATTCCCTGACTTCAGAACAATATCACCAAACTTGGTTTAGGTATTGAGTTTTTGTCAGTCAGTCCTTAGGCAGGCCTGATGCACATATTTAGGACACCAGTGTTTGGTGTTCACATTATTATTATTTGTCTGTTTTCAGAACATCACTTGTCTTGTACTTGTTGTACTAAGTTCATGACCAAAAACTAAACTGGATGGACAAAAGAATATTTCTAAAAGTATATTTTTAGCTGTAAAGATTCCTGCTTAACTAGAAAGATGTAAGACAGGGGTTTGCCTGAACAACAGTGTCTTATTCTTCTCCTTTAAAAAGCAAACAAAACAAGTTAAAAAAAACTTTAAGCTTTTAATTTCTGGTGTATGCAGAAAAATTATGGCACTATAGTATTTGCTTTGCCTGCTTTATATGTAAAATTTGGTCATGTGTTTCACAAAGTTCAGTTTATAACACTTAATAAATTATTCAGTCATTCTGACTTAACTCGCAGTCATCCACTGTTTTTGCTTTGCCAGTGGTATTAGCTATAATAATTTGATAAGCTGATTGTGCTCTTTCCATGCTTTTCCAATTATAATCATATGCTTCAATTATAAAATAGTAAAAACATAGTAATAGTAATAAGAGAATTTGCTGAAGGAAATCTAAATGAGTATATATAGAAATATCAGAAGGTGGCACCTTTTCTGGTGCTAAAGTATTTTTTTCATTCAAATGATATATTGGTCTTGTAACACGACAGCATTTGTTTTATTTTTAAAGTGATGAAGCAATGGGAAAGTTAGCTTTTGCCATGGTAAAAGCATAACAAATAATCTCTGAAACACAACTGGACAAAATAATGCTGTAAAAGTTCATTTCTTGACACTCTTGGAGCTCATCAATCCAAAGTATTGTTTTCCTTTATTTAAATAACCCTAACTTACAGATTCTTTGCCGCTGTGTAGCTGTAAATCTAATAATGTGATTGAAATTGCTCGATAATCTCCTGTCAGGAGCTTTTCTTCATTGTGTCTGTTATTAAACCCAGCTGTTGATGCTTTTGAACAAACTGATTTCTGAATTAACTCTGCATTGTGTTCTATAATAACGCCACTTCTGAATTATCATGGGCTGCTCCCAATTTACTTTTCGATAATTAAAGGCTGTCTTTATTTCTATCCAAGTTGCCTGTTTTATTTCCCAGAACACAAGGATGTGATTTCATTCATGCTGCTCTAGGGGGTCTGAAGTTGATAATCATTTTTCTACATCTGCCCCCATCAGTGTCATCTTCCAATATCTGATGCTCCAGCATTTTTCCTTGGCTTTACTCATTAGCATTCACAGAGCTGGTGCTATGTTGTGCTAGTCTGCCACAAGCCATTCCCTATTGTTTTCCTGAGAGGTCTGTAGAGGACCTGTGGAATAGTCTCATTCCTGGAATACATTCCTCTTCTTCCTATTACCCTTTGCTCACATAAACTCCTCCTTTCAAAGCTAGGGTTACCGTAAAATCATGCATTACTTTAGTATTTAAATAGATTGTGTATTAATTAATATGAGCATCATTGGGCTCCTTCTAGTGTGACTCATGTGTGGTGCATATACTAATCACTAAATTAAATGTAAGGACTTTAAAATTAAGACCTCAATATAATATATTTTGGATTACTGATTCATGTGGTCCTCATATCTGCAAATAAAAAAAGATATATTTTTTCCTTTAAAAAAAAATGAGAAGAGCCAACCAAACAGAAAAAAACTCCAAACAAGATGGACTTCAAATAAAAATACTGACCTGAGACATGTTTCAGTTTGAGATCATACATAATATTTTGCTTCTTTCTTTCATCAAAACATGTCATTGTTAAATACAATAGGAAGCGTCTCTCACAAAAATTTAGAAAAAATGTATAGGATTTACAGTAAACCCCCATGACAATTTAAAAGAATTATCTTGTTTATCCCCACTAAGGTTCATTTCAGGACATTCTAGGCTCTTAATAGTCTTTTTAAAATTAGTATTGACCTCAATTTGTGAGAGTTGTATATATTTCCCCTTGGCAAGAGCAAGAATTTTAATCTAATCCTACAGCTTTTTCCCTTGCTGACGTAAAATTCTTCTCCATTTGCTAATTGAAATCTTTGTGGACTCTGGTTTTTTTTTTTTCCTTTTTTAAAATTCTTTTGAGGTATTCTTGTGGTAGTTTTCAGTGTAGTAGCAAACCTGAGCAATGGACCTGGCAAACAGTGATCCTCACTTTACTAATAAATAGGATTAATAAAACAGGGTGAAAAGTTGGTGTCCAAGGTGTACCTCTTTGCTCAAAATTGTAGTGGCAAGATCTTCCATGTTGGTGTTGCCTTCACAGAGAAACTGCTTTTACCTACTTGATTTTCAAGGTTGGGCTCAATGATCTCAGAGGTCTTTTCCAATCTAAATGGTTTTGTGATTTCACATAGCTGTGTATGAGTAGGTTAAACCTTTGCACTACTTGCCAGTGGGTTTTCTGTTTACTTCCTTCCTCTTTATATAGGATTTTCCTCTATTATCCCTCAAGAGGCAGCACTGTTAGGATGCTGTGTAAAATTTTCAGACAAGTGCTAAGGCCCTCTTAACAAAAACACGCGTCTTATTTATGATGTGTCAAATTACTGTTCTGAGAGTAGACCTTTTAGGTTGCATTCAGCCTTTAATTTGACTGAATTTAAATAGCATAAAACGCCTTTTAGCTGGAACTTGGCTTGCATATTACGTCTCTCATTTCAATGGAAAACATTCAGATGCAAATACGGTTTGTTTGGACTGAGTACAAATGCCACTATCATGACTGATGAAGGCTTTTGATCACACATCTACAAACTGAAACCTTAAAAAGGAAGAGGCTATTTGGACTGGCATCTGCAGTGCCATGAATTATTTAGTTCCTATTATTCATAAATCTCTTTGAAGAGAAGGCGTGTGAGGTTTTTAAGGAGGAGTAGTCATAGTTGTGTTGCCAGTTTCTATTTATGCTGTGGCTGACTGCATGTGCAAACTCCTTCTGAACTGCAAGGATTGTGCTGAATGGGAAGGAGTTGTGTGGCTGAAGTGATCAGAAATGGTCCTGAAAGGCTTCTTTAGTTTCCTGGGATAACAGTGAGGATGTTCTGTTGTTCCTGTCTGCGTTGGTGGGCTCCAAGAGGTGTGCAAGGCAAGAACATGCCTGCAGTATTTGCTGAGCTATGCACTTCGTTGTTAAGGATCTGGTTGACTCTTGCAGGGCACTTGTTAACAGCCAGAGCTTGTTCTGTACTCATTCACAGAACTACAAATGTCTTTGGGCTGTGCCCTGACAGCCAGGCAAAACCAGCAACACCGCCCTCCTTTTTGCCTTCTTTCGCTCAGTATCTTTTATTGTGCAGTTTTGTGCTACAAACAGGTACCATTCGAAAATATTTCTTCCCTTTCCACTGATGATTGAAGCTAAACACTGGGTGTAAACACTATTTCTGCTCTAAAGGGAGTCTGTGTGCTTGTTTAGCTCAGTGTAATTGTGTAATAATGTTGTCTAGAAGATGCATGTTGGCAGAAATGTCAAGGAACGAGTTAGAAATACCCAATAGTGTTTTGTTTATTTGCCTTGCAGACTAGTTTGGTGTCTGGGGGAGTGAGGGATATGGCGACTATGTGTGTATCCATTTTTGGAATTTGTTTGTTTCTCCAGTAGGATTTCAGACTGTGTTGCTGAGGAATACCTTGAGAAATGATTTGCCTGGCATATGTCCTTTCAGCATATTATAAAATTCACATTGGGGTCAAAGTACAGCGAAGACCCAAACGCAGCTGCTGTACAATTCAGAAATTTACAGAGTTCACAAATTGTTTCTTTACCACAACACATTTGTCATTGTAAGAGTAGTGAGAATAGTGTAACTCCTAAGTCTTAGTCAAGAGGATTACCTGAAGAATCACTCTGACTAGACTTAGACTTTAATTTCTTAAAATTATATTTTTGTGATACTTTTCAAAAGTTTCTCAAAAGCGTTTCATCTTGTCATCTTTCCACATTATCATTTTCCATTTTCAATTGACTGTACACATTTCTTTTTTACCTCTCTGTATTTTAATTTTTCTTGTTGGCTTTGAAGAACTGTTTTTATTTTTTTGATCATCTATAATTTTCAACTTAGCTTAGTGTATTAACTTGCCACCTGTCCTAGACTCAGTTTTTAAAGATCCTGTGCTACATCCAAAATAAAATCCTCATTCTTTTCTTTTTCATTCCACCAAAGCAGCAGAACTTGCAGAATGTTTTTTTTCTCCCTTCATTTGTTTCTAGCAGACACTCAGAAGTTCTTGTTTGGTGCTGCGTTAACAGTGGTGCATGGACCATTGTTGATATGTCTGTTTGCCAGCTGCATATGCTGACTACATTTTCACTATGAATACACAGCCTGCTAAAGATCTTCTCTAATAAATCCTTTTTTTGATGACTCTCTGGCAAAGCTGAGCTGTCCACGAGATGTATCTGCTCTGGTTTTGAGCTGTGGCCAATGTGTACATCTGCTGTAAACATAAATCAGTTCATAAATGACTCTTACCTACAAATAATTTCAGTACAGTGGCAGCATAATGCAAGGAGGAATAGAAATATGTTTAATGATCAGAGCAAATCCAAATGGGCCTCTTGTCAATATTAAAAGTATAATATGTGGAACAATTATAGCTTTTTTTTTTAACTTTAATTTCTAAGGTTTCTAAACAATGTTTGAAATTATGAATTGATACTGTTTTGGGTTTTTTTTCCTCTGTGAAAAGCATAATGGCTGTTTTATGAGTTTTCATATTCTGAATGTGCAGGTATAGGCTTGTAGATTCTGGTATTCATTTATCCATCTCATTGTAATTATTGGCTTGTGTTTCTTTATATAAAAAAGTGGGAATGAAATCTTGAATCTTGAATTTCTTTGATTTGTGAATTTTCAGTTGTATTTTTCATAACTGTGAGAAAATTGTAGCTGAGTAACTGTAGATGAGTGATTGAGCTGAGTAACTCTATTACTTTGTATATTCAGCACACATATACATATAAATTTAAACCTTTAGGATAAGATTAGAACTGTATACAGGAAATGAAGTAGTGTTGGTTTTGGTTTTTTATTATGAGTAATTGATTACTAAGTCAGGTGAAATTTCAGATATGCAATGTAAAATGTTGCCAGGTCATCATAAAGATCAATAGTAAGGATGAAATTTATCTCTGGGCTGTGAATTTCTATAAAAATAATTCCTCATTTACGTGTCTCGCCCAATCTACAAAAGTTCTGCTTATTAAGTCTTGCCAAGGAGGCATCAAATTTGGTATTGGCTGATAAAATGGTGTGGTGTTATGACTCTTCTGTTTCCAGTATTGGAGTCATTTGTTATCAAGGCACATAAAAGGAAACATATACTAGTTATCCTTATTTTTTTGCATGATTATGGGTAGCAGATGATAAATTGCAGTTAAATATTTGAAATTTGGATATGGCATGCAGTCTTAATGTTTTTGGGGTTTTTTCACTTTATTTGTGTTTCTTGAAGTGTTAGGAAAAATAGAAAAAAATAACAGGAAATCACATTGAAAAATGCAAGAGTTTTGATTTTTTTTTCTGTCTTTTTTTTTTATTTTAATGTTGCTTTCCTAATAGCATTTTGATAGAGTTGAGAGATTCACCTTATGTTCTCCATTATCTAAACTGGGATATATACTGTAAATAAATCATATAGAATGCAATATCTTTTCCTACCATGTGTATAAGGTTAAATGACAATGTGTGTGTTTGAAACAGTCATTTGACTGTGGTTAGTACTATTTTGGGGTAAGGGGTTATTTTTTTTATATTTAGGGGTCTGAAAAAATGCAATATTTGATTTGCTAATGGATCTGAAATTCTAATTCTTCAGTTACAGTAGTACTTAGATTTAGGTCATAGATGTCCATTTGAACCTAAGAAAATCCAATTACCTGAGCTCTGCGCTGAGTTTATGATGGTATTTTTTTCATCAGTCTTGTCAGTTATCTAAGTTTGTCTCGTAATATCTGGAAAAGTTAAATGGATAATATTTGGGGAGCACAAAAAATATTATTTTTCTGTTTAAGGTTTTAATTGTCTGCCCTTTAAGACATGTGCTTGTTTCCACATGCTTCAGGCATTGCCCCAGTGTTCCTTAATACATAGATTAACCTTATTAAAAAAGCATTTCATACAGATTATCTGTATGTTTGTATTATAACACTTCTTACACAGAGATATCAATGGCTATAATTTGAAATTTATTTGAAATAAATAAATAGGGACAGTAACCATGCAAAAACCACCAGCTGCCTTTTGATAATCATCTTAGAGCTTTCAGTAGATGATTCAGTTGTAAGCAGAGGTAATATAAGGAGAACCCCAGCTGTTTGTCTGCCTGCATTGCTTCTTGCTCTGGATGGTACAGGGTTTTTTTGGGTTGTTTGTTTGTTTGTTTGTTTTTTGTTTTGGTTGGTTTTTTTGTTTTGTTTTTTATTGTTTTGGGGTTTTGGTTTTTTTTCATTTGCTTGGGTTTGGATTTTCTTGTTGGTTTTGTTTGGTTGGTTTTGTCAGTTTGTTTCATGCAGGTTGCATAGGAGCTTATTTTCAAATACAAGAACCTTGAAACTTTTGTGGTTCATCAGACTTGTGGACTGTGACCAGAAAGGAATGTATATGAGCATAGTAGACCCAGGAAATTTCTATTTGTGATAATGTAACATAGCATATGCTTCATCCATAAGCAAACCTACGTGAGATGTGAACGTCACAGGTTGCTCTTGGATTGGGTAAAATGGACAAGGCATTATTCGAGATGTTTTGTATGTATTGATCTGCAGATGTGAAGAGACAAAACCTCACTGCTTACAGCTGCTTGTGCCCAGTCACAGTCATCTGATGACAGACAAATACTTTGCTAAGTCTTTCCAAGGAGGATCTTTTCCTTTCTCTTTACTCTGGAAACCTGACAAAAACGCAGAAGCGGGACATGTTTGTGTGCATGCACATTCTGTATCACTAACAATTTTCATAGCTTTTTTGAGAGGATGGATGAATGAGTATTAAAGCTTTTGAAATATTTGGTTTAAGTTTTGAAATAACTATGGAAGTGATCTGAGAGCAGAACTGGGCACTTGTATCTCCACCTGACACAAACCAGCTTACAACCTATTGCAGTGCTTAATTCTACTACTCCAGAGTTGTCTTTATACATACTTCTTAAAGCATTCTGTTACCTTGGTAAAATGAAATATAAAAATTGGATTTTCTCTTCTTCATGAGTTGAATTATTGATTTGCAAATGAAATTTCTCTGATGTTTTATGTAAACCTCGCTTATGATAAAATTACTTAGTAGCAACTTGCATTGCTTGTAGGAGTTACATGTCCAGCTGCATTAAAACATGCAAAAAGCTGGCATTTTGGGATGGGCAAATAGTTTTAATTCAATATTTTTAAGAGGGGCCTTTAGGACATGATTATATTCATCTTCTATTTTTACTATCCTGTAATATACTGTGTGATGTGTTTCCAGCTGCTAATGTGAATCAGCTACAGCTGGAATCCTGAACTCTAGTGATGTTTAGATTATAAGATGCTTTGCTGGTCTCCATCATGCCAGTCATAATGAGTTTGAGAACAAAATTACTATATTTATAATCTACTTTTCAGAAAGAAAATGGAGCTGCATGTTTTTCAATATTTTGTGATTAGTACTGCATAATAAATGTTGTTGCATGTCATAATCTAGTCACAGTTTTAAAACTGAGGAAGGCAATGAAGTGCAACTTGGAAAACTTATCTTGAGAAAGTTTAGATTTTTTTTAAGCATACAACAGGTATAATAAATATTTAGGTTTGCAAAGAGGTACATTTAAGAGGTATGCATTCTGTAATTTGCACTCCTGGAAGGTATGAGAAGGGTGAAGGAATTGTACCAGTCTCCTACATGTAATGGTTAGGTTATATAACAGCAAAACAATTTATTGTTGGGAGAGATAGCTGTGCACTGAAAGAGGTGATCTGGAGAGCTTTTGAAGTCCTCATCACCAAAGGCTTAACACTGTATTAGGCAATCTGTTAGGAGGGGTCCAAAGATAAGCCATGATGCTTCAAACCACAGGATGCAGTGGCTGACATCCTCAGAATCCTTCCCATTTGCATTTTTGTCCCCTTTTCAGTTGTAGCTTCAAGATTATTTTATGATTGAGGGAAATTACCTGATGTCATTTTGGAACTTGTGTTGTAGATACAATGATGCAGAGACAGAACACAGAATAAATAGAATAAAAGAAGGTCATGTGTTTGAATTCCATTTAGTTACATACGCATGACTGCACAGTTTTTTAATGGTTAAATACACAAAGAGAGGAAGGCTGATCTAGGAATATATGGATTTTGGTTATATCTGCAAATGCCACCATCTGATATCTTAGGAATCTCCATGATTGTGCAGAACCTATGTATAAAAATTATATCCACTGTAAAATACAAAGGCATAGCAATAAAGGAAAGATCAGAAAATTAGAAGCCAACAAATTTAGATCCCATGTTTTTGTGTCATCTGTTGAGGGCCACTCTTTGAGGGGCAATGTCTTCCTGAGCATCAATGTCTTCCTGAGTTCAGGAGACTCAAATTCCCGCCATGAATTTCAGGTGATGGTGGTGGTTTTTTTCTCCTTCAGTGGCTTTTGGAAAATGCTGGTTCTGAAAAGGAGGATGGGAAGGACTCTGCATTGCAGCACATGTGGGTATCTTTGTTTGAATGGGTCTCTAGTCTGTGAAAGCCCAATAATTTGCATTATTTTCTGGAGGAAATGATCCTGCTAAGGCCTTCTGTCACACAGAGGAGCTTTTCCAGTCAGAGAATCAGAGCTGGCATTTAGGTGACCTAAATGATCAGTGATAATCCGTCTGTTTATCCAAAGGGAAAAAATGCAGTTGTTGTCATCATCATCATCATGCTAAAATGAAAAAGAAAATTCTAAATGTCGGTAGTGCAAAAATAAGTAGTTTTTTTGGTGTTTGTTTTTTTGGTTTTTTTTTTTAAGTAATCTGAATTATATGTTGGATGTGTTGGAGAACTGGGCTGTGTGGTTGTTGTTGTTTCCTCCTACTTTGTGGAGTGGGGAATGTTTATTTATGGTGTTTCTCTGATCGTTTTTCATGATCCTAAAAGATTTTAAGGCTGGAGTAAAAATACAGATTAATAAATGCTTCCATGTGACTGGTGATGTGTTAATTTTTTATTGAAGATAAGAGGACCTCCAGAATTGCTGGAACTGTGGGTTATTGAATTTGAGAGAAAATCAAGGCAATGTACTTCATGAATGTGACTTTGTTGTTTTTTTCTTGAATGAGTATTTATTCATTATAAAAGTTAAATATTTTACTGTTTGTTCCTCTATCTGCAATCTTAGTGCATCCAATAGATGAAATGAGAACAAGACTGACCTCAAACCTTTCACTTTCCTTTTTCTTTCCCCTTATTTTTTGAAATAAAAAGGTTAGCTGGATATCTGGGGGAAACGCTTTTTCCCTTTTTTATTTTATTGAGCTATTGAAGTAATTGGACGGATGTGGTTTTCTCCAAAGACAAAAGACAAAACTCCAAATCGAATAATAAATCACATATAAGAGAAAAATAAAATAAAAGCTATATCAAATCTGTCTAAAAGTGTCTACAAAATTGAACAGTGTAGAGCGGCTGAGTGTGGAGAAAATATTGAACAACTTGTAGCCACCATTTATCAAAGAATGTAATTTAACAATTGTTGGCATACAAAAAGCAAGAAGTCAGAAAGATGTATCACAGAAAATAAAGCACAATATATTATTGATATTTGAGAGCAAGGGTATATTAGGGTTTTTGAAATTTGAATCTAAGTTTTTACATTCAAGCAATGATTTTTTAAAGGATCGCTTCGACAGCACAGCTACAACAGGATTACTTTTCTGATTTAAAAATGCCCTAAAAATATTTGTTCTGTGAAATTTAGCTGTACAGTTTTCCTCCCCTTTCCAGATCTCTCCTAGTGGGACTCCCCTGAGATCCCTGACCTTGGGTTCCTGCTGTTCTTTGATGCCCTCACTCACAGACCTTTCCCTGGTGGCCAATCCTTTTGTTTTACATATGCTGTGACCACAAGAGCCTTGAAAAATACAATACTGTTTAACCTTGCTAGAGAAAATAGAGGAGAATTATTTCTTGGCCTTACCTAGATATCTAGTAACTCTGTCATGCCTTTTAACCTGACTTCTGAAAATATGGTCTTTGTTCCTACTGTAGTGGGTTTGGTTCACTAATTTGAGATTTCCCAGCCAAAGCACCAATTATTGTGGTGGGCTCAGTGCTGGCTAAACACCAGTGCACCCACTAGAATTTATTTACTCATTTCCTGCTGTGAGATAGGACTGGGAGGAAGGCAAAGCAGGGTCAAAACTTTAAAAGGGGATTAAGAAAAGTTTATTAGCAGTACCTAAAAGAAAGAATAATAAGAATCAGAATAAAACCTTTAGAACACTTCTCCTCCCCTCTACAACCTTTTCTTTCCCACTAACAGTGTACAGAAACAATTCAGTCAGTTTATCACTTCTAGAATGGTCTTTTTTTGGTTCACTTAAGGAGAGGAGTTCCTCTTGTCAATTTATGGAGGTTTCTTCACAAGAAAACAGTTCTCTCATGGTTTCAATTTCCACAAGTAACAGCTGCCCAGGTATCTGTAATTGTGAAAAAAACTTTCACAGTTTTCTCACAGCTGTGTTTATGGGCCATGTCAAGTTATGGGGTACTATTTTAAAGATGAGCTGTTCAAGAGCAAACATTTTCTATATCTCTGAGATCATCTTCATCTCTGAGAACAGAGATCTTCTTCTTCTCTCCCTGGGGGCAGAAGGGTCTTCATCACTCTTCTCTCTCCCTCTGTTCAAACTTCTCATGAGATCACAGCTCCTTCAACATCTGCTTACTTTAGCATGGAGGCCTTTGCTCATACCTACAATTGGAACACTTCATCACCCCCTACTTTCAATGAGTTACAGGGAAAAGGAATCTGATGTATCAATTACATTCTTCTCCATCGCTTTCCTAGAGGATTTCAGCCCCAAAATCAAGGCATCTCCTTATCCCTCCTATCTGCAACTTGACTCTTTCTTTGCTGACCTTGGTGTCTTCATGTTGTTCCTCTACATGTTCTCACTCTGACCTTTTCTCTCAACAGAGGGAGGATTGAAGGTCTGCAAATGTTTCTGTACACTGAAAGAGTTAATGTCTTGCCTGGGGCCTGCAGTTTGTTATGTCTGAGATGGGAGCAGGGCCAGCCTTGTAACCTCCTCTCAGGCAGGAAGGAAAAGAGAGCTTCCCAGGATTTTTTCATCTTTAACATAGAGGCATGTCCAGCTTTCTCAGTGGTTTACCAGATTGTCAATTCTCAAAGCTAGTTTCTTATTGGTTTTTTGTCAGACGCAGAGGAAACTGAGAGCAGCTTCTCTTAGAAAGTCACTTCCATGAATGGCACCAATGAATAGCCAGCACACCTGATTTGTTTTTCTTTCTTCTCTGGTCTTTAAAAATTTTCCTTAAGTTCTAAAAAGGTGACAGGTCACAGTTTTCTGTAGTATGCCTTCCTGTCCAGAATAATTTTCCTAAGAAAGACAAGACAGGGTCACTAAAGAAAAGTGCCCTTAAAAATGTTCTTTTTTTTGACAGATGTCCCTGAACACAGGGAAATATCAGATGGCATTCCTTTTTATCCATTTATTGATTGGCTTCTTAATTTAGACAAAGAAAGTATGCCAGACATATACAGCAGATTTTAGGTTATGTTGTGCCCAAAAATAATTACTGGCCAATCCTAAACCATTTGATTTGTATTACAGAAGTCTCAAATCAGTGTCCTGAGATAGTAATATATACATATACTACTTTGAGGTGAGGTAGACTCACTGCCTTGAACAGTTTTTTCTTTTGTCAGGAAGCAAGGAAGTCTAGGTGGGAAAAAAGAGAATGTGTTGTGTGAAATGTGGATAAATCATCTGACTTGCTGAAGATTTAAAGCAAAAGTGGGTTCTTTGACTGTAATGTTGTTTTTTGAAACCTACAGTCTTTTGTCACTGACATGGGGCATTAAAAGCTGAGTTTTCCCATAACTGATGCTCCAGCCAAAATCTCAGCTTCTCAGCTTCCCTTTGCTAAATTTCAGTCTTGATGATGCTCATTCAAAACATTTGTCTATGCTTGTCTTCTATGGCTTTTCATGTAATAACAAGGGGTGGTAAAATTTTTCAAACATAATGTATATAGGTTAAAAATTGTCTTCTTTTTACAGAGCGACAAGGTGAGTAAAAAGGGAAGAGAGAAAAATTCTTTCAACTTTGAAAGAAAGAAAAACTTACCTCAATGATAGCCATGAAAGGGAATTTTCCTTCATGCTAAGTATCAGAAAGATGGAAACAGCTGTAGCTAGTCGCCTTCTGTAGGCAAAATTATATTTTGTAAGACCATTTTCAGCTAATTTGGCTGTTGTGCAGTTTGAACTTTATGAATTGACTTGTAATTGGACCATGCTGTCAATGGAAAAATTTACAAGTATTGAACATGACATTTTTGAGAAGGTTACTGTCATCTAGTCCTCTATTAGTGGGTTTGCAGAGAGTTATAATTGGCCTAACAAGCCTAGTAACCTGTCCTACTTCCAATTATAATGTACAATCTCATTTAATACTTTTCTTTATTTACTGATAGTAATAATTCTCTGTTTAGTGCACATGCTCCAAAATAAAGTTGTCTCATCATGGAATGTGTGTGTTCTTTTAATATACATGCATATGTGCGTCCATACACATAAATTATATCACTTACATATGCATATAACTGTGTGTATATATATTCTGAGGAGTTTAAGTACATATATTTTTTAATATGTGTATTTATATATACAAAAACATTTTTTTATTCTGTTTAATTAAGTACAAAGTCTCCTGTTGCTTTTAAGTTTCTGGTGGGGACAGGGAGATAGTGTTTTCTCCAGACCTTTGTTAAGTTTATGTGATTATTCTGGCTGGAAGTGATAATACATTCGTGATGTAATAGATGTAATTCTTGGGACTGGAACAAAAAGGGGGAAGTGTAATAAAAAGAACAGGTTGATGAACTCAGTGCCTTCATTATCAACTTAGATTTGCATGAAGGCGTAACTGTTCACTTCTTATAAAATTAGAATGGCATCATTAATTTTGTTTACTACGAAAGCAATTTTTAGCACGTGTAAGATTTACGGGCAGTTTGCAGGTGAATACGTCTTGTTAAACAGCCCTACGGAAAGAGTTCTGCAGAAGCATCTGCACCCGTTGTACCTCCCCAAAGCAGAATTTTTTGTGTTGTTTTCACTGCAAGGAGAATGTTGAAAAGTCACAATGGTGAACTTGGAAATAAAGGAGGGATCAGTGAAAAAATCTAAAACAAAAAAGGTAGCTAGGGAACTGATATTTTGATGCATTCATAAAGTTAAAAATTTCAGCTTTTCAACAATGTCTTCATATATGGCAACTTGGTCTTCACTGCTATGCACTACTTGCTCATTTTAGTAAAGACTGACTGGTGAGACACCAGACTAAAAACAAGAAGCAAATCAAGCAGACAAGCCTTTTAGATATAACCAAGAGAAGCAAAGCCACCAGAAAAGGGTTTGGTCTTTCTCCTTTTCTTTCATGTCTTTTGGTCTCAGGCGTAGCTGCCTTTGAATTGTTAATGTAGTTCTACCCTACAAGAAGGGCCAACAGAAGAAGAATTACATATTTTGGGTTTTTTTTTCATGGAGATGCTCTTAATCGAATGTTTTCTCAGAGTGTGCTTGAGAATTTAGAGAGGTTTGGATGGCATCTTTTTGAGTAATTTAATTAATTCCATTAACACAGTGATTCTATTCTAACTTTGGATTCTGAGTAATATTTTATTTCAGCAACATTCTTGGGCCTCAGAAAACAAAGGTTCTGTTTATTTTGGTGATAGTGTGGTTGTTAGTGAAACATTTTAAGCTACAATGTTTGTTTTTGTTACCCTACTGGGCATGAAATACTACCAGCATGAAAGTGTGGATTCAGGATACTCAAGGAAGGCTGTAATGTCTGTCCCTATTTCTGTGAGTTTGAACATTGGTCACTCGTGGTTAAAATATCATCAATTCCTTTTGGGTGGAAGAACAATCCGAAGTTATAGGTTTCAATGAAGAAAAATAGTGATCGTACAGCAGATTATAAATCATTGGAGTATCTGTAGATTAACTGATGCCTATTTGCATTACCTTCACAGAAAAATGATGTTTCAAGAAATATGAGCAAGGGGATGACATAAGATTTAGGTTTGAAGAATGTACTTTTGGCAAGCCAAATTGTGCTTTAAGTTTTAGAATTCACTAATCTGTGTGCATGTGTTCTCACCTACTTGTGACTAATGATCCGTGATTTTTCTGCAATCCTCACTGTGCTTTTTTGAGTGTGTATTCTGGTGTATTTTCCAACCTCTCAATGCAGGGTTTCTGACAGAATCATAGATCTGAACTCTCTCAGAGCACGGCAGTGTCTCTAATAAATAGGTCAAATAATCTTAGAAACGGTGTTTGTTAGCCTTGAATCGATAGTGATGAAGTTTCTCTGTGTTCTTGCTTGCTCAAACTTCTGTCTAATCTATCTTTGTTCTCTTCTTCTTGTGCAATCTTTTCCTTGCTTCCAGTGGCTGCTACAAAGAACAAAGCTAGAGGTGAGTTTCTGCCTGCACCTTTCAATTTGCATTGCATGGTTCTGCAGCCCACGCATTTTCTCCCAAGGTTGTTTCTGCTTCTCCAAACAAAGAAAAATATCTTTAGGTCCTGTGGTATGCCAGATTAGTTCTTTACAATTTTGAATTTAGACCTAAATGCATTGTTTATCAATCAGCACTGCTCATGCTGTATTTTGTTAATTGCTTTAATTTGGGAAGTTTTCAGGAAAAAGATAAAACTAAGTGCATTGTAGTTAGATTTCTGACTTTCATTAAAGTAATGTAGGGATATTGATGGCATTTTAATCGAAATGAAGATATTACATAAAAATGCTCATAAATATGTAAATGTAATTTATATTTTTTTATCTCTAACCATAGTCATAAATATCTGAACAGAGAACAATGAACTCCTAAGTGTCTCCTAAGCATTTCCTTTCTTTTCACACTAGTATAAATGATCATCACTGTTCCTGATAGCATACCAATACATAGAAAGGCATACTATGATATCTGCAGAGATTTATGGCTTCAGAGCAGCAAGGTGATTGCCACAAATCAGTGTGACAAAGAAGGAAACCTTTCAGAACTAATCATGTAAGGTCAGCAGTGCTGTAAACCATTTCCTGAATTTCAACGAAGCATTGATGTAGCAAATGTAACCTGAGGTTTGTATTCTGACTTACAGATACACATAAATCAATGCATACATGTTTACATATACAGATGCATGTGCATTTATATGTATGAGCATATATTTGCATAGAAAATTATGAGAATATGTATTTTACCATCATTTTTATATTATTTCTGGTAAATAAATTTGAGTTGTCTGATAATTAAACATCAGATTTTAAGGCAAAAATCTCTGCTAATTTAGATGTATTTTGGAAGTCAAGATTCACAAGGTTTGCAAAGTTCAATTCCATTCATGGCTTAGCTTGAGGTTGTAGAACAATAATAATAATGAAAGAAAATACAGTTGAGTGTGTTTATGCATTAGAATAATTAAACCAATAATTAAAATACAGCTCAGGTTTGGTTTTTTTTTTAAACCCTTGCATGGCTTTTTGTAAGATGTTTTTCTCAGAAACTTTGCATGCACTGGGTGACATGAATGAGGGGAGTGAACAAAATCAAATTCATCTATTTGCCTATGCATGCTTTAAAATTTGCTTTACTCCTTTCTGTACTGTTATGTATTCAGCTGTGGTGCTGTGTAACAGCGGGTCAAGACTTTGAGACCTTCATAATTAACGAAAAAAGCCCAAACCAAGGCAACATCCACAGAAGGGACTTTTCAGCACAAATGAACACAATCTCATCAGTATTCAGTGATTAGCTGATACTCCCATATATTGCCATTAAAACAGAAATTGCCCTGGAGGCACAGGAATTGTAGGATGAGTCAGAATTACTCACGGGTACCACTCATCTGTGAGCATTAACACACCCTTATTTCAGAAGTGCACATGCATATTGAATGCACAGCTGAAGCTCTCTATCCTGAAAGAGGTTTGACACTGTGATCTGGTTATCTTTAGAGATCTCTTGCTCAGCTGCACAGTGCCTTCAAGAAGTCCTCGGCTTTTCCTTTGGAGCTGAGCAACTCTGTGATGAAAGCACCCAATATCCACAAGGAATTCAGTCCTGCAACAGCTCTGTCTTTTACCAAAAGCATAGGATCTATTTTATGATCTCCTGTGGTGGAAGACATGAAGTAGATGATGCCTTACTGCTTTTCTCATTACTCTGTCTAAGCAGTAAAGAAAGGTCTGTTCCTCCTTTTCAAGTCTAACACTTAACTGGAAAACAGTTCTCTAATACACCACTGGAAACATCAATTCACAACTGAGAGAATTCTCAGGAGGAGTTTCTCTTTTGGCACTTATAATATGAAATCCAGCAGTCCTTTATGTCTTTGCTCTCATGTATGGGTCTTCATCTTTCCTTTCTGAAAGTCTGGAATTTGTGCTGCCATTTTCAGCAACGCACAGTTGACCTCATGCCTACCCTGAGATCTGAGAGTTCCAGAGCCCATTATTAAATGATATTCTGTGGGATCACCTGTCTTTTGTTTGTGCATTGTTAGCATAGCAAAACTCCTGCTGGTCTCCACTTCCCTCCCCCTCCTTGTGGCATTGTCTGTAAGCTGAACAACAGAGCCTTTGCTCTCAAACATTGAATTCAATGCTATTTCCTGAAGTATTTTCTCAGTCTTTGTCAAAGACTGCTTGTATTAAGTGCTGTAAAGCAGCTGTTGAACTCTCTACTTTAGCCTTGCTTTGAGGCACTTAGAATCAATCTAGGTTGGAAGGTCGTCTGGTCTGCAGGTCATTTGGACTGAGCTACCCTGTAAGTAAAACCCATTTAAATCTGTTTGCTCACAGCCTTCCAGTCAAATTGAAGTATCTCAAGGATTTCACAGCTCCAGGATAGATTTTGCACTATGATTGCTTGATTTTACCATGGTTTTCTTGCTTAGACTTTTCATGACCTAGAAGAAGCTGCATGAAGTGGTTTTTTTTGGTTTTTTTGGTTTTTTTTTTTTTTTTTTTTGTGGTA
>JAWWMS010000001.1:5980371-6131125 GCA_035048045.1 Chlorospingus semifuscus | reverse complement strand
TTTTTTTTGTGGTAAATACTTGGATTTTGCACAGGCCAGATCTTCTTAAAGTACTGGAATAGTCTGCCTAGGGAGGTGGTGGAGTCACCATCCCTGGATGTGTTTTAAAAAAGACTGGATGTGACGCTCAGTGCCATGGCTTAGTTGAGGTGTCAAGGAACAGGTTGGACTCCATGATCTTGAAGGTCTCTTCCAACCTGGTGATTTTGTAATTCCTTTCAACTTCTGGGTAGATGCTGCCACAGAATGCTTATGGGCAGAATACTTGGAACATTTCGAGGAAATCTAGTTCAGAAGGGTTTGGAAGGGTGAGCTGGGGGCAAAATGAAACATGAGAAAGGATTTATGGCACTTAATTTGGTGAAGCAGAAACTGAAAATGTCACCTGAAAATCTCAGGCTATCAGAGGTTTTTTTCAGTGCATGAATATCTTAAAGACCATTTCTTAATGCACCAGATGAGATTTGTTTAACTTGATCTCTATAAATGAACATTTCTTCTAGCAGATCACCTGTTTGAAGACTGCCTTGATCTCTTAAGGAGCACTATTGTGACAATTTTGGGACAATATTCTTGCAGATCTCTTCTGGCAGCAGTTAACAGTGGTTTCCATCCTGGGTGGTCTTACCAGATCTGCTAATGATGTGTGAATTTTCAGCCAGCAAGTGGAAGAGAGGACCAAGTGTCTTCATTCAAATGTAATTAGTTGAGAAATGGAGTTCTATGCTCCTCATTTTCACTTCTTTGATACACTTGGTTGCTGGCCAATGAGCATGACCCAGGATGAGGACAAGGACTTAGATCTGTTTTACAGACTCTCTATTCTAATTCCATCAATTTAACCCAGGCCTCATAAGGCCTGTACTGCCCGATTGTCCATCCCATCTTCAAAACAGAGAACAGTATAGCAAATCCCATTCCCTGTTCCTAACCCTAAATGGGATTTTTCAGTGTTTTCCTTGAGATGAATGTTTGCTTGTACATAATCTGTGGCATGTCTCTTATTCCATTGATCTCCACAAGGTACAGATGGTTGATCCTTCTGTAAAATGCCCTCATGTCGAACTGCTTTCCACACCACTGGTCTGGCATCTTGTTGCTGGTCATGAGGATCTTGCTTGTGAATTCCACAAAGGCGGGAATTCCATTCACAGGCACCTTATGTGGATAGTGGTCGGTCAGCCGGGGCAGCTCACAGAACAGGAGCCAGCCATAGCAGTCATCCATGATTGCTCTGTCTTTGTTTTCCCCGTCACAGCCGTCCCGCCATTTTCCCGCCATTCTCCGTGGGCCTTGTGGGACTGTGACCACCTTGGGAGGCGGCCCAACGGCTCTTGCCTCATCCTGGTGGGCCAATCAGCACGTAGGCTTCAGTTTCAAAATTGCGGTTGCTGGCCAATCAGGAGTCTCAGATCTCTGAGGCCATGCCCCCACTTGGCCTAGGCCTCAGGGAACTCTCGCGCGATTTCCGCCATTTTAGTTCCAACCTTCGTGGCGGCAACAGCTCCCGTGAGGGCGCTCTGGTGCCCTCAGCCCACAGAGACCCCTACCTGGCAAAACACATCACATTCTTTGCTGCAGTTCTGCTCGTTGTCTTCATGGGACCCACAGGCAACTTCCAGGTGAGCCTGGAAACACTTTTTTAGTGCTATCAGTCTTTCTTTCTTCTTCAGGTGCACATAGGCTTGAGGCTACGATGCCTCACAGCCTCATTTCCGGCTGTGCGGAAGTGCGCTCTGAGGGCTTCAAGACTCTTCACGGCTTTGTAGTCTGCTTTGATTGGGTTATTTACAGTAAAAACCCACTTACATGAAGAGTGAGGAGTGGCACGGGACACCTTTGACGTTGGGGCACCGATGGCTTCACAACTGGAGGACATGAGGCCTTTGGATTTCAGCATTAGGCCTCTGTCCCAGAGTGTGCCGTGTCCCAAAGCGGACAACGAGCAGTACTGCAGCAGAGAAGGTGACGTGTTTTGCTAGTGTTTAATAACAGTGTCATCTGTTATTAAAAGTTATTGTCAGGTCTGTCCCAAACCTCCTGTAGTTAAGCAATTGGCTTTTAACCCTTCCAAGTATAAATCTGAGTTTCTGATAATTTTGATTGTGGCGATTGTTGTTGTGTTTTGTTTTTTTTTTTCTTTGATGGCACTTTTCATTGTTGTTGAGATGACCATGGCAACTTTTTATAAAGAAAAAAAGAAGATAAAGGCCAGCTTTTATTGCAAGAGGGGAAAGCAAACCCTCCAGGAAGATCTCTTATCATCTGCTTGTTTAGAAGTACAACATTCCTTCCTCTTCCTAAGTCTCCTCTGGCCCACAGATTAGAAATGGTGACACTTCCCAAGAAGATTCCTAAGTCCCCAAAAAGAGATTTCTTGCAGAGGGGAAGTTGTGACTGCTTGAATTTTGCAGGATTCATACCGTCCAATCTTTATAAAAACCTGTTGGATTGGTAGCTATTTCTGACATGCTTCTTTCTCCCATTTTAGCTGTGTATGAAACTCTATTTTTAATTTTTTTCTCGGGGAAATACCATTCATATCATAGTGCCACTGCTTCTCATAGCAAAGTTCTGTTGTAGTACCCACACAATGCTGTATTCTCTTCCAAAAACTGGCGTGAAATCTGTACTTCTGATGGTTCTAGGGGGGGTCCTTTTATTGGGAGATACCGTCAAACTTATTTTTCTATTTTAGTATTACAGTTTTAAGTAGTGTAAGTGCCTTGAACTCTATCTCACTTGCCTCATAAGTTGGGTATTACAGGACTAATTTGGTAGCCTGGTGGATATCCAGGGGATTTTTGAGTTGTGACTCTTTCTTGACTTTTATTGCATCCATATCCCAAAGAACCTCTCTCTATTTTTGAGAACCATGGAAAAACATTTTTGTTCTTTCAGTCATTTCTTCTACAAATTAACAAGTATATTGTTTCTGCCTTACTTTTAAAAGAAGAGACTGATTCTCCTTCAGAAACATAAGATTAAATTTGGCTTTAACAATGCTACTTAAGGCTTACATCTCAGTCTGTAATATAAATCATCATAGCAGTTGATGCACTGTCTAAAAGCATCTTATCCAGGAGGCAAAGATCACTCTGGACTTTATTCACTTGATTTATTTGTTTGTTCTCATTATGTCAATGAAATTGGTATCAGCTTATTTGAGGCTTAAGTCAGGAGGGATCGTGTGAGGAGTGTTGAACCAACATACTCTGTTACTGCCTGGATAGTTGTGCAATTCCTCACGTTGTCTTTTAGTTAAGAATCATTTTTTTTTCACTGGAGTCCACCAGATCTTCATCACTGTTCATGTTCTACCCAGCCATTTTTGATTTTTCTTACATCATATGATATAGTTTATTGTGTATATTCTACATGAGTATATTTGTAAATATGTAGGTAAATAATAGGTTTCATTCATACCAGAGTTTTGACTGAAAACCATGCAAACCAGGAGAAATTGTGTTGGCCAGAACTTGTCAACACAATTGCAAGACCTACAGGGTCTAAACTTACCAGTTTAAGTCCTCTCTTTAGGACATGTAATTAGCTAATTTGCCAAGCATATTTCTCATTCAGAAAATTATCATAGAATTAAGTCAGTAACACAGCAGCTGCCCAGGTAAGGAGCAGGATGAAATCAATGTACACAAAGAGACCCAAAAAATACTATTTTTCTTATTTGCATTATCTTCACAAAGTTCTCAGCTATTCAGTTACTGACACTAGTCAGGAATTGGCTTTGCTGGTGCTTTTTTACTTTTCTTTTTTTTCTTTTTGGTTGAGGAATAGCTAACTCAGGGTATCATCTGCAAAAATGACACTCTGCAACATACGATGGCAAAAGTTGCGAACAAGTGGAAGTGTATAGATGTTGAAAGTGTGAATCCAATATAGAGCCTGGGGAAACTCCATAAATCAGTAGTTTGGAAGAGCATTTATTTATGGTTATAAGCTTTCACCCCTGAGACAAGTAGAAATAAAAACCTGTCATATTCCACCTTTACTACAAGGTCGTTACAACAAGCTTGCCAAGACTGTTGTAGTAGCATAGCGGGATTTGGAACCTGATTGAAATTTATCAGATGTTCTAGTGCTATTGAAGTAGAGGAGCTCTGCTTTGTAAAATCTTATGATGTTTTTATTCAAAGTACAGTTTTGACTTCTAAAGGTAGAATTTTCATATGTCACTTAAAGGTATTAAAAGCACCTTTAGTATTTGTAAGTGATTGTACTTTCAGAGAGAATAACAAAGCCAATGTAGCCTTTATAACCATTCCTTTACTGTCTCTTTGGTATTTCCTCCCCTGTAGTTTAGTCACTGCTTCCAGCTTATAAAGCCTGTGCTTTCCTCCAAGGATTAAATTCTGTCCACTGGTTAAGCTTGTGAGGCTGAAACATACGGATTTCAGTTTTCCTCCATGATTTCTTATGGATGTTAAGGGTCAGAGTTTTCTCATATTCAGCATTTCTGATGAGGAAGAAGGTGGTGATGTAGAACCAAATGTTATGCTTGTCTTTGAAGACAGTCCACAGAGAAACAAAAAGCCAGAAAAGTTTGGAAGTGAAAAAGTTTTGAAAATGGCCATGCTAAGAGTGCATAAGGACTGTGAAGGTTTAAATTTGAAATTGTGTTGGGTCTTGTTGAATGTTTTTTTTTAATATCTTCTTAAATGCAAAATTCGCATTAGATCAAGACTCTAGATTATTTCATGGTTCAGCTTTCCATTAGATAATGTAAGGCATTATAATTATGTCTCAAAAAATCATGCAAATCTACTTAAGTATATCATATGTATGCCATTTGTCCTAGAATTTGGGAGAGAAAGCAGTTGCCTGAGTTCTGGAGGGCTTTTTAGGGAACTCACAAAATACCTTCCTGTCCTTTTTTCTTCCCTACAAACTCCAGCAGTGATGCTCAGGGAGAAAAGCTGGAATCATAATGATGATAATAGTTCTTAACAAAGTTGCTGACTGCTCTTTACTCTTTGTAATTATACTTGTGAAATACTTGGCCCTGACATCTGTAAGATCTTTCCAATATTGAGAGAGCTGAGATTTCCCCATGATTTCATGTGTATGCAGTCAAAATGCTCACCATTGTAGTTCCTGTCAGAATTATTTTGCCATTCAAGTTCCCAAGTCCTGCTACATAATGAGGAGACCAAAAAAATATGAATCAGTTTTTGATTTTTCACATGGAGCAGCTCTGGAAGCAGCAGTTTGACAAGCCTACGTGTCCTCTTATGGCTTTTAATGCATTTTATTCTGTTTTCCAGAACAGATGCAAAGAAACCAGTATTAACATTTGTGATCATATAACACTCACTAAAGTTGCAGGTTATTATGGAATAGAGTTACTCTAACAGCACAGAAATAGCAAAGGAAGGTAGAAAGCCCCTCTGAAAAGAGATTTGTAGGGGCAGGCTATTGTTGTCAACATGTCCTTTTTATTTGAGAGGCATCTACAGTGAGCCAATGTGTCAGTCATTTATTGACTAAATTTTCTTTTTAGTCAGTGCAGAAGAATTTGGGATGGAATAAGGACAATGTCTCTTTTCATGCTTGTGAAGTGCAACACAGCTGTGGGAGAGGGACTCTAGGGAGGATGCTCCATTCTGAGGTGGACCTGGTTATCACTGACTAAAGCATTTTGTCACTTCTTATTCCCCAAGTTTCACATAGGCCACTCTTCCCTCCACAGTGGTTAATACAAATTCTGATTGCCTTTTTTATTTTTTCAATTTGTCTGTGCTCATTTGGGTGTTAAGCATGTGAGACTGTCAAAAGCAGTGTATTAGGAGAGCTTGCCATACTTGAATAGAGCTCTGCTGGAAATGTGGTTGCTTTATTTGCTATTTGAATGGATGTGCTGCTGTAAATCTGGTCATGGTTTTGAGCATTGAGCCCTTATGACTCTCTGCAAAGAATTTCCAAAGGCAGCACATCGCATTTCAGACACATATTGCTGTGTGCTGCCTCAGTTAAGTAATTTGTCAGATTCCAGTCAGACAAAACACTTTGCTTCAGAGTCTAGACTGTTGATTTAGGCACAATCAAAAGGATGTAGTGAGTTCCCAAGATGCTTTCATCATATTTTCTACATCCTGTGGAATTGTTGGGCATGAGTGCCTAATATCTGGCAGTTGGTTGGAGCTGCTGCTCTGAGGCAGGTTGTCAACTTCTTTGGCCTAAATATCTAATTTTCTCAACTTCTGTTGAAGTTTGGGATTTTTTTTTTTCAAAATTTCATATAGGGAAGAGGGATAATAATAATAATTACATCAGGTAATAATACTGAAATACAGGATAAAATATAACAGTTGGTGTACAGGTTAAACCCATGATTTTTATTTTTCTGAAGATATAGACACTTTTTAAAATACAGACTTTTCTTTCAGGCTTGGTTTTGTTCCGTGTGTTTGTATAACAAAAAGAAGTGAAAAAAGCGCTTTAAGTACAAGGAATTTTTTCCCCAAATCATCTTTTGAAAACCAGAGGACTTATAATGATTTTCCACGTTTGGTCAGATCTCAAGATTTGTTCCTTAGATCTCTGTATGGGATCAGATCTTCAGAGAATTTGTTTTACCTTAGTGGTCAGTGAAGCACACAGTGTTTAAATGGCTGAGGATTCACCATCACTGCTGCCATTTGTGGCTTTATGTTAATTCTATCTTGGTTTCTTAGATGAAGCATAAAGGCCTAAATCAGCTAAGACTTTTTCATGTGTGCTGCTATGGTTTCATAGGGATCTCTAGCTCTTTGTAAGTAAGCATTATGCTCAGCATTCCTCTGGAATTCTTTCAATGGCTAATAACTTCAAGGTCCTCCTCACATTTTAATTATGGGCTGCAGATAAAGGAAAGGTAGTGGAGAGCACTTGAGCAGTGTCCTTTGGAGGGATTTTTATTCCTGTGCTGTTCATATGCTACTGTTAAAAAAAGCTGTGATTAGAGATGGTTGTGGGCTGATTTGTGCTGGCCTGTTGACCACAAGGTCTGAAGGATCATTAGAGATAAAGGAGAGAAAAATACTCCATGTTTATTTACCATGCACATTAAATTGTTGATTCTGAGTTAACATCCTCAATCACTACTCACCCTGTTGCAGAGCACCCAACTCCTTCTCTGTTAAGCTGATAGTGGAGTTCATCTCTTATGAAAACTAGCTGGCAACATCACATTGTCTTCATGCATCTTCTCAGCTCATGTAAAAGAACCAGAGCTCTGTTTGGAGAATCACAAATAATTGCAAATTTCAGAAGAAACCTCTGCCCTTTATGTTTTGGAAGCTGTTGCTGGCTCCCAGGAAGCTAAACAGATGAATGTGTTCTTCATAGATTGCTGCAACTCAATGTCAGTACCAGCATCCCAGGAAAGAAAAAAACCTCAGGTTTTCCTTTTTAGGATCCTAATTCTATAATTCTATGAAATCAGATCTGGAAGCTAAATAGATTAACTAATGATAAATAACATGTAATTAAAAAAAAACCACCCAAAACACTGTAAATATTGTATCTTTTCATTTGTTGTTTCAGCATTCTGTTCATTGGCTCCCTAGAGACCTACTAGCTATAAGTCATGATTCCAACTTAGGTTTCTAAGTTTAAAGAATATGATACAAATTTTTAAAATGATGAAACTTGACAAAAATCATTTAAAGGGAAATGAGAAAGAGAATTAAGGAGTAATTAAGTGTAGCTGTCAGGAGAGAGGGAAACACTGGAAAGAAGGCCATGGAAAGAAATAGTCTAGCTGACCTTTGCAGAAGCCAGCAGTAGAGGTTCTTCCTAGGCTTTGCAGGCCCCCATGTATCTTACAGAAGTCAGTGGCAGTTTTCCAAAATCTGGTTTAAAGTATGCAAGCAAAGATAAGGCTACAAACTCCTGATTTGTGTCAGCATCTGTGCACACAGAATGCATCCAACTCGTTTCCCACAGACTCGCTCTTTTGTTAACTGGTACAGAGAGTACTGCAGTCCTTTTCCTTTTGTGAAGGGTGACTCTCCTATCTGTTTGGGTTTTTTTCTAATAGTTACTCTTATTCATATATGCATACATTATATGTGCTGTGTGTGGTGTATCAGGAGAAAAAAGATTTATTTTAGTTGACGAAAAAACAGTTTACATAAGTTTTTCAAAGTAGAAAAACTTTTTTGTGCTTTTTTGTAGTTTCCCTGTCATTGGAAATCCCTTTGTTTCATTACTTAATTTCCTTCAGAAGTAGCTGTTTTCATTTGTCCTGGGGAGCAGTATTTATTTTGTTTATTCATCATTGATTTCTGAAAATGTAAAGTGTGTCAGCTAATGCTTTCCAGATAGAAGCTCAGAAATGAAGGGAGAATATCAATCCCTGCAATAATGTCCATTTGCATTTTAGGAATTTAAAAGTGTGTAACACTAATGAGCTAATAATTCAGTGTTCTTTTCAGATAATGTTATGTACAGAAATGAATAGAATGAATGGGCTTCCCTACCATGGTTGGGCTTCTCTTACAGAATTCAAATTTTGTAATGATTATTGCAATGGACTGCCCATCCCACTCCAACAATAAATATTCCCCAAAGGGCAGACTAGTAAAAATGCTTTTCCAGAGCAGACATAGTAGAATTCCCCTGATCTTTGGCTTTCCTTCTCTTCAAAATCCCAGGAGGAAAAGTGGGCCTTGGAGCTCTGTTGAGCTAAGTTTCCGGGGTTTGGGACACCAGCAGTGATCAAGGTCCAGGATTTCTCCCTAATATCTGATCTAAACCTACTCTCTTTAATTTGAAGCCATTTCCCCTTGTCCTGTCTCTACATGCTCTTGTAAATAATCTTCCTTTATTCACCTGCCATCTTGATCTGATCCAAATATATTCCAAAATATATCCAGTCATTTGTGTACGTTAGTGACAACTATTTTAATAACTTTACTTTTCTAAAAATAAATTGTACTTTCTGTAGTGCTTCTGTGAGGAGCAAAGTGTTATTTCCTGTCACAATTACTCCAAAGAAGATGTCATATCAGTGATTTTGGCTGTAAAGCTGTCAGTTTTACCTGAAAAATGTTCCCATGTTTCCCAAAAGATGCGAGTTTGGTTGAGTTCTTGAAGTACAGTGTTCAAGCCCTTTGGCTATTTCTAAAATGCAGGTTGAACATGAACAGCTATGGAGGTATTCCTGATCATCAAGACCAATCTCTAAAGGTATCACATATTTCCTCCTCTGTTTTAATTCTTCTGAAAAGCTGAGGATTGGTTGGTTTTTGTTTGGTGTTGGTTGGTTGGTTTGATTTCCTTTTGTCTTCCTCCTCAGCTGGTAATTTCATTAGTGAAACTCTGAACCCTTCCCTTACAATGACAGGTGTACTCTTGTAATTTCCAGAAGCAGCATATTCACATAACTTTTTCTTTTGTCAAGATTATCTGTAATTATAAGCATCTTCTCACATGTAATTTTTTATCAGTGTGAATAATAGACATCTGTAATTTTTTCTCCCAGTCATCATTTCAGTAGACAGACAGATATTGTTCAGACTCTTCTATTTCTAGGATGATATTTTTCCAAATGATGTAAATTGCCTGCTGTTGACTGAAGTGAGCAGAAAATTCTCCAGTGTTTTACCTGGGATTCACTGCATCTTTTCTATCCAGCCTTCCTACATTTACCAGAAATAGTTCAACTGTCTTATAACTGCTTCCCTTGAAGCTGCTCCATATTGGTCATTCATACTCATCCAGTGATAAATTAGAAAATGTGTCTTCTTCTTGCTTGGTTGTTCCCAGCTAATGAGATTGTAGGGTATAGCTGAAGTTTCAATTTTTAATCCCCAAGTGCATGGGGATTTTTTCTCATTTCTGTTACTGCAGTCCTAAAGGTTGTCCAGCATTTTCTGTGAGATGTATCAGCCCTCTTCTGTATGAATGATACTTTTAGATTTCACCTCTTCCTGGTCATTTGCAGGGAACAAATTCACTTATCCTTCCCAATCTACACAAGGTGACTTGGTGGTGGATTTGTTAGCTGGAGTTTTTTGGTCAAGACATGGATATTTAGCAAGTGTAATGCTGCTAAGTGGTGGTAAAAAGGCAAGCAGTGAGATACAAAAAAAATCAAACCAATAACAACAACAAAAAAATTTCTGATCTCACATAAATTGTGCCTATGCTACATAGATAATAATTTCCTGATAGGTGGGGTTTTTGCATTTTTCTTACCATAATTTTCTGCTGGTCATTTTTTCATTGACTTTGTAGTCATGTCATTATTCATCTGTATCCTAATTACATTAAATAATTGTGCTCTGTGCCAGCAGAATTGTATTTGGACCAGCTGTGTATCCTTTAAAGACTTTATTGGGCATTTCCTGGTTTTTGCACCATTTTGTGTTTAATTCCTGAAGTGTCTTATGTCTGTCTTCCAGAGCATTCCAGTCTGCTACAGATATTGTAAATCCTAGTCCATGGTTCCTGTTTACTTGTTGGTCACATTCTCTAGATTATCAGTACTTCATTGATGGACTTTAAAATTATTATATATCTTTTTCTCTTTTTCTTTTTTTCCGTTTTCTTTTTATCCCCCTAGGTACTCATGACATAATTTGATATTATAAAAGCTTTCCCTTGGGAATTCTTGGTATTCAGGCATGCTCCTTGTTTTTGCAGTGATCCATGACAGCCAGGCAATTATTTTTTTTTTTCTTTTTGAATATGTGCAGCATCACTCAGTACCAGACTTGCTGCTCCTGTAGAGGCAAAACTTGTTACTCTGTCAGCAGCTTGGGGAGCTCAACACCTGTTCCAGTGACCAGCAGAGATTAACATTTTCTATGTCAGGTCATTTACTTGGCTTGTCAGAGTGCAAGATTATGGCTGAAAGGGTATATTGACCTGAAAACATAAGTTTATGAATTTATGGAACGAAGTATGAGGCATAATATAGTTTTGAGTTTCAGTATAAATGTAACAGAGTCTGTCTGCCTCCCTCATTGGCAGTAAAGAAATCTGTTATGATCCTGACATAGTGTTTCTTCTGATTGGACTGGCTTTAAGATGCTTTCTCCATGCTCGGGGGAGGAAAGAGGTCTTTTAATGTCTTAGAATCTCACTTGAGTTGATATCTCCAGTTACTTCCTGGGAAAGCAGTTTCTCTATCTTCCTGTTCTTTTTCATGAGACAGGGTTGTCCAAACCCTTTCCCTGGATTCTGGTCAAAGCCTTTTACAGAAAAGGCAAAACAAGAATTTGATGTACATGAGGCCAGTGCAAAGGATGATGACAGGAAGGGACTCCTGAAAGGAGGAAGATGGCACTGAATGAAATAGGAAAGGATTTTTAATTAAATGCTTACAGAAATGTTACATATCAATTAAACTAAACCATATTTTTACTGCCCAGCATGTATTGTGATTTGAATTTCATAATTTTTTCTGGTAAGCCATCCCATGGTCTCCCACTGCCAAGGATTTTCTGTGGTTTTTTATTTTTTTCCATTTTCAGTGTTCTGTCACTTGTGTCACTCTAGTATTAAAGCCTTGTGGCTAAAGAGGCCTCTGTAATGGAACTTGCTGTGTTGCTCATGGCAAATTATTTTACAAACACATTGTTTCCCTGTTTCTCTCTGTTTTGTTTCCTTAAGTGTGTGATGTGAGTTTCTATTAGACACAAATTGTGTATCCTGTGGGAGCATAATAGAAAACCACAAATCACCAGTCAGTCTGAAACATTTTGCAGCCATGCTTAAGGTGTGTGTGGGACAAGTGGGGATTGTTAGCAGAGGAACTGCTGTGCTGGAGGAGGGATCTGGGCTGGTGACAGGAGGATGCCAAGACAAGGCTTCTAGACTTGTGCCTTGGGATTGAAATTAGCCATTTAGACTTAAAACCTGTTGAGTTTGTGTTTCAGCCGTTGCTGTTCCCTTACCCACAGCGTGGCAGCGATTAGGCTGTTGGATGCGTTACTGTGTGAAGTTAGATTGTAGCCTGAAATTTCACTGAAATAGGTTTGCTTTTTTTTCCTAAATCAGTGTGAAACTAAGCAGAATTTTTTGGATCTTGAACTCTGTGAGCCTCCAAAATGCACAGATGCTGCCTTAGATACCTTTAGATTCATTCTTGAACAGGAGAGACTGGCAGCTGAGACATACTTAGGCAGCCCAGGAAGCCTAGAAAATTGATATGAAACAGAAACTGAAGAGAAGTAGTACCTCCAACTTATTTTATTTTCCATTGGTTTAAATTTTCTATCAAAAAGTAATGATCACAGTGTTTTCTAGTGGGGATTGACATCTATTTTTCTTAGAATAAAGGGCAAAAATGACATTTGGATTCCAGAAGAAATGTCATTTAGCTGTGTCAAAGAAAGTATCTGGGACTCTAATGACCTACTTTCCTGTTAAGTCTCTAGGCCATTGCTGAAGTTAGGAGCATAGGGAAAATACATTTCATCTTCAAAGACTTCAAGATGAGGTTTATAACTTTCTTAAAGGGAAAAAAAAAAATGAATCCTCTCTCCTGAATTGAGACAGATAACGTTTCAGCCCAAGATGGATATTTGTCCCTGAAGATTTGAAAATTCAACCACCTGCTTTAAATGAGAAGTTAAAAAAAATGCACTGTGTTAAACCAGTGTATTCACTTTGAAAAGAAGGTGAAGATTATATACTTTTACTTCTCTATAGGTCTAAATAAATAGAAAAGGCTTTGGGTAGCACAAATAGCACTGGGACTGAAAAATACTCTCAAATATCCATGGGTCCTAAGGGTAGCGACAGATGAAGTGACTCAGTCATTATATTTTAGAAGTTGTGGCAAGGTGGTGAAGTTCCCACTGGCTGCAAAAAGAAGGAAATATAACCCTCATTTTTAGAAAAAAAAAAGGAAATCTCTATGAGACTTTAATCTGGAAGAGGGTAGTTTTAGATTAGATGTTAGGAGGAAATTCTTTACTGTCAGAGAGAAGCTGAGCATGTTCAAGCCCAGGCTGGATGGGGCTTTGAGCAAGCTGGTCTGATGGAAGGTGTCCTGCCTGTGGCAGGGTTGTTGGAACCAGGTGATCCTTAGGGTTCCTTCCAACCCAAAACATTCTGTGGTATGATTCTATGATATTTGAATTGGGATCAGAACAGCTTTTGAGTATTTGGGGGAAAATTACACTTCATATTTTCCTGACATGTCATATTAAGGCAGGTTGAATATCAAGTGTGTTTCACCGTATTTTTAGCTGAATCTGATGGCTTCCCTACAGACTTTCATCCCTCTGTCTTAGGAAACAATAAAGTGCTCCCAAACACGAGTCCACACGTGTGTCAGGTAACCAAGCAGCTCACAATGACTATGCATGTGGGGGTTTCAGATTGGTTTCCCATCTTCTGGAACAAACCAGATGACAGACTGCTGTGTCCTTATGTGCTTCCAATTTGGATGGGAAAACCTGCACTTGGTTTTGACTGTGCCTGCTAAAAATCCCTGCTCTCACTCCAGCTTGTGGAGTTCAGTGAGACAACCAGAGAGAGATGCTAACTTAGGTGTTGAATCAGAAATAGTGCAGCTAGGGCATAGCTGTGCATCCAAGCAGTCTAGGCACATGGATAGAGGAGCAGCAGATGGCTTCTGGATCTCACTGCCTCAGAGCTGGGAAGAGTTGTTGCATTGTGCCTCATTGGGCCACATAGATATTCCCCATACTTCACTGTTCTGAAGCCCTCCTTGTTTTGAAAGAAGGAAAAGGTTTTTTTTAAAAATTACCTGTCCATGATGGAGGGAATATCAAATTGACATACGATGCTGGATCTTGAATTCTGAAATGCCTTTTTTTGTTCATGAAATTTAGTGCATCACTGCAATCAGTATTTCAAAGCTTTATGGAGCTGCATCACTTGAGGAAGAACTGTGTGGTGAGGGGGAAGTAGATGAGAAGAAAAAAAAATGGAAGGAGGTGGAGAAGACAATTTTATATCACTTTTTCAATATATTCATTTTTGTGTTAGTGGCAATTACTCTTCACAAAATGTTGGATCTGAGTAAAAGGAAAAAGAAAAAAAGGGTAATATTTCTGTCTCCCACTCATTCAATGGCTCTCAAGCCCTCCTGTACATGAACTCCAGCACCTTAGCACACTTGTGTTGGAGCTTCCTGCATAATTCATCATAAAAGAACATGAGGCATTCAGCAGTCAGTGCTCATTCAGAGATGTTCTGCATTACTAGCAGCACTGGTAAATACGCCTGCTCCATACATAATTTATGGTTCTCAGCAGAGATAGTTTTATGCTTCGTAATAGGCTAGCTTTGATCCCTTAAAATTTGTTTGTTCAACTTAGGGGTTGGGTGCAAAACAAAGACTTTAAAATCTCTTTCTTGCATTGCTTGTTTCAACAGTCGTCATTTCCCCATCCCGTTAACAAGGTTGAAATTGTTTCTGACCCACTTTTGGGGAAATGAGCCTTCCTGTAATGGATTTTGTGTGGAAGACTTTTTATTAGACAATTCCCTCCACACACAACTTGAAGCAGAATGAAAATTGGTTTAGAAACCTTAGTATAGCCTATTCTGTGCTTCTGCTTAAAGAATTTATTGTTATTTCTTGTGACCTGTAGGAGGAAAATGTAGATAAACCTTGTGTTCTGTGAATCCCTCTTTTAATGGTGTGATACAGCTAGAGACTATATATAAATGTATAAATGAATATGTTGGAACTCATTGAGACAATTCCATTCTTCAAATTCAGTAAGTTTTTAAGGCAAAAAACAAAACAAAGAGGCAGTTTTAAATGTTTCCATTTCCAGCAATATTTCAAAACAGAATAACAACTAACTATGTATATCTAAATAAAAATTCTCATTTCTCCTCTCTGCATTTTAAAGACTGTAAAGTCTGGGGATTTCTTTAAACAGAGTATCATTAGAATTGATGAATTTCTGTGGCATGTATCAATTTGTCATTTAAGCATTTAAGCAGTTGTTCTTTCATCTTTCTCCTGCTTGATGCAATTTTCCCTGTCCCGTTCGCTGTTTTGTTTGCTTGAGTTTTTTTCCCCGTGATTGCCATACTACAGCCTATTATCATTCTTTGTTTTTAAAAGCCTTCTTCCTACCCAAGCTATTTCAGCTATAAAATTTCAGAATTGCTAAGTGGTTTTCATTTCTTCAGCAAATAGTAAGACCTGCCCTTTGGAAATTTGGTCCCTTTTATACATGTCAAGTTAGGCGTGTTAAAGACTGATTTAAAGTTGCTTGTCACTGTTCAGACTTCTAATCATAAGCTTTTTTCCCCCTCCAGTTACTGATGTTTCAGTCCTTTGCAGGTAGTCTGCCCAAAGGAATGATTTAAATATTCCCTCTATTTGCAGTTCAACTTTTTTTTTAATTTCTTCTTACTAGTCCAGTATTATGACTCTTGCTGCATCAGATTCAAGTTGTGTAGTGACATCTTCAAGGCATAACAAAATTTTAGTCCCTCCCTACTTTCTGCTGTTACATTTTATTGTTTTAAATATTGGTGGGTGGTTTTTTTTTTATTTTTGGTTGGTTGGTTGGTTTGTTGTTGTTTTTGTTTTTTTACATAATGTGGATTCTTGGCTATTTTTAATGATATTAAATGAAGCTTACATATACACCATAAATTCAAGATAGAAAACGGGGTAAAGATTTTTTACCATCCTTTTGTGTTTTCTTCTGTAGTCATGAATCTGTGTGTCATCACAGACCAAAAAAAATTTTTTCTGACTTTTTAGGAATGTGTTTACTTGGATAATGGGCACAGCTTTTCTATCTCATCTTTAATAGCACAGTGACACTAGGAAAGCTACCTTCTACTTTTTACCTCCATTTGCTATTTTAATACTTTTGGCTGACCCATCTGTAATATAAGGGAGAACAGATTAGAAATTTACTTGTCTAAATTTCTTGTCTGGCAGAGCTAGAAAAAGTTGCTTGTAGCAGTGAGGGGGAGTCAGCTTCTCGTTGTATAACTGTTGGAACAGATGTTGTGAGATGTCATGATCTATTTCATTAAATGGCTACAGTTTCTGTAATTTTGGAGCAAAAATTGATTTAATCTCTCTCTTGCAATAGTCCCTGTGTTTGCATTTATTCATGCAGAGTGTGCTGCACGGGCTCCAAGGGCTTTCTGCAATCACTGGGTTTGCCATACATTTTGTTCCAATCTATTGGAACAGAACTTCCCATGTCCAAACAAATGTGATATTGCTTTGGGGAGTGAGAGGGGTTGCTGATTTTGTTGATTTTTTGTTTGTTTGTTTGTTTTTCTTTTCCTTCTTCCCCATGATGCTGACCTTCTGTATATGAAGCCTGAAGCAAGAGTATTTGTAACATCAGTAGTTAGACCAGTCAAAAACAAGTGAGTTTTCTGCATCATTGTGCTAGTTCTCAAACACAGACTGGGATAGAACTTTTGGACTTTTCCTTGCCCTTGTGCCAGCATCTTAGTGCATTTGATGTGGCTTTTGGAACCGAAGAATCAGATTGCAGCAGCATTACAACATACAGTCGTTTCTTTCACATTTTCATTTGTATCCAAAAAAGAAAGTTCTTATGTCTTGCTGCTCTGTGACAAGTTTCATGTTGCTTGGTGTTACATTTTTTTTTTTTTTTAAATTAAAGCTCCAGGTCTCAGAATTGCTGGATTATATTTCTTTTTCCCCAAATGGTGCTGCATAAAAAATTGGAAATATTTATGCAAATCAAAAATCATAATTTTAGTTGTTGGGTTTTCCACCTTATTTTCATCCTTTCTTGGAGCAGATTCATTTGCTTAAAAGATTTTTTTTTCTTGATAGTATTTTTGGATGGAGCTCTTCAACCTATTTTAAAGTAAAGTTAGTAAAAAGAAAATTCTCTTTATGGTCTTGTGCAGGTCTACAAGAACTGTATATAAATGCTTCTTACTGAAAACCTAAGGAGGGTCTAGATCTGTTTGTTTTTTTTTTTATTCCACTCTTATCCCAACACAGTGCTATTAAAAGCTATTTTTACAGAAGGCATCTTCTAAGAACCTGTATATACTCCTAGAAAAGAAGGTTTCTATGCATGAGGAATGAGATACTCTAGCTACAGTGAAGTTATTATTTTGAAATAATTTCCCAGAAGTAGTGGAAATAATGTTAGAGTCTTTCAGTGAAACAGACTCTGCAATGTTGGCTCGTTTGGAGATTGTAACTGTTACCTTGTTTTGGTTTGTTTTTTTCCTGTGAAAACATAGAGCCAGAACTATGTGTAACTGAAAGCTAACCAATTATTCTTGGCCTTTTAAATATGTAAACTCCCTTTTTGAAATATTATTGTGAGTTGTTTCTGTAAGTGAACGTAGTGTAATATTTAGGAGAAGTCTGGCCAAGTTTTGACTCATCTTTTGTAATCCTACTGCATTGTTATTCAGCCCCATGCATCTGTTTGCATATAAGTAGTTCCTGCACACAAGAAATCACAGATAGGTGGCTCAGTAATGATTTTCTTTCTTACAAGCTGATATCAGAGAAGTTCCTCCCAGTCCCCATGAGCTGGGTTGCACTGATTCAGCTGTCTGCCATCCAGCCTGGGACAGCTGAAACCCACTCATTTCACAGATTGAGTTCAGGGTCTGGCCAGCCTGACAGGGCAGTGGAAGCAGCCTTTGGCAAGGGAAATAAGCATCTGCAGGGAAGCAGCAGAGAGATTCTAGACTCTGCTGCTAGTGACAGAGGAAGGTAGATTTATAGATTTACCAATCCAAATCTCTCATACAGGAGGAGCATGCTTGACAAAAGGCTTCAAGGCAATTGCTTTCATGTCTGAAAATAAAAATTCTTAGTGGGACGATGTCTAAATTAGACATGATTTAATTACACATCAAATTAACTGAGAAGATCAACTTTTCTTTTTTGCCTCTGAATTTTTTAGACATGGGTTATTTTACAGCAAGCAACACTTCCAACTTTTGACTCATATTGGCATTACTGTGCTGATAAAATCACGTTCATCATTCTGGGAGAGCTGAAGAATGGGAAGCCCAAAAAATGCTGTAAGAAAGATTTATGAGTGCATGTAATAGCCTGTAATTCCATGGTGCTCAGGAGAACTCGCTCAGGCTTTTTATACAGTGCATGAGAGTAAAAGATGTCTTCACTGCTATCATTCTTTGTGTTCCTTTGATTCTCAGAGTCGAGCAGAAGGAGCAACATCTAAAAGTGAGTAAAACAGCACTTGAAAGCTAGGCTTTTACTAAGGGTTTGGAAAGAATTTGTTATGGATTTTCTGTACCTTCTCGAAGTGGGGGTTACATAACTATTGAAATTAAGATTAAAAAAGGCAATATAATGATCTTGCAGAGGACAGTGAATTTTATTCCACAGCTGCCTGGCCCAAAGGAGAGATATGGAGGATATACACTGGTGATGGAATTTAACTTACCTCAATAATTTAGTTTATATGATTCTTTTTTCTTGTGGTTCTGTGAAAGAAAGTCAGGAAGATCAGTAAAAGTGATGGTAACAGCGTGAATTGGGATATAGTGTGGAGATAGCTGTGCTTGCTCTAGGTCAGAAATGGAGAAACAGAAAAATGAACCCTTGTAGGACTTGTCCTGTGGCCACTTTCCACTGCCTGTTTTGAAGAGAAAACACTAAGAACTGCACTACCATGCTGAAAAGAAAAAAAGGGTCCAAGTGTGACAAATGCCTCGAGCCTCAGTATTGACTGAGAAGGGATTTGAATGATGGGCAAAGTCACCCTTTCTGCTGCTTTGTGTGCTCTGTGCTCAGAGGTGTGGAACTTTGTGCACTCTTTTTAAGCTGTACGGCTTCATCACAGAAAATCCCCACTACATTATCAGCTCCCCTTTCAAAAAAACCATTTTTCATGTCTTTATAATCTTAGCTAACTACTCCACAAGAAAACCAGTTACTCTGCAATGGCTGCAAAGGAGTCTGCATCTGCAAACATGTAGATGTGTGTGGGTATAAAATCTGCAGTAGCAGTGTTAATAAAGCACATTGTGCTCTAAGCACTTGCTCATTTGCTTTGTCAGTGTTCATAAACAAGTGCATGGTCTTGAGAATACAGAAATCTTGATACTCAAAACAAAGGCACTTGGTGAACAGGATCAGTTCTCTTGCCTTCCTCTCATATATGGTGTTTCAAGCAGGGAATCTGATAGCTCTGTGGAAGAATGCCAAGAATGAGGTGCTTTGTGCAAACTGAGAGGAAGAAATTAGTTGAATGTAAGCAGGAAACAAGACATGGAAATATGCATGTTGCATTTTCTTCTCTGTAGGTGTAAAAAACTAACAGAGACCAGCTAGGGGGAAAAAATAAAAATACTTATTTTACTCAAATATAGGACAAGACTGTGCTTGAAAGTTACTAAAATTATGATGCTCATTCTGAAGACCTAAACTCAAGAGTTGTATGTTATGTGTTTTCAAAACTTAACCTTCAAATTCCTAAGTTCAGAAACTCCCATTTAACTTACATCACTCCACTTTGAAACACATTAATTCACTGTAATCCTCTTTTATTTCTTCACCTGAGAAATGAACTCTGCTGTCTGGAAAAAGTCTTGTTCTCTCAATCTGTTCAACAGATGTTAGTCATTGTGTCTCCTCCTGCCCTTCCCTGATATGCAAATATGGTCTTTGACATTTATATTTCCCCAATGGGGAAATATATTTCCCTGCTTAGGGTAGGTGTTGTAACTGTTTAAAAAAAGATTAAAATCTCTATATTAAAGCTAGTATATCAGTTTTGTAAATTTTATCATGCATCCTCCTCTACCATGTAATTTCTCCTGTAAAATACAGGAGGTGAGGTAATGTTAGTGTGACCAGTTACAGAATTTTTGTCTATCCTGCAAATTTTACCAGAGCAGACATTTTATCAAGCATGAAGAGAGTTAAATGTTTTAGGGTTTTTTTCACTTTTCTAGAAGGCAACATTATAATAAGTATCAAATAACCTTTATAATAATTCAGTAAATTATAAAATAAAAGACTTCAAATAAAATATTCTTACAGCCAAGTAAGAAATCTAGTCAACCATTACTGACATGGATTCAATGACCTAGAAGATTACTTTAATGCACATATCAGTTTACTTGCTGATTTCTTACATTTGAGTGGATTTTAAAAAAATATATTACTTTGCAAAACTGTTATTGTTGAGAGCCCTTGTGGGCCACGTATTATAAAATTCACTAATTTTTTATATTAAATCAATTATAGAGTTATTGTAGCCTCTTAGGTTAACCTTTTTAATTTTTTTTTTAAGTTGAACTTAGCTGTACAGATATGAGGGTATTTATATGGAGCTGATTAATTTGATTCTTTGCTTTTTGAATACAATTAATTTAAGTGTGATTCTTCTTCCAGATCTGTAAGGGATTCTTTGTGCAAGAGGGCATACCTAAATATGATTTTAAGGAAGACAAAAAAATTTCCTAAGAAAGATGCAGTTTTCTAATTGAAAGTAATTGATGAATGGAGTTATTTTGTCAGCCTGATGGATAGAAATTAGGCTTTTTTGTTAAAAAAAGATAAAGGCTTCAGCCCAGATGACACTGAAGCTAATGCTAATACTACTTGTGGAAATTCAGAAGTCACTTCTGAGTTCCTGGTTCTGCCACTGACTTCACATAGGTGCCTCTATCGTGTTCCTTTTTGTACTTTCTGAGGAGTCATAAATTAATTGCCTCATGAGAGAGGAATAATGAATGCCTATATCTAAAAATATTTTTCATAAATGCATAGCGTAAAGAAATTGGGATTTTATTTTTTTTTTTTGGCTGATCCCTATTGTTAAACTAAATTATTACCTTTAAGAGCAGTAAGGGCAAGAATTTCAAGCAAATATGATATTTGGGTTGAAGCTTTTTATTCATAGACAAGTGGAAATGACAGACTTCATGTTGAATTCTCACAAATAAAAGGGATCCAAAGGTCAAAATAAAAAAAGAAACACATTCTAGAATAAGAACTTAGAGATTTTGAATGAGAGACTGTTCCTACCACCCACTGCTAAAGTGAGGTCAAGTGATAAAAAAATAAGGTTTCAAAAAGCAGTTGTTTGAGGACAGCTAGAGAATTCAGGAATATAATTTCCTTTAAATTACCACATAATCATAGAAACAGAGAATAGTTTGGGTTCTAAGGGACCTTTAAGTTCATCCTGTTCCAGCCTGGGCAGGGACACCTTTCACTATCCCAGGTTGCTCTAAGCTCCATCCAGCCTGGCCAGGGACATTTCCAGGGATGGGGCATCCACAGCTTCTCTGGGCACCCTGTTCCATATTTTAAATTAAATTTTTAAAAATTTAAATTGTTCATGTCCTAAATTCCCTTAACAGTTTCCATTGTCACAGTCTGTACAATCTGTTAGGGGCACGATGCTGAATGCAACTTGCATTTAGGCGTCTCTGAATTTATATTGGCAGGGAAATAGAAGACCAACATATGAACAGATATTTCTAATTTGTATCTGTGTATTAACCTAAGGTTCAGTAGCACAACAGGGGAAGTTTAGGGGATGTTTTAAAGAGCCCAGGTTTGTGTTTAACTACACGTGAGGAGCATGGCATTTGTAAATAACACTCTTAGAGAGGATTGGAAAAAAATTACAATCATTATACAGCACCACGCTCAGTGAAGCCACAGCAGCTTTTTCCTGTCTCTGCTGCTGCATGGCACACATCCAGGTATCTGCTGCACTAACATTTGCTCCTGGGAGGAGATGAAGAAAAAAGGATCCATAAGGTTTCCATTGGCCTAGACAACTGAAACATCTGCTAGATTCATGAGCAGCTTGCTGGCCTAAGTCAGCAGGGAGAACTGCTGCAGATCAGCACTGCCATATCAATGGATATTTCATAGACCACAGAGAGGAAAAAAGAAAGTCAGGAGAGTAAGTGATTTTATTTCAAAGTACACCCAAGTCTAATGCAGTTTTGCATGGAGTGATATCTAAATTGCACAAAATTAGAGCCACAGTTACAACTGATCTGCATGCAAGACTCATTAGGGAAACAGGTACATGAAAGAATAGCAGGATCCAATCCTAATCTTCTAATATCTGCTAACAGGAACAATTCACCTGGTTCCCAGATGAAATTTGCCAAAAAGCAATCACCTGAGAAAACCTTCCCTTCACTCAGAAGGTTGCACAGAAATACTAATAGTGTTGTTGGAAGGGAAAGGGCCATTCTTTGCTGGGACACAGAGCAGAGAGAAAGAGCAAGTGTTGAGGCAAAAAGGGGAGAGGGCAGAGTGGAAAATCCGTCCTTGTTTGGTGTAAACTGCCTTTGATTTTTGTAGGTCAAGCCTGGCTTCTGATGCCTAAAAGTGTAGTCTGGCCTAAGTAATTTTGTTGTTTATAGTTTGGTGCCACTTAGCCTCAAAAAGGCTGCTAGAATTGTATAAAGCAGTTATTCTCCAGACCAATTCCTGGCCTTATTTTATTGTGTAAACCGAGAGAGGGGAAAGCAACCCATCAAGTCCAAAGTCAGTTTTAAAACTGTTGTTTTGTACTTGAACTTTCTGAGCTTAAACAGAGCTGTGACATCCTCTGCACAAGAAAAAAGTCAAACATCAAAGAAGGTAGATATTGACAGGATGGTGAATTCATCAGGAGTGAAAACTGTGAATATACAGATGATCACAAGTGGAAAACACTTTATTAATCATTCTGACTTTTCCTTTGTGAGAATCAGAACTGCTTTCTTCAGGCAACATTCCCAGCTGGCCAGGATGTGTTTAGGTATTGATCAACACAAGGTCATTAAGGGAAGTGCCTGTTCGGATCAAACTGCATGCACCATATTTCCCACCTTTAAGGCAGGGTTTCTTTTGTGTGTTAAAACACAGCTCTTCAGAATAGTTTTGATATTTATGAAAGAGATTTTTTCAAAAGTATTGAAGTGAGCTTGTCCATATTTAGTTCCATTGACAGAATTCAAAGATCTGACCCCTGTGTATTGATCCCCATTTACTGCTAGGATAGTTTTATCAGTACTACTTACAACTACAGAGTATTTCACTGAAAACCACCAGTGATGATGTAATCAGAACAGAGAAGTCTCTCATCAAAATCTGTTTTCTCCACCTTTGCTCTTTTCTTCATTTACCTTTGAGGATGACATGTCACCTGAAGCAAACCGAGCAGTGAAATGTTGGAAGTCCAGGTAGCAAAGATTTATGTAGTGCACTGGTGCAATGACAGGTGATTCTTATTCATATTTGTTTCCAAACCAGGGGTGGTAAGATCAGGGCTGTGCTAGTCTAAGTAAAATATAATGAAGTAAAAAGAAGAAACAAGCTGGAGTTTATTAGGAATTTTATCATTGTTCTTCGCTCCCCTCTTCTATGTGGGCATATATGTGTAAATATGTACAAGACCTGTTTAGTTCTAATTTTTTAACAAGAGTTAAGCTACTGTGTGGGCAAATACTCAGGCAAACCTAGAACAGTTTTATTTTTCACTTTTGCTCAGCTGTTCAATACAGTGAAAAGTTCAAGCTTCCATTTAAACACAGGAGGTTCCATTTGGTGAGCGAGCTCTTGCTATGTGTGTTTGTAACTAAGAATTAGCAGTGCAGTTAGGGTGCGTTCTGGGGGATTTCTGAATGCGTTCTGAGATCACAAACATTCAAACAACAGCACTACTTGGAGCTGATTTGTGTAGCTGCCTCTTCTCTGTCTTTTAACTTCTCTTTGAATGGCATTTCAGAAGTTGGTGAAACAAAGTTAAAAGTGGAAGGATTTTAAACCTTGCTTGTGTTTTGCTCAGATAGAAAAAGAGGTCAAACAGAGAACAAAGATAAATAGGTATACAATAAGAAAGTCCTTGCCAGGTGGGTTACCTACATGTTGGACTTCAAATACCATAATTTGTCTTTAAGGGTGAAGGAAGGAGGAAAAGTGTATTCCTAGAGAGATGGAAATATATTTTCCTTTATAAAACTTAATAGCTGGAAAGCCTAAGAGAACATTTTCTTCCAATAGATTTACAATTTTTCACAAATGAGAGAAAAGTCATGAAAAGGATTGTAGAAAATTGCGGAGGGAAAAGGTGAATTAAATCTACTGATACATTTTTTTCTTCTTTGTGTAACTATCTTTCAGTGAAATGTTTGATTTGAAAATTTGAAAACCAAAATATTTTGATTTTTGCTGAAGAAAAATTGCTTTGTTTTAATACTGTGTGAAAAGTTAATACTTCTAATTATATCAGTCCATCTTTTCTTCTAGTCAAAATTTTCTTAATTACTTTGGAATTTCTAGTAATTTCCATATTTTTTACACATTACTTATTTGCAATAAGAGTACTGTTTTTCAAAATATATGCCCCTAGCAGTAATGCTAAATTATATTTATATTTACTCTGAAATTACTCTGGGCAATTTGCCCAAAGTATTTCAAACCAGGATTAAAATAGAGGAGAATTGTGGGAAAGGCTGTGGTTGGGTTTCTGAATAATTGGGAGATTAGCAAAGGTGTCTTTGGTATGTATTACAGATTAGGAATAGAAATATGGTGACAGTGAGACCCAGATCCTGAAAGAAATTGAGATGTCTAATTCCTTACTCTTCACGTCAGGACTGGATGCTGTCCTGCTTTTAGAGAAAAATGACTTTTCAATTTGTTAAGGCACAAAGGATTGAGCATAAAGCTTTAAAGTGACAAGTGGCACAAAGCTCTGAACCACATTTACAATTATGAGAACCAGAAAATTCATCAGTTTGTTACAACTTTTGTGGGAAGATAAGGTTCACTTCAATTATATTTGGATTTATAACTTCCTCAGGAATTCAGAGTGCTGGAAAGAATGCCTTTTAATAAATAATAACTGAATAAAATCACTGGATACTCTTCTCCATTTATAAGCAAGTAATACCATGGTGATAGCCTGAAAAGAGTAAAAAATAGTCACTTAGGCAAGGTTCCTAGGAAACAGCAGTGTTTGTGCCTACTTTTTTTTTCCCTATTATCTCTCTCATACTTTTTTCCTGTTTATCGTTGTGGAATAATTTTACTTCAATGTGGGTTTTTTTTCCAATTTATATCTGCAATCTCTTTCACTGTCATATAGTCCAAATTAATTATATTTTGAGTTAACTCTTGGTTTGGAAACATACACCTGCAACACATGGAGTGAAGGAAGCAAGAAGTGGCTTCTTCCTTTTCTAGTTTTGCTGTCAGACATAAATTTCATAGTCTGAAATCAGGGACTGCACTCTTGTCCTTTGCCTTTGCATTATTTTAGTATTGCTGATACATTTAAAAAGGCTCAGTGACCTTGAATGCACAATCTGGGGTTAACAGTTACTCTCTGCATTATTTCTTCTCTCTCTCCTAAACCTGTCATTGTGTAGTAAGTTTCTGCAGTGTTCTCATTAATTCCAGTATTCTCTGCAAGAGGTTTTGTTACTGGAGTATGTAACATTTATTGGAAGACATGATTTTGTTTGGTTTGCTTCTTTTTTTAAGTGATGTTTCTTCAGTGAGCAAACAACTTAAACTCAGCTGCATAACTGTATAAACTCAAAAAGTATTTACCATCCAGATATAGAACTAAATTACTGTTACTTAAAACAGCAAGTTCAGAAAGGTGAATTCATCCAGTCAAGGACTATGTGTATCAAATAATGCTCAGGCAATCTTTTGTTCTTTAAAAATGCTGTATGAGTGCAGTTTAACATGCAGGCACATGGCTGTATTTTCTTTTAGAATAGAGCAAAGCAGGTAGTTATGCATCAGGAGTTAAACTGCCTTTTTTATCTGTTATTGATGTTTTTACCACACTCCTAAGGACTGTTCTAAAAAAAAAATTAAAAATAGTAAAGGCAACAACTTGCATAGTTTCTTCCTTCAGAATTTCCAGGACATGAACCTTCAATCTGGTCTCCATGCTGACAAAATAGAGAAGCAGATTCATTCCCTTTGCAAAGTCAGAAAAAGCCCACAGTTGCACAGAAATGCAGATCTCTGTTTATTCCTGCTGAAATGCAATTCACAATGTCATTGCTCTTTAAATTAGGTAAAGACAAGCTAATAACACTTTGTCTCCTTGGAGAGATGTTTGCATTATTTCATATATAAATTAAGTGACAAAGCCAGAAAAGTGATTCAGTATATTAGATATTTCATCATAATGGGTTTTTTCCCCTAATGTTTTAGTTTCTTTACGAAGAAAGAAGGCAAAAATTAATCTAGTTTCCCTACAGATGTAAGCTGCTATTTGAAATAGTAAGATGCTTTCTCTCCCATCCAAATATTTATTTTTAGGGTCTGGTCCTGTTAACATCAATATTAAAAATCAGACTGTTTTTAAATTAATTTGCTCAAGTTTGGGCTTTTTTTTTTAAATTTCCTCTGCTAATCCTTTGCATTTTATGGGCTCTGGTTTTGGTTGACACCATGCTATAGAGGTACCAAATAAAAAGCCCATGGCCTTGTGGTTCATGCAAGACTGAAAAGGATAAATGTCTGCTATAAAACTCTAGACTCTGCTTTTTCCCTCTTACATGCTGATAAACTTAATTTACCTCATGGGGACACTGGTCTGCCAGGCTCTCAAGAGTAGAACCAATGTGGCAAAACATTGATCATTCACTGCTGTCCCTCTCACCTCTTTTCCAGGCCATACTCTTTAACTAAAACCTTTTCTTTTTCTGCCTTTTTGATACAGAGTGGCAAAGCTTGCTGCCCTGATAATGTGAAATGCTCTTAATTTATGACGTAACTGCTTACAAAAAAAGACCTTTGCAGAAACAAAACTAAAGAGAGAATTATGTTTTCTCAGTGCTTACAGCCACCTAGTCACATTTATAATTAGCCTGGTAAATTGATTAGAGTGTATCACCTCAGCATCAAGTGGGAGTGTTAAACTCATTAAAGAGCTTTCATTGTAATTGCAAAAAGTTAAAAAAAAACAAAACAAAATAACAACAAAAAGCAAAAGCAAAGCCACAAAACCAAGCACAAAACTTAACCCAAGCATAAACAAAAAAACATGAGATGAACTCACATGATTAATGTTTACAAACTGGACCAAATAATGATAATTATTCAACATAGACTTGACACATACTGAAATAAAAATCAGTGCTAAATGTAAAAACAGTTTAGCCATGATTTCTGGGTGGGGAAAAAAAAAAAACCTTTCTTGACAGGGAACAGCTTGTGGCTAATGAGATATGAGAACTGGTCCTCCACAAAGCATTGCAGAAACAACCTGTGGTAGAATATATTCAAACATAGCTCCATCTAGTCCAAAAAGTTGAAATAATATTGCTGGCAAAGCTTCTAAAATGAGCAGAGGGGCTGGGATACAACATGATGACAATGATTTCTTGATGCAGCCTCCTTTCTGCAGTAATATCACTACTTGTTGTAGTTTACCTTTGCATAACCTTGTAGTTTTTTCCTTTTCAGATGCAAGGGAATTATTAATGTGGGCCACCAGTATTTTTTTTTTAAATCTTTATTAGTGTATTCCATATAGACAGTAAAATTTGTTGGTCCTCCCTCTAGATTAGATTTTGGAACAGAATGTAATTTTACATACTGTAGTGAATATATATATATTTATGTGTTTGATTGACCTACTGGTGAAGGTTAGGAATGTCGTTCATTCCCAGCCATGTTTTGGGAGGATAACAAGTAAGCTGGATGGGTAGCCCTGTCTTTAGGATGGTCAGCATCTCTGTCATATCCATTATCTCAATTATACCTGTCAATTAGTTCATAGTTAAGTAGGAAGTAAATTCTACTGAACTTGCCTAAAAAGCTGTGTTCAGTGCAGTGAAGAAAACTGGAAGGGTGTGTGAGGAAAAATGCCAGCCCCATGGTAAACATTTAGCCACACCTGGGTCTGACCAGGGGGCCAAGGGACTCTTGTGTGTAAACAAGAATATCAAAACTGGCAGAAAAGTGGCATCCCCTTTGGATTTCTGCCTGCTGTGACTGCGGCAGGGGGGCTTCCAGGTCTGGGCTGCACACTTCAGAAAGAAGAGGACACATGGAAGAGGGCACACAGAGGCACAGACTAATTAAAGGATTAGAAAAATGAGATTTCTGCAGAAAGACTTAAGAGCTCAATTTATTTAGATTATCCAAAAGAAGGTTAATGGGTGATAGGATCACAGTCTCTAAGTACCTACAAGAGAAATTTGATAAGAGAGGGCTCTTCAGAGCAGGGTAAAAAATACAAGAGCTTGTGGAAGCTGGGTGCTACAGCAAGGCAAATGCAGAGCAGAAGTAGATTTTGTGGTTTTGTTTGAACAGTGCTGATTGTTACTCTCTGAAATAAGTTACTGAAGAGGCCACTAAATTTTCCACTACTGGACTTGTTAAGTCAAGACAGAATACTTTTTTGTTAGGAGACATTAACAGAAACAAGGCCTCTGCCACAAAATAGTCAGATGCTCAAAAACCAGAAGGACTCTCCAGTAGCATAACCCACTTCTTTCACACTTTTACTGCAGTAAAAGGGCAGGATGGTGATGCTTGCTTTAGTGTTCACCTGTTTCATATAGGGCTTTACATCTTCTCCTGTCCTTCCAGCCCTACTTCAGTATCCCAAGTCAGATGCAAACAGTAATCTCATAAGTTTTTCTTTGTCTTAGTTCTACCATCACTTGCTAATATTTTTTCTCTTCATTAAGAGGAGTGCAACATCCATTCATTTGGACTTGCTTTATATAGTTTTCTCTGTCCTGCAAAGGCTCCTTTCTTTCTACTCAGGCTACTTTCCATATTAAATTTTCTCTCATTTTCTCTGTACCTCTTTCTCCAGTCCAAGCTTCCCATGAAGCTCTGTGCATCTTCTCCACAACCATATGGATTCTCTATTGGCAAGAGATACAATGAAAGTTTTTGTCTTATTTTTATATTCTAAATTAATTCGTGTTTCCAAGTAATCAGCAATCACTAGGTTGGTCAGAGAAAGGAAAATTCTTCTGACCTATTCAGGTTATGGCATCTACAGTTTCCATTTACATGGTTGATCAGAATAGTTTACTTCTGGACCAGAGATGAGTCTGTGACTTGGCAGTCATTAACAAATGATGGAGTGCACGTACACTGACACCTTCATGATCAGAGCTGTAATATCAGACAGAGAACACAGGATAATTATGGGGAGATCTCCTCATCTGTGTTAATAGGGTCCTGAATCATTACAGCAGGTTCTTTATTAAACTACCTCCCATTCCACTTCTTTCATGTAAGTGACAGATTTCACTGTGCTGATCTCTGGCACTGGGTTCTGTTTAATGCTTCTTGTAGGCAAAAAGTGGTTTAGCCCACATAGCCTCCTATTCACAGCTCATACTTTAGAAGGTTATTCCTTTGGTAAGTTGCCTGTAATTTAGTGGAAGTAATAACAGGCTGTGTGCATTTTTCTGGATTTAAAAATTCCAATTTAAATGATAAGCAATTTATGCAATATCTTGAAGTTCCTTGACACATTGGAATTGAAAGAGGAGAAGTGGAAGGAAATTACAAATCTTTTCTGTTTTCTTTTTTTTTCATTCTTGTTTATGATTTTTTTCTCATCATATATTTCTCAATGTGTGGTTTTCAAGAAGCAGGGTTTGATTAATGAAGTGTCAGATACAGAGGATGTCATGAGAATTTTGGCATTTATTATTTGCATCATTTAAATTAGCTATGGTATTTTTAGTATTCCTATTTTTTTTTTTACTATATCTGATATCCTGTTGATAGTAAATACCCTCTTAGGGTAAATATCAGTACATGGTAAATCTTGATCATTAGACAGCTGTAGTTTATATTTATACAAAAATTATACCAGTTATTCAGATCTGCATTTTGATGAAAATGTGTTATTTATTTCACTGATGTGGGTGATTTTGTTCCATGTCTAAGGCCATCAGGATTATTTTATGTAGGGAAATCAAAATCTGGCTAGGATTCTGGTTTGTGCAATATCAGTAGGTCAAATAGAAGTTCAGTTGTTAATCTTTTATTTAGTACTTCCTTACTCTGGTCATCTGCAAACCTGTATCCTAGGTAATAGATTTTCATATTTTCATGCTTTTGTATAAAGGACATGCCTCAGTTTAACTTACTTGGGAACAAATCCGATAAGAGCCACTAAAATAGAATTTTCCTCTGAAGGTTTTATGATTTTGTATTGTATCATTAATGGATATTGTATATATTATTTCCTTGATGTGCTTGTGACACATCTATGAGCTTGTTCCCTCCTGTAGGACTGTAGAGAGGTTTTTAATTTCTGACACATCCCACTTGAGTGTCAATCTTGGCATCACACTTCTTATGCAAGCATCTCTACCTACTCTTCAGTGCTTCTTTTAATAGAATCTCTGTAAAAGCAGGAGAAGAAAGAAGCATATATTTCACTTGGAGTATTAGGTTGTCTTTCTTTTGCATTGTACCCTCAAATAAATAATACATCTCCTAGTTAACAATCATATGTTCAATAAAGTGTCTTGCTTTGATGATTATTGATTATTTTTTTTCTTTCCTCACCCATGTTAAAAACCACTTCCATTTTTTTCTGTGCACCCTTCTTGCAGTCCTTTTTTGTCAGAATGTGTTGTGCTGTTTGACAAGGGGCATGCTATAACACTACCTAAACACTAAGCCATTGGCAATGCTTGTGATTCAAGAACCTGACTGCTACTGCTCCTCCATTGTGAAGAGGCATTTGGAAACCTTCCCAGTGACTTTTCAGCAAGCACTTAATGTGATTGATAATGCTCTGGGATAGAATCACAGATGTGAAAGAGACCTACTACATCACCTCTTCCATTTTCATATGAGATCTGGTTATATTCCCCCAACAGAGCATGCATCAAGTGTTAGATTCACACTACATTTGTTCTCCAACAACTTTCCAAACCTGACACAGAAAGAATCATCCTGAGAGACCTTTAAAATGTATAAAAAAGAAACAGAGAGTCAAGGTTGCCCCATCCCTCTCTGTTAAAAACTCTGTGGATTTTTATGTTATGTTTTCAGCAATGATTTAACTGTATTGCCTGCACTGAGTTGTCTTTGGTATGCCTGAGGAGACAAAAATGCTGAGTATTTCTTTGGAATTAAATAGTATGACTCACAGAGGAGGACAAAGAAGGGGGGAAACCCTTATTTTGTAATTCATCCAGCTGTTTCTTGGTTATAGGGAATATATTGTAAATGCAGTTTTAAAATATTTATTGTACTACCTTTCTTTGGTCAGACTAGATCACATTGAATTCCAGGTCTATCATCTGTGGGAAGCTGCTGCAATAAATTCAATACTGCAACTTAATTTTTTTTTTCCTCTTCCTTTCTGCATCCCTTCCCCCCCTCCTCAGGCAGCCAAGGGCAGTTCCCACTCACACAGAACGTCACAGTTGTTGAAGGTGGAACAGCAAATTTGACCTGCAGGGTCGATCAAAATGATAACACCTCCCTCCAGTGGTCAAATCCAGCTCAACAGACGCTGTACTTCGATGACAAGAAAGGTAAATTGTTTCCTGAACTCATGCTTCTGCACTGTTTTTTTATAGGAAAGAAATGTTTAAAACTATTTCTCTTTAATACTCTGATGTGAATGCATTTCCCATATATTCTAGGAATTGATATCTTCCATTTTAATTATTATGTGATTTTTTATTTTTTTGACGGGCGTTCACTGAAATACTCTCTTGCACATTATATTATATTTAAATTATTAAAGAAAAAGAATAGGATTTGAAAGGCTTATTTTAAGATAATTTGCATTGAAAGGCTTATTTGAAGATAATTTTGCATTGTTGAAAAATATATTGGAAGAGCATTTCTAAGTGGCAAGAGAAGTAGTAGCCCATAAAACTTGTGACTCTTTTTTATTAGTGTGCATGCATAAATATTCTATATATTTTTACATTTATGTGTATAATCCCACAGTTTGCCACTAGTGTACAGCAGCATGGTTGCTGGTGCAATGCACAGTTGCTGTGGTAGCTGTTCTTAACAGCTAAAAAAAAATGCTGGGGTTTTGTGTCCAGATGTTTCCAATGTTTCCATGCACAGATATTTTTACATTTAAGTTAAATTAGTGAAGAACAAAAGACCAGAAAACATCTATTCCTTACAAAAATAAGGACATTATTTTGAAGTACTACATATTTGGAGACATTGAATTGAACTGAAAAGGCATTGCATTTTACATAATAGAATGTTAATGTCAGGATTGCAGTACATTCTATAAGGAAATTAAAGTTAGGAGTAATAAATTCATCACTTGGCTTTAAAAAATGTAAAAGCTTTGGTGTTGATTTCAGTACTACAAAAGTTCAACAGTTAATTCTGGTGCTTGAATTTATTTTGATAGGTGTTACATACTCTAGAACATATTTTAACAAGAGCAGTTATTACTCTGCTCAAAATTAAAGAACTGCTGTCCAAATGCTTTGCTGAATGATTACAAGAGTTTAAAATACCTTGTAGGACTAAAAACGCTTTGTGGGTCTGTGCACTTCAATAAAAGAGAATCTAAAACCTGTCATTTTATACCTGCAGAAGCTGCAATCAAAATATGTTTTTTTACTATTAATATAATAGCTGAATAGAATCTCTTGATGGTGTTGAAGTGGTTCCTTTCTCTTTTATCTAATTTCCTGTAGCGTGTAATCATTTGATTTGCAATTTCTTTGAAATCATGAGTACCTTTTGAATGTAGGATTGAAGATGAGAGGTTTCATAAGGTGCAAACTTTCCAGCTGTAAGTCCTGTGCTGTCACCTTTGCCCACATGCACCCCTTCATTTTAGCTGTAGTCATTAAGGATGGGTAAGTAATGTCTGCAAAACTAAAAGAAGAGGCACCTTGTCTGTTGATAGGGCACATCATACTCAGAAAATCTATATCTTTTATAAAATAAGTGACATTTTAAAGGATGCTAAGAAAAAGGACTGAGGTGCTGAGAAAGAGCACTGCAGATACTTTGAAATCACATGCACCCCTTCATTTTAGCTGTAATCATTAGTGATTTGGGGTGGGTAAGTAATGTCTGCAAAACTAAAAGAAGAGGCACCTTGTCTGTTGATAGGGCACATCAATACTCAGAAAATCTATATCTTTTATAAAATAAGTGGCATTTTAAAGGATGCTGAGAAAGACGTGCAAGGACTGCAAATGCATGAATTTAAGCAGTGTAGCCATTTTGGTGTGAATTGAATTTTCTGTGTGCTTTAGCAAAATCTCTACTTTTACAACAAATAATTGAAGTTTGTATTAGTTTTGAATTTAATGAATTAAAGCAACAGTATTTGAATGGCATGCAGAGTAGTAAGTACTAGAAGCAATTTATATTCCCCACAGGAGATGTCCAGAGCTCAAGTGTGTGAATTTAAGGGACCACAGTCTTTATTGAACTTTTAGCTTGTCCCAAGACTTGAAGGAATATTTGATGATTAATTTTATGGAGGAATTACTCTGCATCTATTACACATGGAAATGTCTTCATGTGGTGAAGAAAAACTTCATATCCTTTAGCTGGAGATATTAAGTCTTATGTCAGCAGAGGTTTGCACTCTGTGTGATATTTCCAATCTCAAGTATTCTGTCCAATTCCTGCATGGAAAACATTCTGCCACTTCTGAGAGGGAAGCTACAGCTTTCACTGGCAATTTTTCCTGTTTCTATGTGTATGGGTTCTTATAAGAAAGAAATATATTTCCTTCACGTTCTTTTGATGGTTGCATTATTGAGCCAAAATGGAAAGAGATATTTATTAGTGGTTTTGTCAGGAAATGATGGCAAGTGAAACTGTATAGGCTTCCCCTTATTTTCTTTCCTTGTTTCCTACTTCTCCCAGCCAGGCATACAATTTGGCTATAAAAAAGCAGCTTTCTACTAGAACCAGTCATTGCATGTAATTTATTGACAGCAGTGCCTCTGCCAGAGTCTGTTCAAACCTGTCTCTTATTGTTAGCCAAAACCAACCTCCAGGTCTTACTTGTCCTTTCAACACCATGAACATTGCTTTTTAATAGCTGTGTTTCTCAAACCCTGAAAATTAATGGAAGCTTGAATAGCTGTAGAGTTATGTTCTGTTGGAAAACAGAAGCTTAGACAAGCAGCATCACCAGCAGCCTTTCATCACCATCAGAGCTGAGTAACTCTTGAGTGTTGCCATGTTCAGAAATAAATCAAATTTGCTTACTTCGAACTTTACTTCCTCTCAATAGGTTATTTTCTATTTATGTGGCTGGCACATGTAGGAGTGAGAGTGTATTTCTTTCGTGTCTGGAAGCATAAAACAAATTCAAGAAACCTTTTTTTTTGATAGCTATATATTTTAATAATTATGAGAGAGTCAAATAGTAAAATGAAGGAATGAATGTAAGTGTCAAAAGAGGGTTGAGAGTCCAACAGAATGTGAGAGAGATGAGAGCTGAGAGTATATATAATAATTAAGGTTAGAAAAAGCCTTTAATATCTCATCAAGTCCAACCATAGACCTTAGGACCACCACCATACGGCAGAACAGGTGCCAAAAATAGAGGAAATTTTCCATGCAGTGAAAAACTCCCTTGCTGGATTGTCCTTGGCAAGACCCCTTCCATGCTCCTGCTCCTTTCTCAAGCAAGTGGGTTCCCATCTTGCAAAGCCGTTTTCTGACAAAAACAGAACTTCTGGTGAAAAAGAAAAAAACAGTCAGTCACCTGGAAGAAATATGACCTTCAAATTCCTGTGCCTTTCCACAAGGGGTTAATTATTAGTCTCTATTAGTCTATGACACATATATTATAAAAATCACACTCATGTAATTTTGCATTCTTCTGAACAGTGATGCAATCATTGACATTGAAGTTAGGAGTCATTCTTCCTTTTCTGTTCTAGATATTCTAAAGTACAGAAGTGCAATGAGCCAGACACATTAGTACCAAAACCACATTATTAAAATTACTCTTCTGCTTCCCCTCACGTACTGCTTTGGCCACCTCTTTCTAAGAGGTTTTTTTCTCAGTTAGGAGGATTTTGTGGCTGGTAAAGAACACTTCCACCCACAACCTTCACATCAGATTAATATATATTTATTATTTATGAAGGAGACAAGAGCTATTTTTAACTTGGGACATTTCTGGCACTTGACTTATACAGCCTTAAAATGATATAGACAAAAAATCAAGAGAACCTTGTTTCAGAAAAGGCAACACTGAATTTAGTAATGTGAAATCACAGTTCAGAGGTTGTTTCCTGGTTTTCATCACTTGCAGTACGTCTACTTTGTTTTCATTGTAAATTTAGGCTTAAAATGTGTTTGACTCATTGTGGTGATGGGAATGAGGAGGAGAAAGAAATCCTATTTTCCTACAGGAAATTAAGTTATAGCTTTTTTTATTATCTAACCGAAACTGCTGCTTCCCTCCAACTCTTTCTTTGACACTCTAAAATATATTAAGATCTGAAATAACTTTGTCCTCATTCTTATTCTAACACAGAGTAGCTAAAATATAGGAAAACAGAAATGTTTGATCTGCTGGACTTGGTCTCACTGATGACCTGTCTCCTTGCTGTCCTTTTCGGCACTTCTGTCCTTTTCTGGTTCCTCTACCTCAGAGATTCAAGGACATTGTGTATCAATTGTGTTTTTAATTCTTTCTCTTTCATTTAAAAGATCAAATCTTTACCAGACAATAAAAAATACTGTACTGAATAAATATTTATGTAATATTTATTCATATATATAATAAGGATACATGCTCCTAAATGTTAATAAGCTTAACAACCTTACCCTGGTCTCCCACCCCCTGCTCCCTCAAGAGAATTTTAAAGATTGTGCCTTCCTGAAAAATAAGAATTCACAACTCTAAGGAAGTCCAGATTCTCTGGAAACAAATGCAAATTGTGTGCTGCACTTGAAATAAGTCTTTCCCTACACAATTTTCAATTAAAATGAATAATTGCCATAGAAACCTCCGTATCACTTTTTGCACCCAAGTACCTATAATTGCATAGCTGCCTTTGGAAGAAGTACAATGTGCAACAGTGTAGAACTGGGAGATATTATTTTAAATTAATATAGGTTATTTTATTTTATCTTCACTGGTGTTACTTCTTAAGGATTTTGAGGGGGCAATAAATGCAGAGAGACATAAATATGAATGTGGAGCTATAAGAAAAAGGCCATAGCATGGAAACACAGAGATATTTGATAAAGAGAAGACTGAAAAGAACCTTTATGCAACTTACTATAGCAACCATCTTCGCATATTCCCATTCAGTAGGGAATATAGATAAATATGTAGCAGGATATTTGAGTTATAAAGGAGGAATGTACAACTGAACAATGGCTGTTGATATCAAAGGTGTTTAATCTCCTCAGTATAAAAATGTGTAATCGGACTATGAAGAGGAAGAGAATCTGTACCTGGTGTGTACAGACCAAACAGTTTTGCTCAGTCAGGCAAGTGCAAGTGTAAAATATCTGCTCTCCACCTTAAAAGGGAAGTTTTCAGGTCTCTTGATAGTAAAACAAGGGTGTGTTGACATTGACCATGATAAGTTTGCCACAAACTGACACAGATTTTGATGAGACATGTGCCTGATGCTAATCATAGGTGGGTACAAGTCCCCTGTGCTTTCACCTAGTAGTAGCACTTTCATGTCTTGCTGAAAAATTAGAAAGGATATTCCAGCCTCAGAATTATTCATCCCTCAGCAGCAGAATATGTTTCTTTAGATGACCTTTGATTTTTCACGTGTAAGAGTGCTTGGCATTAATGTAGCTCTCCATCATTTCAATACCTTTCAGAGACAGTGGGGTACTAGACAAGGGTTGTGAGAGGCCACTGCTCTTGCAAAGCCCTTGAGAGCTTCCTTGACAGGCACAGTGCCTCAGGTGATCTTGGGAACGTGTTTGGGTACAGCAGCAGCCCATGAGGTTCAGCATTTGCTCCCTCTCAGGGGTGGCAGTATTGTGTTGGAACTTGCATGTGTGTTTAGAGAGTTTAGGCCGCATCTCTAATCAAACCATCATGACTGTTGGGATGTGCTATCAGCTCCATGCAAACAACTCCTGACCTTTTTCTTTCTCAATAGAAAGGTATTTAGAGGGAGATGGAATTTCACTGTGTACAAGGCATGGGATTTTAATTCCAGTGGCATGTATGTCAGTTTAGAAGGATTCATTAGTGCAGAGATTATTTTTTTTACTATAACACTAAAATGGTGATTCAATTGTTATCCAAAAGGCTGGTCCTTTCAGGTATGAAAATCCTGTCTTTTTGATGTTATAGATACTGAACTCCCTCCTAGATAGTTGTATTTATTCTTTGACTTGTTTGGTGGCAGACAGGCTCCAGCTATTGAATTTAAGTATAAACCAAATCTACGCCATTCTCTGGTGATTCAGCCTCAGATTCTAATCTGCATAAACAAGCAGAGGTACTTGTGAGTTACAAAAATAATTTGAGGATATTTCTGACTGGGGAGGAATCGTGAACTTACCTCTTGTAGACATTTAACGATTCTAGTAAGCAGTTGAATTTAAGATGTAGGTGAGCGTGTAGACAAAAGGAATAGGCTCGTACAAAACGTGAGTCAGAGAAGCAAAGAAAACAATGTTTCTTTTTGCAGTAGAAAGGAAAGCAGAACATACATGGTTTAAATTAGTTATGCAAGACAGGGAGGCAGACAAGCTGTATTGTTGGGAGGATGGAGAGCATTAGCATTTAGGTAATGTGAAATCGAGTAGTGATGATGAATGGACTTACGTCTCCACCTTCGCATGCTCTGCTTCCTGTTACATAATTGAGTGGAGATGGTATCAGACAGGAGATGATGACCAAGCTTAACCCCATCCTAGGGTACACATATAAATTAGATTCACTGTTACTTCGAGTTTAATAGACCCTTTCAAGGAGAGAATACCTTGTAGTCAACCTATGAAGTAGCATGAAAAGCAATGGGAAAAATGCAAGAAAACTATACAGATAATTATTGAAGGATTATTTTTTTGGGAGAAGTTAGTGCAGAGGGATAGGATTTTATTTTATCTTCTTTTTTTTCTCCCTGACCTGAATAGCAATAGTCTGTAAATGCTTTATAATATTTAGGAAGCTTCTTGCACTTAACAAAAAAAATTGTATGAGGTAGAAGTACAATTTTCACAATGAGCTTTCCATAAAAATCTTTTAGAGTAGTCATTCCTATATTTGTAGTTGAGATCATCTTTTTCTGTCGGTCAGATCTGTTGATTTCACATCTGTGCCAGACAAATATCAGTGACTGTCTGGCCAGGTCTTATCTTTCCTTGAGACCCACAGTATGGCATATAGGGACAGATAACCTGGTTTAATGTGTTCAGCTGCAATTTTTTTTCTTACTAATGGGTTCTTGCTCTCACTCCCTTGCAAGGGGGTAGGGGAGAGAATCAGAAGGTCAAAACCAAGAAAAACTTATAGATCAAGGTTAAGAGAATTTAATAAGAGAAGGAAATAGGAATAAAAATTTCCAAGTAATGGAAAGGCTGTCCCACCTTCATTCATTCTGTCCCACCAGCAGTGTGATGCGCCAACCAGTCCAAACAGTCCCTACCTGGGGAAGACAACTCCCAAGTGTTTTATTGCTGTGTTTATGGACTATTCCATGGTCAGATTGGGTCAGCAGTCCTGGCTGTGTACCTTCCCAACTTCTTGGCCACCCCCAACCTTCTCACTGTGGGTGCAGAGTGAGAGACAGAGAAGGCCTTGACAATGCTCAGCGATATTCAGTGCACTGATCTGTTTTCCACCCTGTTTTGGTCATGAACCCAAAACACAGCACCATACAGATTGCTATGAAGAAAATTAATTCTATCCTACCAAGCCCAGTACAGCTTCCCTCTGGCTCATGGATAGTAAACAAGCCTAAATAATTTTGGTTGGTAGTTCCATAGTGCTCTGGGGAAGGAAAGAAGCTGTCTTAGAGCTTTTGAGATCAAGTGTCTCACTTTATCCTTAAACCCCATGTTTCAAAACCAGTTGCCACTTTTGAAACCTGGAATGTTTGTGTTCACACATCTTAAAAAAGATAAAGTGATAAAAGGGACCAGGAGTCTGTTAAAATATCTTGACAGCTATTGTCTGCATGAATATGAAAATTACATTTTAAAAATGTATTACAATGCATTAGAATATTATTTCATTGCAATAAATTAGTAGAACTACTCCCACTTAGAGCATTTATTTTTCCATTTCTTAGCAGAATTAAGAGAGTAAATGGCTGTATTGTAGAGATGGTTAGAAAGTGTAGGAGTTTGCATTATATTGTGCTGAAGTGTCGGTATGTGCAGAAATTGAGTTTACCAGCATTCAAGCTAAATGGAGAATGAAGCTGATACATTGGTATATGATGAATTGAAGCAGTAGTTGTGATGACACTGCTCAGATTACTCTGTAATGAAGTTTCATGATACTCAGGCTGCTGGCTGTTTTTGTTTTAAGTGGCAAAGAATATTTTATGAGTGAGAATTCCTTTTTTTTGAGGCGGGACAAAGTTTAAAAGAGATGCAAAGAGAAATTTCTTATATCTGCACTCTCTGCACTAGTTGTTTATGTGGATGAGCCAAAATTCCTGGGATTTCTGGAGAAAATGGACCTGTTACATTAAATTCTGAGCCTGTTGGGGTTTTTTGAGACAACTCTTAGAGCAAATGATAGCGAGGAACAATTGGAGTGCAGGGAAGGGCAAGTGGGACAGTACACTCACGATGATAAGTGGTAGATCCCGGAGCAGTGGAGCTCAGCATTGTACATCATAAGAAACATGAAGGTAGGCAGAAAAAAAGACATTTTGTTTTTAATCAGGAGCACAGCAAGAAGTGTTCCTTAGGGAAGGTGAAGGTTATTCTTTTGGAGAAACTATGTGACAGGCAAGAATGCTGATTGTTATATCACAGTGTATTCAGTACAGCGGAGTCATAGGAATAAGAGGGTCACCAGACAGACCAGAACATGAATGTTTTGTCATATAAATGATTGTTAAATCCAAGAAAACTGAACTATGGAGAACAGAAAGAACTGAATTTGAAAACTGGATTTTCACCTGATATTTTCAGGTCTGGTGAAAATTATGCTTCTCGGAGGAAAATGGCAGCATTGGAAAATGAAGTGCAAATATTTAGAAATGACATATCAGTATATAAAGGAATAGCTTTAGGATAAAAGCATAGGAATATTTATGATTAAAAGGGAAAGACAATCATGGAGCATTCAGATATTCCCCGGACAGAAATGTGTGATGTTGGATACAGAAATAAGAAAAAATTCCCACCACAAGTGTAGTCATGACTTTGCATCTGTAGGACAAAAATCTTCCAAGGGCAAAGCAGAAACTCCTGAAAATATGACAGTATCTGCGTGGCACAGTGCCACGAAGAGACATCTGAGCTGGCTAAGATATTGCAGACAGGTCTGTCCAGATTCCACAGGGTTTCTCCAAGCAAGTTAGATCAGCTGAAAATAACATTTTTAGGATGGCTCACGGACACAGATGTAACTTAACACATTTAAAATTTAAGATTGTGCACCACTCTGGGTAGTGATACTGGAAGCAGTCAATCAAAAGCTGACTTTGAAACAGGAACTGAACTGAAATGCGATATAATCTCAGCAGTCCTACACTAACAGCAGGTGGTACAGTCACTGCCATTCCAGCTGCTTTTAGAAGGGTTAACATGGAGATTAACAGTCAGTAAATGTTGCAGGAATAAAAAACACAGCAAGTCAAGGAGAAATGTAGTTCAGAAGAACGATTCAATAACACATTTTTAGAGAATTACCCAAGTGGATGGGAAAGAACTCCAAAGGATATGACTGAAGGACAGTGACTGCCAGGTAGGAAAATACTAATGGAATAGGAAAAGCCTTTTCTATCAGCATGATTCAGAATTCCCACTTTGCCTTACCTAGGCCTGAGACAAGTAGATTGATTCCAAACCCACTCCAGAACCTGGTTTGATAACAGAGTTCTACCTGTGGGCTTCAGCCCTGTGCCCTCTGAAATTACAGACTCTCTGGGGAGGTGGAGGCTTGCCAGACTGTGGAGACATTTCCATCTTGCTCAGGCAAGTAGGGTGGAGACATCCCAGAGATGCTCTGTCCCCAGAGAGTTGAATTAGCAAAGTTTGGGAGCCTGTTGGCTCAGGGAGATAAATCCTCTCTGAGTTAGGGCTGGCTGCAATACAGTGAGTATGAACATCTCTGTAGCAGGCTTGTCTCCACACACTCAGCAAGGGTGAGGACAGCTTGTGTCTCTTTTCACTAGGTATGTTAAGTACATGTATAATATACCCACTGAAATAAATTTGTGAAAGATGTGTACTAAATCTAAGTGAAATTTCTGAATGCCTCATGTGCATTAGATTCACACCTTATCATGTGGATAGAAATTCTGCTCTATTAGCAAAAAATAGAATACCATATTTAAATATCTGTCAGCAGTGGGAAATAAATTAAAGGCAATTTTTACCAAATCTAACATCAGATATTATGAAGCCAATCCAAAAGCCAGATGAATAGCTTACAGGAGGATCATGGTATTAAGGTCAGGCAAACTGAGGATTTGAATATATCCAAAGATTTAAATAAAGGCAGTAAATGTATGCTTTCATAGTGCCTGGATGTGCCAAAAAATAATACTGTTTTCCATTTCTGAGGTGGAAGCATGGGATCTCCCATTATTAGAAGTGTTCATCTTTCCTCTCCCTTTCTGGTAGAAACTTATTTGAGGAACATGATTGTTTCAGCACAGAAATTGTAACAAATCATCGTGTCCTGGATCTTTAAGGATCTGTGTGCAGAAAAGTAATTGCTGATGAGCTGCTGATATGGGGTGAAAATCCTCAATACCTCAGTGAGAGACTCTGCAATGTTCTGCTGTGAGCCAAAGAAAATAACTTTAAATTTAACTGAAACAAGAACTGAATCAACCTGAATGAGATTACTTTCAGAGGCTTGTTCTCGGGTAAAAGGAGCTTGAGGAAACACAAAAACCAAAAGGCAATTGTGTAAATGGAAAAGAGGAAAAAACAAACCAACAAACCAATAGCAGAGAGAGTTTAACCTCATATTAACAGATGTAAAAAAATAATTTAAATGCCTGTAACAGTTCATCTATAGTAGTGAAAAGGTAATTATTGATGTTTGTATATTCACTGTCAAATATCAATAAGTTTTCAGTATGCTGTTTAGATAATATAAAATAATTACAAAACTGGGTAGAAAAAATAAGCTTCTGAAATCTAAAATAAAACCAAGATGTAATACAAATGGGTATATGGAGTCCAAGATGGTAAAAAACATTTCATGTATGTGACAGCTATATTATATCTCGAGCAGCATCCCAAGAACCTTCTAATTCACTGAGATACATCCCAAGTGTTGGAACAACCATTATATTTTCCTTTCTTGAACCTCAGCTTAGCTTTGGAAGCACAGGCCCATTGATCATTCTGATCAAACATTCTAAGTGTAACCTGTCACAAACTGTTACTATTTTATTTCTATCTGTGGCTCTGTTGTCCAGCAGCAGCCTAAGAGAATAATAATGCCACACAATTACACTGATGGCTCATGTGTGTGTTAGGTGGAAGCAAAGAAACTTAAATAGAATTTCTCATTATCTAAAACAACATTTAGAAGCAAAAAGTACAAGATGGGTCTTCCCATAAGGGTTATCTGGTCATGATTTTGTTTATTCCAGTAAACAAAATCTTAGTTTATAAAATGTGTGATGCAGTGTACAGTCTTAGCAGATGTGTATTTATTTTTCTTCATGCAGGATGTGTTTTGTCTCCTGACATTCTTCAGATTTTTCCATTCTTTTTTTTTCCCTTTTTTTTTGCCTAAAAATAAAGCAGGTGTCATTTGTATCTTCCCATTCCTGAATGAAATTATCATTAGCCTCAGTGCAAGTCTCATTCTTTCTATTTTAATATCATGGTTGTGCTGCTTATTAGCACAGAGGAGAGAACTTGTCTGCATTGAACTGTGTTCAGAAAATGAGTCAAACTTGAGCGGACTTACATGATATGGGTGCAGAGAATTAGTACTTATATTAATTGTAAATAATAAAATAAGTGCAGAAAAGGCTTAAAATCTGCCTCATTAAAAGGAAGAAGAAATTCCAATGACTTGCAAATCGATTCATAGCATGTGAATCTCAGAATAGTACCCTGAAATCCTTTTTACCTCAGTTACAGAGACAGTAAGTTGTGTCAGCCACAGCAACAGCAGAAAGGAAACAGTGGCACTGTTTATACTGGAAGCAAACAATTTTGGGTCTACGTGCTGTTTGAGCAATTGAGTGGTGAGCAAGCTTTAAAAATGTTATTATATTATTAAAAATACATATGAATAATTCAATCTCTTAATTGTCAAAGGTTGCTAAGGAGAATCAGCACAGTCACATTCCTTTTCTTTTAACAGCACGATAGAAAGTTTTTGTACACAATTAATGCAATGCTTATCTGAAAATGAGAGATATGGTCTGAGAAGTAAAGAATTGCCTCTGTTGAGTTGAACCATGGGGAATTTCTGGAAGATTTACAATTGTATTGGCTCATTGCTTAATCGGATGGCAGAAAGATGTTCTCAGTATGTATTCCTTTCTTTAATGAAAGAGGTGATTAACCCATGCCAAATGCTGTCTTTAAAGACTTTTTTCTCCAACTACCTAGCAAAATTATATTTAATCTGTCTACAGATGCACAGTATGTTCTGCTGATGTAGTTGATAAAAGACATTTTTGATCATTTTTAATTTTTGAATGGTAAATGTTTATCACAATCACATCTTGTGAGAAAAGCAGAAGAGACATGAAGGACTTTGTACAGCTGAGCTCTTGGCAGGTTTAGTAGCAGCACTTTAAAACGCTTCTGTCTCCAGTTGTCTGCCCTGCCCCACTGCCAGATGTTATTTAATGGCATTGTGAAAGCAGCAGCAGAAGGGAATTTGCTCTTTGCCAGCTCGTTTCTATCTGATTTTGTTCCTTTGTTCTGGTTCTGTTATGGGAGTGGTAATTGCTAGTGCTGGGAATAGAATCCGAGGCTGCTCCTTAAACCACCATTACTAATTCCATCAAAGCACTTACGCCACAACTCAGACTGCTACAGAATAGCTCTGCTCTGCAATCCTCTGCTCTGCCTGGGGAACTCTCCTGACAGTTCTGATCCACTGGAAAAGTAGAAATGTCAACTTAAAAAGTCAGACTTGTATCTGCATTAGTCAGAGCTTTCTTAGCAACTGACTCACACACACGGAATTTTCTCTCTGTGCAGATAAGCCAGGATTGTGAATGGGTATTTTTTTCTGACCTGTTGAAGGCTTCAGTTTCCCCTTATTAGCATAAAAACATTTTCTTATCATTTTCTTCCTCAGTGCCTTGATGCTGCCTGGTCAATGTTTTGAATTTTAAATGTCTGTTTCCAGTGCATGAGCATCTGTCAGGGTGGGTAGGGTGGTGGGGCACTGAAAGGGGAGGGCTTGTTCCTTTTTTTCTTTGTTGCAGTGTACAGTTTCATACTGGAATTATTCTTGCACTCGGCAGGGAGGGTCGCCTTAGAGCTGAGGCAAGTAGGAGCCTTGCAATCCTGCAAGATGCTGTTCCTCTCAGCCAGGAGGCTGAGCGCTACCTGAGGTGTTCCTGTTAAAATACCTGTGTCAGCCTCTGTTCACTAGTTCTTGGGGAAGTGTTTGAGAGACCTCATGGGTGTCAGGTCCTTCTGTCTGACAAGGATCCCTCCTGTGTGTTTTCCAGGTAAATTGGTTGCTCACCGGTCACAGTAAGAAATTTTTATAAATAAAGTATCAAGGCTTCACATGAATGACATCTGCCTGATCTTTCACCTTGAATTAACTTCTGGAAAAGACTATGAAAAGACAACATTTTTGACAGTGAAGGACAGAAAATATTTGAAAAAAGTATTAATTAGACCACTGTACCCACACTTTCTATAACAAGCATCCTTAGTCGTCAGAATGTTTGTCTTTCAGTCATAGCTGTGCATTGATGCTTAACAAGCTTCTTTACTGAAGCTTTTGAGTGTTAATAATGAAAACTTCATGTCTCTTTTATAGCTATTCTCCTTCAGAACTGAACTGCAGTGAGATCTGGATTTGCTGGTTTTCAGGAAATGCCACCATTTTAGTAGTCTTCTTTTCAAAATGCAGCATTAAGTATCAAACTTGATCTGGGGGAGGGGAAAGAAATTGCCTAATGTAAACATATTATCTTTTAAAAATAATTTTAAAGTGTTTATTTCGGTTCAGCTTTATAGGTATGGAATGGAAACTTGTTCTAAATGAAAATTTAAATCTATGTTCAGCACAGAACCAAAACATAGCCCTATTCCAGCCACTATGGAGAAACTTAATTCCACCCCAGCCAAAAGCAGCACACCATTCCAGCATCATGATTATTTTTTAAAAAATTAGAAAGCAATTTTAAAAGAAAGTTTTAAAATAGAAAGTAGGAAATGAGGCATTACTACATCAATTAATTAGTGATTTTCTCAATAAGATGGTTTTGTCAATGTCGGCTTTTTGCCAGTTTTGTGTGAAACACATCAGCCTATCTGCACAGATCACTGATAAAGCATCTTTCCTTTCATTGGGTCTATTCAAGAGCCTCTGATTGAAAACTGAATGTAATTTAGGGTTTGGTTTTATTGCCTCACATACCCTAACAAGGGAGGTACATTGGAACCATGGAAAGGTCTAATTCAAGAACCAGGTTCATACGTATAAGAGTTGACCTAAAACTGAATTTCAGTCTCTTGGGAAATAGGAACGATAAACCTTGGCGCTACAGCGCACAGCACCACCAGCACTCTTAGAATGACTCTTCCCCTCAAGTATTACCTTACTGTCAGAGCAACATCCCATTCTGACAGAGGGGAGATCAGGGCCCTGGCTCAGAGCTGTGAGCTCGTTCCCTGCTCCATCACAGAGCTGCTCAGGGCTAAGGCACCTGTGAGTGCCTGGCTGCAGAAAGTGAAGGGGCAGCATTGCAAGGTACTGTGCTGCTAAATAGCATTGCTTTGTGTTGTGGAAAGAAAGCTCTTCTAATATTAGAGCATATTTTGGTTTCTTTTTTGTGCCAGTTTATGGAGGGATTTGTTCCTAGGAGAAGCAGAAGCAGAAAAGATGTCTCCTGCTTTCTCTCTAGGGCATCTTGAGTTTTTTATGCTTATTTTCAGAAAGCGAGCAGCCTCAGTGGGGACAAAAGAAAGGTACAGTTTACAAGTCCTTTAAACACTTTTTTCCTCTCTTATGAAAAACTGTGCATGCCTGTCTTCTAAAATAGGAGGATAAAAAGCAAGATGTGTCTTTGTTTTGATGCCCTGCTCTTTTGCTGAACTCTTGTACTTCAATTCCCAAGGAAATGAAAACTATGATATGAAACGTGTGGCTTTGTGTAAAATAATCCACTTCTGTAGTGAGTTAGACTTTTAAAATCCAGCTTGGTTTGAGTGTTGAAGTTACCAAGGACGTGCATACTTTTACCCATTTCTAGATGAGAGTGTGCTAAGCAGAAAGATGTGTTTTACCCATTCTTGCCAGCTACATCCTTGCTTTATTACTCACATTATTCTCTGTCTCACTCTACTGCAGTTAAGGTGATGTAAGCAAAGTTTATTCCAACCATATTTCTCTCTGTTCTGCCTCTGCTCCTCGAGCCAGAGTTCATCATCCCAGGATGATGCAGGGCCACATCAGCACACAATGCAGAGGCTCCTGAGGACAGTGTGAACGCTCTCCTATCATGTTATGTTTGAACCATTCCTTTTGAGAGGCTATAGGGGAATTCAGGGAAGTTAATGCAACTCAGGTCAGCTTGTGCTGTTTCCAAGGTTTTTAAGCCTGGATGAGCTCGGACTCATCCTCCAGATCGATGTGTCCTAAAGTGTATATCATTGCTTTTTCAAAAATGAGAGGATTTACTGTCCAAAAAATGTCAGCCTTGCTTCTGAAGGCTTTAAGAGGTGCAGTTCATCCGTGTTTAACAAAATCTGCTGGCAATGATGATGTCAATTTGCAAGGAGGTAAGTTAAGGGGTCTGTGTACAATCTATCAGTGCACTGCAGCTTCCTCAGAGGATGGCTTTCACACTGGTCAGTAATAAACTCACTTTGCTGTAAAAAAATGCTAAACCCACACCCTTATTAATATAGAATTTCTCTTTCTGATCGTGACAGAATCTTCCCTTTTCTCCTAAGACAGTCAAGCAGCCTACATCTGTGTTTATGTTTTCAAACATGGGAGAGAGTAGCAGAGGAAAAGATCAAATGGCAGTGATATGAAAATGTCCTTATTCATTTTTATGTGCTTTGTAACAATTTTGAAGAAATATATTCCAGCAGTCATATTTCCTTTCCTTCTTTCACCTACAACAATAAATGGGTACTTTTTTACATCAAGCTGATCAAGGCACAGTGGATCAGAGTTGTCCTTCAAGTTGTTATGGAGGCGATAAGGATTAATTTCTTATTTTAAAATGTGCAAATTACTCTCCTTGTCTGAGAGCAGTATGTCACCCAGCCATCCCCCCATTACCACGGTTTAACTTATGATAAAAAGGGCCTTGCATCTCACTGTACAGGCATGACATGAAGGAGACCTATTAGTAAAGATTTAATAGGCCTGGAATAGAGGGTAATAGAAATTGAATTGATGTAATTTATGTGGCACTGAAAACAATATGATCTGAGGATCTTCAAAGGTTTTGCTTTCCTCAGTAGCTAGAAATGATCAGGTATTTTCAAGTCATGTTTCTGCAAGGGGTGTACTGTCAGTGCAGTTTTCTCAGATTTTGTTCAGGAATTTTGTGAGTGGGCATTTAATCTGAAGTGCTGGAAGAAAAAACATTTGTAGCTGGTGTTCCTAGTGAATTGTACCATATGATTGCACCATCATTTAACTCACAATTTCTTCTTCAAAATGCTCCCTTATTATTATGTTGTCCAGTTCCAATCTGTTTTAAAGAAAGTATGAGTATCAAATATCTACAAATTCATGGGTATTAGGAAAATGAAAAAAAGTGATCTAAATATATTCTGCCACTGCAAGAAAGGCAGGAAGAATTTTGTTTTTCTTCTCTACTTGAAGAGGCAGAGACTGACCAGGCAGCTGAGAGAAGAGAGTGAGGCAGCTCTAGACCAGGAGGGTAAGTTTGAATTCTTTCTTACACAGCAGGAAAAGATGGAGAAAAAACATGAAAATTTTTATAAAAGGGGCAAATTACTATAGACAGGACAGGTGTGAATTCTTGGAATTTCATGTTTTAGAAGATCTTTGTTGAATAATTGACTAAAAAAACCAGAAAGAGCTAGTTCTTGAAAAAATTCTGTGTGTTCAAGAAATTAAAATATAATTCATCACTCCCAACAGTTGCCTCATAGGCAGGTTCTGCCTGTGACAGACCAAATCATGACACAGAGTAGCAGATTCAACTCTGCCCTCTGCAGTGGCTTTAACTTGCTTATGCAAGGAGTCAACATGGTGCTGCAATTTTAAGTGTAAAGAAGTTCTGCACCAGGCTGCAGAGGTCTGTAATACACAAACATGAAAATGTTCTCTTTACTGGAGCTCTGCTGGAACCTTATTCATCCGCTGCTGAAGTGAACACAAACAAGTGCTCCCTGCAAGACAGTGTTTATTTCCAAGATAAAGAAGAGTTTAACATTTTGGCTCTCCTTCTGAAATTTAAAGCAATTTCAGAGCACACTAGGAAAAGAGGATCCATTAAATATCCATGTTAATGGTATAAACTGTCTCTGAAAGTAAAATAGATATTTTGACAACGTAAAGCTGAGCATTCTTATATTAAAAAAAAGTACAGTTGAAAGACTGTGCAAGTAATGAGGATTTCACCCACTGCTAAAAAGTCCTTGGGAGTAAAATAGGAAATCAGAACTACTGAACAGGCTAACTCGCTATTTTATGCTTAAAAAGAATCAAAACCTACCTTAGCCATGTCACTAATACCAGATTGCAGCTTTTTGGAATTGAATACCAGGCTTCAGGCATCGCTTTTTGATATGCCCTACACCAGAAATGGGTAGTTTTCCTTGTTGTTATTATTATTTTTATTATTATTATAATCTTAGCATAAGAAGTGGGAACCTAAAAGCATTAAATGAATTATAGGAAAGTTAACTCCTCAGCTGAGGATATTATCTTTTTGAGGTTAAGATAACAAACCAAATCTGATTGTTTGCTTTGGATCTGTGCTACACTTGGCTGTGGTATCATGTTTTACAAGACAGACTTTTATTTGATCATTGCATGAATGGGAGCCTTGTGATAGTTTTTGGGAGGAGGATGATGATGATAATGCTGGAGATTTACTAGCAAGAATTTTGAAAGCCTATAGAGCTCACCAATTTAAAACCCAATTTGGTTTAAATTATTATTACAGAATGCAGGTGCTGGAAGTTGAGTATTTTGGATGAGATTGACATTACTGGGACCCTGAGTGTGACCTTTCCTATAGCATTGACAAGGTGCAATTTTAGTTAAACAGAAAGCTTTTTACATACTTTAGAATCTGTGAACACCTATTCTTGTCTGAATTTTTTTTTTTAATATAAATTTGAGATGGTGATACAAAAGATGTACAACTACATTGGGAAAATTGAAGTGCCTGGCTCTCACTGCAGACAGATCCACTTCACTATTCCCCACCAGGACCTTCTTCAGGAAAAGAATTTCTGGCAGTTAGCCATACTTTAAATGGTGCTTGACATCAGGAATTGAATTTTGCATCCTAATCCTAAAACAAATGGACTCCTAGATGATAATTACTTGCCCCAGGCACTGAGGCAATGAGTTTCAAAGACAGGATGAAAAACCAGGAATCCCTGCCTTGTAAGTACCCTGTTACACAAGATATTCTCCCAAATATTTTTCAAATAATAGTTTATAGAAGTAATAGATATAACAGTAGCAGTGCATTGTTTTTGATTGATGAATCATATTTGTTTATATGCAAGACCTAGAAATTACTTATGAAGTTTCTGTATTAAGGCCCTTTTTTTCACAGGCAGTTTAACACAGCATGTCAGTCCTTTTGTCTTTTGAGGTAATGACTTGAATCTTATTCTGTAAGTGTCATCCAGAGAATAATTATCTTTGTGTAACTATTCAAAAACAGAGTTTGGTTGATTTCTTTTAGCTTGACAGCCATGTTTCTTTGGTTCAATAAATGTTATCAGGCATTCTTTGGCTGCTCCTATTGCATCAACTTTAATTAGTTTTTGATTGCTGTTAATTTCACAGCTTTTTCTCCTTAATAAATTGCATCAAAAATGCTTGAGTTTTTTGTTGCATCAAGTTTAATTAGTTTTGTGCTTTGCTTACTTTATTTTGCTTGCTCTTTCTAAAGAAACTCCCCCACAGCTTCTCCCTCTGAATACATCTGAGTCACTGATTCTGATGTTGATGATTAAAGGAGATTTTAGAACCTCTGATCATTGAACCTGTCTCTCTCCAGAACGATGAGAACTCTCCTATCTCTCCAGGTTGTTCTGGTGAATGTGGTGTGTCACAGGAATGTCACCAAAGGGCTTTGCACACTGGTGCCATTTGCAGTGACATTCTCACAGCACACCAGCAAGCAGAATTCTTGGGCTCCTGATCTCAACAAATTCATGATGTAAACTTCAAGGTGTTTATTCTAAACAACTTGGAAGGAGAGCAATGCCATCAAAATGCAAAGTGTAAGGGAACTGCGTGTTCACTAACCTGTGACAGTGATAGACTCATACTATAATCCTTTATATATAATCAGGTGCTTTTGGAGGGCCATGTTTGGTGGGACTGATAGGATATTTCATGAGAACTATCAACTGCCACCCTAATGTTCTAGTCCTAAGGAATTTAAGTTCAAATGCATAGATTTGGAATTAGATTCTTGTCATTCTCTAGTTTTTCTAACTCATCACTTTGTGGATAAGTTTGGTTCTCACCAGGCTCCATTTAACCCATTTTAAAGATTGTCGTTTTAATCTCACATCATCTGGAAGGCTCTGTACTCCTTGTTGCTCTCTTCATTTTTGCAAAGTTTCACTGAAGATTTCTGTAGGACTCAAGATTTTAAGTAGTGAGTGTCCAAATGGTCCTCAAAGAATATCAGGAGGTGAGATTTCAGTACTCTGTTTCTTTAGACTCCTTCTTTCTGTAGAAGGTGGGGATTTCAAAGAGAAAAAGGAGTCAGAAGCCATATCTGGGAAGAAAAATGGGGAATGAGGAGGGAACATAGGTGGCTTCAAAGATCAGAAGAATATCTAAAAGAACACTGTCAGAAAGAAAAAATACTCATCTTAAATCACTTTGTGGTACTTTCGGTATCAGTAGCAGAATGACTTCTCAGTAAGAAACTGTAAGGGCAGAAACTGGCTGAGGGGAAACTGATAATTACAGAAAAATTATTTTTATGCCTAAAATACTGGGTTAGGAGTCATGAAATGTGGTGTTGATTTCCCTTTCAATCAAAGTTTTATTAAGATGGTAAATAAGATGGACTGTCCTCCATCTTAGGATGGATGGAAGTATTTATGTCTCACCTTTTTTTTTTAGGTTTTTTTTTGTATTAATGAAGGCAATAGTAATGTTTAGCCATATTTCTGCAGCATTTCTCTGGTTCAAACATGAATAAGCATTAAAACAAATCCTTCTTTGATGATTTATTATTCAATGCCATCTTCCATCTGAAAGTTTCCAAATTTACATTTCTAATTAGACAGAAAATATCCTTGACCATCAGATAAAAGATTTTGAGGGCTTTGTTTGCTTCTTTATAAAAAATATTGTCTGTTTTCAGTAACAAATGCTCTTTGCATCTGTCCCTTATGAAATTGTGGTCTAGAGAAAATGAATGTTCAGGATTTTTTTATGAGGGTTTTTTTGGGGAGGGGGATTTGACAGAGTGAGGAACCCTTGCCTCTCTGAAGTCTAAGGAGATGGTCAGGTGAGGGTTTTGTTTTGTCAAACAAGCATTTTTGCAAATATGGCCATCAATCTCTTCCAGCTTCTGTCTGTGCTTTGAGGGATTGAAATGTCCCTTCTTTCTCTGCTTTGCCTCATACATATATATATATGTAATTATATATATATATAATTATTATATTCTACCTTTGAGGGCAGGGTATCTTCATCTTTGCTAGTGCCCAGTGACTCTAAATTAAAGGTGTGGGTTAGGTATAGTGTAACAACCAGATCAAGCAGTAATTGTTGTTTTCCTACCAGCTGCCTTTGAGACTGCTTTATGTTATTCAAGTGGAAAGTGCGTAAATATATTGGATAACCCACAGCAAATGTGATAATATGGGTTATCTTCCACATGAAGGTTCTTTCAGAACTTCTGTAGTTTCAGAGAGGTTAGATTCTTTATTTCACATTCAAGGCTTTACAAGCAAGCTTTTCTCCTTGTGAATTTGAGTTTCCATTTCAGTCTTTCCCTTAGAAGCATCATGTATAGAATTATCTCCAATGTTTAAATTTCTGACTTATTCTGAACAATGACAACAAGACCCAATATTTAAGGTGTAGAACTGGAATTTTAGAAGTCACACTATTACCATGAAACTTAGTTGGAGTTTCTATCATCCAGAGAAGAGCATTTTGTTACAGGTTTCTCTTGGGAATGAATGGATTGTTCACAGGAGCTTTCAGTATGTGTCTTGCAACACTCCTATGAATCAAGTCAGGGAATAATCAGATGTATGGGACTGACCTCACACTGCCTGAAAGCAGTGAAGCAGTGTAGTTTCTTCCTGAGTTAGCTGACGTGTAGATGTAGGAGAAAATTCACAATAGATCTGTAAATAAGAGAATTAAAAAAAAAAAAGAAAAATAAAAAAAAACAAAGGAAAGTACTCTGTGTTTAAAGTTCCTTCTCAGAATTCTATTTCCTTCTGGCTCCTAATGTCTCCTGATGCCACAGAGGAATTGCTTAGTGATGGTTTCTCTATCACAACCCTTTTGAAATGTGATCATTTCCCTTCAGTGAGGTTTCCAGGCTCAGCCATGGCACTTTTCATTTGCTTTCCACTGTTTTCCCCTCCTGTGTTAAATGAGCTCAATTGCCCCATGACCAGACTCAGCATGCTGTCTTTTCCTCAGAAGTATTTTGGCTGTGTCACAGAAATTCTCTTTTGTTAATGAAATTGAGTAAATAATTTGTAGCAGTTTTAATGCAGCAGTTTGCAGAAGTTGTTAATTGAAATGCTTCCTGTGATTTTGCAGCAGATGTTAAAGGTCACAGCTGCTTCCATACTAGAGATTTTTCTTCTTTATGTATATATAGGATCAATGTTTCCTTTGCCAAAGGCACTGTAGATCTGGCTATAAGCAAATATTTTCCCAAGGTAAAAAGAAATTTTCAGGTCATATGCAAGTAAGGTGGTTATAGGCTAAGCTGCTGTTTGATGGAAACAAATCAAGCAGTAGCTGAATGTTGAAGGTGTATATTTTTATATTTGGGGATTATTATTTATGGTGGTTTGCAAAAAAACCCAAAAAAACCAAAAAGAAACCCCAAACACAAAAAAAACAAGCAGGGTAAAAAGTGGAAAGGCAGTGGTCTAGGGAGGTTTCTTTTTTGTCTTACTTGCAAGCTGTACATGTTTGCATGATGTGGTTAGAAAAACAAAATAGCATTCTTCACAAATTCTTAATATTGCCATCTCTGAAATACCTAACCATAGCTTAAAATCCTAGTTCTTTGGGACTTTTTAATTCTAAAATTAAAAACCTAGAATTTTGATATTGTCAGACCATCACAAAGATTTAAAGCTTTCACATGAAATTTGCACGGAGAGCTCAATTCCAACAATACATCATTAAGTAATGATAAAAGGCAGGAGGAGAGGAGTAACGTTTATTATATAATTTCAAATGTACTTTTGAAAGAAGTCTTTAGTAGTTGGTTTCCTAGGCAGGTTTGTTTGTTTTTTTTCCTCTCATGCTTTTGAGAGGGGTAATAACTTGAGATAAGAAATGCTCAAAGAAACTGTAAATACTGTAGCAAAAGTATTAACACAAACAAAGATGTGCTTATTTTCCTGAAGGCTGTTTCTGGGGGTTATCATGACATTATTTCTTCCTTTGTCCAGTCATAATGTGTGGAGTCTATTTTTCCCCCTCCACTTCTAAGCTTTGGCATTATATACAATTTCTTGTACAAACAGGATCAGAAAGATTTTCCTGGGTTTTATTTGTAATGGAAAGTTTATCCTTTTTTATTACTTTCACTATTGACTCTCGGTGTGTTCTTGCCTCTACGAATGCTGCTGAAATAGCTGTTGTCAACCATTCTGTGATAGGTTTTGGCTGGACAGGTGCTTTAGGGTCAAATGATAGCTCATTCAGTCAAAACTGTGGTAGCAACAATTGCCAGCCTCAGGCCAGTTCCTGGAGTTTACATTTTCAGGGTTACAATCCATGATTGCTTGTAGTTCTGAAACTTCCACCAAAGTTTTAGTCTTCATTAATTTTATATATATATATATATATTAAAAGCTCTCTAAAGAGCTCTGGTGATAAACTTCCATCCATTGCTTAAACCAGACGATGAATATGATAGGGCATATAGTAGATCAAGTAGCTGTCAGGAACTGATTAAGCTGCATTGACTTCCAGGATCTCAGGGTTCAAACAAACACCTGGTATTTTCAGCTGCTGTTTGTGGGATTAATTCATGAATGAATTCATTCATTCTAGAAAGTTAATCCATAGGAGATGACAGTTCCACAAACTCAAGCACATGTTGTGTATTTCCTTCTTATGTTGACAAATTCCCTTCTTCATGAGAATATACTATTTTAGAACTTATTTCATAGTGTATTCATTTTAATATTTTAAATAATGATAATTTTTCAATACAATTTCCAAAAGTCAAGAGTTGATTTTCTTTTTAGAACATCAGGAGGCCCAAATAAACCTGTAGGAGCTTCAAAAATTTTTAGTTAAATTCTAATATTAAATAATTCTTTGGATAGCTCATCAGGTTGTTGGGAAATTGTATCCAGCAAAATCACTAGGATTACACATTAATACCCTAACCCTGAGAACTTAGTTGATAAAATCCTGGTGTATTTTTGATTGCAGTTCTTGAATTCTCAATTTCCCTAAATTGTCAGCTCAAATAAGGACAGAATATAGTCAAGTGTATGCAATTTTTGCCTCTGAACTTCTTTTTTTAGAAGTGTTAAAAGAAGCCTCATCTTATCCTCTTATTCATTTCCCCTGACAAAACACTCATTCAAATTTTGTACCAACAGTTTACAGATGATGAAGCTTTGCTTGTCTACTGAATGAGTCACTGTTCTATTTTTCCACTAAGTCATATAAACAGGATAATATTTTTATATTCATTAATATTTTAATGAAACCTTCATAATTGTATGGACCATTTTTTTTCTTACAATATGCATTTCCTTCATATTTTTTACTGACGCTTACTCAAATAGATAAAAGAAAGCAATACAACTCACAAAGATGTGCTCTTTTGAGAAGAGCACAATATTTGAGAAGTTTACAACTCAAGATTGAATTTGATGTCATAATATTGCTTATCTTTACTGAATGTTGTTTATAGTTTGTTCCACCTTTATTAAGTTATTTTTTCATAAATGTGGTAACTGTTGTCACTTTCAAGATTAACATGTAAAAGTAGTGACAGTGACATAAGAATTGCCATGGGCTCAGAAGGATTTTGTGACTCAGTTATCATCCTGGAGTTAGGCTTTTTCTGGAACTGTAACATTTCAAGTTTATGTGCCCATTTTAATGTTCTTACAGTGATAATAAGATATCATCCATATGAGTGTTTGCATGATGTGCTTAGAAAAACTGGCACAGCTGGCTTGGACCTTATCCTCTGCCATTAAATAGCTTTTAAAACATCTGCTTCCCAGCTGACTGAAATTAAAAGGGAAGACTTTTTCATAGGCTTTTCCAAAGCTTCATTCTTTCCATTCTCTGAATGCTCCTAATGTACTTCAGTTAAAAATATGTATCCCTGAACCACTCAGGAGCAATGACTTTAATTTTTGTGATGAATTTAAAAAATTTTATGTTGAGCATTAATAAAACCTGCGTGACTCATTATGACTTTAAAATATAGCAGTCATTGTCATAATGGATTTTTTTGCTTCTAAATACAGATAAAATAGTAATGTTTTATATTGTTCCCTCCATTATTTTAGTACTCTGCACCCTCATTTATCCTTTTTGTAGAAATTAAGCATGCTTTTAACATCTGGGTATCCAAAACTTGGATAGACTTACAGTTTTACAGAAAAAAAGATCCAGATGGATCATACATGAATGTAGGAATTCTAGATTTTAGTAAGCACTGAAACAGCCTAGTATTAATTGCAAATGTAAAAAGAACTCCCCTCCCTGTTTTTCAGAAATGGGCCTGTCAATATTGACAGACCTTTTTATCTACTTCTCAAAGTCCCAGAATCACAGAATGGGTCAGGTTGGAGGGGACAACAGTGGCTCATCTTGTCCAATGCCCCTGCTCAAGCAGAGTTATCCCAGAGCACATTGCACAGGATTGTGTCCAGAGAATCCTTGAATATTTCCAATGAGGGAAACTGACTAACAGATGAGTGAAAAAAAATATTCTGCATCAGCAAGATACTGGTACCTCTTTAAACTACTTCTAAAACGTATGTCTCAAATCTTTGGGTTATAATTTTAGAATAGTTGTCATCTATAACAAACTCTGTGCTGGCTCAAGGCCAAGTTAAAAGCACGACTTTTTATTGTTTTTTCCACAATCAGACTGTAATTTTCAAAAACAAAAGGCTGCTAGCCCTTCTCCATTCCATTAACAGGCAGAATCCTTGTGGCATTATCCAAGTGCTCTTTGAAGGGTCCTGCAGTCACCTGAGGCCTGCCTGCCTGCCTGGAGTTAGAAATACAGGATTTATACCTTTATGCCCTTTTGGGAAGAACAGGTGAGGCACTTCACAGCAGGTGTGAAACCAAGCAAGATATCAAGGGTTTACTCACCTTTTGTAAGGATAGACAGACAGACAGACAGATAGATAGATTGATTGATTGATTGATTGAAAGAGAACAGGGCTCTGCATGAGAGAGCATCTGAGATAGAAAGTATTTGTGTAAAATTGCCTTCTCATTGCCTCAGAGAAATAAAGCATTAAATGGGAGCCAACTGCAATGGTAATTGATAAACAGCATAGCTGGTGAGCTCTCCTCATCTATGTGAAAAGAAGCACTATGAAAGAGCACATGCCTTTGATTATTTTGGAAGCAAATCTGTAGTAGCTCTCTTAATTTTTGTAAAGGCTAAGGAGAAAATGATGAGTCCAAATACTCACATTTTTTCGTTGTAACAATTTTTAATAGCAGAAATCGGACCAGGGCTGCTATAAGTACATAGAAGTCACATGCCCATACTTTGCAATACTCAGTGCAGTAAAACAGTGGTGTTATACAGATTATGGGACAGTAGCTAATGTTCCATAGGTTTTGCATCAGTGCAGTGTTATGAATTTCTGGGTCTTGGATAATATCTAGGAAAAGGTTTTAAGTTGACGACCAAGCATCCAAATGACTTGTTGAAGGGAAGCTATGAAAGTTACTCTGAGCTTCTGCGTTGCAATCCTCATTATAGTCCCATGCAAATCAACTGTTCATTTAGAGTACTTGTATGAAAGGAGATTACTCACATAGGAATTAAATTTAGGGAAAATGAAAAGAATTCATTCTTTCTCTCCCTGCTTTTTGGAGCACTTCAAATGAGGAGATGCTAACATATGCATCAAATGTCACCTCTGTTTCAATTCTCCAGTCTGCTTAATGCATAATACTTATCATTAGGTAAACCATTAGGGAAAGGGTTGAATGTATGGAGATGGACCTTTTCATCTTCTTTCATTTGGCAGCGTGAAGCATGAATGCTCGATGCCCAAGTGTGTCATTCATCTGACAGGTTCTGCTGACATGGAATGAATCAAGGCTGGCTCATCACAAAACAATTTTAGAGGACAGCAGTTCATTCAGTGTTCTGTGATCCCAGTGTTTTCTTTAATCACATCTGAGGATGCCCCTCTTTGCTGCTTTGTTGTTTTTATTTTTGATAGATGCTTGTAATAGTCCAATGCAGATTGCTGTGACCATATCCTGTGTGACCTGAATCAGCTGCACATTTCTTCTGAGAGCATGACAGTCTTATTCTCAGCTCCACCTTATTTCCATGGATTATACTGTTGGTTTGGTGATGTCTTACTTTAAGAGCTTTAGGCACAAGGAAATGTGTCATGTATTGAGTAGGTTTTTTTGGATAATCTTAGGCCAAATATGGTATTAGCTGAGGTCGGACAAAGGCAAAAATATCTTCATAGAATCATTTAGGTTGGAAAAGACCTCCAGGATCATCAAGTCCAACTTTGACCAGTCACCCCCTTGCCAACCAGACCACGGCACTGAGGGCCATGTCCAGTAATTTCTTGAACACTTCCAGGCATGGTGACTCAGCCTTGGCGAACCTGAAGACCTTGCCCACAAAAATATGACATCTGGGTATTCATAAAATATAATTAATCTTTTTCTTCACTGAATTCTGCCTCCTTTTCGGTTCAAGATTTTTCTCTCTTTTTTGGAAATAGTTTCCTTGTGCTTTATTGAGTTTAATTTTGGATTTTACCCACACAACATCATCTGGTGTTTTTCTACAGAAATATTCTCTTGCCAAACTCATTTCTTTTATTTAGGAAACCTTCTATTCTTACTTAGGCTAAAGATGTAGTTCATCCCAGAAAATAGCCCTCATTTTAGCTATGGTTAGCTAAAACAAGGAACAGACTTATAGCTGGAGTGAAAGAAATGTTATCAGCTTGTCATTTCTTACAATCCCAGTGTCATCAGCCAGAAATGCATCCATTATCACACATTGTGTCTTGTATGTTGGATATTTAGGAGAGCAGACCAAGGGATAAGCTGAAAATGCATCACTGAGCTCCTTAATCCTTATACAGTTGTGGATACTAGAAATATGATAAGAGAATGAATAAGAATCAAGAGTGCATTTTTATTCTAATAGAGGACATTTAATTTATTTCTGATTAAATTGTGCCTGATTGAGTCAATCAGAAAAATCAAATGTGATTGGCAGGGAACATCTCAGAGATTGTGTATTGTGATGTAAGATTTTATTTTCATACATTCAATATCTTCCAGTGAATTGAAGGTCTCATTAATTAGTAAGAGTTTTATAAATATTTAAAAAAGAAAAAAAAAAGCTGGCACTTTTTCTGTGGCTTTGTTACAGAGAATGTTTTTTGTCTTACTTTTAATGTACTAAAATTTTATGAAGAAACAAAAAGAACAATTTGACAGAACATGCTGTTTTCATGGCATAATATAATTGCATAACAGTCACAGAACAGGAAGAAGTAATTAGACTACTAGTATAAGTATCATCAGAAATAGGAAACTTGTCAATTTTCATAACATTTTGAGAGTAACTGAAAAGACTGAAGAAAATTAATAAATGTAAGAGAGAACTGGGACTTTGCCTCCCATGGTTATTTTGTACTCTAATGGAACTATAGATTCATAGCATTAGCAAAATAATTATCATTAGAAAAGGAGGTAAGAGTTGAGAACCTTCAGTCAAACAAAAAATAAAAAGAAATGGTTCAATAAATTGAAATAGTAAACTATTTTTTTCACTATTTGGTATATTAAATATGGATTGTAGAATTGTACCTCTGAGACGGTGTTATCAAAAAAAAAAATCAGAACAAAGCCCTGCTACTTTATTTATAAGTATGAAATCAGAGCCAGACAGAAGTGAATTATTTGCCACTCAGTATTCTACTCATGGGGTCAGATTCATGAACACAAGTTTTTTATGTGTAAAAACAGACAGTTTAGAACAGAAATATGTTGCAGGGGGAAGGAGGAACTGGGAAAAAAAAACCCAGACAGATGGGAGAAAAACAGGAGTGAATAAAGATTGCTTAGAATACCTGCCCTGAAATTATTTGCTCCTGTTCTTGTTGCTAATTAGGAAATTGTTGTCTTTTGCAAATTCTGAACATGAAGGGGGTTTAGGAAACTAATTTTTTAAGGTATCTAAAGGTCTAAAGAGGAAATTCAGCATTAACACAGGCCTACCAGACACATATTCTTGTATAAAGGAGGAGACTGGGCATCTTCCCTTGCTGTGCAGTCACTGTGTCTGTGTCTCGTGCAGGCAGCATTGCTCTGAATTCATTGCTTCATCTCCTTCCTGTGCCATACCACAAGAAATTTGATTGACATCTGAAATATTCCACTTAAAATTACGAATAGTTAGTTGTTAGAGTGTTTCAATTGTTAAAAGACATTTCCATGGATTTGTATTTTCAACATAGTTATTGAAATAAAGCAAAAAAAGAACATGTGAAAATATGAGGAGAGAGAGACAGGGAATCTGAGTCATGATAGGTTATGTGGTTTTCCAATGTCTTTAATGCAAGTTTCCCAGAAAACATGCAGTTATTTACTATTTTGTTTCCTTTGTGTTATCTTTTCTCCTAATGTGCTTGTCACTCTGTGTGATCAAATAGCAGTGTGAAATGTATTTAAATTGTGTGAAAGCTATGGCCATCATTGTCTTGGCCACCACCATTTTACAAACCTTGCAATGACTATTAAATGGAAAGGCTAATGTAATAATTGTGTAATTAAACTAAAAGCACAATTGAGTAATTATCTTGTTACTACAGAAAAAAATTAAAAAAAAAAAAAAGCCCAGATTAGGGCTGAGTCCTTCCTCTTCTAAATTCAGACACCCTCTTTAGAATGCTTGGTGGTTTTGCTCCTACTCTGTACTTCAGCACACTGTAACAGTGCAGAGACATGAAAGTAGATAAAGGGAAAACAAAAGGAATAAAAGAAGCAGAAGATAATAATAAAGAGGCACAATAAAAACCAGACTAGCAAAACCATGTAAAACAAAGCACATTTGTGAAGTACAGTGACATAAGAAAGGAAAAGAGAATGAAAACATAAGGCAGGAAAATAGCATGTGGAAAGGAGGCTTGAAACAACTGGAATAATCATAAAATTTTTAAGACTTGATTTATCAAATCTAAAATGGCGTGCCAGCCAGAGAGAGCAAAAAAGAAGAGGCATTATTATTCAAGGAGAAAGTACCTCAAAAGCTTTTGAGCAGCATAAATTGCATTGGAATAGAACAGGACTACTCTAAGATTATTGATGAAGGATTTTATGCCACTAACTTCCTATTCAATGAAAGTAATATAGTCTAGTATACCCTTGAGATGTGTTTTGAAGACTATTTCGTTCAAAATCAGTGCTACCAATATTTAATGTGAACTAGGCAAGTCATGATTTTAACTTCAAGGAAGAAAAAAAGTTGTTTTGAGCACACCTACAAGTACTTGGGGGTTTTCATGTATTTATATATCCATCTTAGAGATTGCATGTCTACTGTGCCTTGGAGTTTGAAAGATAATATCATGTTTATGATGTTTTTTCTCTTAAGCACTGTCTTCCTCAGTGGCCCAGAACATTTGCATCATGCAGGTCTCCATCTTAGGTAGCTCTTGCAAATTGTCTTGATTCACCAGTTAATCTAATGATAATTCATTAAAACTATGCCCTTATCCCAACCTCAGTAAAAATCCTGCAGTCCTCTCAGTGTGCTTTTCCCTTCCATTTGGCTTAAAAATGGAGAAAACAATCTCAGCAGTCAAATTAAGACCTATATAAGCTCCCATAAATATAATTTCTAACTAAACATGTCCAGTCTCTGCTTCTCTGTGAGTTAGGCTGCCTTAGGATCCAAAAATCCTGCACAAAGCTACCTGCCATGGGGCTAATATGCCCAAGGATCTGCTACTGGAGCTGTGAGTCCTTGAGGATGTGTGTTATGCTGAAATTCTCCCATTGGGAGCAGGAGGTGAGTGAAGGTGTCCCTCCCAGTCAAACTGTGACATACTTGGGCCAAAGGCTGCCACAGGCAAGAATTGCCTGGTAATTGATTGCAGCAGGGCTTCCTGCTGATTAAGATGCTTCTTGATGTGAATAATAGTGACAGATTGTCTTTGATTGAAAGAGTGTTTCCTTGGAAATGTTTAGTGTCAGTTTTAGAGGGCTCTCAGTGATCTTAGTCTCCCATCAGGTCATAGAATAATAGAAAATGTTGAGTTGGAAGGGACCTATCAGGGTCATCCAGTCCAACTCCTGGCCTTGCAGAGACACCCCAAAAGTCACACCAAGTGCTCTCAGCAGCATTGTCTAAGTGCTGTCTGAAGTCAAACAGGCTGATGCTGTCACCACATCCCTGGTTCAACCACCTTTTCCTGATATCCAACCTAAACATCCCCTGACTCAGCTTTATGCTGTTTCCTGCCACTGGTCACAGAGTGAAGAGAGCAGTGCCTGCCCCTCTGCTTCCCCTCATGAGGGTGTTGAAGACCACAATGAGGTCTCCCCTCAGCCTCCTCCAGGCTGAACAGACCAAGTGACCTCAGCCATTTGTCAGAAGGCTTCTCCTCCTGTCCCTGCACCATCCTGGTGACCTCCTTTGGACATTCTCCAATGGCTTCGTGTCTTTTTTATATTGTGGCACCCAGAGCTGCCCCCAGGGCTGGAGGCTGCCCCTGCTGGTGCCCCCAGGACAGGGATGTCCCTCCTGGCTGCCAGGGCACTGCTGGCTCAGATTTGGCACCAACCAGGACCCCCAGGGCCCTTTCCACGGCGCTGCTCTCCAGCCTCTCATTCCCCAGGCTATGCACACAACGAGGGCTGTTCTGTCCCAGGTGCCCTTGTAAATCTACATACAGTTGGTGATCACTCATCTCTAATTCCTCAAGGTCTCTCTACCCTCAAGAGAGTTGACAGCTCCTTCCAATTTAGAATTATTTTCAAACTTGGTATTCCGATGTGTCCTGCATCCAGGACATTAATGAAGATGTTGAAGAGAGCTTGGCCTGAGCCCTCTAGAACCCCCCTAGAACCCAGATCCAGTATGGAATAAAAGGTGAAAAGAACACTGGTTCTAGCACTGCTACAGTGGGTAACTCGCCTGTGCCTGGCAGAAGTCTTGTAAAATACAACCATGTCTGAGCTGCAGAATAGTAGCAATCAGCTCTGCTCGTGTCAGGTCAATATGAGACCTGTCTGCTATTTCACAGAGCAGTTTTCTTCCCCCTTTGCAAAGTAATTAAGCTTATCTGTGATGTATATTCTCTGTGTCAAACAATCTTTTATGGTGCATTGGCTCAGGTGGTCTGATTAGCAAAAACATCACCTTGCAATGAAAAATGGAAAATAATTTCTGCTTTATCTTTCTGGTTATAGACATGAGAGTCACTCTTTATTCTATGCTGTAAAAACTTATTTAAAGAACTATTCCAAATATGATTTGCTGATATAACGAGCATAAGAAAACTACTTAAATCTAAAATAAATATTGCAATAGATGAATGATGGAGACTGATCAAATATTTAGGCAATTAATGGTCCTGTAAATCGTTACTGTGAATTCTGATGCACTCTTGCTAGTCCTGCTGGACAATTATAATCCACTTTGTAATGGCATACTACAGTATCTGAAGAATAAAAGGTTTCCTTAACGTGAAGGTTACACATAATTAGTTACAAGAATAAAACAGTTCTCTGTCTTGTGGGGTTTTTTTCAGCAATCAGTGTGCCAGTAAAATCAGATTCACCCCAGTAAATAGGAAAAAACTTGGAAATTTCCCGCAGTGAATTAGAACATTGCTGTGTTAGTGAAAGAAAAGCCTTGCAAAGAGCCTTGAAAAATATCTGTATGTCAGTCAGGAGGCAGAGAAACCAGCTGAGATAGGCAGCCAAGGGCAGGACTGTGCAGAAATGCCAGCACAGGTACTTGGTGTGGTACAACCACATGACTGTGCTTACACTGCTCTTGCTGAATTCAGCTGGTGCAGCTGGACTGGTGTCAGATCCCTCTGCACCCTGCCATTAGTGGCACGTGGCTCTGATATTCCTCCTGTGGTACTGCATTTTTCACTGCAGAACCAGCCTTGGTGGGGACTGTACTGTACTGTTCCTTCCTATATCTGCTGCATTCTTTGTTGCACTTTACTTTGAGGCTGTTCCAAAGGTCTGCATTTGTGTGCAGAAACACATTTTTATTGTGTATTACATCCTGGTTCCCCTTCACTTCTTTGTACAGCTCAGCCTGATAGTGGTGACAGCTTAGTCTTTCAGGGGACTCTTTTAGTCCAGCCCTATGCAGTGGCACTCTGCTGTGTCCAGTGACATTCTACACTGGCAGTGTGTGTGGTGTTCCTGTGCATCCACAGGGGAGCCTGAGATGGCACCTGCTTTAGCCAGATAGATAATAGCCACCAAGATAATAATAAACTGCTTCCCAAGTGCTTCCCTCTCATCATATTGAGCATTTCAGATGCCAGGTATGCCCAAACAAAGAAGGAAACTCTTCTCTGCATATACAAGATGTTGCTTCTGTGGCTGAGGAGCAGAGAATGGCTGGTCCAGAGAGTTGTTCTGGTTCAAAAATACCATGCACATCTGTGGCAATTGCAGTTTGTAGTTATATTTAGGTATGAGCCATGGAAAAATGGAATATCCAGACTGTCCAGATTTTCCCCAAGGAGCTCCAGGCATTGGAAATGGCTCCCAATTTTTACTAGAAATTTATTTAATTTTTGTTAGAAAAAATGCAGTTCTACCAGTCCTTAAAAATATCCTAAATTATGATGGGTTTTTTTTGTTTGATGTGGTTTTCTTTAATTGTTGTGGGTTTTACCCTGTGAGATAATAAGTTGTAGAGTGCTGAGATAGTTGTGATGCTATGATTTTTTTTCCCTACTTTGAGTATGGTGTTTCTAATTTACTTGATTTTAAATGCATTCTCAGATGATTTGATTGGCAGTAAAATTAATTTCCCCAAGTCAAGCCTGTTTTGCCCATGATGGTAATTGCTGAGTCATTTCTCCCTGCCCTTATCCTGACCCATGAGCCTTATGTTATATATTCTCTCCCAGGAATAGAATGTCAGTTATCTTTTTGGTTGTAACAATAAGTCATGTTTTCTTTAGCTCTTTCCTCTTTTTTCTCTGAATGGACCTGGTATTTCGTGGGCTGCTAGTAAACATCATCTGCTTTTCTGAAATAGAAGCAGAAGGTTAAACTCAGGTTTATCAAAGACTTTAGAGACTGGCAAAAATTTTTACATAAGAGTGTGCAATTCCTACCTCTTAGGCATTTTGTTCATGCCTCATTTTTCTCAAAGCCTTTTAGACCAGTTTAGAGCTGTTTCCTTCCCGGTACCAGTGTTTGTTTATATGTTGCATGTGGCTGTGAGTGTAATTTCCATTTGATATTGTAAAAGTTGTTAATGTTACTTTAGCAAAGCGCTTAAAAATTTTTAGCTAGAAACTTAACTGATACGATGTCATCTGAGAATCTGTTTATGATGAGCAATGTGTTAGAGCAGGAATTACATCTGAGTAGTTCTGACTGAGTGATTCCATTCATTGTTATTTTGGTCAAGATCACATTCTTTCATAGTCAGAATAAAGCAGCTTTGACAGGAGGCTGACATCAGAGTGTAAAGGACATCATGCTTTCAGGCTCTCCTGCAATATTTTAGGGGTGCCCTTCAAACCACAGGTTTGTTTAAATGCATTAATTTAATTGTTGCTAAGTTTCACTGTGGAGTGTGGCACAGACAGAAAAGTAGAAAAGAAGTAAACAGTTTTGTGGCTGTATGTTTAAATAATAGTGGATCATGTTTCTGTTGGAAAAAAAGGAGACTGAAATGTGTTATCAGGAAGTTCTTTGTTATACTATTAAAAATAACAAGTACGTATTTATATTAAAAAAAAGCAGACAAAATAAGGACAGATATTTATATTAAAAGGCAGAAGTCTCTCCATTAAATTTCTGGGGATGTGCTTGTAAGAGCTGCTGATCTCTTAATAAGGTTAATGACTATGCTACAGTAGGAAGAAGCAGTTCAGCTAATGCACACTTCAGTAAATTAAAAACCCCTTTTTTGCACTCAGGTGTTTTATTCACATATTTTCCTCTTGCCTTTTCCTGAAGAACACAAGATGGCTGAAACTTTGGCTGATTCCTGCACCTAAAATAACAATAAAATCCTCTGTTGTCACCAGAAATATATAAGCAGGAATAAGATGTGGAGGAGGAGGAGTTACCTGCTGCCCAGTTCAGTGGCTAGACAGGTTTCCTGCATTACTCAAGTAATGAGACATAATGGGGTGTGCATTTCTGAGCTTTGGGGTTTTTAGGTGCAGTGTTGTGATGCCAGAGAGAAATAACTTCAACAGCTGCAATAATGTGCCTGTAGCACAATGGTGCACACTGACAGATCTCATTAAAATATATATAACTGCATTGTGATGCAGGTGCAGTGCAGGAAGGAGAGGGGAGTTTGTGATTGTCCTTCACTTTATGAATTGTTCTGCTTACGTTGGCCAGTGTTAAGTATAGTGCTAAAGCATAACCTTAAAACAAAATGATTTGTTGGAGATTGTAAAATAAGAACATTATCAGTCAGAATCACAGAAATAAGGGAGAGGAGGGTGCACTGGTTTGTAGTCAGTGAGGAGAATGGAATAGAATCCATCTCAAATGCCCAGCAAGCACATGGACATAAAGCAGTGGGACTTAAAGGGATTTTCAAATGTCTTTTCAGTTCAGCTATTCCAGACAAACATTTTGTTCCTGTTCTTGTTGCTGCTGCCCCAGCACTCAGCAACCAGGAGATGAACAGGGCTGTCAACACTCACCCAATTTGTGTTTCTGTGTCAACAAAGGAATATTTTCCAGCTCACTCTGGAATGAGAGCTGAATCTCCCTCCACCTTTCTTGGTTACCTTGCCTTTTCCCTAATAACATTTTACAGCAAATGTGTAGATAGAAGGAAAATTCACTGTGACTGCATGGGCTTAGAAATCATGGGCTCAGTGGGGTAAAAATGACTCCAGACAAGGTCAAACCACAGACCAGGAACCAAAGTAGAAGCAGTTCAGTGTTTCTCAGGAGCACATTTGGTGCTTTGGAAAGGAGCATGCCAGCCTCAGTGGGAAATAGATTGCTCACTCCTCAGGATTGTGCCTCTCAGTTTAGTTTCTATATGAGAGGTGGATGAATCAGAAGTTAAAGGTCCTGGGTATTTGCTTTCAGAAGAGAAAATATGTCTTGCAAGTCTTAAAGGTGAACCTTGCTAGTATAGGTCTGTGCAACCCCTCCAGTGAAAGGAATTAATTGAAAGGCATTGTGGCATTATAGGGTCCTTCCTTCAATTGTATGATGTTCTTGAGTAATAAAGAAGAGTGATTTGAGTTTCACTGGCATTGTATTCTTGTGTGGGAAAATTTTGCAAATGCTGTCTCCTGTGTTTTTAATAACAGAGAGTTACTTCACCCTTGCGTTATTCTGCAGAACTCTGAAAAATACTTGGTTCATCTCAGAGTATTTTCTTCAAGTTGTTTCTTACTAAGTAAATGGGGCAATAACCAGAAAAGTCACCCCTTTCACCAACACTACACTGTGTAGGTTGTTCCTTGTTCCTCTCTTTGTAGTTTTACCTGTCTTACAAGATTTATGTGCTAAAATTAAATGGTGCTGCTTCGGTGTTGTGCTCTACAGAGACCTGTGTCACTTACCATTTTTAGTAGTTAGGAGCTGATGTGGCAGGATGCATTTAGGCTTTGTTTTCTGAGACAGCTAAAAATAAAATTGTTTGATAATATTCCATTATTCACCATGATGCTACCTAAGGGGCTATGCAAAACTTAGTTTTGTTTTCAACTAAGTGGGACAATTGTCCAGGAGCTGATACCTAATTACTATGGCATTGCAATATCAGCAAATATAACTGCTGCATTTGAAAAAGCAATGATAGTTTAAAAAGAAAGTTATATCAAAAGTTTGTGGGAGCTCACAAAGGTAATGCAGAAAAAGGCAATAACAAATAAGCCACCCCTAAATCCATCAATACATTTTTCAGAGTGCAAACTGAATGCTTAGGACTGTCCCTGTGTCTGTTCTGTCAGTCTCCAACCTCCTTTTATTAGTCCTAGATAGAAGATAAACAACAAGACTGACAGCTTTGTGTCCTTTGGCATTTTTGTGTCACCATCACAGAGTAAGAGGGTATTATGTCATCACTCAAGCCTGTCAGGTTTAGTTTAGTCTGCTGTTTGTCTTAACGATTGTTTTCCTCATTTTTTTCCTCTCGGTTGATACACATACCCTGTATGGATTGTATATTGTTGATGTTACCAGAATCCATTTTTCAGAGGAGAGGTGTTTTTAACTTCAGCCATAGAAATGTCACCCTTTTTGTTCCTGTACAGCAAAATAGAAATTAGAAAAAGAAGCATCTTCTGCACTCCATCTGGTCTGTGCAGAACTTTGTCATAACTCATATATTCAAACATTATTGGTACTAATATTACAAGTAACAAGGACTCTTAGACTTTTATTTTATTAAGGCTTTGTTTAGGAAAATTCCTTATGTATAACTGCTGTGGAATCTCTGTAGGTTTCAGCACTGTACATTGATGACTGGTGCCCAGTACCTACCTTTAATTGTATCATTTATGGATGAAATAAAAGAGAATCTTAGCTGAGGTTTGTCTATTGAAAACAGTCAAATAGGTGTGATGGGAAGAGTCAACACCTGGCTTTTGTTAATGACTTTGTAGCATGTGGAAAGTCCTGGTTTTCCTCACAAGGGAAGCCATAGGCTGCTTCCACAAAAAAAAAAGCAGAGGTACCTAAAGGAAGTATCTGTCTCAGATTATGTGTTCAAGCTCTCTGAATAATGTCTCAAAAAAGCAAGAAAAATTAGGAGCAGACTAGTCTAAAGATGGCAAGCTGAGGAAGAAGACATGTTAACTAAACATTATGACGTCCTAATGAGGGGGAATAAAACCTGGACAACCAACTTCAACCTAAAGGATTCTGTTCAGTGCTTCTTGGGACTCTCCACTTTTCCCTAAAAGTAACATGTACAGGTCAGATCTTGCTCATGCTGCAACAGACACAGAGAAGAGGCTGCTCAGTCTAGCTGCTAGCCAGATAACTGAGTCAGTCAGTGTTTAGGGGTGGGAAGGAAGGGACAAACTTTTAGTTGTCACAGTCCCTAATGCAAGCCAGTAATAAGACATTTTGACCACCAGTCTTCTCAGAAAATGTTGTAACCATCTGGACCTTGTACTTAATGGATTTTGCTCACAGCTTTACATACTGAAGCTATGGTGCTGCAAATATTCACAGTAGGAAGCAGAAAAAAAATTGAGCTAGCAGGTAGGAAACACAAGAAAATGCTTAAAGCTTTCCTTCAATTAATATGTATTTCTAGTTATATGTGTAATGTCTGTATTCACATAAAGTAGGACAGTTTCAGAGGAGACTTTAAATGACAGATGCCCCAAAGTCCAGCAGTGGTGGCATGCAAATAGATGGTCAAGTGAGGTGGAAATTCTGGAATCTGCCTCTTCTGAGCAGGGCTGTCTAACCCCTTGTGGGTAGCAGTGCATGTTTGGGACAAACACAGGCAGGTTTGGGACAATCACAGTTTGCCAGAGGAGATCCCGCAAGTAATTCTGGGGATGTCTGGTGGGTGAGCTCCTGGGTAAAATCAGTGGAACAGCACTTTCTTTGGGAGTTGCCCTGATGCAGATCCATCCTACACTCCCAATCCAGTTAAATGACCCAGGAGAATTCAGGCAGTTGCCTGGAGGCATTTGCACCTTCTGAGAGACTTGAGCTCAGCAACTCAGCTAGATACCTGCCATTGAATAATTGAAGAATTTCAGCAGAGCCCAAAGGTTTTCCTTAGGCACAAAGATTCATGTTTCTGATGTTTGCTGAAGGTTTTTGTTTTGTTTTTTTTTGGTGTTACGTTCATCCCCAGCTACAGCTAGGTGCCATTCTTTAATAAATTGCCAGAAATATCAGAGACCAAATAATGGTTCAGAGGGCCATTGAGCCTCCTAGGTATTGCTGTAGTGGCTTTTTGACACGTCTGTCACTGCTGTCAAATTTATTCCAGTAGAGATCACCTTACAAGATGATACTTGATTTACATTACCTGATTTGTTCTGTAATGGGAGAGAACAGAGTCGAGTCCTTGATTTCATTTTCACAGGGAACAATATATCTTTAATTTTAAAATGGATTATCAGCTCCTACATTCAGAGAAGTTGGCTACTGCAATCCCCATTGCAGAGCAGTGTAATCATCATTCACATCCTACTTCGTCTATTGCAGTCAGAAATGTTTCATCTTGCCTCATTTGTAGCTGTCTGTCTTGGATCTAGAGATACACACCTGGGCCAGATCCTCAAGCAGTCCCACAGTCTTTCTCCCTCCCTTCCCCTTCCTCTGAATTTCAGCAGTCTCCAAGGAACTTAACGTGCTGTTGGGGGAGACAAAGGCATTTTTTGCCCCTTTTTTGGGCTTTAATCTACTTATTGTTTTATGTCTGCTCGCAGAATTAGGAAGATGGATTTGCACTTGAGGATAAAATTTTGTCTTCATCCCCTGGAGATAAACCTGGTTGCAGACTCCTCTAATTATTGGTGTAAAACTCATGATGGAGATTTTACAGTAGGAAGCTCCCCATGGTCTCCTATACAACTTTAGAGTGCCTTTGAGTTAGTGTTAATCCATATGGCTCTGATTACCCTTCACCTGTGTGTGAAGTTAAATCTGCTGCTATTCTTAAATTTATAGAGTTGAAGTTTTCTCTGCAAGAACAGTTTTATAGATTTTATTTTATGTTATTTTATTTTATTGGTGGCAGTGGTAATAGGTTGTTTAATTCTAATCTATGTTTGGTGATATTTTCTAGGATTCAACTAGACAAAATTAATCTGTGAAGGAAGTTTAAAATGTAGGAGATACTAGAGAAATTAGCTTTGAGCATTTTTCTGTAAAATTATTGTTTCTTTCTTTGTTTTTAGTTCAGCTTTTTAAGCAAGGGTTTATTCAGTTCTGTATGATTTAATTTTTATTTTCGTGATTTCAGAACAGACATCTTGGAAATAAAAATAATAGACTATGATTTTTGTCTATTCAAGCATAGAGGGTTCAAAAATGTATTCAGTAAGTCAGCATTTGAAGATCTAAGTTGCCAGAGCTTCCAAAACTCAATGATGGCTGTAATTTCTGCCCATGATGCTGTAATTCAGTTTTGATGCAGAAGTTTCCTTGGGAAGCTCAAGCCTGTGCTATCATCCAAGTGCCAAAAGCAGCTCAGACCAGATGACAACCCCATAGAACAGGATCCTGGAGCATGTGAGAACTCACCTGTGTGTACTCAGACAAATGTTAGAGTCCTTTTTCTTCACCTTCTCACTTTCTATTGTTCTATCTGGAAAGATTTTCACTGATTCTATCAAATGCTTTTAGAATTCTTTTTTATTCTGGGAAAAGACATGTTTGTGGCAAGGCCTACCCAGAACAGCACTCAATTCCACACTTGATCACATTAATCTGTCAACGCTTTCCCTGTAGCAGGTAAGACTTATTTCTATGGATGGATAGTTCTCAAATATTTTTCTTTATTACAGTTCAACAGAGCACTCTGCAGGGTACCAGTTTTTAATTATACAAAAGCAATTTCAAAGCCAAAAAGGTGGAGAGTAATGCCTAAGAAATTTTTGTTTGTTTGTTTTATTTTTCTGTAGCATTATGATACACATAAAAGCTCTATAAATTAGAGAATCCTCAAAGGAATCTCTGGAGATCATGCAGTCCAACTGAATCAACCAGGGCAGATGGCCCCAGACCATGTCCAGTCACATTTTGAGTATATAAAGCTGGAGACTTCACACCTTTTTGGGATCCTGTGCAGTAAAATACAGTTGCCATAGTTCTTTCTGTGATTAAGTTTTAAGTTTGTGGAGGACTATCTCCAATGCTGGAGCAGGAGTGTGTGAGGAGCCTCCCACTGAGGAGGAAGCAGCAGCACAAATGCTGAGTGATGAACTCCATAACATTAAAAAGAGGGACTTCTCTCCCGAAATGAACTGAAGAAAGACTGTTTTAGAGGTGGTAAACTGACTGAAATTTTAGGTTTTGTTTCTTTATATTGTCAGTGGGAAGGAAAAAGTTGTAGGGGAAGAAATGTCCTGAAGGTTTTGTTCTAATTCTTATTACTCTTTCTTTTAGTTACTGTTAATAATTTTTTTCTTTATAACCTTTTAAAGTTTTGAACCTGCTTTACTTTTCTCCTAATCCTATATCACAGCAAGAAATAAGTAAGTACATTCTAGTGAGTGCACTGGTGATTAGCCAGCACTGAACCCACCACATGAACTGACCATTCTGTTCCTCTCTGCTGATGGGAAAGAGGAGTTCAGAGAATATTGGGAGAAAAACTAAGCCTGGAAAGAAGGGATGGTTGGTAGATAGGTGTTTTAATATTTCATTTTATTTCTCATTATGCTAGTCTCATTTGATTGGTAATAAATTAATTTTGCCAAGTCAATTCTGTTTTGCCTATGACAGTAACTGTTGAGCAATCTCTCCCTGTCCTTATCCTGACCCACAAGCCTTACATTATATTTTCTCTCCTCTGTCCAGTTGAGGAGGGGAGTGATAGAGAAGCTTGGATGGCACTCAGGTCCCACCAAAATGATTGATGTTGCCTTTATGGCCCTGCTCCAGTATGACCTGGCTCTGTTCCACTGGGTGAGCCCAGCATTGGCACAACACTTGAGCTGTGATCTCTCCAGTGCTGAGGAGACTGCAGGGTTCCTCTACTTGGACTGGCTGGCAGTGCTCTTCCTAATACAGCTCAGGATGCTGATAAGTGTAAAGTAATTTAAATTTACAATTGTTACATTTTTGAACTTCTGCAACAGATAAAATGTACTTGGGAGTTTATATTTGGAAATATAAAGTAATAAGTTAATTTGATGTACTCGTCCCTTTTAAAGAGTTGCTGATCAGTATTCCTGATGTATTTTCTATATGTAATTGGTTTAGACCATTCTTTAATTTTTTTCTCCAGTGACCTCGTTCTTACAGAGAACCTTTCTAGCACACAGAGGAAATAAAATTATTTACTACAGAAAATAGGAAAAAATGTTATTAATATAGATGACAATAGAGGTTTTTTTATCAATTAAAGATTGATGAGGAGAAGAGGACGAGACTAGATGGATTAAAAACTGGAGTAAAGGACTGTTTATTCCAAAGATTGGCAAGATCCACTTATGTGTGTGATCAGGAAAGATTTCAAAGAAAAGGAACGATGATGAAAATTAGAAATCTAGATCTACTGGCAATTTTTTTCTTTTGAATTAACTCCAGGATTCTCTAATCTTCTTACTAAACAATCCTAAGTCTCTTAGCCTCAACTTGTAATGTGTTTCTGACACCATTTTTCCCTAACAGGTTCCTTCACAGCACATCTGCGTGTGGAAACCTAAGACAAATCCCACAAAGAGAGAGCATCTGTGTTCTTGTGGTGGAGAGACAGATTTTCTGCTGCTCAGCTGTGTGAGAGACATCATAAAACTTTAAGGGCTCTATCATAAAAGATGTTGCAGCCATCAAAGAGCTTTCTGGAATCCTCTCTGGAATTGCACTAGACTAACTTTGGATCTCTCCTGATACTTTGTTCCATATTTCAATTCCCTCCTAGTGAGACACGTGAGTCATCCCTAACAGCACTAATATCTTCAGTATTGATGTATACATTAGTATACTCTTCATTGGTACTGGGATCAATTGCTAGGTTGATTGCAGATACATTCATCAATCATTGATGATTTCTTGGCTGTTTTGTCCAGGGTCTATAATATTTTCAAGGCAGTGACCTGTTCTTAACTGGCCACTGGAGGAAGATGACTTGCTCCACTGGCTGCAGCAGGAGTTTAGGGAGCCTGAGTGCTTAATGTAGTTAGGAAGAATGAGCATTCCTGTGTTGGCTTCTGTAGCCAAAATAGCCATCTGCTACAGGAGGGATGATGTTCATTTCTGTATCTACCTGATCAATAAGTGCAGGAAGAACAGGGGCATCTTATAGCTGTTCTCAGGTAGAGAAAAATCTCTTTTGGAGCATCAAAAAGTGAGAAAGTCTCTCCATCTTATGCTAAAATAATACGTTTGAACAGGACTGCAATGTTTAAAAATTAGAAGACTCTGACTTTCCAAGGAATATGAAGCAGAACCATAAACATGACTCTACTATGAGTAACACTCATTCATGCCACTAAAAAATCTTGCAGTGCCATGGGATCATTAAGCTTAGCTAGTGAATGGGCAGAACTGTAATGTCACCATCTGCAAAGTCAGGGAAATTCAGCTTCCTTGAGGCATGGTCAGCTGGAGACACACACAAAAAATGCATTGCATTTGGGCAGGCTGGAATAGAACCTGGTTGTGCAGCAGTGCTAGAAGTGTAAAGTCTGAGTTATTCTGTGCCTCCTGTCCTTTAGGAGTCCTTTCATTCAAAGCCAACTAAAGCCAGTGCATGAAGGTCACCAGCAATGACTGTGAAGAGCAGTCTCTTGACAAGGAAAAAGAGTATTATAGAATTGATGTTCTTTAAAATACATAGATGGCTTTGGTAGAGCTCTGTGCTGTTTAGCCAGACAGTTTTAATACCTACATAAGCTTAACTCTGCCTTGGTCAGGAGTCTTTAACACACTGATTAGTATCAACATCAGTAGCATGAGGAAAAACTGCCTGGTCTGATCTTTGCAGAGGGACAGACTTGGAAATCTGTGAGGCTTTGTTTTGGCTTGCAAGAGAATTAGTATTTATTTCTCACTTCTACTTCAATAAAGTCATTACCTAACATTTCTCACTCACAGTGAAGTCCCATTTAACCTGAAGCATATAGAAAAAAGAATAATTCTAATTTCTGTTAGTCTTTCCTTAGGTACATGTGGACTTATTACAACTCTCCATTGTATTATTTTCATTTTCTTAGTATTATTTTGCAGCAGTAGTCCATCAGTAGACCTTCAGAAATTCTCTTCCCAACTGAGAGACTGTTTCTGTCTGTAATTTACAATATACGGCACAGTGTGATGTATGCTATTTTGGAATGTTGTAGCATTTTCTTTTACCATAATTGCAAGGATCAGTACAATCCAGAATAAGATTCATCTTTTTAGAGTGGTGCTGCATTTGAACATATAGTTAAATAATTTCCTCTATAATCCTCAGGGCTCCTTTACTGCATTACTGTTTTCAAAACATTCTTCTCCAACTTGGTACATAAGACTACCAATTACTTTTATCTATTGAATCTCATTTATTTTAATTCTGTCCATTTCTAACCTTGCCAGATCATTTTGCAGTTTTAAGCTTTGCAGCTGTATATTTGAGAAGTATGGTTTTTAAATATTTTCTAGGCTACTGTGCTGTGGTACATGTCCAGTTGCATTAGGATAATAGGAAATCTTGTAATTCCCTGTTGAACAAGGAACCAGATGAACAGACCTTGTAAGACAATGTTTCATCCTGACTAATGTGATTTTTGTTTTATTGTTTGGAGATACAGTTAAATATTATTCTAACACAGTAAAACATCTTTATAGTTCAAAGCCTGTGTGCTTTGCAAAGATTTGAAACTTTAATTTCTTATGGGAAAGAGAGTCAGGCCTCAGACCTTCTCAGACAATAAATATCATCCTTATGATTCTCAAAAGACAAGAAGAAAATAAGTTCACTGCTTCTTTAATACAAGAAACAGGCATTACAAACACCCTTGGTGGCAAGTTTTTCCTCTCTTTTTGCGTGTTGCAAAATTTCATTTTTCTTCAGAGCACACATTTCTTGAGTGCTCTGAAAAAGAAGCCAATACGGAACGTGATTGTGAGAGAAAAGGTAGCTCAGTGCAGAAAATCTGCCATGCAGGAAAGTTTTCTTTATTCCATCCATGAAGGGCATGTAGTCATCCTGGCCTCCGTTTGTCACTTGGCAACAGTTGGTGAAACCTCAGCTCAGCAGCTGTGCTCGAGATCATAAGTCCTTGTGGGTCGCCTTAAACTCTTTCTCATTTTATCCAGATTGCAGGAAATGGAGAATCGTTGTTGTTTCGCTGAAGAAATTACCTTTCTGTTTGGGTTTTCCTCATAAGCATCCAAGGCTGTGCACCCTGATAAATAATAGATAAGGCTGTACAGGCAGGTTCTGAGTCCCCAGTGCTTTGGCCTTTTCAAGGCAAGCACAGAGTAGATGCCTCTCTTAGTGAGGCTGTCAGCACCTCTCCTGATGAAGGGAGTTTGCTGCATGTCTTCGGCAGATGCATTATGCAACATGCAAAAATTCTGAAAAATTTAAAAAGGAGGAAACAGCTTGCTGTTGAACATTGTTCTCTAAATAACATAGTCAAATATTTCAGCAGTGTATCTCTGCTGAAAACAATCTAGTCTGTTCTTATTAGACTGCAAGCCACAGCATAAAACAGAAGATAGCCAGGTGGAAGAAGTATATTTCTATTGATCCCATTATTTCTTCCGTTTGATCACCAAATACTTTGAAAGTAAAACCTATCTCCAAGGATTCTTACATAGTTTTTCAATTTCCAAACTTTTATTTAGTACCTTATATGAAGTTCAGTGATGCCCCAAATTTATTAAGTACATGAATGGGCTTAAAAATTCAGTTATATTGAAGTATTCTCAGCATCCAAGTGACTGAAAACTGTGAAAGACACTGTTTGGAATGTCTGTTTGAACTCATCTGTGTTATTAATAATCTTCCTAATGGGGGGAAAGCTATCATGCATCTGCAAATTGATCAGACTGTTCCACAGCCAATTAGCCAAAGATCCCTCCACAGTATTGCAACCTTCAGTTTGTGTGATTTCCACTGATTTTACCTATAAATAATGCCACCTTTGAAGGACACCGATGGCACATATGTCAGCCAATTTGACAGGCTGCATAGATAATCCTATTTCTTTTCCCTTTTCCATTAGCATTTCCTGTGAAAGTAGACTCAGTTTGAGGACTTCTGTCCCAGGGGAAAAAGGTGATAGCTTCACAAATGCAGTGCTGTGGACAGGTAAGAATTGCCTCCACTGAGAGGTAAGAACAGCCTCAGCACATGCCAAAGTAGAGATAGAAAACATGGGATTACTAAAAATTCACACTGCCACCCTTGTGTACTTGCATGAAGGTAATCAACTTGCATGACTGGAAATGAAAGAGGGAGGAAATGGATTTTCTTTCCACATGAAAAACAACTGAGAAGTTTTAAAGTCTTAGGAATTCAGATACCATGCAAGTATGGACTAGATAGGTTAGGCATGAATAGAATAACTGTGTATCAGTCCTTTTTAAGGAAGTGTGAATGTTTTGAAAAGAAATATGAATGTTTAAAAGGAACAGAATATCAATACTAGATTGGTTTGTTCCATTTATTCCCATTCTGTCTTTCTTTTTTCTTCCTCTGCTGGTGGTGGTTGAGGCACAACTATAAGCAATTTCTGCAGACCATCCTATGGGGAACTCGGTATATTGAATTCATTAGGAGCAAAGAAAAAAGGCCTTCTCAAGTATATCCAGAAACACAGCTTAAATCCCTTTAAATCTTTTTCAGATTGTGGTACAGCATTCAGAAAGTTGTAATCTGAAAATCAGAGGGATTGTTGCAGTTTCATAAATATTAGAATTCTGGGAGTTTAGCGTGACCTGTAGAGTATCAGAAATCCTTCTGGCTCCAACTAATGGTTATGTTATTCCCATGAGAGAGGGAAGAGCTCCAACATAAGGAAGAAAATTTTGTTGAGTGAATCCCACGATGACAGCATATGTCAAGTTAGTATTCTCAAAATTCAGCAAATTACTCTAGAGAATTTGGAGATTTTGTCGTTTGGTTTTTTTCCCCATTCCTCAAATATATGACTCAAAATACTACAAAGATATGGTCATTTTAGATGAAATGGCATTAGAGATGCTGCTGTGTGGCTACTATATCTAACAGGTCCAACTGCTTTTTCCTCATGGTATGAAATGTGGATTTTTTTCTTCTATTTTGGCAAATTTCTAAGGTTCCTTTGTCTCTTTGTTATAATTCCTGTTGCAGGATTTCTCTTTGGTAACATATGATCATTATATTATTATTTTTTTTCCTAAAAATATAGTACAGCTTTGTTTGATTATGAACAAGGAGGCCAGATTATTGTGATGGTCATCAGTCTCAATAATTGCTAATTAATGCAGTTGAAATACATGACTGTATCTCTTACTCATAATTACCTAAACTATACAAATTATCAAGGTTGTTTGTTTCTGTGTCAGAGAACATTCTGAAAGGAAATCTTTTCCGCAGGAAAAGAGAATGACAGGTAAAATAAATGAAGTGTGTCTGCTTAGGAACAAGTGTTTTATGCATAATTATTTCATGCCTTGCAAATTAACTACATCATATGTGCCTGGGAATTACAGAAAACCGAAGTAATGTACCTAGGGCATATTGGAATTTACTATGTAATTATATTTCTTGTTGCATTTTGTATTTTTCAAACAGCTTGCAACATGAGAATCCAGCAAAGTGATACCAGTGCTGGTATTCTCTGTTGCTGCTTTTGGCATATGTGTATTTCCCAGAAGTCAAATAAATATTCTGTTTATTTATCATTTTTCTAGTATCTCTGTAGGTATGCAAACTATGGGTAGGATAATGATTAAGTAATGCAGGTTAAAATCCCCAGGAAGAGGCCAGAAGGGTCTGTTTGGCTTCTAACAAAGTGAAATGTTAAAGGAGTTTCTAAGAAGGTTCCAAAAGAACAGTGTTCTACTTTTTTGTGTTAAAGTGCTAATTAAATGTGGTAGAACATTTTGTATTTTACTTTATGGAGCTTTATTTGAACTACTGTGGTGGAGCTGCTTGCCACTTGGTACCTTTCAGTAGCTGCCTTCTGTCCAGGCTCCGTGGGCTGCTTTGCTTCATCAGCCAGCCTTGGCAAGGTTTTCTGCCACGAGCAAGACCCTGCTCCACTCACTCACAGTGCCTGGATATCATGAGTTGCTAGCATTGCCCCTGGTTTCTCCACTGTTGCTGTTGTTTCCATCACCCTTTTAAGCAAAACGTACCTAAGACAGAAAATGGAAACAAACCAGTTCTGACACCCATCACAGCTATCAGTTTCATGAAGAGAAACTGGTGTATTTCTAAACAGATGAAGATATAGAAACAGGAATACAATTTAAAAATAAGATTCTAAAAAATCTCTGTGTAAGTGCTCACTTTGTCTAAGCCATAGCAGTAAAATTTGGTTTGCTTGTCTTCTGCACAGACAGGAAACTTACAAATATTCAGATTTGAAAATGATGGAAGAGATAATTGTTTTTAGACCCAACACTTACAAAAATGCTTCTGACAAACAGCTTTCCTGCAAAGGAGTGTTATGTTGGTGCTCTTTGCAGCATTTATTGCAAAGGCTGGGTGGATATTTCCATTACAAAACTTTCTTGCAGTTCTTTCGATAAAAATCCACTCTGTAATGAAACATGGAACATCTGATCTCATCTCTTGACCAGTGGTTGTTTTTACCAGCTTTCCACAAAATTGACTGAGCTAAGGTTTTTATATTTTACAAAGGTTAAAAAAGGTGTGGAGGGGAAGAGGTGAGAAAGGAGAGCAGTAAGAATGTAGTTGATGGAAACAGTTTGTATTTCAATTGTAGGATCAAAATGATGCGCTGTTGGCATCTGTAGGCCAGTTGTGCTGTAGTGGAATTCATTACTGTTCTTCTCAGGGCATGAAGTTCTACACATTGGCCCATCTTTAGGAAAATATTTCAACAGATACATAAAATCTTTATCACAAGGCAGTAACAACTGAAAAGTATAACAAAGTAAAATACTATGTAAGATGCTAAAGTGGATTATTTTTAAATAATTTCAGATTACAGGGAGGAAAAAAAAATCACCACTTCCAAATTGTAGACTGCTGAGAGGCTTTTTGGTTTTGGTCTGTTTGCTTTGTTTTTCAATTTTTTCTGCTGTTGCCAAGTTATATAAACAGGTGGTGATCAAACTGTTAAGAAAAACTTGATATATTTTTTTTTAATTTTTTTTTCATTTTTTGGAAGGCCAGTAATATGAAATAAGCTGCAATTCTTATGTCTGCTTATTTGCATCAAACTGGAATTGACAAGCTGAGAAAGGAATTCTGAGTCCCCATCTACTTGGTCAAAGATAGCAACGGCTTCACTGTTGAGAGGAGTTTAGGCTGCTAAAGCCACAATAATCAGCTTTGCTGCTGTTTGGGGTTGGTAGATGCTTTCTTTATGTGCTTTTTCGTTTTCCTGAGCTTGTTTTTCTCAGCTGTTCTATCAGCTTTGCATTTTGTGGCTTCTGGTTTGCTGGCTTTTTTCCTTTAAAGTTGCTCCTCCTCTTTTCATCCTTATATAGACTTGTTATTATAAACTAAATAATTGTGGGGTTTTTTTCTTGTTGTGGCTGGCCGTATGACATCTCAGGTCTGTTTGGAATGTGTCCATTACACACAGCCTCAGTCCCTTTGATGTTCCTTGAAGAAGTTCATGGCATGCCTTTATGTTAGGCATGATTAAGCTGCCACTTTTCAGTCCTCAGACCCTGCAGAAGAAGCTGAGCTTTAGGTGGCCCACCCTGAAATAATCAGCAAATTCAGCTGAAATTTTCTGGTGAGAGCAAACCTAAATGGCAGCCTTAGAAGAAGACAAATTCAAGTAACGCTTTTGCTGAATCTTCACTGTATCTTCTTTTTTTGGTGTAAATCTATCTGGATTGACTTGGGTGGCAATTTGGCAGAAACATCTAGGTTTGGTAGCAAAAGAACCACAGTAAAACTTTTTTTTTTTTTTTTGTCATTAGAAGAGGTATACTAGACAAATCTAAGAGTCTTTGGAGACTTTAGAAAAAGGTGAGAGAGAACAGCATTAGGGACTTGAACACCTTTGTTCTTCTCACAAATGTAGGTGCAACTGTCTCGACAAATATCATAGTCTCATTTTACTCTTGACTTTCAGAGGTTTATTGTAAAAATAGACTCACTGAAGTTTCACACACTATCAGGCCAGACATTTCAATCTAGAGGTATAAAGCTAAACTTCCTGAGTTACAGAGGCTTTTTTATTCTTTGCTTAGGAAAATTACAGTGTTTGCTCACTTATGATATTAGTATTTCTATGCTGTAGGAAGGCTTGGATAATATATGCAGATTCCTGAAGCAACTTTACTGCAGAAAAAAAAAAATGTTTGGGAATGTTTTTGTCAGTTTTTCAATAGAAAATGGAGGTTAATCTGAGTATAGATTATAAAATACTTTAGATTTAAAGCATTAGCTAAAACGACGTTTTGAATTTAAGTGAATGTACACTCTCCTTCTCCCTCATTGTTTCCATGCAAACAGAAGAGATTGAATTTTTATTCCTAATCAAAAATGGAAAGCCACTATATTCAATTGCCTCAACTTGTTAAATGTACTACATATGCGTGTATAAGTGGAACTTCCAGTCTATTGGTAAAAATAAATAATTATTTACAGAATTTTAGAACTCTGATAGTCCAGTTCAATATTAGTAGTAATGAACATGAGAAAAATCTGTAGACAAATTACGCAGGGCTAGATACAGGATTTTCAAACATTTGTAAGTACGTAAAACTAGGCTGGTTTTGGAAAGGATTTATTTTGGGCATTGAACAAGGCTGTGGGGGGGCAGAAATCAAGGTTGTTGTTGGGATTTTTAGAGGAAGGCTGGAGTTGACTCAAGTCCTGTAGTTTCTAGGTTTATGTATGTTAAAAATCACTCAATAGACCCCTCAAAATATTGCTCAACTTTATTCCACAGAGAAAACAAACTGCTCTGCATAGACAACTGTGTCCACACCCCTGGGTTCCAAGGCCTGATTTCTCTAGGAACCTTCATGGAGTCTCTTGTACAACACCCCACACTCTGTTCACGTGCTGGATCCAACAGTAATGTCGATTTTTTTGTTGTTGTTTTTCAGCTCTGAGGGACAACAGAATCGAGCTGGTGCGAGCGTCGTGGCACGAGCTAAGCATCAGTGTCAGCGACGTGTCCCTGTCGGACGAAGGGCAGTACACCTGCTCCTTGTTCACCATGCCTGTCAAAACTTCCAAGGCTTTCCTCACCGTCCTCGGTAAGCACACACTGAGCCCAGCAGAAAGAAACCAGTGTTAAACTCCTCAGGCTCTGGCAAATTATGATAAGAATGAACTTTTCTAAGGCTTGGCAGAAGATAAATGTAAACGTCTGATCTGGTTTCCCCTGATGTTTATTGTTTCATATTGCTGGGCTGAAAAATAACATGGCTCTTACTGTTTGCAGCGTGGCAGGATAATGAGTTAGGGAGCACACAAACACCACGGAACGAGTGCTTCATAAAATGGACATAACCTCTACATCCTGAGCACCACCAGTGCACAGAAGGTGCATGTGTTCATCTCCTGACAATCTATTGGATAGGGCAAAGGGGAGAAAATCAGAAAGCATGAAATCAAAACGGGCTTTAGAGCTTTATCATTTTCCTTAACTGTGCATTTTTTGGTTCATTCTCCTTTCTCTTTTTTTTTTTTTGGTCTATAAAGTGCAAATTTTCACTGGGTTTGCCGCTTCTTTTATGCTTTATCCTCTAAGTGCTCTGCTGTTTTCCCCAAAGGTTATAGATACACATAGAAAAGCAATAGATTTCAAGAGATGCCCAGGAAATAAAGTTTCTGCTTGAAGCTTTATATGATTCTATGAATGTCAGTAGCCCAATCAGCCAAAATTGCTGTAGTTCACTAAAACATACCTGTGAACCTAAGAGGCTATATGATTTTAGAGATTGATTTTTATTCTTTTTTCCTTTTTTCTGTCCCTGAACATGACTCTTTCTCTCTTTTTGTTTTATTTTTATATGTGGATGGGCAGACAGTTGAATTTAATAGAACTAATGTAAGATATTCTCTGTGGCAGTAATATTCACATTAATACAGCCAGGGAATTGGTTTTGTGCTTAGGATATGAAATACATCTCCCTTTCAGTCCCTGTGAGACTATTTTACAGAAATCTTCACAACTTTGCCATTAAGGACAAAAAGTACCCACTCAAAGCAAAATATTCTGGAATAGCAACTGCCTATGCTTAATCTTCCTTCTGTAGAGAGGCATTTCATGATCTAAACAATTGAGGAGTGCATCAGTTTGACCTTTTAAATGGCAGAAAGACATAGAAAGGTGTTACAAAGACAAGAAAACCCCCAAAATATCTAGGCAATATTTATTAATAAAAGTAGCTTGATCCTTAACAGTCCTTTAAACTTTACCTTCATTTTAGGGGAGGGTTTCATGAAGTTTTCTCAACATCGTTTACTTACCTTCCAAGAGAGAAAGCTGCACAGTTTAGGATTTCTGCCTTTTTTCATTTTGTGTTTGTAATTTCCTATTTCAAAGGAACCTTTTAAACTCCTAAAACATTTTCTGCCAGAGAAGGGGATCTTTGCCACTGAAGTGTATTGCATCTTTTAATCAGATAAACTATCCTTCTATGTACTAATAATCTCTTTATTGACTGCTCTGCTTTCAATTAGAAAACTTAAGTGGCAAGGTATTGTAGTAGACACCATTTTCTGTCCTGAAAGAGAGGACTAGGTTTATTAAAGAGATATACTATGCAATAGGTGATGCTGCTTTGCTTTCATGTACATAATCTGTCATTTTGTAAAAGAGATGTAGAAAAACTGAATTATTAAATACAGGTCACAGGATCAATTATTGTGACCGAGCCCTTTATCTTGCCACAAATGTGAATGCACAAAAGCAGTGTAGCTGCAAGATATAACTGACATTTTTGGAGATTTTTAAATTATTGTCATCAGTATTACTTTAAAGTAAGTTATTCTTGTGTCTTCATAAGTTAAATGGATTTATGCATGCATGCAGTGATCAAAACTTTCCCAATTTTCTTTGTGTTTTCTTTTTTGTTCTTTTTATTTTTGGGGGTTTTTTTTGTTTGTTTGTTTGTTTTGTTTTGTTTTGCTTTTATCTCTTCCATGGTTCATTAAAAAACAACCATTTCCATGTTGAATATTATGTGTATGGTATGTCCAAATCATATGATCTGCTCTGAAGAACTTGTATACAGCAGAGGACCCTCCACAGTCGGTGGAGCTGTGATTATACCTCTTGGTATTTTGGTTTTGTTTCTCTGAAGATAAAGTGACTGCAGTATTTATTTTTACCCTGCCTTTTCCCTGTTTTTTCTTTATTAAAATCTTCATTATTTAGGTGAAAATATCTGTTCTCAACTTAGGTCAGTTCAGCTTTTTGTTGCCAGTTTAATGTTTAATTTTCACAGCTGCGCTTCTAATGTGCTTTGTCATCCTGCTTGCTGTGCTGAACAGTTTAAATATTGTAACAAGTCAGACTAGATCTGCATGCAGAATATACAGAGAGACGGTATTTATTAAAATGCAATCTGTTTCTCTAGAAAATTAGGTCATTCCTGCTTTCTTTATTTATTTAGAATCAACTACCAGTCAGGTTGATGGATAATTTACAACAGGAAAAAGGTTTAACTGACAAGGCACAAGGAATTAATTATCTGTTTCCAGAATTTAGAGCATGTGAAGAAGTGAACTTTAAGTTGGTCGTGCATTTGTGGCAGCGGCTGATGCTATCAGAGACATTTTGCTTGTTTGCTTGTTAGGTGTTCCTGAGAAGCCACAAATTACTGGATTTACCTCACCAGTTATGGAGGGAGAGAGGATGCAGCTCACTTGCAAGACATCTGGTAGTAAGCCAGCAGCTGATATCAGATGGTTCAAGAACGACAAAGAAGTTAAAGGTATTTAAAAGGATTTTGGTGTCATTTGATCCAATTTTCAAAACTATCCATTCTGTAGAATTGTGGTTTTTTTAAACTGAGTTTGTAAAGTTGCTCCCATTGGTCATGAAATGAGTAGGGGATAGTGCATAGATGAAGAATTGATTGTAATTTACTGTAGTGGTCATATAACCATCTTTTTATTGTTTTTTCAAGTAGTAAAAACTGGTGTTTTGGCTTGCTCAGAACTCTATGCAGCATAATAAACTCAACTGTGAGGCTTCATAGAGAAATGTTTTCTGGATTATTATCACAGTCAGACCACTCATCCCTGATATTTTCCCTTTTCATTTCTCTTATGCCATTCCAGCATGGGGTATGTCTGATTTAGTTAATTACCAGATTTAGGTTACACTCCCCTAAAAAATGTGACCAGGTGAGGCAGAACCATCTGGAGCAGACAGGAGAATGCACTTCCCATAAGGGAGCTATGGAGCCTGCTCTGGTGAGGAAGAGCCAGGATGTAGCAAATGAGGGAATCTCCAGCTGAGGCAAGGATGCTGACAGTCTGCAGGTATGAGGAGGGAAAAGATGGACTTTAAAGGGGATCAGGAAAACTTCACAGGGGCTGGGGGGAATTGGACAAAGTCTGTTGTTACAGAAAAGCCGTTGAGTCACTAAAACCAAAGCTGACAGCAAGGCTTTGCCTTCAAGGATGCAGCGAGCTAGGAAAGAGCTGCATATAAAAAGCTGTTTATTTCCTTTCCATCTTCTCTTTCACTTGGTATGTTCTTTGCTTAGTGCTTAGTTTTCTACTCCATGTTCTTAAAAATGCTGGAATAGTTTTAAATCCTCATTGGTGAATGAGTGAATGAAGAAAGATTCCTAATGCAGAAGGCTGTCGCAGCTCCAAGCAGCTGAGATGCCCATTATAAAGTAGATGGATAAAAAGGATAAGGTACTGGCATTTATTCATGTCACCTCTATCCATTCTGCTATAAGAACAAATAAGCAAATGATTCAAAATCCACCTTTTCTGTGCAGCTTTAAAAAAACAAAAACAAACAAAAAACCACCCTTCATTTTTCTAATTTGTCTAATATTTTGGATTTCATTAGCTCAATAAGCTGCCTCAAGCAAAGTTACAGAGTTAATTACAGAACCATTTGTCTTCCTTTCCTCTTCTCTTCCAAGTGCAACGTGCAAAAGCAGAGCTCTGGTATAAAATTGGTGAATAAAGGAGATTGCAGATGATTGCCTAGAGAATCCTGTTAATTCTAGAGGTGTTCTTATATTTCTAATGAAAATGAGAATAGTATTGAAAGGAACAAGCATTTTATACTGGAATAATTTGAAATGTGTAACAAGGATAGAAAAATGAGTAAACAGAATAATTCTTTTCAGTAGTAGGAAATTGGTGGAAAAAAATGCAGCATCTAATCAAATGCAAGTAAAAAGAAGAATTCTACAGCACAGCTAAGACACATGGCACAGCATAGATTGTGTCCTCCAGAAAAGATGGCATGATGAATATACATAGTCAAGGCATGTTAAGATTGGAAATAACTCCAGGCCATGTCAATACTATAAGATAAATGCTGATACAGTCAGCCTAACAGCAAGGCCATATTGAAAATAGGTTATTTGGTATTTGAAATTTGAAAATATGTTATTTTAAAAACTATGGTTTAAAATCTGATGTAATACCTTTGCCTTTCCTTCAGCTGACAAGTAATTGAAGCCAGCAAGCAATTTGTTGATTTGACACTTTAACTATTTGACTCGTTATTTTTCTGAAGAGTTCCTAAAGGGATTAAAAAAACCCCAAAAACACACAAAACCAAAACAGGATGGAGAAGAAAGGAATATAAAAAGAGTATGAAAAAGATCAGTAATTGGGAAAAAAACCCTGACAGCCAGAAATAGGAAGAAAGTACTGAGCACATTCATTTCAGTTCAGTTTTCTAGGTCTTCTGAAGAGCACATTGCCATTTCTCAAAGGTTAGAAATAAAATAACCTAACCAGCCTGCAGTGGCATCAGCAGAAGTTACATTAGCTTTGTGCAGTGTAAAAGGTGAAATGATAAATCTGAGAAAATAGATATGAAATGATATGCTAATGCAGCTGACATTAAAGGTTAGAAGTTCGTCTGTCTAGCACCAGTAAATCCAATTGTGTTCCACTGTATTATACATGCTGCAAACGAATATAAATGATGCACTGAGATCAGAGTTGCACCAAAGGGGAAAAAGCCACTCTAAAATTGTAGCTCCATTGCTATGACTCAAAAAAGGAATCATCATCTGGTAAAGGAATAGTGTTTGATAAAGTAAGTGTTAGTAATGAGGGAGACTGAATGTGAAGCACTGGATGCCACACCTTTTAGTTTAGTGTTTTGTCACTCATATATGCACCAATTTAACAAAGGGATCTGCAGTTTAGCATTCTGGTGACATTTCTGGAAGGTTATTAAGAACAAATATGCTGGAGAAGCTAAATGCAAATTTTTCATTTTGAAATTACCTATCTTTTTCAACAAAATTTGTTACATGCTCTTTCAACAAAATTATATAAAAAACTTTTTTTTAGGCTTCAGGAATAATTTGAATGGATTTTCTTTTATTTTTTTTCTTTTCCTAAGTACACTGGATTTTAAAACTAAATAAGTTCATTTTGTTGCAACTATTGTTGCAAGGTTAAGATACTTTGGGTAAGTTTTTTAATTTTAGTATGCACAAAGATTTCAGAGAGGCACTAATCATTGTCTTGAGAACCCTCTAAAGCAAAGATGATTTTTTAATTTTTAGATAATAAGGCCATTTTATGTCAGAACTTGAGTTTAAATGTAAACAATAATTATATCTGCCATCTAAAACCAGAAAAACTGTCTTTTTAAAAGATCAGTACTTCTGTGTGTTACAGGTATGTACTTTTATAAATAGCTTGCAATGATCAATAAATGATGGACATTCCATCATTTCCATTTATTATTTTCCCTATCAAATATCTATAGTTATGAGATATAACCCTGTATTAGTTGATACAGCCATATTGGTATGTGCACCTGTCTGAAAGTCATGGAAGCGGGCCTGAAGCTGATCCCCAGGTTTCATTTAGCCCAACATCTCTTCCAAGGTTAAATCAAGTGGCTAAAGGTCTTCTCCAACTCAGGTTTGAAAGGTCTCCCAGGACAGAGATTCCATAGCAACATTTCTGTCTGGGCTAGATTTTTCAGCATTGTAAAACCCTCTTGTTTAGTGTTTTCATTATTTGTAGGTATTTAATGATACATAATCCAGATTTGTCTAGGTGTAACTTGTGTTTGTTGCCCATGAGCTTTTGTTGTACACCTCTGAGGGCATTCTGGCTTTTTTTTCTCTATGGCCGTAATTTCTATACTTTAAAGCAACAGTTTGATCTGCTTTTAGTCTTCTCTTCTTCAGGTTAGATAACAGCAACTTTCTTAAGATGTCCTTATACAGCTCCACTGACCACAGTGTCTTTCAACAGGTTTGTAGTACATTTTTTCTAGTACAAAACCCAAGACTGGGCCTGGTACTCTCAGTGTAGCCATACACGTGCCAAAGAGAGAAAGATCACTTCCCCTGATTTTCTGGCTGTGCTTTGACTAATGCATGGCAGTGGGTTTTAGCTTTCAGCCCTGCAAGGGCACTCTGTGCACTTATGTTCAACATGTCCTACCACCCCTAGGTCCTCCTTTATAAAGCTGTATCCCTTCAGCCTCTTCCATTACAGCACTTCCCACACAAAATGCTTGTGTCATGGATTTGTTTTCAACCTTTCCTTCAAGGGAATATTTGGGAGAGAGAGGAGCAGCAAGAAAACAAATGAAACAGTAGGCTACAACTGACATATTTAAAAATTCTGTAAAATACTCTGAGTGATGGTGTGTACTCAGTAGTTGATCTCCACCATTCTTACATCCAGTTGGGTTTGCACTCAGTTAGAATGTATTACAATCCCACCTTCATTTGCCATGAAGAAACACCTAAGAAAATACAGCTGGTAAGGAGGACAAGCTGAAAAATTTCTGTTGGTGATGATGCTGACAGTTTGTAGAATCTTATCAGTGCCCTTTTTGCAGAGGAAATTTATTCTGAGTCTAACTCTTTCACACAATAAATAACTAGAGAGGGACTTCTCAACATCAATTCAGGAAATTACCTGCTTTTGTTTTTCTAAAGGATTAAAAATCCACAATTTTTCTATAAAATTGAAGTTGTTGATGTTTTCAGGAGCCTTCTGTCCACCACCTAAAGTCAGTAAGCAAAGGGATGTGCACAGTATTTATAAGCAGAATGTTACCTATATAGGTGCCTATTATTAAATATGGAAACCTAACTCTGGGAACAATATCACATGTGTTTGCTTTAAATATTAGTGAAGACATTTGTTGTTTGGTTATAATAACTTTGCTTTAGCTCTGGTCAATATGTCTGTTACCTACTAATCCCTAAATATTAATAGTGACCATGGCAGAAATGGAAATCTTTTAGCACTTAGCAGCAAACAGGCAGAAAAATTCTGGTATGCAAGAAATAATTATTTTTTAGTGAGGAATGGAAGCTGTATAACTACACGGTGTCCTTGTCTGTCTGGAGACAATGATAAAGACCACCTCTCTGAAGTCAGAGGTATTTTTAATCTAAAACTATGTAGCTTAAGCCATTGAAGATTTGCTTTCTGAAATTGATATTTCATGGAAATTTTATTTAGGTCATTCTGTTCTCTAATGGGATTTAGTATAATTTGTAAAACTGAAACCTCTCACATTTTTTAGGGCACAGAGGACATATGAAATCTCAGTGTAATTTAATATATATGTTTAAGTATTTATAGATGTCTTTTCAAGCTTTCGCTGCAATAAATCAATATAACAAGCTTACCATTTTTTATGAAATAAACTAAAATCAATAAGTATCACAAGTAGCTGGGAACCAAGTGAAACAATTCTGAAGTATGTGTAAGAAGATCGCATGTTCCTGTGAATACATTCAGACATTTTAACTCAAATGCTCTCTCTTTTGGATCTTCATTTCTGATCTAGCATGTATTTTTTACAACAAAATGTTCTGAATGTGAATCTTAACCTTGAGCTGAGATGATGCTTCCTAAGCGTAGCTGAAAACTCCCTCCACTGCAATGTCTGTGCTGAAAACTAAGATTTTTAACTGGATCTGCAAGTATCATGTATCAAGTCAATTTAGAATGGTAGAAAGCAGCGAGTGAAGTTCTCTGCAGTAATCTTATTTCTGGTCTTCTTGGGACTCTTTTGTATATTCCAGTAAATACTATGGCATGCCTTATTTACAGTTGTCTGCTACCATTGATGACTATACCTGGCTTTATCAGTAAATTAGCATAATTCTAACCAAACAACAGAATAAGCAATGAATAAAGTAAGCACAGGATGAATCTGACTGTGTGCAAGTGGCTTGGGTAGTATCCATGTATTGCATTACTGTGAGAGGCTATAAGAATGAACCTGGGAAATTTAATGTTCAGTGGCACTGTGAATATGTAAGGTGATGAGGGTGGGACAAGATCACAATCATTTTCTGATGACCTACAGAGGACATTTATATCTAATATGGACCTAAACATTCAAGAGGTAATAATGAATGGAATTTCTGTTTGAATGCAGTATCATGGAACCAGTTTTAAAATTTTCTCTTTCAATATGTATCTCCTATTCTGACAATGAGAGCAAATTGAGGAATAACTGCAGTCTAATTACTTTTATATTAAAGAGACCAACAATGAAAGATGGGTTTTTTTTCCAACAACTGTGATAGAAAATTTAGCTGTCTAATGCTGGACTACTTTTTTCCAAAAAATATTGTAAAAATAACTAACTATTTATTCTTTCTTTCAGATGTTAAATATGTAAAAGAAGAAGATTCAACTCGTAAAACATTCACAGTCAGCAGCACGCTGGATTTCCTAGCAGATCGCAGTGATGATGGTGCAGTTGTAAGTTGCAGAGTAGATCATGAGTCCCTAAACTCTACACCTCAGATAGCAATGCAGGTTCTAGAAATACACTGTAAGTAATACACATTATACATGCTTGCTTTTATAGTTTTGTTTTGTTTCAGTGTCTGTTGGAGCAAAATTCTCTGGTATTGTGCAGATAGATAACACCTTTCTTTTAGCTGAATTCTGTGGTTTGTATTTGGTTGGTGGGGTGTGTTTTTTTATTTTGTTTTTACAGGAGTGACTCAAAAAAGTTTAATGAAAGCTTAACATTGAAAGCACTGTGGGACTGAGTTCTTGGTTTTATTTGAGAAGTAGAGGAAAGAAAATACATTTGTCTTTTTTGGCTATCATTGAAGCAATGTAAATGGGTTATTTAACATCAAGAGCATCCTAATTCACAGTTTTCCTTGAAAGTTTCTAGAAAGTTGAAATAAGGGTATGAATAAATGAAGTTTGTAGCAGGTTGCCTCAATGACGCTGAATCCTGCTAAAGAAACTCACTAGCATTGTTAATAGCACAGAATCAGGAGGAAAAGCTCTTTAAGATTTATTTTTAGGCCTGGCACACACAAGTTGTTAATCTAGGTAATCCAAACTTCAGTTGTATTACATCTTTATGTATTGGTTATTTTTTTTCTTTCAAACAGCATTTCTGGACATTATGTTTTCCACAGTGCATTGTCCCAAAGTTGAATTAATCTGGTTTTCTGTGTGCCCTTCTCTGAAGTCAGATTGTCCTTTGAGTCAGAGGGTTTTTGTGTCTTATAAACTGTGAGAGACACCATCAGCTGACATTTTCATATTCACATGTATTATATCCACCATTTTTCAGGGTCCAGCTGGTTTTGATTTACTTTTTTTTCCTGGAGAATATGTGTACATCTCATTGCCTAGCAAACAACAGCAGGCATCTGCAAAATACAGACCAAGGGAAGGCAAGAGAACTTTCATGAATTTCTTTCTAGACCAAGTACAATCAACCTGTTATAAACCAGACAAAATTGTCCCTGAAGCAGGCAAGTGTTCAGTGACTGCAACCAGCTCCTGAGGAGCCATGTCAAGGATTGCTGCCATATGTAACTTGTTTCTAAACAGGGATATTTCTATAAACAAGGATATTTCTATAAGCATCTAAGACTTGCAGCACATGTAAAATGCATAAATGGCAAAAGCACTCTGTACACAGAAGCTGACAACTTTGCTAAAAATGCCATCTGCAAAAAAAAGTCTGAAAATGAAGAGAATGTGGATTAGCATATGTGCTAAAAATGTTTTCTGAAACATTCTAGCCATCATTTTACTGAGGGAGATCAGGGCCTTTCTTCACCAAATGGCTGTTAAACACCTCTCCTAATATATTCAAATGCATCTGTGCTGGAGACATGAATCCCTAACAACTTTCTTTCCTTGAATTCTAAATTGCACAGCCATCAGCCACTGAACTTGTCCATGTCTTCACTTCCTAATTCTTTGCTCTTTCTTCAGTGCCTTGCTCAAGATGTTGGCACCACAGGAGATGAACCAAATTTAATGGAACACTAGATGCAGAAATTGGACAGCTAAAAAGAGTTTCAAATGGCTGCAATGTAGTGAAATGTGCCTGAAAGTAAAGGCAGGGCCCTCGTTTGCATGAGCCTCATAAGGCAAAAAAGCCTTTTGGTCTCCTCTTGTACATAAAACTTCCTGAATATTTGTTGTTCCCTTCCAGTTTGCACCCTTGTAGCAAGGCGCTTCCTTGCTAAATAGCAGTGAGGTGCTTCTTCCTCAATGCTTGTTTCTCCAAATTTTGAACAAGACCTTTCTCCCTCTTCTCTGGACTCACTGAAGTTCTCTGACAAGGTCAGACTGCACTGGGCATTTCCATTACTGGTGTGCTTTATGTTAGTGCCCCCTCAGACTGCCAGCTTATCAAAAGCCATAATGCACAAGTAATTGTTCTCTATCATTCCTGCTTGCTTCATTAATTTTCCACCAATCAATTTAATACTCTCTAGCACTGGTATGGAGTCATTATACATAGAAAGAGAGGCAATAAATGTGCCAAAAGAAGCTGAAGTTTAGGGCAGAGAGCGGAGGAACCATTTAAAGCTATGGAGAAAGAAGTATTCTGTTATTGGTGACAAGAAGACTAAGATCAGTCTTTTGTAGTCCTTGTCCTTGCCACCTACATTTCCGTGGTCAGCATTAGCATATGTGACCACATTTCCGTGGTCAGCATACTCAGAAATTGTAATGCTGGTCAAATTTTGAAAGCAAACTTTACAAAAAGGGAAGATTCAAGGAACTGATGATATGGTTCATCAGAGAGCCTTAAAGGAAAAAGAGGTGTGAAATTATTCACTGGAGCAATCCCAAATACTCCAAATGGAGTACATTACACTGGAACTGGGCTCCTTGATTTTATTCTCCTTGTGTTGCTCACCATTGTCATGGATATTACTGCAGCCAGTGGAAGCCGTTTTTTTTTCTGTCAGTCCATAAGATTTCAAACATATAAAAGTCATCCTGTTTGTATCAACAAGAATCATGCCCACAGGACCCTGTGTGGAAGCTGATCCAACATAAATCGTCAATGCCACCTTGCAGCAGGGCAAAAATATTGCTGGCAAAGTTGATGAATTATGGGACCTCAAGGTCGGGAGAATTTGTTAATATGACAACCTCTAGGCTCCAAAACCTCAACGAAGTTAGTGTGGCATTGCCACATGCTCTTAGTATCCCAGAGATCTGTAAAATTAGCAGACAACTGTGAGAGAATAATAAGCAAGTCTCAAAAATGTCAAACAGAACAGCACAGGAGAGCATCATTTTGGCAGAGAATGAATGTACAAAGATGAGGTATCACTCACTAGAACTGCTCTTGAGTTTTAAACTCCTTAAAATCTGAAAAGTTAAAACATGGGTGCTCCTCATGAATTATCAGTGTATCATCACCAGTTAGAAGGAAAGTGCAATAAGAACTTGTCTAGGCATTTCTGCCCTGTGTAAGTAAGCTTGAAAGTTGAAAAGCCTGCTTTGTTTCAAGCAACTGGCCCCTGACAATGGACAAAATTTGTGGCTCCATCGAAACAAACAAACAAACCAAAAAGCAAAGGAAAATAGAAGAGAACAGTAGGCAGTGCAGGGTTGTGTTTGCATCCAGTGAATGATAGGTAGAGAAAAAAGAAAGCAAAATAATGAAATTAAATGGCAGGTTTTGAAATATGCCTAGTGAAAGATAGAACAAAATTAAATCTGACTTAGATGCTGGGACTGTATGAAACAGATATTTGTAATTGGTCCATGGAGAGATGTAGATAGAAGTGCTTATGAGTCCACACAGCTGTTTTTATCATCAACTTTAGTAGGAAGTCAACTTAACAAAATGAAAGCCATCAGATACAGAATTTGTTTATTCCTTCATCTTCCCCTTACACAACTCTTATGTTTCATTATTGTGATAGAGAAATCAAATAAGTTTTCCCAGTAGTGCTACAGTGTGTGAAATGAAGCTGAGGACTAAACTTTTACACTCAAAGTTTTTTATTTTCTGTTATTCATATTTATGTATATGGGATAGAAATAGTGCCTAAGTCCTTCTGCTGCTCTTTGCTTTCCTTTCTTTCTTATAGTTCAGTCTGACAGTGGAGATTGTCTATATTATTTTGAAGGAGAGAGTGGTCAATCCTTGTTTTTACGGGGCTTCACAGATTAATTTTGCAAACTCAAAATATTAAAATAATAGGGGAAAGCATAGCATACCCCCACTCCAGACTACGGGATAATTAGCTCCTCCAATCTTTTGATTTATTTGTCAGTAATTTATGTTATCTCACTTGTGCTTAATCCTGTTCATCTGTATGTTGTGCTCTGTGCACTGCAGGGCAGCCCAATTGCCCAAGTCTTTCTGCTGTGCTGAAAGGTTGGGCTGTAATTTAGTTTCTGCTTGGCCAGCAGAGGTTTGTGGTAGCATGACACTGCTTGCTGAGTTTGTTTTTCCTGTGACCCTTACTGTCAATAGCAAACCTAAAATAGACTTGTATCCCCTCTGGCTTTGCTCTGAAGTTTGCTTGTCAGCCCAGCTGCCACTGATTATTAGCAAGTGCTTCTTGTAAGTGATAAATACAAATCTCAAAGGGATACTTAATTTCATTGTTTACTCCTGTGTTCAGACTAAACAAAGAATGTATTCTTTGTTCCTGTATTAAAGAATGATGGGTACGGTGCTTCAATTTTGAAAGCTTCTCCGTATAATTTTTAAGAGATTGTCTAAGTCCTTATGCACGCTCCTGAAAAGACATTTTGAGGGCATGTACAACTTCTGGTTCACATCTAGGAAGTCAGTGAATCCTCCTCATCCCTCCTCAGTGTTGCAGACATGTTGTGATTCCCAAAAGCAGCATCTTCTCCTTCCAGGTCTTATCTGAGCAGAAAACAGCCTACATGTTGCTTCCTACTGAACGGAGTGCCATAAAATTACCCAGTGATAATTACCTTACCTTAGTGAAGGTTCTCTGACTACACTAAATTACCCAGCAGACCTCAGTAAAAATTAATTGTGTAAATCTACCCCAGAGGCTGCTTTTGAAGCCTTAAAGTGAAATCAAATCATTTGAACTTCAAACCTAATCATCGTGCTTCTAAAATGGCAGCTGCGATGTGATCCGTGCTAATGGACTCAGTGAGATTTTGCTCAAAAGCTGACCACACTCCCAAATGACAGCACTAATAAGCTAAATATGTGTTACGTAAAGAAGTGTCTAGAGAGGCAATTTTGAGTAAATTCCACGTTGGCAGACACAGATGTGCAGTGAATTGTCGGCCTGACAAATCTATAGCTGTCAGCTAACCTGCTTCCACATGCTATTCCAACATATTTGTGGGATAGGCACACTTCTTCTTTTGTGAGCTGTTATTAGATTCTTTTGCAATGAACATCTGGGCTTGACTTTAAAATTAGGCAGCCATTCCATGAGAATGTTGGAATTGTTGTCCTGGAAATAAAGGTATTGATTTTGCATTAAGTAAAGCAAGCCCTGGGAGCGCAGCAGGCTGCGGATCGGATCAGCCACACACTGGTGCAGCCGTGTAGAACACGGGGTGTCTGTGTGTGCACGTGTGTCTGACAGCACCCTGCCCCTCTCACTCCTGGTGTAACAGCAAATGGAGGCTTCCCTGAAGGCAAGATGGGTCCAGAATTTCTGCTGGTGCAGGCAGAGTAATTTCATCAAAGAGTTCCCTGATGCTCGCTAGGAGGGTTTAGCACACTTTTTCTGCTTGGCTGCTTTCAAGTTTTTGCTGGAACACAGTTTCTAAAATACACATTCTTAATAAAAATGAGTAAAAAATGTGTGTGAATATATAAAAATTTATTAATTGTAGTATATAATGCACTGCACCTGCATATAACATTACATGAAATAAGGCATTCTAAAAACAGGCAACAAAAGAGTCGTGAATAGTTGGGTGCTGGACTCTGTATCTGTGATGAATGCCTGAAAGACTCAGAGATGCCCATCAGAACAGTATATAGAGACAAAAACCCCTGTGTTCCTTAAGTCTTAATGGTCAGTTCTTGAATGTCACGTGTTAAATATGTTAGTGGCTCTTTAAGGTGTCCGTCTCTACTCAGACTTGCTGACTTTTTGTAGCTCAGAAAGGGCAGATGTGTGCCCATGCAAAAGCACACAAAATGGGACACTTCTTAGCTATGATAAAATAGGAGAGGAAAACTTTTCTCTGCTGCCTACATATGGTCCTTCTGTACTGTAAATGAGTAAAATATGTGTCACACATTCATTTTCTTTAAGCTGTGTGGCCATTTGTCTTTTCGAAGCTGATTCTAATTTTCTCTTCATGTGCTCCTTTCTCTTTACTTACTTTTGTTGTTTCCCCCAATTTTGTGCTTAAAAAAACAACATTGCTTTTGCACTTTGGCATATCTCTTCTGATTTGCTTTTTTTTTCCCCTTTTGATTTATGGTATATGTTCCCAGAACTCTCCCAGAGTTAAGTGACACCTATGCTTTAGGAATAAGGGCACGTCTCCCTTTTGTTTGGAAGTAGCTTTTACTCCCTAGGCAGAGGGTAGGTTTTTCTGAAGTGAAGAAAATTTGAGACTTTAAAGAAATTTCTTTCACTGATGCTCATTTTTTTGGTTTCTAATCAGTCAACAGAGTTGTTGGTCATTCTCATTTGCTTGTGACCATCTCTTCGTTACACTCTGTGGCACCCCAACAGACACACTGGCTAGAAGTAAAATCAGGTAACATTTGGTGTGATTACGCACTGCCACAATCTTTGTATGGACAATCTGGCAAGAGATGCATCCCCAGAGCCAGAAAATGCTATGTTAACTAGGATAATAAGGTGTCATAGCATAGCCTTTCAATTTTTCTTTGATTTTATTTTTAACATTGCCCCAAAATACTAGATGAACTCAAATAAATAGCCTGTGTGTTGAATCAGGAGTGAAAATAGTTGCAATTCTTCTGAGAATTGAAATGTGTTTTGATGTTGCCAAGAGAGAAAATCTCTGTGTAATGATGACTTCAACCAATGAGTTTAACCACACAACTCTCGTATAACTTCTGATACAGTGAAAAGACCTGGATTTTCCAGGCACATAATTCCCTAGAGTCACCAAAAAAAAAAAAATCTCACCTGAGATTTGCAAATCCAGGGCTTTGCAGTTCTCTATTTTAAACTAGCATGATTTTCTCTTTTCCCACAACCATTTTATCATGGAATAATTTGAGTGGTTTAGGGCTGTGATATCTCAGAGACCTCTGGAACTTGTGGAAGGAGGCCAGTATTTGATGCTTGATCTTACTGATTAAAGCCACCTTTTGTTCCAGCTTAAGAAGAAAGAGGGGGCTGTATTTTCTGTCTGATGTGCAGACAGGACCTTGGTTTCTCACAAAGCCTCTGATCACAGATGATCTCTGTAAGCCTAAGCAAGCAGGGATGTCCTTCACTTTCAGTGAAAACCTGTGAGCTGTTCAGGTTCCTGGACAGAAGCTCATCAGGAAAACCTGGATGTTTTCAGAAATGGGACCCTGAATCTGAAAGGAGATCAAACTTCTGAGCACTGTTCCTGCTTTTCTCTTTCACTGAAAATTTTGCTGGAATGCGGTGACCTTGAGAAGGAGACAGTTCTGGTGTCTTCCAGTTGACTCTCTCTCATATAAGTTAATTCTTTTTACACATTCAGGCTCCCACCCAAGACTCACCCATGTTGTGATACTCAACCAACCCACACAGGTTTGGGTTTTGTTTTGGTTTTTTGTTCCTGTGAATGTTAATATAGAAAAATAAATATATCTCAATACAATATTTTGAGGACCAGCTGTTGGTCTATCTCCCTTAAAGGAAGGATGTTTCTATACTTACCAGTGTAAGATGCAGATGAAAACAGTAATAATGAGAATGCAATTTAAAAGCTACAGTTTCAGCACTCTACATCTCTTCATATGGAATGAAAATTAAGTAAAATGTTAATTATATAGCTCAATAATTATGTAAGCACTTTGTTAATTAGTACAGTTACATTTATTAAACTTTTCATCCTGGTGAATGCTTGAAACAAATGAAACTTAAAGGATAGTTACTGTACACAGTAAAGGATGATATCTGTGAACAGAAAGGTTCACTGCTACAATTTGCATGTTTAAATGAGATCAATTAGGTTAATGATGGATGAAAATAAGAAATCCATTATTTAAATGCAAAATAATTCATAAACTTGTAAGTCCATTTACTGCCAAACTTTCATCTTTCAAAGGGGATATCCAGTTCAAAGGGTTAATGTACAATCCTGACCTTTACCATCTGGAGGTTTATGTTCAAATATGGTTTACAAGTGAAATATAATCTAATTTATTTCTCTGTAAAATCTTATGTAGAAAATCCACAGGGTAGCTTGTCTACTCTGCATAAAAACTTTGAAATCTGGTGTGGGCAGGAGGATATTCCATGTGCCTGTTGTGTGGCTAAGAGAGGGCTCCAGAGGGTTTTAAAGGCAGTTTGGGGGGGAGAGTTTAATAATATTAAAAGTAGGAAAGACTAGCAAGCAGGCGAGACAGTCTGGAGGAAAAGATAAAAAAACAAATTTAGAGATCATTACCAGAACCTCCCAAGGAAGAGCAGTTTGCCATTCACAAGGATGGAATGAATATTTTCAAGAAAATCAAATTTTCATTTCCTGATGCTACTGCTTAGTTATTTGTGTATAGAGTAAATGTTTATAGTGTCTAATATCTGATATAAATGTCAGAGAAAGGACTGAAGAGATATTTGGAAATGCTGAGCATCCAGAGTTCTCATTTAACTCCTCCAACAGTTATGGATGTTCTAAAGTTCTTAAACCATGTTCAAGATAATTTAAGTCAGACACAACAGAACAATGAAGGCTTTAAACAAAAGAATCTGAGAAAGCAGAAGATAAAATTACACTGAAAGGTCATGCACTCTCTTAAAGTTCAGCATTTTTTTATAACATGGTTTAGGCAGAAGACTTTTCTTTGTCTTTTCTTTTTTTCCTTCTCTTAACAGCCAAAGTGAGATAAAACATGAGAGAACACACTATAAGGCAATGGAGATGCTAAATGAAACAGATTTTACTGTTTACTCTGAAAAAGTGGCATGACAAAAATAATTAAACACGATGAAAGTTGTAAAAACAAGCTTCATCACTTGCTTTCACTGGAGAAAACAGAACTAATTTGCAAAGAAAATATTGTTTCTACCATATCATTCATGTGTGGATGGGACTTAATGCATAATTCAGAAACCAGTGACCCATTCTGCAAAGCCATGTAAAGGGGAGTGGCTGTTGTCTGATGCTATCCCCATGGAGTGGCACACACTCAGAACTGGGGTGACAGTGGCACTCTCTCCTCCACTTAATTGAGCAGGGGCTACTGATGTGCGCACATTTATCTCTGCCTGTGTGAAGGCCAAGCACAGAGTAGGTAAGAATGATCAAGGAACACATTACGTGACAAAGGCAGGGTAAAGCTGTAAACATTTGAAATGGAGCAGGGGGGAACTGTGGAGCTTTGGTGTTGTACTTCCAGCTTCTTTTTCCCCTCCCAAAACCCCAAGCCACATGTTATGTACTAGCACATTTCAAATCCTTTATTGTATTTCAGTAATTGTGGGGAAGGAGCCTGGCATGAGCAGCAGGTGAGGTGCTGAAACAAGTCCAATGGATATCTTTAACAAACTACCACATAATCAATGCCCACAGAATTAGTAACTTAATGGTTTCCTGCCAGGCTGGTGCTCAAATTGAGGCATTCTTGTAATATGAGTGTCAGGAGGGAATATTTGACGGATCAATCTTTCTTTTCCCCCACATTGGCATCCACTTTCTTGTTTTGCATCCAGGAGAGCGCATTTACACTCTTCTGTTACAAGCTGTTATTACTCTTTCCTACAACAAACATAATTTTAAAATAAACCAGATGAGATTAAGGATGACACAACAGAATTCATCAAAGAATCTCAGGTAACAAAGGGACCATATGCTGTTTCTGGTCCTGCTTAACTGTAAAGCAGTTTTAAAGGAGTACAAAAAGAAGACATTGGAATATCCATTTGGATGTGGTACCGAGTATTCACTTCTGTCAAACCTAAGTATTGAAGTACTATCATAAGGCTTAATTTCACAGTGTTGTTGAATACCTTTATTGAAATTAAATGCCATTGCACAATTGCTTGAATGAGATTGACTCACCCACAAATATTACTAATTGAATAATTTTCAGATGCATAATATTGATTTTTTTTTTCTCATCCATTTAAGCAATAAGTTATTCATTCTTTTCTGAAGCAGAGTATCAAACTTCCTGCGTCTGCCAGGCTATTTTGGTGAAGTTAGCAAGGCAAACTTGCACCTAAGTGCTTATTCAAGGCAGAAGTGCACAGATAGAAGCCATGCTGCTTGCCATTTACAAAATAAGCCAAATTTGTGGAAATGCTGATTCACAGCTGTAGGATGCACAGCTGGTAAGTGTAAAAGCTATTAAAATGGTGAGCACTTGCACAGAACTGATTAAAGTGCTCCTCTCTCCTCTTTCTCGTCTCATTTAGGATATCCAATCTGATGCTTATTTTTGTGCGTGCTGGAGTGGTTTGTCCTTGGAATTTACCTTTAAAGTCTCTTCTTTCCTAAGCTTATTTTCTTACATTTTTTAGAAATAGGAATGAAATTATATAGGACTACAGAATTTTCAATGAGCTTTGTAATTGCTATCCATATATGAAAATTATAATCTCATGGTTTCTGAAGGAAAAAAAAAGTTCCTGAAACTTGCCTGTGCTCACTCCAGTGCTAATTAATTTAGAAAGTAGATATATCATCATTTTCAGAGGTATCTGCTTATTTTATCTTTGCATCTGGAAATGATGGAAAGGTTCCAAAGATATAAGAGAGAGAAAAAGCACAATGAAAAATGTAGAAGGCTGTGACATAAATAGATTTCACAAACATGCATTTTGAAGAAAAACAGACAAAAATGGGTAGACAATAAATGAATTAGTCTCTCAGGAAAACTTTTAAAATCTTATCATCTGGCAGCCATTTATTACCAGGCAGCAATAATCTTTTATTATCAGACTGTTAGATTTTTATAACATTTTTTAAAATGATAGCACCAGAACTGTTGTGCACTGCCACACTAAAATATCTGAGAAATTTATGAAAGCTTTTCAGTATTCAGAAGGTTTGCAGTCATAAAATAAAACCATGAAGTAAAGACATGCTGTTGGTAGCTCATAATTTAGCTAAACCTGTAAGAAGAAAAATGTGTTGTAATGGACCAGTTATAGTAACTTGCAATCTGGTACAAAGAGGAAATGGTGATTTGTGTTCAAATCAAAAAACAACAACAAGGTAAATATATTTATTAAAAATGGCAGAGTAAATCTGAGTATTGTAGATCCAAGCAGGAGGTGCCGCTGCACAAGATTAAGTGATTAATTCAGAACTTGGAGTGTTCTGGAAATAGTCAGTGGGTAATGGGAGGAAGGTGGGGGTTATCCCTTTCCTTGCCAGATGACCTGGCAGCCATGACATGGATGTTACACCACAGAAAAGGTCTGTGTGTTTTATCTGGGCTGCCTGGAGCTCAGCTGAGTGTATCCTGAACTGGCAAGTAATTAATAAGACATGTTCCCTGTGTTGCTTAGGGTCCAGGAAGGTAAAACCTGGCATCCATGGGATGCTCAGTGATCACAGTGGGAAGAGCTGCTCTGTCACACAAGCACAGCTTTCTTCCTGAATGGATCCTTCATCGTATTCCACACTGTTGGATCCAGTGCTCTGCTAGGTTGTTAAACAAAGCCTTTTCTTACTAGCAGTGCTTTTAAGGCTTTTTAAATCATTGAGTATAGGAGAAAATTTCTAGTGACAAAATGTAATTAAAAGCATCTACTCATCATCCTAAAAGATGAAATAAGGAGGTGCTATCAGTGCTTTTAGCAGGAGGAATGTAAGCAACACTTGTAGCACATCCTGATGTATTGTGAGCTCTTGCTTCCCCTGACAAACGCAGCCAGTGAAGTGTTTGCCCCTCCCTGGACCTTTCCTGTGTCTTTCCTTTTGCTGTTAACATAATTTGCACTCAAACAGCAAGTCCAGCAAGGATCACAGGTTTCATTCCAGCAAACTCAGCTTCTTGCTGCAGCTTGAGAGACATTCATAACATAAACTACAGACAGAGAGTCACTTTTAAAGGAAAGATGCATCAGAATCAAAGTATTCCAGCAGAGGCTTGGGGTCAAATGATGTTAATGAGCTGCTTTCAATTCTTTATGACACAATTAGGGACAAGATTGTTTCTGCCCTGGTTTTGAGATAGACGCCTGACAATTTGGCTGCATGGAAACTAATCAGTTAGAAGAGCCTTGTTTTGGAGGTTTAATATGTTTGTTGTAGTGCTATGTTGTGTAGAGCTGTTAAGTTTTTGTTCATCACATGCAAATGTTTGACCAGCTGTGTCTCCTTTTTTCTACAGTTTTCACAAGGTTTAGCCTTTTTTACTAGAACTTTCAAGACTAAGTAGGACATTGTGGTAAAAAAAACCAAAAATAAGCACAGAATCCCTCATGTTTTAAGAAAAAGAGATTTAGGCAGCATATATCACAATGATATGTGCCATGCATACAGGAAAGAACCTGACCAATGGATATTTCCTTTTGAACCCCAAAGACTCATAAACTAAAATAATTTAAAAGATGTATCCTTCTCTATGTACCTTGTATATATTGAACATTATATGTTACTATCACCAAATGGGACATTTTTTTCTGTGCCAGGTCTTTAAATATTTTAAAAAACAGAAAAAATGCTTTCTTTGGTGAAGGAAAAGAGAGAAGTCAAGAGAAATGTGATTTCTGCTTGACACTATATCCTGACTTGACTAGTCCACCACTATCACCCAGTTCCTTAAAATTATGTGAACCGAGCTACCCAAAAGTAAAAGTTGAGACCAATACTACTTTATGAATTGATTATTACTTAAACAGTAAATACAGTCTTTTGGTTTTAAATATTAATTATTGGATTTCTTTGATCTTGAGAAAATCATGCTAAACATGTACAAAGAGAAGATCCAACCATTTGCAAAATTACTGTATAGCATGTGAGACCTTAAATGGATAATACTACAGGAGATTTTAATTGAAATGTGGAAGAAACCACATCTTCTGTGATGCCATTTTACTTTGGGAAGTAGGAATCACAGACTTCATGCAATAAACGAGTTTATTTATTGCACTTTGTATGAAATAAGTGTGGAAATGTAATTGCCCTAGCTGAATATATATTTGTTACCAGTTTGGACAGGGTTTTCCTAAGTTTGTGTTGGTATTTAGTATAATATCTAAGATCTGCTTATGGCATTGTGTTTACATTTACTTAATTTGTTTTAAAAAAATTCTTATTTAAACATTCAAAAATGTTGTCATCTTTGAAACATAAGAAAGCTACTCTGAGGCCACCAGATCAAAAAGTACTTAAAAAAAATTAATTAATTTTTTTGCATGTAAAGCCCAAGAATGAATGTACCAAAGATGCTACAGATTGACACATTTGTAGGAAAAAGGTGGGGATTTTTAAAGTTTTATGAGTTTTTCTTTTCATAAATATCCTAATCTGGCTCTAGAAAACTTTTCTGAGTATTAAATGAAGGATATATTCCGTGTTATGTTTGCAGTGAATGTAAATAGAGGCAATTTGCACAGTACTGAATTGCTTGAGGAATTCTAACTCATGATGTATATTGGGCTAAAAAATTTCTAATACCTAAGTTTGTTTTTTTTTAGTGTGTCAGAATATCCTGATTTATCCAAACTAGGAAATAGGTAGGAAAAAGAGCCTTTTCAGATTAAAAGTGAAATCTTAGTTCAAAATCTGTCTGGAAGGGAGACCTTAACATTCCTGGCTGACCTCTGCTACTGCATGAGAGGTCCTTGCACTCTGAACCAGACCAAAATCTTAATCCATGAACTCCAAAGGCTGAATGATCTAATCTCTAAATTACTGCCAATAAGTAGTTTGCTGAATCTGATCAACATAGAGTGAGCACTTCAGTACTCAGTGGAGTAAGTAACCTCTTTTTCTCATAAATCACTGCATGGGGTCTAATAACTGATCTTGATGGATTGATTAGCACTTCTCACAAAAATCAAATTATGTCTAAGTGAGGGAGTGTAGAAGTGGCTTCCTGAGTCATGGAGGTAGAGCAGGCCTCTTAAATGTAGACTGCTGAAGTACAGGACCCTTGAGATTAGTAATTCTACCCTTGTAAAGGAAAAGAAGGAGGTGAACTTGTCTGTTCTGCTTTCAGCCACATTGGAAGATATTTGGGGTGCTAAGCTTAAACTTCATACTAAATTATTGCATTTATTTCTTTTTTTTTTAAATCTATAACTCAGCAGAAAAATTTGCCAATTAGGAACCCTGACTTGGATCTGTACATCTGATACAATATTCCTGTGTAAATTTCTGCAGAGGAGAACCACTAAGACTTTTTCTGTTAATCCTCCTTTCACTGGAACCCCAATGGAGGCTGAGATTTACCTTTTAACAGAATGTGTAGAGAAATCTAGGGGCAAGGAGTTTATATTGCAGCTAAAGTAATACATATATTAAAATTACCTGGAGGAAAGACTGCTGCATGGTTCTTTGGAGTGCATTTTCAGCACTCTTGGAATTCTGATGACTAAAACATTATGAATATTCCTAGTCCTGAATAGTCTACTGCTTCCAATTGTTTCTTAAAAGTGCCAATGAAATATATGTGCTCCACCCACCCTAACATCTGTCCAAGAAGAAAGGTGGTCTTATTTTCTGTTTCTGGGATTGTAATTACATTGACTGAAGATGATTACATTAGGGAGGGATTATTTGATAAAACAGGATCATAACCTGTGTTCCTATCATAACCTCATGATAGTGCTACCACTTTGTCTGACAAAATGATTTTTCATGTGCTTATTCCTACACACCTGCTGCTGATTAATGCCTTAGGATGCAAAGGATTATAGTTTGATTTAGTGATCCAGCCAGAGCTGTGAGTTCCGTGAAAGGTTTTGCTTAGAACCCATGGGACCAAGGACTTCTGAAGATAGGTAAGAAAAACAGGCCAAATTCCAATTTTACTATCATGGCACTAAGAAGAAACTAGTAGAGATTAATTGTTTGATTCTGTTGTTGGCCTGTTTTACAATCCTAGCAAATTTGTTTGCTTTTATGAATTCAGGTTTCCATTTTCACACTGTGTTTGTAGAGGGTTTGCACATGAAGTATAACATAACTTATCATGAGGGATTTTTTCCAGCAGCTTTCATGTGATTACTCTATATGAGTAAATTTATGTGAAGGAATTTAATCCTGCATGTAACCTTATAAAGGCTTGGTGATAAAATAATATAAATATATACTGAAATCTATTTTATTTCAAGCAGTGTAAAAGCAACAAGTACATTCTGAAAGTAAACACACCTTTAAGCATAGATCCTTTTAAGAGCAAAGGTCTAGTGACTGATGAGAACCACCTTTATTTTGAAAATAGCTTCAAAGAGATTAAATCAGTCAGTTATGCAGTTCCACAAGGTATGAATGTTGCCATTAGTTGCTACTAAAAGTAAAACAGAAGTCAAGTGTTGAAGTGTTTAATTTCTTCATGTATCAGATCAGATTTTTACTGGTATAAGCTGGTATCAATTTTCCACATACGTTTACTGATTTTGTGTGTTGCTGAAACTGACATAGCCTGATCAAAAATAGATAAATCTTCCCAAAGCTTTGGAATGGGTTTCCCAGGCTTGTGAGATGAGATGAGCCCAAATCCTAGAAAGATGGATGAAGCAGAATCACTCAGTGGAACTTTTGCCTTTGGTCTGTTGAATCATGAAAGGTTATACAAAAAAAAAAAAGCGCCATGTCATAATCTTATCTGTAGTTGGTATGGCCAGAAACAAACTAGCAGATTCTGGGCTCATGGAGGGTAGCAGATATGTAAAGACATGTTTGAACCTCAGCTCAGGCTGGTGGTAGCAACCAGTTGCAGCTCATAAGTACCTCATGACTCAAACTAAAGACTGGAGGGCCATGGAAGTAACTATAAAAGCCACTGGGTACTGAAAGCAGTGTGTCCCTTTTACTGAGAAAACTTGCTGTGGTGCTTACACCCACATAAACCACTGGTTTTTTATAGAATTGGACTTTCCCAAATCTTTTTTTTTTTTGGAATACTTATCTCCTCCATAATATTCTTAGAACTCAGGATAAGGACATATTTGTGGATATTGTAAAGAAAATGTAGTCACCACTCCCTTGTTCAGAAGAATTTTGCTTTGAATAATGGCCCATGGTACTTTATTGTCATGAAATTGCTGGGCTAAATACTAAAAAATATGCAAGTTATTAAAGTTCAGGTAAGTTCAGCTTTGTACACATTGTTATTTTTCTACTGAGCTTAGAGGAAGAGGAAAAGATCTGACCCATATTACTCTTGACTCTGTTTTTTTCTGGTTGTAGGAGGAGATTTTTTTTTTACATTTCTACATTATTTATAACAAGCTGATAAACATATCTGAAAAGAAATCCACCTCTTTCCGTATTACAGTTCTTGATTTTCTTTAGGCTGTTTTCTAATGTTGGTGTTTGCTTGAGATCATGTGATATTCCAGTTGTATGATTAATATTTTAAGTGTGACAGGTCAAAACTCACAGTGTTGATAGAGTACATTTATACTTTTTAAGTTTTTCCAAAATGAGAGTCACAGTGGGAGGTAGTGTTTTGTAATAGCATCTTTTGTTCTGGAAAAGCACCAGTCAGCAGGGTTCTACCATCTTTGTAAAAATAAGATATTTAGGTTAGTTTTGATTCAATTCAACTATCCTGAAGATTTCTTCTCATTTAAATTATTGATGTGAATGTGAAGATAGAGGGCAGTTTTATCTTAAAAGTTTTTCCTTTTTAAATGTACACTTTAGTTCTGGACCAAAATCAAACATGGCCTAAAAATAAAAAATAGAAATAGTAATACTGAGAATAAAGCACTCAAAATACAATATCTAGTTTTTGAAAAAGAATCATTAATAAAATGCAAAAATTTTCCATTGTTGTCTTACTTAAAAATTATATATTGAATTAAACCCTGTGTTTCCTGCTTTAGAGAAGCAAGTAGTTACTGTTTAAGTCAATTAGCAGGGAAAATCACTAGGGAATGTATTTCCTACACCCCTTTGTTGTGCCTTAGAGGGTGAAACATAAATATAAAACCTTTCTGTGTTAGTAAGCTCCATTTAGAAGTGTGTGGAGAACAGAGAGCTGCCTGGTGGATTAAAGTAGGAATGGGAACTTCAAGTAGGGGCACGCAGCACTGCATTGATCCATACAGATTAAAGCTTAATTGTCTGGAATCCTCTCTTCAATTTTATTTGGGTCATTTACAGTATTGCATAAAATGCTGATAATTTTTTAAAATATTTAAGCCAGGAATAATAGCTAGATGGCCCTTTAATTTCTTCCTTCACCCGTGGCTGTCAGGATTACTTCCATCAAAGTTTTGCTCTTTTTCATATTTCTCTGGAAACCTCTTGATCTCATTGCATTAGTTGTCTCCCTCCCTCAGTTAAATTCTTCATGTATTCCTATCTGATACTAATTTGCTCCTCTGGTTCAATGTATAGTCAAGAGAGTAATTTATTCATCTTCAACAGCAGCACTGAAATCACAGAAGTACTTGATGCCCTGATTTATTAAGGCACTTGAGGTCAGTGCCTTAAGCATGTGCTAAAAATGGAGCAAATGCCAGCCTGGCCTCCAAAGGATTAGTCACCTGCATAATGGTTTGCAGGGTCCTTAAAAATATGAACTTGTGGAACAGATTTGCTACTGGTGTAAGGTTAGAGCAGCTGTTCTGGAAAGCTGAATGATGCTGAAAATACTTTCAGTGAAATTACAGGGAGTCTGCACTGCTGTTACTCTGTGGTGTGTGAAAATAAAAAATCAAAAGTCAGAAATTTTTTACCATCATTTTAATTGTTCAGATGCCATTTAGGGTTCAGCAGGACTATTGGCATCTCAATAAGAAGCTATATTGTTACAGCATATCTTTTTAATTTTTGTTTTTTGGTTGATATTGTGGGGTCATTTTGTCATGCTCTTTCATATTTGCTTAATAACAGGACATCAGTGGTGTCACTGCTAAGGATAACAGCAACTGCAAATTTAGTGAGACAAAAATTAGGTATCCTAGATTTGCAGGATAAAGTGGTTTGTATCAGGAAGCTATAGACAAAGAAACAATGAGGAAAAAAAATATTTTTCTATTCAATCTGAGGTTTTTTTTCCACTGTGACAATGAACTTTGTTTTTCCTCTTCCTAAGGAAAAAATGTGTTACAGTCCTTTCTTTATCATCTTTTTTTTATTCTTTATAAAGGTAGCCCTCTAAGTCATATGTTGACTATGAAAATATATTCTTGCAAGCCAGGTGGCAAATATTTTAAAAGTTAAAGACCTACTTCAAATGCTTTATTTGGCATGAATTCACAGTAGCTCTATTGTGTATCTTTTTGCAATTAAAACTATAAAACTAATCAAATCACATTGGACAGATTGCAGATTCTTCTGTAGTGCTTTTTGCAGATATTTGAAACATTCTCTTTGCAAATTCTGTTTAAGATTGTTATGGTTTAGGGGCAGCTTTATTGCATTTCAGAAATAATATCCTGTAAAATGTCTGTAACAAGGTATTTTATCTGAAAGCCATTGTAGCTCTCTTATTATGACTTTCAAGCTTCTGCAACAACAAAAGGGTTCTTATTCAAATGTACACTATTGCATTCATTCCTCTAATAGCAGCATTCCATCATATCAGCCTAAAAATAGGCAAACAATTGCATGGAGTACTTGTTATTCATCCTAGATGTTTTTTTTTTCTTTATTTTGTTGTTAGATATCAGACTTTTGGATAGTCATATGGAGTATTTGCATCAAATACAGAAATAAGAAATAGTTTTCTCTTAGTATACACATGCTTTTTATCTGTGTCTCCTAAGGATATAAAAAGTTACTGGTTTAGTTACATTGGTCATTTTTATTGCCTTCCTGAAGACAATGGAAATTGCACAAGGCTCCATATGAAACTGTCTCCAAGTGTAAATTAAATCTGGGGTTTAGTCTGTTGTAAATAGAGAAGAATGTACTCTTAGATAATAAATCTTTTTTGTGTATATCAACAAGTTGTCTATTTTTTTCTTCCTAGATACACCTTTAGTTAAAATCATTTCTTCCAATTCATGGCCTGAAGAAGGACAATCTATAATTTTGACTTGTGAATCCAAAGGAAAACCAGTGTAAGTGATTTAACAAGTAATATGTTTTTTGTTATTTTACTTATTCTGCTGTGACTGCAATCCTCAGCTGCAGAAATCTACTGGCTTTCTCTCCTCCTGGGGTGTAAAGTACTCTCTGGTATAGAAAACCCCTTGAAGCCTGTCTTCATTAAGTGTCTATAGAAGATTGCTCTTTTACTTTGTCATCTATTTGAGTTTTCAGGAAGAATTCCAGCTGTGAGATTTTTTTTTTTCCCCATCAGGTATATCAACCTGAAAGGCGTGCAGGTTTAATCTATCTCTGTTTACATCATTAAATTGATGACAGAGGAGAAAACATCTCATGAAAATCTTCCTACATCAACCAGCCTCAGAAAAAAATATATTGAACTTTGGCTGCCATTTACAGGGGAATTTGAAGTTTAATTACATGTGCAAGTTGGCTGCCTGTTTCTACCAGGATTTGGAAAAGTGTAGCCTGCTTTAAGAATGTAAATTGTTTTCCTTGGGAATTAACATCTTTTCTATTAATATCTTTAGAGACAGATGCGCAGAGGTTAACCCTTGCACAGAATCTACTACTTAAATAGACTTAACTCTTGGAAACAGTTAACTGCTCAGAGGAGCTGTTATATATTTACTCATAAATATATATATCAATAATTCATTTGCTTAATATTAAGTCATTATAAATCAAGTTTCTTAAATACTGACCTTCTTCTCAAAAGATCAATATATAGTGTTGTGATGATACACGGATTTAGAATGGTCTTGAAAATGGTAATGGAATAATATTTACAACCTAGAAAAGGTGTAAATTGCATGACAAAAATCATGTCACTTATGGCTGAATTTCTCCCTGGTGTAACTTCAGTGACTTCATGGAATTGCTTTATGTAGCAACCTGAAGTCAGATTTAGGGCAAGTAATGTATTTAAGTCCAAAATTTCTGTTTTCAAAAACTCTTCTGAGTTATGTCTGGCATAATTTAAACTCCATAGGTACTTTTTTTTTTTTTAATATTATGTGCCTGCATAATTTTAAAGCAACTCCTCCATCCTTATCTTGACTGGGTGAGCACCTAGATCATGCTTCTTCATGCTGACCAAAACACTGGAAGTCCATCTAATTAGTCTGACCTGATGCTCCATGTCATTGGTCTTTTCTGTACTAGTGTACTTCTGATGTGTTTGTGTGTGTGTTTCTGAGAAAAATACTTCTGTCAGTAACACAAAAATCTATTGTGAGCCCTCTCTTGCTTTTATAATGTACCTGAAGGAGAAGGAGTTATCCTTTTATCTCATATCCCTTGAACATTCACCTGAGCATGAAGAGGTAGAGTCTGTTTCCCCCTTATTTTCAAAATCTGCTGAAGATGTGCAAGTGCTTAATTTTAGGAAAGAGGTCAGCACTGATTGCGCTGAGTGCACCATTGGCTGGGTGATATTTAGCATTTTCCTTATCTCACTATTTTCCTTATGACTTAACAGATGAAGTGCTCTTTTTGGCTAATAGGCTTGAGGCATTCTAGGCCCACTCAGTTCCTCACTCATAGCAGGATCAGGGAAAGAATCAGAGGACTAAGAATGAGATACCTTGGCATACACAATATTTTCTGTTTGGTACGCATTATATTCTGGACATACTTTAAATATTCGGAGACACTAGTTATAACTTAGTAATTAAAGAGAGCGTCAATTAAGGTGTTACTGATTTGTTTATTTATTTTAATTAAAGCTGTGTTCTGTCCTTAAGGGATTCAAATGCAAAACTTACATGTGGTTTTGAAAGGGCAAGAAAAAAAAAAATCTTCACATTACAGAATGGTCAAGACAGGGGACCTGTATGTGGTAGCCTTTAGGGCACAAATATTTTGCCAATAAATGCACCTCTAATTGTCCAGGCCACAGGCACTGCCAACTTCAGCTGCTCTGAATTGCATTATTAGGTCAGTCTTTCATGGCACAGGGCCAGTAATAAATAGACATCCTCCTGGGAGCAGTTTGCCCCGGCTTAGCTTGAGAAACAGGAATGTCATGCTCCCAACCTGCATTGTGAGTACCTCTGGCTGGGAGAGAGAGAGGAATTGAAGAGGTCCACTGAGCCCAGATATGTCAGTGTCACAAGGTAAGTGATGAATTGAGGGCTTCATGGAGAGCTCAGGGCCAGCTGTGGTCCTTCACAGCTGTTTGCACACCATGGGTTAATTTCTGGATACTTTATGGCACAGTCTCTCCTGCTTCCTGCAGGCAGCAGTAAATAACCACTTACTTAAAGGTGCATATTTCTTGCATCCCAGAGCAATTTCCACAAACTTCCAAGTGTCATTTGAGATGAACCTGAGAAGGGGTGAAGTCAGGTGGTGGCTGTGGTGACATTGATGATACTGGTAGCTGCTGCTGAGGAATTATTTTCCAAAGGGGAAAAGCAGGATGAGGCTAAAGCTGGAATGTACTTACAGCATCATACAGCTCATACACCATCATAAGTATGATACTTACAGCATCGTACACCATCTTGCAACTCATCACCCTGAAAGGTGGATCACCTTCCTGCAAGGTGATTCTGTTCCTCAAACCACACACATCATCGTTACCTTGATGCTGTGTTTCCAATCTACAACAGTCCTGAGGGAAAGCCCTTCCTAACTTACAGTCCTGTAGCAGGAAATGGGAGGGAAGACTTGCTGAAACCAGCAACTGTGAGAAATCAACTGCACTCTGCATCTCTTGCTGAAACAGCATCCTCCAGGGATACAGCGGAGGGACAGAGAACAACTACAAAGAAGAACTGTACTAAGGGTTAGATCTAGGGCCCTGCTGAGGTTTCACAGTTTAGGGTATAGGATTTTTCTTGTCCAGTCATTAGCCATGACTTTGGACAGGAGAAAAAATGTCCTCAGACCCTTGGATGTGAGCAGCATCAGCTGTCACAGCATGTGAGGTGGGCTGGGATTATCCCAGCCTCTGGGGTTCCTTCTTGCTGTGGATGGGTTCATGGTCTTGGTAAAGAGATCCCAATGTTGGAACAGGGATGCTGAGAGTGGGCTAAGGGGGAGAACCTGGGGGCATGGGAGAGGGGTGGAAAGGAAGATGGAAATGTGATTCAGTGAGGCAACATAAGAGGGTGTAAGACTGACTGCACTAATTCTGTAACTGTGCTGTTTTACCTCTCTGCTCATCACGGGGAGGATGAGGGCAGCTCTGGCTCCTGTCAGGCCCTGTGCTAATTTCTGTTACTTTAAGGCAGGAGCTGAAAATTACCTTCTTTTGGGTAACCACTGTGTTGCTGCTGTGGAGGTGGGACAGTACCAATAAAAGGAGCAGGCCAGGATTCCTGCCTGCCTGTCTGTGATGGTTTTGCAGAGGCAGGCCACGTGGGTTTGGTGATGTTCTCACCCTGTTGTGTAGCACTTCAGGCAAGAGCTCTAAGAAGCAGCAGCAGAAGGCTGGTGTTTGGAATATTGTATGGACAAATCTGTGACATTTTGAATTAAATTTTTCTGTTGATGCACATGAAAAAAGGAAATATATTCATCAGTTTACTACAGATAAACATTACTTTAGGAGTATACCCTATTATGTGGAATATTGTAAGAGATCTTGAGATATAGCATTTGTGAGGATTTTGTCCAATTAATAAATGCACAGTTGGCATAAAAAATGTAAGAGTTTTCTTTTGGAAAACTTTGAATATGTGTTTTTGGGTTAGCTTAGTCTTTCCTTTTGCAAGACTCAGTCACTGGTTTCTTCACGCTGTTGACAATTTTGTTAATATTGATGTCCAGGGTTGTTGTGTTTTGGGCTTTTTTTGTTTTCTCCAAATTACAGGTAGAAATGTATTTAGCCATTTCTCTGCATAACCAAGGTCAAAACACTCTGTATTTGATATGACAATTCAACAGCATTCCTTTTTTGGAGGTACTTTTGTATAGTTTCAAACCAAATTGAATCTCTTCCCTTTTCAATTCTTAGCACTGCTTTCTTTTCCAGTGTTTTTGGCTGGATCCCTGGACAGCTGTCAGTCTGTAATATTTTAATCAATGAGCTTGCCTAATATATATGTAAGGTGTTGTTGCATCTTAATTTATTTCTTCTTATAGCATAATATAGTTTTACTGAGACTTTGTTTATTTTCCAAAGAAGGAAATGTAATTAAACTTCAGAAATCCTAGACATCCTTTTTAAGTAATGTCTAGACTTTTCTGAAATCATATTGCCTGACAGTATTTTGAGTATTTTAAAATAAACATGAGGTAGCTGTAAAAATTACAGACAGTAAAGAACAAAATGATCATTTACAGTCATCCATGCTTACAAAATTTTTTAAAAGCCAATGTTTTCTTATTGCAAGCTGTAACTTCTATACACTGTTGTGTCTTAACGATATAGTCTAGTGACTGAAAACTGCCCTAAAAGTAAATTCAAAAACTGACCTATAATGAAAGAGAGGTTCAATATTTAATATTCTTAGTCAGTACTCTCATCAAAGCATGCATGAAATATGTGAGTTTTTAAGTCAGGAGAAAGGACGTCAAAATATAATGGAATAATTAGGGCACAGGAAACAAAGAGAAAGTTAGGTATCTCCTGTGTGCTTTAGAGAAATGTCTTTCCATTCCATGCACCTCAGAGGAATCACAGTACAGTTGGTTGACTAATGTAAAGTGAATATTTGGCCTTGTTTGAGATAAATAGGAAAGATTTTTATTTCAGAAAACTCACATAGGTATCCTTCATTATTTGTGAGCTTATGAAAATTATAGAGAAAAGCACAACCAAAGCCAAACACAAGTATGTACAGAGTAGTATAAAGTATGGACAAATAAACATATTAATGTAAGAAGAGGTGTTCACTTTTAATAATGAGTGCACACCAAAGAGCCAGGCTTGGGCTATAAAGTCATTGTAAATGATGTATGTGGTATCTCCACATAGTGTCCTGTCATTTCTAGCATCTGTTTAAAGAAGACTCCCTTGAGTGAGACAAACATTTTGTAAAGGTTGGTGGAAACAAATACTAATGATAACAAGAAACACACACCACCCAGGGAACCCAGAGATAGAGTGGCTGATTCATTTGAGAAGGACCTGGCAGGGCTCTAGGTGAGACTGAGGAAAGCCAGTGAAGGGAATTGACTCATATCCAGTCACCTGAAAGCAGCAGAGCCTGGACTCAGGCTGGCTCTACTTAAATCTACTGTTAGCCACAGCTTCCAGGTTCTTCTCAGCCTAGATGTAGGATTTTATATCCTTGCTGAGTTCCCTACCTCCCATGAAGAACCTGTTGGCCCATTCCTCCAGGCCACAGAAGCCCCTCTGAACAGTGGCCTCTCCTCAGATGTATCAGTGCAGCCGGTTTAATGAACACATTCCACCAGGCCTTTGGTATTAAAGAGCTAAACAGGACCGGGATAGACTCCTGAAGAAATCTGCTTTCAGCCATCCCCTGGGTAGAGTGTTCCTTCCTCTCCATCAATGGTCCAGCCAGTTTGTCACCCATGGAGTGGCACAAACATCCAGGAGACAGTGACATCCCAGCCTGGGTACAATGAATGTCATTGGGGATAGTCATCAAAGACTTGCCAGAGTCAGAGAAGACAACATAGACTGTCTTCTTCACCTACAGATCCTGCCATTTCTGCAGAGTTTTCACATGTTTGGCAGTTGAAAAAATTATAGAAAAGTTGATCTCATGAATCATTTTGTCGCAGGCTTAAGGATGAAAAGTGTTGTAAAGAAAAGAGGATAAAATCTCTTCCTTCCTCTGAATACTTGCCTTAGTTCAAACTAATTCAAAGTGGAAAGACATCTGAACCTGAGGAAGGCATTTGGAGAAATACTAGGAGGGACACATTTGAATTTCTTGATTTTCTTTGTATAATTTTAGAAATCTCATATAGGTATCCTTCATTAAAATAACATTATTTCTGAGCTCATGAAGGTTACAGAGAAAAGCACAACCAAAACAAAACATGATAATGATTTTCTTCCTGAAAACTGTGATAGGATCTCCTTCCTTTGAAGAGGATTCTTGATTCCTTCAGTGAAACAGTTATTATGAATGGTAGCTATGAATGACCTGTATGTCTTATTTGATGTATACCCTCAGAAGAGAGAATTAGAGTTCCTTCATACTGTTCACATGTTTTTTAGATTTTTTTTTCCCCATAGTATCTAAGAACTTAGCAAATATTTAAATGTTTATTTTTTACCACACCTTTGCATGATTAGATTATTCACTTGCCTCAAATTTACAGCTGGGAACTGAAGCAGCAAAAAGCCCTAAGTTCAAAATTGAAAAATAGATGGTGTATATTTCATGTCTAACGTTGATCACAGTCCCTATTTTCCCAAGGCTTTTTTGGAGTGACACAGCATCCCACTCAGGAGATAGCTCATCCTTGGTTTGAGTTGTAACAGTGAGTTCTTAGCACGCCTACAAACCTATGCTTGAGAGTAAAATCAGAATCTGGGGCAGAAAATTGTGGAAGTCCACTTGACATTCAGCCATTAACGTTTTGGTGTGAGAAGTTTGGCAATATTGCTTGGAAACTGCATCCTAATGGCAGGTTTACCCTCTGATGGCCAGCCTTTTGTACGTGGACAGTTTTTTCTGTTCTGTTTTTGTATTGCACTTCCTGGCCTCTCTGGTAGGTGAGATGGAGGTTCTGTAAGAAATGATCTCATTTTCTACATAGATTTTATTCACTGCTATCTGGGTTTACTCCATGAGTACCTAGCAGCCTAGAAAGGAATGCTGGTATCAATTCTGCCTATGTGAATTATCATAATGAATCTGGAAAAGCATCCATGTTTCTGTGTTTATAAATCACTGTGCAGAATGAATCCACAGCTTAAACTGGAAGTTCAGGCAGTATCAATAAATATTAATGATTTGGAAAATTGGATGGATTTGTCCATACCCATGATGAAATATTACTCTTGTAAAACATGAATGTGGTATCAAAGTATTTCTCCCTTAAGCTTCACACACATTTGTGCATAAGAAATCCTGAATTGTAAGAGTCTCTGGTTTCTCTGGAAAGGACCACCTACAAGTGAAATCAAGTAAGTGGAAAAAAAAAAGGCGGGGGGAGTTAATTTAGGTACTAGGTACTGGAGTTTCCCTGCTTTATGTTTAGCTCTTTGTCTTAGCAGAAAGGTGGATGGTTTCGAGCAAAACTGCTGTGCATTTAACTAACCAGGAGCCTCCCTGATGTTCTCTGCCTTGATCTCAGAACTAGCATTAACTGAAATAACTTTATTTGATTTATACCTTCTGAATGCTCTGAGTTTCCAGTGAAGTTTCCAGGGACACATTTCACACACAGCTTTGGGCAAGGTTCTGTAAATATATGCTTGAATAAATGCCTGTGTGTATAGGACAGGGTATTGTATCTGTGGATAGAGACTTGGAGAAGAAACCCTCCTCACAGTTCTCAGCCCTGTGTTCCTTGTCACTGGGAACAGCTCTCAGGATAGCTCAGGCTCTCGTAGTCCTGTCTTTTGTCTTGCTTTCTGTCCATTCCAAGTTGTCTTTCTTTGAATTTGGCTTGTTCAGCAGTTAGATAGAGCCTATCTTCTGCAAATACCACTGGTATCTCTGTGCTGCCTGTCTCTTTGCTCTTGTTATATTTTCTTGAAATGTTCTTACTTGGAATTTTTTTTTTTTTTAAGATTTCTCTTTGATCTCTGTATCTTTATCCCATTTAGGCTGTCTGTATGCTTTTTTTCCTGTTTGGAGAAGTGTGAGCTTCTATTTCTCCAAAAGGAACTTACTGTGTTTGAGTAGGTGATTGTTAACTCAAACCCAGCCTCCTGTTAATTTGATCTGATGTGATACATCCCATCTTAGCTGAGGTTAATCACTGTTTCCTGTGGTTATTATTAACCACAGAGAAATGTTGACCAATTTTTGAATTATTGTCTTTTTGAAGGAGTTCATGCTAATGATATCTCTTGCCTTGATTTAGTGCACATCTATTGTACAGTATATTTAATGAGTGCTCATTTTCAGTAAAATGTTCTAAAATCTTGTGAAGAATATCACATGAATTGTAGGGAAAAATCTACTTGGTGAAACTTTCCACACAGGTAGTTTGTCTTTGAAGGTAAAGGCAGTTATTTTAAAGGATTGTGTGAATATTCTACTTTAGACTTTCTACACCAATATTTCATTGATATTACACCTCCACTGTAGAATTATGTCATGATGTAGTAGATAACATATTATGAAGCAGGTAACATTTTTGCTGAGATACAGTATGTATATTCAATAGATTAAATTTCATTTTGTATTAAACATCCTGTCCTTCTGGGAGCTTCTCTTCACAGCTGGGACATTCTACACTTTTTTGTAATTTTTCTTTTCCCCAGTATTTTGCAGAAAGCAGGGAAATTGGTGTTATAAAAAGTGTGACACAAAAAGAAGCAGGTGGGAGCATTAGTGGCTGTCTGAAAATTACACTTTACAATAAAGCCTCCTGCAGTGCTTAAGAACTACCCCTTTAGTGTTCTGTAAAATGATCACATTGCTTAATAGGCTCAATTCAATAATTGCTTTTCCTCTTTTTTAAGCATCCCTTTTTTGCAGTGTTTACCCATAAAAGTGCAGAAAGTACAGTATGAAAAACAACTGCACACAGCATTTTTAGTGCTTGTTAAATCCATTTTGCATGTGTATGGCTTTTGAAATAATTCCTTTCCTTGCTCTCAGGTGAAAACACATGCTAAAATAAAAAAGGCCTGTGGGATAGAATAATAGATAAAATTGAAATACAGAGCAGGTAATTCTAAGTGCTAGACTGGAAGTTGAAACATGAGAAAGAAGTTTTGGGAAAGGATCTGACATTTGGCCTTTTAGATACTTAGATTCTGTAGACAAGTGTTTAGCTACAGTTACACATAAAATTATAGAGTTTTTGAATCAACCACTAGCAGTAGAACACAAAAAAGCACATTAGTATACCTCTTTCAGTGTAAGTCATGCTGGTTATACTGTTTATGTTTCACAATTCAGGAATTTGTGTAGCAGATGCTATGTGGAACCACCCAATGTCACAGGGAGCACCTGCTCATTGAATATCTATGTTTTACCCCACATTTACAACAGCAGAATACCTTGAGAACATGTATGTGGTGTAGGCTAGCAGGATGAAGCACCATCCTTCTGGAGGAGCTTAACACTGCTCTTTGATGAGCAGAATCTCAGAAAATATGGAGATAACAAGATAAAAGTGTTTGTGGTTCTGACAGGCATGACAGTAAACAGGTAAGAGACGTAATAGATTGGGTTAATTTATTGTTAGTGTAACAAATTATTCATTGTTTGGCTGAGATAGTCTTTGCATTGCAAGGATGATCTTGGAGATTTCTCAGACCTGAATTTGGCTGGTTAAAAATTTCCACATCCATGCTGTTCTAAGCACTAAGGTAAACTGTCTCCAAAACTTACATTATTTAAGAGCTGAGGAAAGACTGAGTCTGAGATTTGCAGTCTTGCACAGGAAAATGCTGCTGCAGAGTATTTTTCTCCAGGGGCTGCAGGACAATCCCTGCTCCTGCACCTGGATCATCTCTTCCCATTGTGTTGGTTTATTCCTGCTTAGGAACAGTGGATTGGTCACTTTTAAGATGGAATTATAAAGGTTTATCAAGGGTTAAGAAGTGGTGGTGGGAGGGACTGTGATACTCTGTGGTAGGAGAGAGGTAAGTGGGAGTCAGATCAGTATTTCTACTTACTATTGCTTATTGATTATGATATTTTGTTGGATTTGTTTGTTTGTGGGGGGTTTTATTTGGTTTTTTTTTTTCTGTTTTTACATTCTATTGCTCTCAAATTTTCCTAACCCACCTTTCTACCTTGTATACACAATTTCTAGAATCTTCCTAAGGTGGCACAGACTGAGGGAGTTCTCAGCACCATCTTAATTCATCTTCGTTTTTTAAAAAGTATTTATTTGCTGTTTGCACCTAGAGGCAACAAATAAAGTCTGGGCAATTATATGGTAATCAACATCAAAAAGGGGAACTACATAATTGTTAGAACAATCTTGTTAAAAAGGAGTTATAAGGGGCAACTAAGAGAATTAAATCTTTCCAGGCAGCCTGAGGACTATGTTAGAAAAATAAAAAAAGAGTTTTGAACCACAGGGTCAATACATATCACCTAGCAGAATCCCTTGAGAAGAAGAAGTTGGTGAGGCTAAACAGAAGAGAAATCAAAGTAATAATAAGGGCAAAAGCTATAATTTGAAAAACTGAAATTGTTTTCCAAAGGAAAGTGAAGTTTCTTAGATCTTGGCAGACTAAATATAAAAATTCAGTAAGCCAAACCACCGAAAAAGCAGGAATATTAAAGGAATAGCTAGAAAAGAAACTTGAAAATAAAAGGTTTTCTTTTTTTAATTAAATAATGGAAAGTTTGTCAGTACATTTTTAACTGAGAATCAAGGTTTAAAGAGAAGCCAGATGGATATGCTATGTCCATGTTTTCTGTGGCAGAGGAAACTGGGTACATTAAAGACTAATTCCCTTTTTTCTCAGGTGCTCACCAGCAAGATTTAAATGGGCTATGGAGGTGGTTGTGGAACAAACAGGCAGAATGAGCAGTAGGAAGTCAGCAGGACCAGAAGGTTTTACCCCAGCATTCAAAGGAAATTCAAGGATGAGATTGATGAATTATGAACTGTGACTGGAAACTTAATGCTGAACACCACCTGGCTAGGTCAGGACAACCGGGCTTCAGGAGAGATCCCAGAAACTGTAGAACTGACATCTTCTCAAATACTAAAATTTATGAAAAGGACTAGAATTAGCACACATCTGAATTAAAAAAAAAAAAAAATTCATGGGGCTTTAATTCCTGTTGCAGAGGGAAAACTCTATTTTATAAACATTTTTTAAACAATCGTTGAAGGACCCATAAAATTCACCTTGTGGTGGCCTATTTGGTATAGAAGGGAAACATTGCAGGTGTTTCCAAAATTGCAAATGGTACAGAGGTAGTTGTTACGGACTGCTAGTTCATTTTCTCCACAAATAGCAGTGGAGAAAATGAACTAGCAGTTCACAGTGGAGTTTAATAGTAAGTCAAACTAATAAGAACCAGCTTTGTTGCCAAGCAAGGACATAATTTTTCATAAAATGACTGGTAAACTTTGGGAATTTGTTGTCGATGGATATGACAGATGGTGAAAATTTGCAGTAATTCAAGGGAAAACTGCCTAAGTTCATGAAAAGGCAAGTCCTTAAGGTTTACAGAGTATTTTTAAATGGTGCTTGGTAGCAGAAATGCCTGAGATCTGTGCATGGCCTGTTCCCTAGACATCTGCTTATCCCTGGTGTTGGAGATGAGGGACTGGACTAGCTGAACTTTTTGTCTGACTCAGTACAGCTGCTCCTTCTCTGCTAAGCACTGAACATAGGCTGTTGTGGCTTGCTGGGACTAGATGCTAATGGAGCTGGAGCCCATGGAGAGCTTGAGGATATCTCCTTTACAGTGCTAAAATTGTTACCATGAAGGTACTAATGAATAATTTTCTGTGTGAGAGAAGTTTGTGTGAACTAAAGCACTCCCCTCTGTCTGGAGATAATAACACATTTGGGAAAAGAAAACAAACTTCTCTAAGAAAATAATGTTTGTCTCTTTTTCCCTTTATTGTATTACCATTTCAGAAGTTATTTTTAAATGCAAAAGAAATTGACACAAACCATGGTATAGAACTTAGCTCTGAAATAGAAATACTCGTGAGTTCACAGTGTATTATTGTTAGGTTATTGTTATATTATCTTGAAAGCATAAAACATTTTATTATTCATTATGGTTCAATACAATGTGCTTCAACATCAGCTTTTTTTGACAATGGTGAAAAAATAACTGAGGTACAAAAATTTTATGGTATATTTTCATTCCTATGGTGCTCCTATAAACTGTTGCATATAGCAACAAATATTTACTTGCTGAGAGGACATAATTCAACAGAAGATCTTAGAAATGTCATTGGTGTGGCTAGTTATTAATGGTTTCTTATCTGGTGAAAAGAAGATATTTTGCTTCATGTCCCAGACCTCATGATGTTCTTACATTCATTGAAAGTCAAGAAGTGCATACCTTGGTTAATGAGGGTTGGTTCTGAAGTCCTTGCTTGTCATCCAAGATGCAGCATTGGTGCTTTTATCAGCTCTCTGGGTGTTGTCACTCCACCTCAAGTGCAGGAAGGAATTTTAGTTTAATGAGGCTTCCCTTTGACTGTGTCTTACATCAACAGCAAATGATTTCAAACAAGTAGTATTTGGGCAAGCAAATAACTGTGAATGAGCTTTTCAACTGTTTACTTAATGGAAAAAGCGGAAATGAATCAGCCACTCTTCATTTTCTTCGTTGATTCTCGTGCCAGCAAGCATTTGACCTTAACTCAGAAAACGCAGCTGGCGCTTCTTAGATGGGATTTCTCAGCTTATTGTAATAACAGAGACAAAGTTTCTTGTGAATGTTGGGACACAGTGAAGGAAAATTCAAAACAGTGCAAATTAGGCATGTGAACATCCATCAGTGTGGCAGCCTGAAATATCTAAGCAGTTGAAAATCAGGATTTGTCAAAGGGAGAAAAAACCCTCATAATAACATTTGCTCGTTAATTCCATTATATACCCTTCATACCTCAGCTGGCATTGAGGATACGACAACAGACATAATGAAAAAGGACCTGAAAATGTGGTGTGACAGCAGTTACTGCCTGCTTCTTGTTTTTTGTAGTCCCAACCATTATCTCTATGTGGCACTTCAGCATAACTGTGTAAACCAGGCTATCTTAAAAAAATGTACCTTAATCCTGTAACATGAAAATGCAAAGCATTTGAAATCAGTGGTGCTGAAGCTCTTTCTGCTATTTTTTTTCTTTTATTTCTGATAAATCACTATTTTCCTCAGTGCTTGCTCCCCTGGCAGGGGATGCAGCATGCTTGTAAACTGCTGTGAGGAGACACGGTGTTAGAAACAGCTCTGAAGATGTGCCAGATGAGAAGATGTTATTTTCCTCTGTTCTATGACATGCATAGTAACTAAGGTGTGCACATCCTATCATTATGCTTTGCTGCAGCATTCCTGTCCCCAGCAGTACTTCATTAACATTAAGAACATAGTTCCTGGTTAATCCCAGTAATTTTCAGCAGCCATTCTGATGCATCCACTTGAGCACCATATTATCTTAATACTGCTGACATTTGCATGTCTTTGAAATACATTTTTTCCAGATACTGTCCGTTTAATCCATGGCAGTTTCCATCAACCTTTGTTCTTATAGTCATGCTGTACTTGCAACTGATGAAAAAGAATAATCTACTAATTCTTCAATAGCTCTAAAAGGTTAAGAAGGAATCAACAAGGTGTAAACAGCAGCATAGAAAGCCCAAAGATTTAGCTGTTTCAATACTGACTGCATAATTAGAAACATATAGAGTTAGAATTATAGTGAAACCAGGCTATTGAGATTTCAATATTTAATCAACAATTTTTCATGTGAATAAAATTGTTACATGCCATTTATCATTTTGGCTGTAGTCTGACAGGAAAGAAAAAGCCTTTAGGAATAGCGGTAAAATATTTAAGGAAGGTTTGACAATTATTCTTTAATATTCACTTATCTGTTTATAGTTTCTCCTCTCTTCCCTTCCCTGCTCTTATCTGAGAGCGTAGGTCTTAGTTTCTGAGACTGAAAGGGATTTGTCTTTGTAATTTGCACATCAATATATGGCACCAATCCCAGGCAGAACGGGAAGGGCGTATATTATCGACGTGCTCCAGTGCTGATCCAAAGTACTTTCAGCTCCAGAATTTTAAAGAAGTTTTCAAGGCATCATTGTTTTTCTGTGAGTGGACCTCACTTCTTTCCCTGTGTGAGATTGCCTGGCCATCAGTTTGGAACTTGGCTCTGCTGGATTTCCATTCTCTGGATGAGGGGGCAGCTTCACAGTTCTTCTTCTGCTGCCTTCCCCTACTGCAGCAATAAAGGAGATGCACCTTCTAGAGGTCTCTATCCCCTTGCTTTCTTGCACAGTCTCCTGAAAACAAGGCTGTCACTTTTCTTTAATTACTGATATGTCATTAGGTATGTCTTATCCATTGCCTGTGAGAGCTGCTGAAGGACTGCATGGCAGATAATGCATTGTGCATCCCTCTGAACAGGTGCAGCATTGCGCAGTACGCCCCTATCAGCCTTCAGTACAAGAATTCTGATACAAAACCAGCATCCTTGCTGCTTTATAGGAATTGGAAAACACCTTATCTAATCTGTGGGCAAGTGCAGGCCAACCTGCAGATGTTTCCTGTGAAGTGTTGCCTACTGCTTTGTCCTTGAGCTATTGCCAGTTAGCTCACAGTGGCCATCACTTCTGAAAGGCCTCTGCTCCCCAGCAAGTGAGGCAGGATTTATGACATAAGATTGTTTAATGTGGTTTGGTTTTTTTGTTTGCTTGGGTTTTGCTTTTGTTTTTGGGCATTTATTTTATTTTTTATTTTTTCTCTTTCCTGCTGCTGTACTGGCTTGCACCTCTCCTTCTGCCTTTTTTAGCCTCAGGAATCTCTTTGAAAGACATGTTATACTTCTGTGGAGGACTTTTCTTTTTTCCTGGTTAAAATTTAAAAGGAATATAAATTATTTATAAACTGGTGACATAAAATGAACAGTATAGCCATACATACCATTGTTTTTTAAAGACAAGGTTTTAAAGCAGACTTCTTATTAAAGCTGTTTGCAAACTGTAGAGGTTTTAGCGTTTCCTCTGAACTTAAGATGTTTTGAGCCTCAAACTTTAAAATACATATTAGAAAAAGGGTGGTTATTAGCTGCCTACTGAAAGTGTTCCAAACTACTTGGCATTTTGATTTGAACTACTAAAAGTGCATTGAAATGCCCAGGGTTTTTTTCAGATTTATTGTGGGGAAAAAAAAAAGAAAAAAAAAAGAGAAAAGTCAGTGCCTATTCCCTGAGCTGATGTGTATTTAAAAGAGGAGACTACCCATCTTCCTTATGGTATACATAAGTTTAACAGTATTCTTCAGTTTTGTTTGCTCCTAAGTGGTGGCCTGGCCTTGAAAATCTGGAAATATGGCAACCTCTTCCTCCTCCATTTTTTGCTTCTAGATTCATAAATTAATTAGTTCAGCTAATTTTCGCTTTCATGGATACAACTGCTTGCCTGGTGTAGAAATTTCTGGAGAACTAATAAAAGAGCAGCAATGCCCAATTTGTTGTTTGGGAAGTTGATCAGATCAGAGAAATAAAAAAAAAAAATGGAGGGAGGATGAAATAAGACACCAGAAGTTTGACAGCAGCTGTAGTGCATGACAAATGTGGGAGAGATTTGTGTGAAATACCAGAAGGACAGGTTATAGGTTATAGGATGGCAGCTCCTTCCTATGGCATCTCCCTCACAAACTTCTGTTTGGTTTGCTTTTGTTGCTGTGTTTTTTTTTTTCTTTTAGACAATCTTTTTGTCCATTTCTAGCTTCCCTGCTGTTTACAATAGTAGAATACAAGAGATATTTCTGGTGCAATTCACCGATAAGTTGTCTTCTGATTTCACATAAGTTCTCTTGTTGATCTGTCTCATGACTATGAGAAAGCCATTCCCCAAAATGTTATTCACAGCAGGGTTTTTATACTTCTCTGAGAAGATTGTGAATAGTACTGGAATTAGGTAAGAAGCTACACATATATATGTGGATTAGGCACTTTTCAGAATATTGATCTGATATTGCCTTGCCTTCCTGAAAATGACTAACAAAGGAAATGGAGGTTTCTTTGGAGAGGGGTGGGGAGGGAGTACATGATATGCACAAAGGGAAAAACTAGAGTTAAGTAGCTTCAAAGAAGTTACAATTACAATGGCTTGATGATCAGTTGGGAAAATCTCTCCAGACAGAGAGCAGCAGCATTGCACAGTTGTGTTAAAGGTGGAAAGCCTTATGTCAAAGGGTGCCCTGGGCTCTAAGGGTACTAAAGGATAAAAGGAAATGGATTATCAGCCTGATGAGAAGAAACACAAATAAGAAATAGAATTAATGCAGAAACAGAACAGTCAACTTTCCACAGGCAAAGATTTTAGACCTAAAAGGAACCTTGATACCAATTGTGAGGAAATGTTTGAGTGTAGATAGAAGGAAATATGAATATGAAAATTTACTCTCTTACCCTCTAACATGATAGACTTTGTATCTTTGGATAGAAGAATAAATATCTTTGCTTTGAAAAGATTCGTGATGCACTTTAATCAGTTGCTGTCACAGTCTGCTGAGGGATAAGGGCTTTCAGCTGCAAATTTATTCTGTCATATCAGCATGGTTAGCACCTGTAATCCAGGAAGGGTGAGAGGACTGCCTGATTTATCCAAAGCAAGATCCAGGCAGGGAGGTCTGTCACCTAAGTAAAGTTGTGATGAACAAAGCAAAGGCTTTCTCTATCTTGGACAAAAGGTAAAAAATGAAGAGTGTTTGGTTTTTAGTTGGTTTGGTTTCTTTGTTTGCCTGCTTGCTTTCCTCTTCTGCTATCTTTTTCTGGTTTTCTATTTTTTAGTGTTCTCTTTTTTTTTCCCCTGGAAATGATGAATATTAGCCCCATTTGAGATTTGTTTACCTCTTTATTATTTAAGCACCTTTTTCACATAATACACTGAAGCTGTCTTCAATACTTCTTGTTGTTCCTGTTGTCTTTGTAACTGTAAAATCCTTTCAATCTTTTATGATATAAAAAGTTGAAATCTGTATTTAAGTGACAGCTCATTTTTTAAAACATTTTGATAATTAAATTCTTGACCATTTAGAAAGCATTAGTATAGGACATTATAAATATTTTTAGACTACATTATGTCTGCTGAGAAATCTTAGAAGAGAAAAGTAGAAGAAAGTATAATAGTCAATTCAGATGTTCAATGCTTCTTTCTGAAAAAAACAAGGGAACTTTATGAAAGGTACTTTGGATATTCTTTACTAATTCTACTGCTGAGAAAAATACTTTGTGAAGGTTACTCAGGTTTTGCAGAACTAGAAAATCACAGAGAGTTCATATCTCATAAAATAAAATCCATCTATCCAAGCCTTTTATGAAAGGCTAGAGACTGTGGATATTGATGTTTTTGATAGATGTAATGCTCCAAATCAGCTCATCCCAATATGACTCCTCAGACTGAGACTTTATATAAACAAGAGGTTCCCCCAGGGTTTAGACTTTCAAGTGGGTGATTAACTGACAAAGCTAAAAAATCCAATTTCTTGATACAAAAGAACTATAAGTTTCAAGTTAATGAAGCAATCATTCCCTTAGATGACTTTTAACATTGCACCAGGTTTTCAACAAGAAACACTCAGATAAATCTTGTGATAACTTTTCCACTACTCATTTGAGCATATGCACTAGATTTTGTTTTTTATGGACTTCAGTGAATACAAGTGTACCCCTGTTTGTAGAACTAAAAGGTATTGTTGGAGAGGGCCCTACTCAAAAATACGAATTTATTTTTATCTTGTTAGTGTTCCTTAAATTCTTATTCTTCTTCTTATCTTTATTTTTACCCACATTGGCTATAAAATTTTGACAGGATGCCTACATACCCAGTTGGATGAGAATATCCCCAGTGAAATTGTAAAAAGGTGGCTTTGGTGTTTTGTTGTTGTTTGGGTTGGTCAGGGTTTTTTGGGTTTTTTTTGAGTGTGATCTTATGGAAATGAAAAGGTTATTCTGTGCTATTATAATGGGTCAGTAAGCTGTCTAAGTGTTGTTTATTAAGGACTCAGTGAAGAACACTTTGTACGTGACCTTTCTGTGCACAAAAATTAGAAAAGGGCAACGAAAATGCATAGAGCCAAGAAGTTTCAAGTGAAAATGGATTACGTTGCCTAAATTCACTTTTTTCAAAAAGAAAACATAGATATATGTATAGATATAAAACATATAGATATATGTATAATTTTTTAATGGAGGGTAAGTTAACTATTATAGTTATATATAAAGATATCACTAGAGAGGAGGAATGTAAGAAAGCACTCAAACATCACTGGCCTTTGGTTAAGGGTGGAAAAAGGGACAGAAAATTGCCAGTGTTGTCTTTAAGTACTCCTGTGTAATTCCAAAGACCCAAGCTAAAAAAAAAATATATATATTAATGTGGAGGAATATAATTGTTGACTGTCATATTATGTAAACACTTCTTGAAAAGGTCAGGCAGGTCCTTTTCTAATCAAGAGTATGTTTTTTAAATTATTTTTTTTCCAACATATTTCAGTTTGGCCCTACTTTCTCTCTGGCTTGTTTTGAAAGAAAGGGTTTTCTACTCTCAAGGCCAGAAAATAGTTTTACTGTATTTACCATTTCTTTGTTCGGTTACTTGTAAGAAAAGTACCACAATATAAAACATGGATCATTGTGGAACTTCACACCAGCTTTTTATACCTTGATTTCAATCCTATTTCATTCTGCTGGAAAAGAATACCAAATTTTGTTGGTTCTGTGTCAGGTTTTGAAGCTAACATGAAGACAGTTAACAAACTCAGATTTCTATACTAAAAACCAGTTCCTTTTTCTAAGGCTTTCACTGAATGCACGAATGGAAGGTATTGTTTGTACAAACATCCCTGTTTGTTCCAGTTCAAATAAGCATTGATAGTGTTGAGGCAAGTATTAGTATTTTAAAAAAGCTTACATTCTGCATTGTTAGGCATGTATGCAATAGAGAAAAATGTGCAATATTGGGAGTGTACATGTTTACCAGATGTTTTAGCATGTCAAACCTAAGTATCCCTTTCAAAATCTTGGGTAAGAGAAGAAACTCTGTCTGGTTCTTCAGATGTGGGCAGGTTTCAGTAGGATAAACTGTAGGGAATTCACACTTGTCTGTGCCTTATGACAGAGAAGGAATGCTGTTTCAGGGTTTCAGCTTTGGACAATGAAGGTACTAAGGCAATTATGAAAGAATACCCAATGTGCTCTAAAGTTATGATTCCTTTCCCCCTTTTTTTTGTGTAGTTTTTTTCCCAGCTGATAATCTCAGAAGGTATCAAATTCTAACAGAGAAAAAAGGGGAGAGACAAGCCTGCTAAGTTTCTAGGCTCTCATAAGTTACAACAAGGTTATAACAGGAAGGAGTGCTACTTACCATGTCCTGCAATATTCATTGCCACTTCTAGGAGATCAGTGAAAGGCAGATAAAAGTAAATACCATTTTGCATGGCAGGTAGGGAACTTCCAGAATTAGTTGCTACAGGAGGTATAGTTGGTGGACATCATAAGCAGATTCTACAAGATACTAGAGACATTCATAGGCACAGGTCTAAATAATAAGTGGATGCAAAATAGAGCAAAATATGAGCCCTGCAGCACCCCTGACAGGATGATTCCTGTTGTTGGCAGAGTGAAGGAGGACTGGGCAGCAGAAAATGCATGTACACCCTTGCTTCCCTAAACAGCCATCCTGCTGCTGCTGACCACGGCAGCCTGATGGCCTGGGTGCATGGGCATGTCTCAAGTTCTTAGCTCACTTCTGCCTAACCAGTGAATTGTGTAGACCAAGTGTCTCAAAGCTTCCCAGCAGTGCAGGCAGAATTTAATTCCGTGGCTGTGACAGACTTGCTGCTTTAGGCAGTGCTGAGGTGGAGGGAGAGCGGTGCCCAGCCACCAGGATGTGTTGGCTCTGGGCCTGCTGCCCAGGAATTGCTCTGCTGCTGCCAAAATACAGCACAGGATGGCTGAATATTCACTCTGAATTAGCAGCTTCCCCTACACCCAGAGAATGCAGATCTGCCTCTCTCTAAGCCCTGGCTTTTCTGCCGCACATCGTTTTGCAACCACAGGTAAGTGCTCTGTATAAGACTAGAGTTGGTGTATTACAATGTGACAGAGCTCCCTGAATAATTTATATCTATGCCTCCATTTCATACTTATTTGTTATCCTATAGGTTTTCCCCTAGGACATGCCATCTAGTTTCAATTTAAAACCTAAGTTCCATAAATTACAGCTGCACAGAAGTTGCTTTAACACGCCATTTATACAGGTAATGGTGCACATTGTAGCAGAAGTGTTTCAGAGTCCCCACTCCTGGGATTGCACAGCCACAGTAAGCTGGTAAATGGGATACAATGCAGAGTTGGCCGGAAAATTGAACAAATCCACCTTAAAATATCACAGCAAATCACACCTTAATGCTGGGAACTCTGCAGGGCAATGTTTCTATACCAGCATGGACATCTGGATTCCCTGCTTGCATTAAACAGAAAGAAAGTGTGTACATTGTGTACCACGTGTGTGGATACCAGTTCATAAAAATGAGCTTAGGAAGAGGATTAAGAAATATTTATGGTAAGGCATAAATAAGGCCCATCACACTATCAGCTCTTAATCCTTGCTTTCATTTCTGAGCATATGATTTTCTGGAAAAAATCAAAACTCTGGAGTATAGCCTGTCTAAGTACTAAGTTTGACAACACTTTAACAGGGTGTCATCCAAAATATTACTAAAATCTGAGTAAATTTATTACATTTCAGAATAAATATTTTTCTTTAAAGACTACTTTGAATTTTATAGAAGTGCATTTCAGAAAAATTCTCTCTGTTTACGTGAGTTGCCTAACTCAAAATCATGCCATTACAGCCATTAGAATTATTTTTCTTTTTATGAGGACAGACTTTGGCAAAATGTTTCTCCTTAAGTATTTAGGTTTAATTCTTTTTCTTAGCACTTATTATATATAATAGGCCTTAAACACCTGCTTCAAATTAGTGAAATTAAGTGTTTCTGGAGTGCTACTAGTGACTATTCTGGCAACTGCTAATTTTATAATGGTGTATTATATTTTAGTTTATTACTGAGTCACACAACTGGCATGTTTGGATAGAGATTGATGTGTGGGTTGTGCTGCACAAAGCTGCAAGCAAGGTAGCATTGAATCCCCAGGCTGTGAATATCCTGCTGAAGCAACTGATGTAAAAGGACCTGAGATGCTGTCAGCTCCTTACATAGACAAGATTCAGTAAAGCAACCTTTCATTCCCAGTTACAGTCTGTCTTCTTGGTGATTTCCCTCATGTAAATTTGGAAATATACCTTGTTACATGCAAGTAAAGGCTGCGTGCCAGTAATAAATACATCCCGCTGTCTGCTAGGCAGATCTCATGGGCTGTGGAGCCTCTTGAGAGTCTCTAGGAAGGAGTTAGGTATGCTTTGCCTGAGGGAAGGTGTATGTGAATCTTCAGGACTGCCAGTTCTCTTCTTTGTGGTGCCCTTACCTTGCCTGGGGGGTTACCACCACCAGGGCATTGCCTTTGGCCTGTTTGATGTGAGTGCATCAGGCAAAAGAGGAAAGGTTTCACAAGAGGAGAAAATCCAGGATTTCAAGTGAAATCTTACATTGCTTGTGATGTGAAACAAGGAATTATTTAAGGGAAGGATGAAGAAAAGGTGGGAAAAGGGATGGGCTGTGACACAATGCAGCAAGAAAAACAAGTTTAGGTTGTGTGTAACATGTGCTACTTTGGGACTGATACACCTGGTTCAGGAAAAAGAGTGCATTCAAGTTCACTTGTGAATATGAATGGCCTAAGCAATTTAAGAATCCATTTCAAACTACTTACACCCACATCATCCTATTTGCACTTACCTTGCCAAGCACCTGTGGGCCCTGAAACCTCACAAGAACCTTAGCCTGTTGCAGTACCATTCTGCTTCCTTTTTTATTTATCTTCTTTCTTATTTCTCTGCTTGTTCTTTCACTTTCTTTAGCGGTTCACATCCAGGATGGTAAGGTTGTAACGGTGGCAGTTCATTAGATCCAGTAATTCAAATATTCTTGGGGTGGTAGGTGACTATTTATAAGTTGCTGATGATGTTATTTCTGATGTACATGTTGCATATACATGTTTCATGTGTCTAAATAAATGCCACACTTTGATCCAACAGGCCAGAACCAGTACTGTGGACAAAGGATGGTGGAGAGCTACCAGATCCAGAGAGAATGGTTGTCAATGGCAGAGTTCTAAGCATCAGCTTCCTAAACAAAACAGACAATGGCACATATCGATGTGAAGCAAAAAACCCCATTGGCCGGAACAGCACAGAATATGTCCTGATAGTACATGGTGAGTGTGCTCTCCTTGGTGCATTCCATGCATATTTAACATTTCCAACTGATACGATCAGGTTCTTATGGTCATGATGGAAAGAATAACAAGAAAATTTGGATGTATAATTGCACTTTTATTGATGCTATGGTCTAGCTGTGGTTTTTTTTGTTATTGGCATGCCTCTCTTCTTACAGTTTAAACAAAATGTATTCACTTCTGCTGTGAACTGTTTGCTAAGTAAGCACCTATAAAAATGTTTTGCAGTGTGTGGGTACTGTTTCATAAATACTTGCCTCAGGCCCAGCTCAGATAAAGCTGGTTACAAAAGGTTATATGAAGAGAAATAACAGACAGATGTGTGCTAGAGGTTTTCTGCTTAGCTTTTTATAGACCAGCAAAGACAGGACACTGAATACTTCACACGAGTTAGATTCTGCTCCTGAGAAAATTCAGCTCATACAAGTTAGCTGATATCACCAAGCCCATCATTACAGTCAGACCTCAAAAGTGTGTCATGTCCTAAATGCATTGTACTACTTCCAATAAAATGGAAGAGTATCAAAGTTCACAGTAAATTACAATTGATTTGGTTTTTTTTTCCTTAATAAATAATATGTGTCATGTGAAAAAGCTTCCTTCCATGAAAGGATTCCATGATCATGAAATAGATTGATATAACTCAGCTATAGGGGAAGCTATAATATAAAATTACAATTTGCCTTTAATACAGCCTGGCAATTCGGATCTAGGAGCCTCAAAACACGATGTTCTCTTATCACAGGTAATTCCTGGAAGGTTGCCATTTCCATAATTTGAATTTTTATATTAGAGAATATAGAGGCAGAACCTCCACTTTAGTTCATGATGATACTTTTTCCCCTCTTTTTTTTAATGCAATTTCTTATAACTATGACAAAATAAAATTAAAAAATCTAATGCAAGTTTTAGTCTTTAAATAGACAAGAGAATTATGTAGATTTTATTTGCTCGTGATGAACTCAGTTACGACAAGAATACATTTCCTTGGTGGTTGTAAGGTATCAGAAACATTTTTCACTACAGATTTACCTGCCTCTAGGTATTTGGCATAAAACTTCTAGTAAGTGCTGCTTTCAGTAATGAGATATTTATTGGCACTGTTGATGAAACATCATTTATTAAAAGAAACACTTAGGCTGCTTTTCATTTTTCTTAAAGTTCACCATAGTTTATGTAGGATTAGTGACACAAATAAGGAGGAGATCTTTCCATGAGGAGCACAGAGCCTGTACTGCTGCGTGAGTATTTCTGCATTAAAGACAAACAGAAAAACTAAACCCTCTAACCTCTATTTACATTGTCTGCTACAAGAAGAGGAAAAGAAAAATTGTCTTTTGCATCCCAGAGGCATTGATGTGGTGGTTGTTGGCTGCAGGCACAAAGTGCTCTGCCTCTGATGAGGTAACGGCTTCTGCACTTAGCATGTGTTGAAACTTCTGTCATTTGTGTTTTCTGCCCAATTTATTTATGTCATTATTTCTGAAAATAGGGCCTTTTATAATGGGGGATCTTTTTCCATCAGCAGTGACTCTGCAATAGAACTGTATCAAAGAATATTTCACCGTTCCCAGTCTTGCATAGTGGTGTGTCCCCTGGTGATCTGATTATCTTGCATCAACTTCCTGGCAGTCTGTAAAATCATTCATTATCAGGGAGGCATTTTGTTATGTTTGGCAGCACATTAGGCATGTTATCAGGTTTAGCTTGCTCATTGCTGACCTTTTCTGAGTACCTGAGTTTTCCTAATTGCATTTCTGCAATTCCAGCGCTGGAACTAGAGAAGGTAAATGTCAGGTGCTTCCCAGCTTTCTGAAACAATCAGGGTTCTGTGACAGAGCATGAGATGTTGTTTAGTACTTAACAACTTACTGGGGTTCAGAGTTGTAAGGGTAATTTTAAGTAAAAAGGAGACTGACACAATTATTTTATCAAGTGTAGCACAATCCGTTGTATAGATAAATTTAAGCAGCCTTACCCCTTCTTTAGCTCATTACATTCATGAATGTCTCTAGTGAGCCATAATCCTCCTAAAATTATACAATATTTTTTCTCTCTCTCTCTGGGGGCTAGAAAACCTACTTTTTATCATTTTCTGAGATGCATCCTTCTATTTAATAGAGGATGTATTTTTTATCTTCCTAAATATATCTGGAAGCATCCTTTGATTTCTCATCCCTTCCCCTGTGCTTAACGTGTTGACGTAATTTTTTGTCCTACTCCTTTGTTAGAGCTCATTAATCATATGACTTCTTACCTTAAAATATCAGGTTTCTAAGACAAGGTATAAGCCAGATTTCCCACAGGAGCTTGTGTGAGGAAACGGGACATCAGTGGATGGTATCCTCTGCAGAGGCAGGGAAGGGCAGCATGATTCACAGCTTTCCTTTTCTTATATGTACTGTGATTTCCATGCATTTTATTCCTTTTTTTTTTCCACTTCAACAGATTTTTATCTCTTTCTGTGTGCTAATGGTGTGAGAGCTTCATCTGGTTTCTGTCTTTTTATTTTTGGCTCCCCCTAAGAAATCCTCCTTTCAGTGATACTCAATCTACTAATTCTCTCAATTCTTTAAGTTATCTTCCTAACTCAGAGAAGGTTTAGGCAGCTTTAGAGTAGAGAGAACATTGACCAGAAATGGAAAATATAGTTTATCTTAATTATATATGGTGTAAGAAAGTATGTGTACATATTAATTTTACATACCAGGCAAAGAGTGTCTCATGCCTTTAACTGGACTGATCTAAACACAAAATTATATGGGAGAGTAGTATTTTTTCCACTGTGAGGGGTGATGATGAGGTAATACTGTTTTAATGTTAACTGATGACAGAGAAAATAAATATTGCTATAAGCAGATGAATGGAAATCTGTCCAATAAAATTAGTATCTGACAACATAAAAATTATTTTTAGAATTTTTTTTGTATAATTAAAGAAACCAGACTTCAGAGAAATTGAATCTATTTGAATAAGGTTAAAGGCTTGGGCCATTAAATATGCTCATGCTGCTTTGCCAAATCAATGTGACTGCTAATTTCCTTTTTCTTAACATTTATTGTTAATAATAAATGTCAAAAAGTACTCTGTGAAGCAGGAAGGTGGGTACAAAGTCAGAGTTTATAGGCAGAAGCATAAAGGCAAGACATGTCGTTTGCTCAAGCATTTGTTTCATGCAGTAACAAAGGCAGAGGCTTTAATGCCTGTAGCTGTTGTCATTTCTGTATTCTAATTGGCAAGCTTAGTGCTTTAGAAGTGCACATTCTGGCTGGATATATTACACCCTTTCTTTGGTAATGGGCCCCAGGCAATTTTCACTCTCTTCCAATTTATTAAGAATTTTTGTTTACCTTTGTCCAAATACTAGTCATTAATCACCAGCAAACAGAGCAAACTGTCAAACTCGTGTTGCTCAACTCACAAACATAGACTCTGCTTGCAGAGCTGCAGTAATAACTGCAGTGATTCAGCTGGAGTGGAGGAAGGAGGTGCTCCATCATAATCAACCTGAGGACACAGCTGCTGTGTTTGGAGTTCAGCACCTCTGGGTGCCACTGCCAAAGACTCAGTTCAGCACTGCCTTGGAGTGAGTGACAGAAGTCCACATCATTGAAACCTCCTTAGTGCAAACAGCAGCAGTTGATCATTTGCAGCCCTATTTGAAACAGAGCACCTTGATGAAATATCCTCATATGCCAATCTACAGCCAGGTATTAAATTAATTGAAATATTCAGAACTATAATGTGTTGTGCAGCAATTATATGGAAGAGCAGTATGGAAATGAATGCGGATCAGCAGCTGTAGATGGTCAAGGCAGTTCTTATTGTCCAAATTTTAACTAGGAAATCATTTGAGCCAGCAGCTGAGAATCTCTGAGGAATAAAAAGTGGCATGACATATTCCTTTGTCTTCAGCCTCTCAATTTTGTTTTGTTTTTTTTTTCTTGGCAAGCGATATTTTGCAGATAAAAGCAGCTGAAAGACCGAGTTACAACCTCATTAGATCTCCTACAATGTGTAAGACCAGAAGTCCCACTGCTCCTTTCCTAACTACAGCATTAGTTATATTCCACCTGCTTGTACAGTCCCATTTCAAAACATTTGTCATCTTAGCTTCCACAGTAACCTGTGGCAACAAGATTCTGAATTTAGTTATGTGCTTTGAGGGAAAAGTATCCTCTTTCGCTTGTTCAAGCCTGATGCTTGATCTCTTCGCTTTCCAACCTTACAAGTTATTTGGCCTCTTTTTCTGTTTGTGCTGGAAGTTTGGATTTAAAATTATATTTGCTGCTTCCCTTTAAGAGAATCTCAAGTATTTCCACGTTGGTCTCTACTTCTCATTAATTGTGATCTTAAACTGCATTTCCTGCAATTCTCTCCCATGTATTCATTCTCCTTCTTTCATGGTCTTTTTTTTTTTCTCCCCTTTTTTCTTCATTTTTTGGTCTAGTTCTAAATCTCTGTGACTGACTGTTCTCCATATCTGGAACATGACTATGCCAAATCTGCACCAGACACCTTAGTTTATTAAATCCTACCTCTAAATATATTTATAGATATTCACCTTTCATGCCCAAAAATAATTCCAACACCATGCACTTGTACATCTGTATAAGTTTGGCTTGTTGTTTGTTTTTTTTTTTAAATTGGTGCAAACTCTGTGGAATCCAAAACTCATGAAATTAAACAAACTCTTCTACCTCTGTCTGTTATAGATTATTTTGTCTTTTTCAGTTCATTTTCCAGCAATCAGGTTTTTTATTCTATTTCATTTCTGTTTTGATGTCCTCACAGGGGGCCTTCTCTTTCCTTTATTTCTCGAACTCACTTGTGCATGTCTCTCTGTAAAGGTAGAAACTGAATAGAGCAGAAAATTGAAAAAACCTGAGGAGCTGAGGATATATTCTGCTTTCTTTCAAAATTAAGCTTAATGAATAGGCAATAGATTTTTCAGTTTGCAAATATTTTCACCACAGACCTCTGGTAAATCTTGCACAGTGTTTTTGGACACTTTATAAACCTTTATAAACATGTAACAAAAAATACATAATTTTGGGAAAGAAAGGAAGCAGCATCCTTGTGGAGCAGCACACTCATCAGTAATCTTGGGTGCTCTGAGTTTTGGTGTTAAAGTCCTACAAGCTGAGGTGACTGGACTTTTTAAAAAGTTTCCTCCTTTAAAGTTTTCTGAGTTGAAGTGTCTCATTTACACGCACACACCTCAGGCTTTCTTTGCCTATGGGAACATTTTGCCTTTATGTGAACAAAGCTAGAGCTTTGCAAAAAGAGAATTGAGCAGAGCCATGGTGTGATGTAACAATAATAACATTTATAGCTGCAGTTATGGGGGGATCTGGTGAATAACCCCAACATTGCCCTTACAGCAATCTCAAGAATGTGAGACTCAGAAGACTTCTTCGGACTTAATTAGAAATTCACTGTATGTGACTATGTGTGCCTTTTAGTTTGGAGATTCTTCTTTTTTGGTGTCTTTGTTTGAATTAAAAGAAAGAAGTCTCAGTCCTGAGTCCTTAAAACAGAAATGAAAAGTTTCTACTATTCCCATTTTACATGAAGTAAAAATAAATTTAAAAGTACAGAAGATAACTTGTAGAAAAAAGGAGCCTGGGCTTTCAGTTGGAAAGTAAATAAATAAAAGCATGTTCCTGAGTGCTTGCTCAATCTCAAAAGCCTTCCTTCCCCCAAAGCTATCTTCTTCAAAGCATAGCCCATCAAATTGTGTTGAAATACTCAAATTTTACATTAATGTTGTAAAATGACATTAAGGCATTAAATCATTACCACAACGTTAAAGCTGACTTCTCCAGTTGACTTTTAGTTGGGCTAGAAGAGGTGATCCAGACTTTAAAGCACAATGCAGATGAATTTCCTGCAGTCAGATGAATTAAGAAATTGTGCAATTGAGCTTTTGTTATTGGGCTGAAGAAGAATAGTGTATAGTTGACATTTTCAGGTATGAGAAGTCTGTCGAGAAACTTGTGGTGGAGTTGTTGGCTTAATTTTATGGATGAATTGTCCAGCTATTATCCCTGAACACTCTCAAGGCAGCTACTTTGAAATTGCTTTTTGTTGATAAATACTTGAATAGTGGGGTGTATGGTTGAGCTGTATGAACTGATCTTTCTTCATTTATGGTGACTTTAGAAAAATAAGATACAAATTTCTTATCCAGATAAGCTTAAAAGTATTTTGGAAAGGTCAAGAAAATAACATTCCAAACCACACTAATACTTTTGAGGAATATGTTTGGCACTTCTACATTTTTGTATTAAAATACTGTTTCTCATTAAAGAAAACTTTTTAAATGAAGTGATTTTTTAATATAGCATATAAAAGATTTTTATAAAATTTTGTATTGGATTAATCATTGAAATTGAATGCAGAGTATTTCAGCAGCAGGAAATCTCTCCCCAAGCCCTTTCACAATGAAACAATAACAATATATAAAATATATCAATATAACCTTTAACATTATATTCTAACATGTAAAGCTCCTTCCTATTTGAATCCATATTGTATGTGTTCTAAAACCTGTGGTTTTTGGATTATGCCTTTAATAAGACATAACTCTTGAAAATATTTGATTTTCTATGTGCACATGAAATGTGATATGATAGTTCTAATGGGATTTCTGAAAATGAAAAGATTGTGTGGATATACCAATTATGTCACTCTTGCTTTTATGACTGTTTTGACTGACCTTCAGTACTTTTAAATTTATTATCACTGATTTGATGTAGTGGCAAAGATTGCTCTCTAATTTTTCACCCTTTGCTATTGCTTATACCCACAACTTTCCTGAACTTTACTGCAATTTACCCTTTTTTTTTCTTTGAGATGCCAACATGTAAAATTACTATGTCTATGAACATCATATGCAATATTCATGAAGAAAATATTAACTCAATGATTTCACTTGAGACTGATAATAAAATTATGATCTAACAGTTGCTAATTATCTTCTGTTTCCATCTAGACCATTTATTACTCAGGAAACTCAAGCCATAAAGACAATATTGAAGTGACTTAGTGATTTTTTTCTAGATTGAAGCCTTTCCTGCACCACAGGGTGGTGGAATGCAGATAAGGGTGTCCTGTCTGTCTTTCTCACATGGTGGTTCCATAACTTACCTTGCTTTTGAGGAACTCAGTGTTTGACTCCATTCAGCAAAGAAAATAGAACATGGTCTAAGTGATATTGCTTAAAATGACCAGTGGTCATACCAGGTGATACATCAGAACTGTGTTTTGCTCTAACTGAGATTGTGAGTTCTCTGGAGATGGATGTAAATGCCTTGGAGGCTGAGAGGGGTAGGGAAAAGCTGCTGCAAATATGCATTTCTCTTAGTGAGTTTTGAGAACTTTTGCATCTGAGCCTTCTTGATCACATATGAAGATGAGCATGGAGGCTCAGATAGAAGTAGGTAATTAGCTTATCTCAAACCATTAATATCTCTAACATCCATAAGTTTATATTAACAATTGTTATACTTACTATTTTATTTTTGCTATTTAATTTTTAATTATTAATTGCTTGATGAATTTGTGACAGACACCCCAAGAGTTTTCAGTCAGGACCCTTTGCTTTCCCTCCACTGATATCCACACTGCTTGTTTACTCCCTTGAAGAAAAAAAATGCTTTCCTTGGTAACCTCATGCCTGAGGCAGATTTATCTTCCAGCTGAAACTGCCCTTATTAATCCTCATGGCAAGTGTAGAAACAAACAAATCAAAGGAGAGGAGGAAGGACAGAAGAAAGTTTGGCAGGGAAAAACTCAAGGAGTGGGCAAAGTGTTTATTCTTCAGATATTACTGTGAATCATTGCACCAGTGGATTTGATTTCCCTCCAGTGGTTTTGTAGTTTACATTTTCTGCAGGTTTCCCAACCCTTGAATGGTGGGAAGCAGGGAGGATTGAGGGATGCTGACATGTTGAAGGGCCTGATGGAGGAGAGCTCTGGGTGGCTTTCATCATTGTGGAGCAGGAATTGAAATCTCTTATCACTTTGTTTAAAATAAATTAGCAGATATGATCAAGTATTCTTTATTTTTAAAACCCTGTTATTTCCACTGGTGAGCTATCCTGCTTGATGGCATAATTGTTAAGGTACTAAATGTCTGCCACCCTGAAGGGAAGCTGGGTAGTTTTAACAAAATTAAGTCTTGACAATATTTCATGGATCCCAGCATTCATAGTTATGTGTTGCATAAAACCAAAGAATCATGCTAGGAATTCAACTACATGTATAGAACTCTTTTGAGGACAAAAAAACCCCAGACCCCCAAAAAACAGAGCAAAAAGATTGACAGCTGGAAAGACAGAGCCTTATTTTCTCAGGTAGTGTACTTTGGTGATAGGAATGTGAGAATTAAGTGTACTAGTCAGAGACAGTGCAATGAAGTGCAAAAATCTAAGTTTTAGGTTGCACAGTACCAGTCACTTTCCCAAGGTGATTTTCAATAAGATACAGCAATCCCACTGTGATAAAGTGTTTCAGATTAGTGTTGGACCCTTTGATTTTATTTTGAAATAAACTTATTTAAAATAAATTACAGTCCCTGTTATCTCCCTTTACTAACCTTAGAATTATTGCCATGAGTTTGGAGTTGTTAAAGCAGCTTCAGTGATCTGCCCTGAATTTCTCAGAGATATGAAAGTAGAACTGTAATAAAATAGAGATCAGCAATCTGTTTACCTCCATTTAGTTTCAACATGTCCCTATAATAAGGAAATTTTGGAAAATTCTCATTACTTTCTTTCTTCTCAGTGCAATTCTGGCTGAGCTTTTTGAAGTTCTTATTTTTTTGTGTGTATGTGTGTGCAGAAAGAGTCACGTGTCATTCTGAGAAAGCTGTCATCTTTGTTCAAGGCTGCTGGGTGTCTGAATTTCTATTGTGCATTAGCTTTTCCTTATAGGTTTTCAAGGGCCAGCTGCCAGTACTTTATTTCATTTAATTTTGAATACTCCTATTTTATGGCTTGGGAAAACAAGGAAATATGGCTTGTCTGCTTACTTAAAAAGAATAAAAATGAACATCACAGCCTTAATGTGATTTTTAAGCAGTGGCAATGGGCCTAGAACACCATATTAATAGTGATAGAATGGTGTGCTTCTGGAGAAAATTGTGCTGGCTTTATTCATACAAGATGTTTGGTGACTTTTGTGGTAACATTTTGTCCTGAATGCAGTGAAATTTGCACTGCAGGTATAAGGACAACTGCTTTTTTAAATGCAATTTGTTTTCTTTTGAGGTTTTGATTTTTTGGGTTTTTTTTAGCAGAGTATTAAAATGAGCCTCAGGAGATCTGTTCTGAACTCCCCTGTCAGGCTCAGAAGTCTGTAAAATATAAGACATTCCACTTAATTCTCCTGTGTTCATTTCCCCACCTGTGAAATGGGAATAATACTGTCTTTTTTTCCTAAATTTGATCTGCACTGCCCAAAAAATGATCTTACAGGTCTTCAAGGCAGCGGTCTATTCTTTACTGTTTCTATATTTGTTAATGTAGAACTGTGAATAAAATCAAGACATATATATATATATGTGTGTGTGTGTGTGTGTATATGTATATATGCATTTTTATAAGTAAGATATCTTTATTTGAGGCTGTGGTCTCAAACAGTGCTCTAAAACTTTTCCTTTTTATTTATTTAAACTGTTGAATTACCAAATTCAGGCAAGTTGCATAAGCTTCAGTGCACTATTTGTAGCTACTTTAATGAGAATGGTGATCTTTTATACAATACAGACTGACTCCTTTAAAACAATAGGCTTTGTTATTATTACTACTATTGAACTGGAAAGGACTTTTTTTAACTGCTGACAAAACTTGTGCTAAGTTTGGGGGAAAAAATTAGGTTTTACAGTGCTCCAGGAGTAAATTTGTATGTATTATATTCATATAACTCCATAACATCGAAGCTCAATGTTTATGTTGAATAGTTGGTTTGATTTGTCCTTAGAGGTAAATCTTGCACTAATAACCATTAATAAAGTAAAGCTTAGAGGGCTTGAAAACAGATTCTTCAGTATTAAATAATTTTTCTACTTCATAATTTCAATTTTTCTTGCAGTAAAATAATTTTCAGGATCTAATTATTGAAATAATTAGGTATTATTTTGCTAAATTTATCATTTTTAAGAAGACTGTGTGTGTCACCTGGTTTTAGCATAACTAGAAATTAAGAAATGAGGCATTACAGCTTGTTAGCTTCCTACACTCCAAATGCTGCATATAACACAATTTTCCCCACCAAAACTGAGCAGCAATAGGTAAATATATTGTCAGACAGTACATTATGCCACATTTTATTCTTCTGCTTCACTGGGAGCAGGGACAGGGAGCTTTTTAAATGGCTGGGCTGGTGACAAACAATGAGTGTGACGGGCAGTGAAATGGGAACATGTTCCAGCATCTCCAGGCCTTCATTGCAAACTTCTCTGTCTGTTCCAGGGGAGCTGCAGCCAGAGTGCTTTTGCTGACAGCAAATTCACTGGAGTGCTGTGGGGAGCAAAACCATCCCTAATGTAAACACTGAGGGCTTCAAAGGCCAGACCCGACATTTTGAGAGCTATGAGCCACCAGTGCAACTCTCAGATGTTCATGTTCGATGCCTTCCTGTGAAATGCTCTGTTCGGGTTTCCTGGGGTCCCTCTGTGCAGCTCCACCAGCTGCGAGTGCAGCAGACTGCTCCAGTCTCCAGGTGACAAAGCCAAATTTGTGGCAACATCTGGTGCTGTGCAGAAAGGTCATTTTTTAATATTCATTTTTAAAAAACCCAAAAAACCTTTCCTTTCAGTGCTTATTGTTATTCTTATAATTTTTAGCAAGCACCCACAAGCATTTAAAGCACATAGTCCCAGTGTCTACTAAATCCTAGGTTCTGATTGTGCAAGCAAAGGGTGGGTGCAGCCTCTACTCAGCATATTCTGCTTGTTAAAGTGATGCCTTGTGAAGGCTGACCTAGAATAGAGACTAGATGGAGTTAGAGTAAAGTAGGTATTTATTAAAAGGCCTCAATGGATACACCTTGGGCAGTACAAGAGCCTGGCCAGGGCTACACCCCAGGTGAACCCAAAATAGTCACAAAATGCACAATTGGTCACAGGGTCTCTCACTTTAATAAGTTTTCATCCATTTGCATGTTGGAGTTAATTGTCTAATTACAGCTTTGGGTTATGAAATCCCATCCTTCTTGTTTTTCTCTCTTCAGTCCACTGTATTTTATGCTCTTGGGCCTGAAGTTTGGATCATTTGTCCTTGGTCCCCAGCTAGAGAAGGAATTGTTTTGTCTCCCTGCTCTGTGAAGAGAGCTCACCATGCCCTAATATGAAGCCCAGACCCACACCCTGAAGCAGTACAGAATCTGAAAAATAGAAAAGTTAAAACCTCAGCCATCACTTTAGTGCTTCTGCTTTCTGCATTGTTAGGAAATGTATCCTCCCTTCTCTCCCAGACCACAGAGACAACACTTCTCCCAGAATCATGGAATGGGTCAGGCTGGAAGGGACCACAGGGGCTCCTCTGGTCCAGCCTCCCAGGGCCGTCCCAGAGCACAGGGCACAGGATTGTGTCCAGACAGGTCTGGAATATGCCCAGGGAGGGACTCCCCAGCCTCTCTGTTCCCTGCTCAGTCCCTGCATAGAAAGAAGCTGTGTCTCATGTTCAGCTGCAACTCCTGGGCATCAATTCTCACGTGGCACTGACAAGAGCAGAGCTGAGAAAATGCTGCCCTCCCCAGAGGAAAGGGTTCTGAGGGAAAGGTATCAAAGATTCCTATAATGCCTCCTGCATGAGAAGACTCCCTGGGATAAATGATGCTGCTTCATAGCACAGAATAGAAGTCTGGAGAAAGCACAACTAACCAAAATGCCCAGAGAGTCTAGAAATCTCATTTAACTATGATACCTCAATTTATTGTACAACTATTTTAAGCATCACTGGGACAATTTAATAACATCTTACAGTAAACCAACAGAAACCCAGACATTTTGAACATTAAACTGTCTGCAACATTCACTTGATGATTTTGACATTACAATTAAGAAGGGAAATACTCCAGTTTTTGTTTAGCACTTTGGAGGGTGAGAACACAAACACCACAAAAGGAAGATCCAGTGAGAATTCAATTTCCATACACAGTTTGCTGCAGTGAGATCACCAAAGTCCAACAATTTCATTAAAAACTGAAAGCTATTCCTGCCTAACCAAAGACAGAACCTTCACCATGGGAATCACCTGGAACATCTGCATGGGTTTGAAGCAGGACACCACACAGACAAGAGTCACAATTTGCATTTACAAGAAGTAAAGGCTCTTTCCCTTACTTTGATGTGCTAAGTGAGAAGTTAACAAGGCAGTCACTTCAAAGATACCTGATTTCTCTGAAGGACCTTCAATTATCCTCTCCACTGGCCAAGGATTCCTCATCCCAGCATCCTCAAGTTCTTGGGTGGCACAACTTGAAAGCCATCTGTGCTCAGAAAAACCACAGAGAAAAAAACAAACCAACCCAACGATGGAAAGCATGTTGCCCATGGAATATATCCTGTAATACATGTTCTTCCTCCTCTTTTTAATGAATTCTTCTGGATCTGGAGGCTTCTGTAGAGAATAGGGCACTTCTTTTCCTACTGCTGTTGCAGTTTATTTCATGGTTATTTAAAATTGGAGGATGTGGCACATGGGGATAAGGTTTGGTGGGGGCCTTGGCAGTGCTGTGATAAGGGTTGGAGTGATGATCCTTAAGGCCTTTTGGAACAAAAAATAATTGATTATTCTATTTAAAACTTTTAAGATGCAATCAATTTTACCCCTACAGACTGAGCAGAGCATAGAAACCGTGTGCTACATGTTTTACACCATTTTTTTTTTCTCCTGTGGTCACAGGAGCCAAGGGAACCCATGGTCCAGTTCTAAGGAGTCACAAGAAAAATCTAAAAATGACAGTTTTGGGAAAGGGAAAGTTATAGAACTGCACCCTATGGCATAAACACTAAGAAGTGACATAAATCTCATTTTTTAATTTGTAAAGAACACAAAATGGGAAAAGCAGACTCTGAAAGGTCTTTTTTTAAAACAAAAAACCAGAACAGCCCAAATGTCAGGTTTGCTGTGGTGAATTCTTTTACACACTACACCCATAATTCACATATCTCACAAGTAAACATTCTGGCTATTCACCTAAAAAACCCTAATTTTTCACCCAAATAGAAGTTCTGAATCATTCATTCAGACTGAAATGTAGGTTTTCAAAGGGAATTTTTTTTTGAGGAGGACGTAAGAGTCTAAGTTAGAATCACAAAATCATTAAGGTTGGAAATATATCAAAATATCTGATATCATCTATTATATTTAATATTATCAAGCCTAACCACCAAGCCAGCATCACCACTAAATGGTTCATCACTAAACCATGTCCCCAGGTGCCACACTCATTTGTTTTTGACCACTTCCAGGTATGGTGACTCCACCACAGCCCTGGCAGCCCCTTCCAACACTTTACAAACCTTACCAAGAAAATTCTTTTCCCTAATATCAAATCTAAATCAGCTTACAGCTCACCTAATAATTATTCACAAAGTTAACAGAAGAAAAAAATATTTAAGCAAGTGTTAAAATAAAATGACTGAATTTTGATTGAGAAAGGCTGTATTATTAATTGCTGCTTTGGCTTTTACTCACACAAGTAAGTAAATGCAAGAACAGGAGATAATTTGTTCTTCTGAAACAAAAAGGGATTTGTTATCATCTTCTCAGGATTCTTTTACATCCCAGGCTTCCTTAAAAACAAAACCCAAGAGACTAAGCCTGATCTTTACAGTAACACATTTTTCCTGGAAGCAATTTCTGTATTCTTAGATACTATAATGAGAAAGGTAAGAATGTTCTCTGTGTCTTTTTTTAAAACCTCTCATTTTTCACTCAGCATGTATTTCTTTTACTCCAAAAAGGGAGGGAAACTTGTAACAAAGTTGGTAAGAAAACCAGCTGTAAAAATAAAACAAATCTCACCTGCTCTGCAATGGGCTACTTTTCATTTTCAGCACTATGTACTAATGTAAGTCTACATGCTGTAATTTAACTAGCAACAAGTTTTACATCAATCTGACAGCCTTACTGGCCTCTGTGGAAAAGGGAAACAAAGAGGAGGTAGCTAATATGATGATGGATTCAAGCTCTCTGCATCTCTCCCCTGTCTTTTCAAACTTCATATTGAAAGGCCCTTGGGACTTGCAAAGAAAACTACTTAACTCTTTATAGCTCATTAATTGTGTCCATTCAAAAGCCATTTTTAAAATTAGTCAAGCTCTTAATCAAATTCTCTGGTTTTTAAAAACTAATAGAATAATCAGGTTAACATGTTCTGCTTCTCATGTAATCTCATTTTGCTTTGTTCTGTTCGTAATAAAACAAGTACAAACCTGATAAAAGAAAATGGAGAAGGGAACTTTCGGATCATTCTTTGAATGAACTTTCTTTGTTCATTTGTATAAAACAGACAACAGCTGCTTCATTGGCTTTTACAGGCCAGCTCAGATTTAACGCTGCAGGTTGTTTTCTGCTGGAGCTAAATAACTAAGAAAAGGCATTTCAACTGCCAAGAAAAAGAACCTCAGCACTGGGTCACTTCTAAAGTGCAAACCCAAAAGTGAAAACATGTATGAATTCACAGTCTTGGGATTTGCTACCAGGAAAAAAGGTTAGCTGATTTACCACCTCCAGTCTTCAAACAGTAACAGTTTCACCAGAGTTGCTAAAGCAAGGAGTTTTAAATATGAAAAATTACAAAAATATCAATTTTCAATATTCTCAGCAGATTGTTTCCCTAGTTTTGTCTCTCAGTTCAATCAGCCTGCCAAGTCTCTGGGATGTATTGCAACTTTCAGGGACATTATGTCAGACACTGGGATAGCACAGAGCAGCCAAAGCCAGATTAAATTCCCAGCCCACCTCTGGAATGATGAGGAACTCCACAGTTCTTCATCACCAGATACATTTTCATGGCCTCAGTTCATTCAGGAGTTATAACATTTATTTTTATTTTGCTTCCAAAGAAACAGACCACATTACTTACACATTCAAGAGGAGGAAAACTATGTCTAAAATATGACAATCCCAGAAATGAAAACAAAAAGCTATTTTCAGGCTAATAGTAATAGATGCTCTGAAATCACGTTCACAAAAGCTAAAGATGAGAGACAAAATACAACCTTAATTCCTTTAACTGAGAGCTGCAGGAAAACAAACTATAAACACAAATATGAGAGCTGTTGTGAATTGTCATAGCTCCATTAATTTTCACTTTCCACCTGGGATTGTTCTTATCCTGATGCTTAGATATGAATATCTGCTTTGTCTCTCTTCTACTGAATTTCAAGTAGCTGTGCTGCTAGTTCAGGCATTAATGTAAATTTACTTACTCTCATTTCATCTGTGAAAAATGAGTGTAAGCCTCTATACTACAATGCAAATCTGTTTGGGGCTTGTTTGCTTTTTAAAAAACGTAACTATAATGCAACACTGCAAATTCCTGAGCTCTCCTTTCTTCTCACAAATACAAGAGGCACCACCTGAATTAAATACTCCACTGGAAAACTCTGATGTCTGCTAAAACATAGGGAATATATAGCTTTCATTTGGTGGGCTATGGAGATAATTAAGCAAAAATGGTGAACCTTAAAGTTCATCATTAAGAAAGCCTCAGATTATTTACTAAAGCAGATTATGTCAGACAAACAAAGTAAGATGATCAACATTAATTTGATTATTAGGATCTTGTTATTTAGAAAAAAATGTGAAACAGACACAAAGCCTGTAACAGATTGATGAAAAACACAAAAAGCTGAGTGTTACTGCTTTAAAGAAAACCTGTTTGAGTGAAAAATGGTCCCATCACTCTACTCTTGCAGAGGAAAATAAAATACATCTTCCCTTTCTTCACCACAGTGCAAATGAAAATGTGCCACCCATGCAGTGTCTAAACAATAAAAAAGAGATTTTTAAAAATTAAAACTCATTGCTGATCATAACCAAGTGTCCAAGTTCCCAAAGCCATGGCCACAGTCTGCCCACAAAAGCAAGGTTTGCACTTGCTTCCCATTCACAGATCTCTGTGCAATTTAATTGCAGCAGGTGTATTTTATTTCTAGTATATTATCATCTTCATTTTAACAATTACACCTAAAACCCATTAAAGTGTATTTGAGAAGCGAAAAGAAAACCTATGAGGTATTACTGATAATGGTTCAAATATCTACAGTGCCTTAATAGCATTAAAAATCCCAATAAAAGAGGACAGTAAAAAGTAAGTTCTTGGCCTTATCTTATTAAAAAGATTAGACAAATGCTGCAAAGAGGGAAAACTAAAGAGATATTTATGCAAGGATATGTGAAAAAGTCTCACAGCCACAAGATTAAGAAATTAAATTTGAAGGGAGAGAGTAGGGGGGTTTGAGAAAGCATGAAAGTGTAAAGAAAGAAATATTGGGAACAGAACAGGTAGGAAAACTTTGTAGACAACTAGAGGAAATTAAGGTTGTAAGAGAGGTCTCAACAGCTTTATAGATGAAAAGAGCATGAAACCAGGCACTGATAACTTTAAACAGAAATTCTACTCCAGGGAGCCCAGTGGAGCCAGATAAAGATGATCCCACCATGAGTAGAGCAGCCCCTTGCTGGTGATGGCAAGGAAGGCAATGAAATAATCCAAGTGCAACTTGGAAAATGCAGGATGCCTTTCTGTGTGCTGCTGAAGGCAGTGAGAGCCAGGAAGAACTCACAGATTTCACTTCTAAGTGGAAGGCAGGGAAAAAATGACACAGGGGACAAGCACTGTAGATGATGGGAGAGATAATGGTGACACTAGAGCTGGAGCAGAATTCATAACTGAACACGTCCAGATAACAAACATCACTGACTGGGATGTAATATGCTGCAGGTGGGATAAGAAGTGAGGGACACCAGAGAGTTTTCCAGGGCAGATACAGAGCTCTGCTTTGCCTTTGTTATCACAAGCTGTCAGGCCACGAGTGCTGGAGATGGGAGATGAAATACACGCCTGAACAGAGGCAAACAAACCCCGGGCTGACAAACTGATTTGCAACTCATCTGCATAAAAATAGCACCTGAGCATGTCTGAGGAGAGGAGGTCACCCAGTGATCTGATTCACAGAGAGAAGGCAGCCAAAGCAACAGAGCATTCCTACAAACTACAGGAAGGAGCAAGGAAAACATCCACAAAAATGTGATGCAAGGAGCTGGGATGGGAACTGCAGAGCTAGGGGACTGCAGTAACAAGGGAATACAAAATATGACAGAAGGGTGAAAGACTGATCAGTGTTACCTATGAGAAAGCATGTGGCACAGACTGCAATTTTTGATCAAAAATCATATTTTAGGCTTGCTGAGGCAGTTTTCTCTTGTTAAAAAAAGAAGGAAACCAGACTATGGTGCACTTTTGAGGAACACAATATATTTTTAGACCATATTAATACGGAGGGGAAGTCAACAAAAAAGGATAAATGTGGACTAAGAGTAAGTCACAGTGAGAAAAGAAAGTAGCTGGACAGGATGAGGAGATGGATCTGTGCAGTGAGTGGCTAAACCTTAAAGACAACTAGCAGAAAGAAAACTGTTCCTGAGAAGAGACAGGAGAAGGAAATCTCCTCCGGTGAGCTGTAAAAGAAAATAGATGCAGAGGGAGACCCTGGCACTCAACTGGGTTTGGCAGGCTGATAGAAACACATAAAGCATAAATGAAGTACTTGACTGTGAAGGAAGAATAACAAAAACTGAAATGAAGGCATTAGGGAGTCTGTATGGCAGGAATACAAACTCACCTGTACAAGGAAGACAGTGGTGCTGGAATAACAGTGCCAGTCTGGGGGAAAAGCAGGAGGAAAAAACAGGAGGAAAAAGCAGGGGGAACCAGAGTTAGCAGGATTAAACACAGAATCACAAAAGGTACTGGGCAAGGTAAGGCAGAAGGAACTATGAGACACCCTGAAATTCAAAAAGATTGGTGAGTCACTAGAAGATACTCTATACATTATAAATTAGGGAGAGGAATAATTCTGAAAAAATGTGACTCATGAAGAGAAATAAAAGTCTCTCAGTGCAAGCAGGTGAAACCACCAAAGAATCTGCTGCATGTAAAAAAACCAAACTGTAATGTGAAACAAGGAAGGTTGGAGGCAAAGGGCTCAGTAGTCAAGGAACCAAGATGAGGGACTAAAGACTCATAATGAATCCAAAAACTGGGTGGGTCCTCAGATGATGTCCCAGGTGCCCTCTGGAGATGTAAATCAAGATCTGTACATCAGATAGTGGGGAGAGCCCAAGAACAGCCCCAAGTCAGAGTGGCTCTCACTTCATCAGTCTAGAAGAGGCAAGATCAGCAAAGAGTCTTGTTTGTCTTCAGGAATATGCAAGAACTGGTGTGTTACTCATGGTGTATTACACTGGTGTGCTAGTCATGGCATGGCTGATGAAATTAGGGAAGCTGTGCAGCTTACATGAGGCAATGTCCAGTTCTTTGTCCCCCAAACTCACCACCCCACTGTTCAGTCATTTACCTCCTGCTCAAATCACATGTCCTGTCCTGGACCACAAAAGGAGCTTTCTTCCTTCTCCAGAGTGAAATGGACTGTTGGTCTCAAGCTATAGTAGATATTTTTGCCCCTGACAAGGGGAGAGAATGATGCATCTGACTCCATCTTATCAGAAGGCTAATTAATTACTTTATTATACTATATTATTCTATGTTATATTACATTACATCTAAACTGAATCTGCCAAGCACTCAACTCCACTGCCCAGAATCTCATGACTGTCAGCTGACAGTCCCCACACACACTTGGTCCTGACAGGCCAAGGAAACAAAACCCCATCACTTTGGGTAAACAATCTCCATATTGCATTCTACTTTTGCACAAACACAGGCACAGCAA
>JAWWMS010000001.1:5916776-5980271 GCA_035048045.1 Chlorospingus semifuscus | reverse complement strand
GGATCATTTGTCCTTGGTCCCCAGCTAGAGAAGGAATTGTTTTGTCTCCCTGCTCTGTGAAGAGAGCTCACCATCCCCTAATAAGAAGTGTAGAACTACACACTAAAGCAGTACAGAATCTGAAAAATATAAAAGCTAAAACCTGAGGCATCAAGGGTGCCCACAGAAGGTGGCAGAGCTGGGTTTTACCTAAATGTCCTAAATACCTCTCCTGCCTTCCTGGCCCAGGGCCCCACAGCTCTGCTGAGGCTGACCTGGATCTGGGCAGATGCACCTTGAGGGAGGAGGGAAGTCAATGCTGGTCACTGCTCTCAGCCCTGCAAGCTTGCCCTCCCTTGCCACGCCTTCCTACCACACTGAGGTACTTCCATCCCCCTGCTTCTTCCTTCTCACCTGCCTGAGATCCTGAGAAAAAAAACAGCTGTTTTTTTTCTGGCAGCTCTCACATCTGTCCTGAGCCTGACCTGGCTTTACTTGTGGAAAATCAGCCTTTCACACACCTGTGGTCTTTGTGAGTCCTGCTGTTGCTCTGGTGCACAAAATAAATGAGATATTCGCTACAGGAGTTCTTTCTAGACAATTTAGGGCAGCTAACTTCTTCATATTTCAGTGTCAAATGAGATGGCATAATCAGAAATAACTTGCTACTACACCTTGTTTTTTCATATTCATCACATTTTTTATCTTTTCATAAGCAATTCTGGTCAGAGTGTGTGTTGTAAAAGGTGCCACAGTGTGATATCAGGTCCATTTTAAGTGATTTGGGATGACACCATACTGCCAGTACTAAATACTAATATTAAAATGTACTGTGTTTGTCTGAGTTATATTCTTAACTTTCTAAGGGCAGAATTTGGGCCAGGGACGTGCAGATTCCAAGTTTTTGCTTGGCTTTTTGAGAACAGAAGGACACAGGCTTTTTTTGCTGTATTTTTTTAATACTTCATCCTCCTTCATTTGCTACTGAAACCTATTGCTTTTGAAATAGGGGAAAAAATCTAAAAAACAAACCACAAAAGAACCAGCAAGCTACAAAATATATATATATCTATAAGAAGAGAAAATTATTGTTCTTTCCAGTTAGTCCAACTGTATGTCTTGTAATATGAACTCATCCACTTGAAGATTTTATTGGTATAACTAAAGATATAGATCTACATGGAGCTTTTGTTAAAAGGGTTTGGATACTTTTAATGACATCTGATTTGCGAGCAAAAATGTCAAGCACATAATTGCCATTTCAGAGTTTCATAAATCTGAATCAATTAGTAAAAAGAACCCCTTGACCTCGTGTCCATGAGCATTCATGATCATTCAGTCTAAGTGCTAAGGAGCTATTGGCACATGATGTTCAAGCTGAGTGATCCTTTTGTTCAATCCCATTTTCTTGAAGCAAGGTAAATGCAGCTCCCTTTGAATTTAAAACCTTGCTAAATTATTTAGTGCTACATATCACAGACTGATTAAATTTTTTGCAGAGTAGTGAGATTGTTTCCCAGGTAGGTCATCACTCAGTTCAGTTTACCACTTAAAATTTCTTTCATTCTCAGTCAAAATACAGCAAGGACCATCCATCATTATCACTCTGTCCTTTAATTTTTCTGTCAGCTTTTGTCAGGCTTGAAACAAAAGCCTTTACATTTTTATCAGCTGCAGCTATTGTTGTCTGATTTGTGCTCAGTCATGTCAAAATATCGGTTGTGTTTTTACCAAAAAAGTCAAATATTTTCAATAGGTCAGATCTATCTTTCACATAAGCCCGGTAAACCAAACAGAACCATTTCTCATTTCTTTGGAAATGGAGAGTAAAAACGCTCAGGGCCAAATTGGCAGGGAGAGTAAATTATCCAGACTCTCTGCACTTAAATGGATGGATGTCTTCTGCCTTAGCAAGGAGAACACGGCATCAATTCAAGCAAGAAGGAGAAGCAAACAGGAAATTTTGAGCAGGTGGGGCTCGACACTGCTTTGAGCTGATCTGGTCCAGCACTGCCCTGCCACTCCTAATTAGTTTGCATCTGTGCCTCTGCTGAAGAGCAGCTTCCACACCAAGCCCAGTTTGCCTGCTCCTCCTTTTTCCACTAAAAATCAACCTTCAGGGTGCCTGCTGGCTGCTCTCCCCTGGCTCCTGCCTGTGGTGTGTCAGCAGCAGCAGTGCCACAAGGAACACCTTTCCAGAGCTTTGCTCAGTCTGCTCTCTGCAGCAGCTCTGACATTATGCCAGCTCCTCACTGCAATGAGGGCTCTTGGGGTGAGCATTTGCAGCTGAGCTCAAACCTCCCTGTGCCACCAGAGAGAGGACAGGAGCCCATCTCTCCCACTCAGTGTCCAGTTCAAGCCTCACCTGTATAACCTGTGGAACAGAAGTGAGAAAGAGTCCATGGGAGTCCCTTGGCATGAAGGTCAATCCCTTTTCTATTTCCAACAGCTTTTATAGAAACAATTAGTTCTCCATGAGTTGTTTACGTTTCAGAGCTGGCAAGATGATGAAGTTAATACCAACTTAATTACATTATTGGATTTTTGACTGAATATCTGTCTGTCAACAAACATTTAGTTTAGAAGTGAGGTTTCAAAATTAATGGAGACAATTATTGCTTGACTTCTAGATCTCCTGAGCATGGCTTTTCTATCTTCTTTGGCTCCCCATCTGCAAAATATAGCTATTTTCTGCTTCACAGGAGGCTAAGGATTAATACCTTAGTATTATTGAAATAGCAATCTGGCACAGTGATTTGGGTATGGCTACTTGAATTAAAAAGTTCTGCTCTGCGAGGTCTCTTGGTCATAATGATCCTTGGTATTTAGTGGCATCAGAGGCATAAAGAAAAATTCATTTTCAGCTGAACACTGTGTACAACTAGATTCAGAAATTGCAAGACAAGGAAGTGGAAATTAGTTTCACTCCAGCACATATTTCTTGGGCAGAAATCTGCAAATCCATTCTGTTAAGATCCTCCCTGACAGAAAGCTCAAGAGGACAAATCTACATTTTCCCTATGCTAGCATGTTCTGAGCAGCTGCCAGCAGGGAGCTCTGGGTGACAATGTGTGCCTCGCTAGTGAAATAAGATAGGTTTGCCTTGCATTAAAAAAAATACCAAAAGTCCTGCAGGACTAGAAACAGGTCAAATTGTAGTTCTGTTTTTTGGCATGACATGGATCAGCACACCCTCTATGAAGTGCAGTGATCCATATGGCTTATACAGAAGCCTGTGCTGTTAAGTATAATTTTTCTTATCTGTAGTCCATGTATTTTTGGGGACAAAGTTTTCATAAGAATCCATAAATCTTGGAAGAACTGAGAGGAGTCATTCTGTCAGACTCAGCAGGTGCCTTACACACAGGTGTTTTCAACATGGGGATCATTTCAGAATGCTTGGATCTGGGCTGTCCAAAGAAGGATTTAAGGATGAGATATGATCCAGGCATTCCAAAAAGTGTTGTCTGGAGAGCTCTGAGTTATTTGGTTTGCACATTCCTGTTGCAGACTCTCACGTTGTTAATGGAGTATTCCACTGGGCAGAGCTTTGAACATAAGCTGGTACAAACCAAACCTTTTAGAGTCCAGAACAGACTTAAATTTCATTGCCTGGGCAATGTGATGCTCCTCAGGCTGCTGATTCCTGGTTTCTCCTCATGCTAGGGTCTTTAGGAGCAAGTCCTGGTATTGCTGTGAGCAAAGCAGGCAGACTGCAGTAGTTTGCACAATTAAATTCACCGCACTCTGCAAGGAAAGAAACCAAATACTATTCCTTGTTTTTGCATCCCTTTTGAGAAAACATATTTTCTTTGAGGCTTCTGCCAGGCTTCCATTTTGATATTTGGCATCACAGTTTATGACTTTCATCAGGAAACTAATATCTGCACAAGTTTTCATTACTCTTAATCTGATGAGATCACATCTGCATTCAAACACTGACATATCCTAGTTCATGTTAGCTAGAATTCTTCCTAGGTAGTCTTTCATTTAAAATAAGAAATCTTGTTTGAAATGCTTCAATCTCAAGAGAAACCAGAAAGTTCTAAGCTAACCAGTGATTCATGTAAGCTATTATTTGGTAAAATAGGTAAACAGCATGCTTGCAGATTGGATAGCTGTGTCATAAAACCATAACTTGTCATTGCAGTCTTAAGTAATTGGTATTTAAGAAAGATAATGAATGGAACCATGAGTCACACTAATTAGTTTTACGTACAAGAATGATGTATACAGCTTTCCTAATAAGCAAGGTTTTGCTCTCCTTATGAAGTAGGTGGGTTTTTTTCTCTTTGATTTAATTTTTAACAGATCCCTATCAGGGAAGGAGTTTCTCTTTATGAGAAGAAATTGCATAGATCAGTACATGTGACATGTATCTTTTTAACATGTTAATTTATTTCTAATGCTTGTTATACTCAGTTCTATTTCATTATTGTGGTACTCACACTCCAGGTAATATTATCATTATTCCTGGTGATTAATATGGCTACAACTGTGAGGGTTTTAAAAAGCCTGTTCTAATTTTTCTGTCTGGAGAATATTTTATACTGGGAATTAGATTAAATATCAGTGTACATTAGATTAAAAATCAGTGTAGAGATGAAAGATGTATCTGTTTTCTGATGGCTTCAGAAGTAGAACATCACACAGATATAGATTCCAGAGAGCATGGTGATATTTTTTATCAAAACTAGAGGAATACAGAAAATAGTAGGTGACTTACAGAGTAACAAGGAGGCTTTTAAATTTGGAAAATGATCTGTCATCCAGCATGGAAATAAGGTAAGCATGCTACTTTGAAGCCTTAAGAGAGTAATTAAGCAATGCTGAACTCAAGGATTCTGTGTCTGCAGTGTGTCCTGTAGGGCCCAATACTGAAAAGCTCTGAGCTACTTCAGCTTCCATTGATTTCAGTCTGAATTGATGGTACTCAGGGACCAATTGCGTTTCTTTCCAAAGTAAGGGAAGACAGATTGTGGGTCAGACTTTTGCTCTTTTATTGCACTGAATGGCACCCTTCAGAAATATTTTCAGTGAAATCAGTATGGAATGGGTTACTCACCATCAACTGCTGAGAAAAGAGTCCTTCCCTTTCAAACCTGCCATATAAATAATCTGAAAAATGTCAGATGCTTTTGTCTTCTCAGAAGTGCTTTTCTCTACTTCTCTTCAGAGCTTTTGTTTTTCGTTCTTTAAAACCTGCAATCACCTTATAGGCAAAGTACTATTGGTCTTTATTTCTTTTGGCAGCGTAATCAAAATGTTTTCTATGTGTACATCTGGTTATGATCTGATATGTACTGGAGCATTCTGCATCAGGTGTTGTTGGTTCCTCTGCAGAGAAGCAGTCATGCTCTCAATCCTGGCATTCCTGCACTTGCTTTAGCAAAACCTGAACAGTTTTATAGGATGCTGTCATCATTTTTTGTATGACTTTTTTCTGGCTTGCATGCATGCTTTTTTATCAGTAATATTGTTATCATTTCTTAGTTTTCATTTGAAGGTGTTTTAGAAAAATATTGATATGTACTAACAATAAATTGTAAGCATTAAGGATGACTAAAAGATGACTATGCCTGCAAATTAGGGTAAAGATTTTGAAATATACTCTGCTCTGGATCTTAGCAGACAACTGTGTCTTAAACAAATGTGTGGGAAGAAGAAAAGCAATCCGGAAAAAGCAGCTCTTATAGTTAGTAGAATTTTCTCCCCTTTTTCCCTTCATTGAGTCTGTCTGAAAGTGGGTGTTTTAACATACAGCCATTTCTCGTTAACATGTGTGTGTTTATTTTAGCATGATGGTGTTGTTTTTTATCATCTCCCACTCTGACACAGCATGTTTCATCTGTATATGGTTTCTACTACGTGAGACATTTAAAATGGCTCAGCGAAGAAATGGATTCTTGTCACTTAAACTGTCACTCTCTTGTTCTGTGGAAATGTGGTCATTTTAACAGAGTTTTAAATTTTGTGTACTCAAAGATTGACTATAAAAAATTGAGAGTGATAAATGTCAAGAATTTAAAGGTACCCTTTTGTACCTGTAATAATTTATGTTAATCATGTTTTAATTTAGTCATTTTCAACATACTTGTATTTACAAATTAAACCACTGTTATGGTTCTCCTTTGTTTGCATGATATGATTTTATTTTATATTTTTTTTTCCACTCACCAGATGTTTTCAACACTTTGCTTCCCACTACTGTCATCCCCTCCCTTACCACTGCAACAGTCACAACCAATGTAGCCTTAACAGCCAGCACAACCACATCGGCAACAGCCACCAGCATCAGAGGTACAGTATCCTTCTTTGTTATGGCCTGGGAAGCACATGATAAAGAGGAAACTAGAGCTTTGATTTTGATTTTTTTTTTATTTTAACAAGGATAGAAATTGCTGAAGAGAGGGTGCAAGTGTTCAGCTCAGTATATATTTAACAGAATAATCCAAAGGGTGATAGGTGGGTTAAGAAAGATTTCATATGACCTTGAATGTTGCCATTGCTCTAGCAGTGTGTATGTGAACTTTGACAGGATGCTTAAATTATTTGTATACATTTGCATTTAATTTTTTAAGGTTAGTAAATTAACTTTAATGTAAAATGCAAGCAAGCTATTTTTAAATAAACGTGACCTTTTTAAGGCTGGTTATTTTGGGTGCTACCATTTAAAACAAGCTAGGTGTCTCAGCACTGGAATTTCTGTTGATGAAATCTTGCTTGATAACAAAGAGGCACTGTGATGTATCACCCTTGTTAGCCCTTTACAGCTTAAGGCATTCCTTATTTAGGGGTGTTGTTATCTCACTAGAGCTAGAGTAAATGAGCTAAAAGTTCTCTCTCCCCTCCCTGACCCCCATCTGTTGGGGTTTTTCTGTTACAGCTTTTCATATGTTCCTAGTAATGCTTCATTTCTTTATGAGCAAAATATAAAGGTTATTTTACTCTTTTATTCAGTGGCTGATCAGATAACTGTTAAATAGGGAAGATGTGTGCAGAAGGTTTTGCAGATTATCATATTCTGGGTAGCTACAAATCTCTCGTGGTAAATGAAATGGCAGAAGGTTCCTATGTGGTCTCTTGAAAGCTTTCGTTGCACAAGAAGAGAGGAAATGATATTATTTTACCACACTGCGAGTATTGACATGATGAGGTGCAGTTAGGCCAGGAAAGTTAAGACAGCTATGACACCTTTTCTTTCTGGATGTGTTGTTATTAGTCAGTTGTAGTGGCCTGCCTAACTAGCAAGAATAAAAATTGTCATAGTATCAAATCACCTAAATTATTGCTCCACAGGGCACAGATATTTCAGTATTGTGGCCTTCATGTGGTAAACTGACATCAGACCTAAAATTACATTTTCTGATCTTTAATATTACTTTTAATGTGAAATTGCTGTTATTTTAATGGAGAGAGAGGAAGTGTTGTAGCAGTCCTTTTCCTTCAGAAAGAGAAAGCTAGACCATGGAAGACAGCCTAGTGTTTATGGGTCTGAGAGGCTGCAGGAGGAACATTTCCTGAAAAGGATCAGAATGACAGGAATTGTCTTTATAAGAGTGGTTTGTGTAAAGCACAGAAGCTTCCAACTTTCTGAGGGTTCACATCCTCAAAGGACAATGCTCTTGGTGTGCTGTGCTGAAGTTTGCTGCCCTTCATGAATTGTTTTCTTCTGCTTGTTATGTGGTCATGTCATTGTTATGATTGTACTGATGTTTTTAATGCATTGTCTCACCTCCTAAGTGTGGTTTAGGGCCTCATTTTCTTTCCTGTGGAGTGTTCATTTTACCTATTTGTGTGTCCAGCATCAATAGAACAGTGTGAAACGGGGGAATTCTCTTCGAGGTTTCAGCTCTAACATGTGGGAGAATGCATGCAATTTGATGCTACACTTACAGAGATGCTGCTTTAATAGAAAGTAAAAGAAAGGAAATTGGGTGATCAATTGCTGAAACATGAGCACTCACTTTTCCCAGAAACAAAGAAGTGAATGCAGCAAAATGGCTGAAAAGATGAGACCACTTCAATCTCAAGGAAGTGGTAGATAGAGTCTGTTGGGGAGATAATCACAGGGACAAATGAGTGTGGGAAGTACATTTTCTCAAATTCTTCTATTGAAAGGAAAATGATAGTTTATCCCAATGCAGAGAGAAAATACTACACATGTAATAAACTAATGAAATTGGGTTTTTTAACAGTCTAAAATATCAAACCTCACTAAAACACAAAAACAAAGTAACTATAAACATAAATAATGGAAGATATAGATGTGGAAGAAACAGGAAAATGGGTGCAAAATGAAATGAGCAAGTTGTGAGAAATTTAACAAAACAGGAGTGTTTAGAAATACACTAGATGAATAACAAAAATACAGAAATTAATCATGAATTATGAGGACAAGGCCAAAGTAATTGGTGTTTTAGCCAACAGTGGAAGACAACAGGAGTGCTGTTTCTAATGGGGGTAGCAGGGGATGTCACAGTGAAAAATGAGCACAAAGGGAGACAGATCAAAGAACAAGGACAGCAAACATAGATATGCTTTGCAAACAAGCTGAAGGCACCAGCTTGCTTGGTTTTGCTTTCAAAGCAGAAGTCAATATGACTGATGAAGAGGTATTTTCCAAGTTCAGTGGGGAAAATGATTCCCTGTATTACTGGCAAAGACATTTAGCAGAAACACTGTAAATGCATAGGAGACAATGACTTCAGACATTCAGCTATTTAAGTTTAACTTACTTCATCCTGACTTTCTTTTAAAGTGCTTTATTCCCATGGCAGAGGGAATTGTACAAGGTGCATCTCCTTGGGTCTCCTCATCCCCTATCTATCTTGGACCCATAAACAAATAATGTTCACAGACTTTCAGTGCCTGCTGTGGGGTTCTGCCATCCTGAAATACAAGACTGAACCTTGTCTGCAATGTCCACCCCACCCCACAGAGGTACAAATGACATAAGAGCCATTGCAGAGAAGATCAGGTTTTTCAGTACCACCTGTTGCTAGCTGAGCAAAAACTACTGCCTAAACATATTTTCCTTTGACGCCTCTGCTTCGTATTACAATAAGATTTTTGACATGAAAGAATATATTGAGAAGCTATCCATAAATTCTCAAACATCAAAAATTTTGGTTTTTGTTTTTTTTCTTTGTCTTGCTTTGTTGGATCATGTCTTAAGGAAACACATTTTCCACAGACCATAGTAGTGTATGCTATTTGGTAATATCTTTGAACTGAGTTTCCCATAGCTGGCATAGTAAAATTTCTAGACAGATTTCACTAATTGTGTTCTAAAATTAGTGCTTAATACTTAAGAATCTCCTCAGGTAAATTTTGCAAGACAGTCCTCTGTTCTGCATGACTTTTACATAGTCCACTTTGAGTATGCATTGTTTCACTTCCAGTCACAGGAAATGTCTTTGCAGGCGTTAAGATACAGGGTGTAAAAAGCCAAGGGAATCTGTGAATCCAAGGCATTTTGCATTCTGATTATTGTACCTCCTCTTTACCAAAAGCCTTAATTCATGGGAAAGAAAATTCTCCAAAAGTCATCAGTTAATTCTGGAACCATGTGATTCATTGCTGCCCTGATTTGCCTGGCATTTAGTAAACAACATGAAAAAGGCTACTGATCTAGTTGGATGACAGCATGATAATTCATAAACTTTCTGTTAAGTCAAACTTTTCACTTTCTCAGAAAACATATCCTTGTTTTTGTGCACAGTCCTTCAGGAATTAATTATTCTTTTACTGGTACATTACCTACTAACTCAAAAAATCCTAAACATAATTTGATGCCAGTGAGGAATATTACCCTTTATATATTTGTCAAGGGTATCTTAAAGCCTAATAACCATGATGAGGAATGTACAACAAAATGAGAATAAAATGTATGAGGAGAAGAAACAAATCTGGAGGACTACTGAAAGAATAATTATACACTGTATGAGTAGGTACATCAGTTTTTCTATCAAATTTATGTAATGTTATTTGTGAAAGCTGTGCATTGAATCCATACAATTTTTCCCTTTTATGATTGGGAAGAGGCCCAAGAGGATTGTGGATTTGCCCCAACAGTGAAACAAGGGATGCTTGCATTGGAGAAATTCTTTGTTAGTGTAAAGTTAACTTAGGTGGTGCTGTGCCAATCTTTGCAAGTCCTGTAGGGGGAGAGGGGGTGTGATTAACAGTCCAGGAGAAGCCACCTCAAGTCAGAACAGCTCTGTGTTTCTGTATTTACAGAGGGAAAAAGCCTGTGCACACAAATGTACATAAAAACCTTCCCACGGGCTGTCATTATGTTAATCACCCACACACACACACAAACAGAGTATTTTTTTGTTTTGTTTTGTTTAAATCCTATTTCTATCAAGGAACAAAAAAAGTCAAAGAGGTTATAAGACTTGCTTATTTTTACTTACTGCTGAAGACTAAAACCTCACCTCCACCACCCAAACAGGTGGAAATTTAAGAATGTCAAACCCAATCTCAAAAGACAGATCCTTTCAGTTTGATGGCACGTATCAGAGTGACTCAGGCTCAGCTGACTCACTTGGATGGTGACTGTACCAGAATGTTCAAATCTTTTTATAGCAACGCCTGAAAACATCTCCAGAAGTTGTGTGCAGCACAGACATGATGCTGCTCCCAGGCAGCTGCACTGGGGAGATCGAGAGTTTATTTGTCAGGGTGACCACAAAGCCAAAAGATGCACACATTTATATATCAGTGAAATCTCTGCCTTATTATAATCCACTTTGCTTTTATTTGGTTTAGCTTTGGTGTAAAATGAAGATTTCTTAAAGGAAATCTGTGGAGCTAAAATTAGGAGTATACAGTTGCATAAAGAGGGGTTTGAGGATATATTAATTTTGAAAACTATTGTGACTTTAAGTGTGAATATTTCTGTTTAATAGTGTAAATGGCAACCATCCTAGCTAAAAAATTGTTACTTTCTTTTTTTCCCCTAGTTTTACCTTAAAGTCTCTATTAAAAAAAAACCTAAACCCAATCCTAACAAAATAACTATGTCATTATAGGCAGTTTAAATGCAGAAACTACTTGAACAGTACTTGTAGTCCTCATACTTTTTCCTATCAAAAAATGCTAAACATTACCAGTTCTTTCCTTGTGATTTTATTTTTCTGTCTCATAATCTGATTAATATAACTTGGCAGGCTGAGATATTAACAGAGAGAGAAACAACAAAGCAAGGAAAAGCTATAGAATATGTGAGGGGCAAAGGAGATAAGGGTAGACTTACACTTTAAATATAGTTGTGCATGCTTACTTGCATTCAACTCTGATAAGAAAAATGATCCTTGTCTAATGTTAAAAGCACTTTCCTATGACAGCCAGCTAAAAGCCAGTTCATTTATATACTACTTTATAGCTGTAGCAGTAGCATAAAGCCTAATTTGTGTCTGGGTTTATTCAAACTGTGTAGGAAAAGTAGAACTTTCTAGGTTTTATTTCTTCTTTCTTCATACTTTTGCACTAGTCTCCTAGTGGCTTACCCAAGGTCTAGATTTGTCTGAAGGATGAACAATTTGAGATTCAAACAACAGTACCTTAGATTTTTTTTTCCATTAGACATTCAAGTCTTCATCATCCATATTTCAAGAACTGCCATCTCCTGATTTTATACTGATTTCTTTCATTACTATTATTTTTACAATTTACTTGTTCCTCACCTGTATAGATGGTGTGTTAAAAAATCACGATAAAGCTATCTTAGACCATGATGAGATCTCAAACTTATTTTCCAGCCTTCTTTTTCAAAATCTCTGAACAGGGCCATCTTGGTCAGAGCTGTTACCCAGGAGAAACATCCACAAGCTACAGCTGAGTAATGGCTGGAAAATCTTCCCTGGCATCTGCAACCAGCTAGTAGACCAAACTGTTGGATATTTTTATATCAAAATATACCTGTTGTGAACAGGACTTGGAGTTTCTTAAGTTCTACAGCAATGTTTTCATGAGGCTTTGTCATCCACAGTGCCCATTTTAGGGGTTGCACAGCATTTATTCCTTTTCTGAAGCACCATTTAATTAGGGTTTCATTCCACTAGTCAGGCTTAGTGGTGCAATTAGTGCTGTGAATTCTCAAAGCTCACAGATTTAAGATCAACAGAGGAGCTTGTAGCATCTGTTCTAACTCAGAGAGCTCTTTGGTTTTCAGGTCTGATAGATACAGAGCCAGGAAAAACTTCTTATAACATAATCTGGGAAAAACAAAAAAGAAACCTTAAACCCCTCCCCTCCACGCTCCTCCCCCCAAAAACAACACAAAACAAACAACAAGATTAAAAAAAAACCAAAACAAAACAAATATTCTCAAGCAGTTTCATACTTTATTGGCTGGATTCCTACAGATTTCTATGTCCCCATAGAATTAGAATTAGAATTAGAATAATGGTAAACATTATGTGTTTACATGCATGGTGATTGCAGACCAAAACCATGCCAGCTCCAAGCAAGAGGTTCTACAAACATAGTATGAAAATAGTCTTTTTTTAAAAATTTAAGGCTAGGAATTTGAGGTATTGGTGCATCCACTTGAGATATCTTCCTGTATCTCAGAGGCAACAGGGCAGTAAGTAGCAGCAGAATGTGGTTATGGAAAGAGGAAATTTTTCATGCAGCATGAAACTAAATATAAAACTGTATTATCACTACATGCTGCAAAATGGAAACGGAAATACCCTGATGTCTGTTGTGAGCAGACCCAAATCAAACCCAAATGCTTCTGTGTGGAATTCCCAGTTCTCAGATACTTTTAAAAGATGTTTTATAGTTGCAATATCAATCCAAGAGTAATCCTCAAGGCAACATGTACATTACTCATGCAGTCTAACCACCAAAAAAAATTCTGGCAACATGACCCACATGAGGCTAGTTACCTCCATTGCCATGAAAAGTACTTGTGCTTTGCAATTTTTACCTTTACAAACTAAAGCAGAGACCTGTGCCATTTATAACAGGGCAATTTTCTCTGCTTAACAGCCATTATGATGTAAGATGAAGACCATCGTCATTATTACACATTATTTGGTCATATTATTCATGAAATGAGGCTGTTGCTTTCTGGAACAAATAAAGATAGATTTCGTGATCTGAATAGTTTGCCAAGTAAATGAATATCATAAATGAGACATAGATTAAGCTACAGGCATGCTGAATACATGAAAGAAAATATCATAATATCATATATTAGGAACCTGCTCTTTGTGTCTGGGACAAATATTTCTAGTGCTAACAAATCCATCCAGCTGTCAGCTTGCAGTAATGAAGTAGGCAACTTAAAAAGTACACAATGATTTCCAGCCTTGATGGATTATCACTTAACCCAAAATGCAAGGCTGTGCAGATAAGTATCACAATTGGTTGATGGTCTGATAAAGATTCCATTATATAGCTGAGCTCCGGAGAGGCTTCAGCAATGCGTCAGGAATTCAAACATTCCCAGCCTAAGCTCTGATCGCACTGGGGGTTTTTTGACTTTTTTTTTTTTTTTTTTCTATGAATTATGCTGTCTGACAGTCTCTATTGTAAACTGGCAGTGCCAGAGGTTCTCCAAATTAAGAGTCCCTTCTGCTGGAAGCGTTTTTACTGCCTGCCAAGAGCATCCTTTGTCTCTGAGTTCAGCCTCAGACCTCGCCTCAGGTACCACAGGCTGTAAGGTGTTATCTCTCCTTCTGCTCACCCCCATGTGCAGCTAGTAGGGAAGAACAGGCATTTCCAAAAAAATTCCCTGGGAAGAAGGACCGAAGTCATGAGTGTCACCAGCTCTGTGTGAAGTGCTACACCAGAGTCAGCACTTCTGGTGTCACACTGACCATTTTCATCTGACCTCTAGTTGGGTGCTGACCTCAAGTTAGTGGTTTTCAACATTCATGTGTAAACAAGATATGAAAACTATATTATTCATACTAACTTCCTGCTCTCTTCAGGCTTAATATGTGATTTTCAAAATAATAACTTTTTGAAAAGTGGGGTTTTGTACCTCTTGCTTTAAAAGCCAGAATTCTACTGATTTCAAGAGATTTTGGTGACCTAGTATTTACATCTCTACAAGCAGTTTGGTTAAATGAATTTATCCAATCTCGCTTGCAGGTAGTTCTGAGGTGGATGTATCTGGATTTTCCAGTCCAAAGAGGGACAGGGAATTTTTAGTGCATTGTCAGTGCTGCCCCATAAGCTTGATAATGGCTTGCAGACACCCAAAGTATTTCCTCCACAGAAAAATAGGCTGTTCTTTCCTTTCTTCCAAGTAAAACTTTACACATAGATAAACTCAGTAATTTTCAGTGGGACTGTATGTAGTTTTGGTGTGTTATTCACAGATATAATTTAAGATCTGCTCACTCCAGAGGGACCTGCTGGGTCAGTTAGCCTAAATTCCTGTACAGTTGACTGTCTCATAGATTTATGAGACAGAGAAACCTTTATTTTATTAAAGAGCATGCACCAGGACATATGTAGACTTAATTTAGGACCTAAGGAAACAGATTCCCTTTGGTGTTTCTCTTCAGCACTTAGTTATCCTCACTGTTGCAAACTTGAACCTTGCTTCTCACTTCAGTGTCTTTGAGGTTAACAACCATAGATTGATTCTTGAAGGTTTCACATTCCATATGCATTTTCTTCTCAAAAGCAAATATTTATTGTAAAGAAGACTCTGCAAATATGCTTTGAAATTGATTCTTGAATTTCATTTGAAAGAACTGAATTTATGTTTAGGATCTCATTAAGATTTTGTTTTGGTTTGTTTTAAGGGTGTTGTCAAGTACATCTTTAGTGTTGAGTTTTAAGGGTAATATACTGGATTTCTTATAGCAGGGAGAAAGATTAAGCAAATGGTTGCTGTTGAATGTCCTTCACTGTTGCTGTATTTATGTGGGATCACAAAGCTTAGTTTTACTTTATTTAAAGAGGTGTTTATGGTATTTTAAAGGTACTACCCACAAAAATTGATATCTTTTTTTTTAATATTTATTACTGGGCAAGGCAGATTTTGGCAAGTTCTGTGCTGTCAGGGTATTGATAAAGCGCTTCACTGTTACAAGCAAAAGTATACAACTAAATATTGTTATAGCTAACAACAAGGACATCTAAAGCCACTGTTCCAGTGGCATGTAGGATGTTAAAAAAAAGACTGAAGTGGTGCCAAGTTCTAGAAATGAGGAAAGGAAAGAAAAAAGAGAGAAAAATGCTTATAGTTTCAAATGTATTGCTAACACCTTTAATAAAAAATGCACGTCTTTCTCACTAACCAGTGAACTAAAGTCATCAACTGTGCCTTTGAAGCTGAAAAGATTACTCTCTCTGCCCTTCGTTTCTCTGACACTCCACTTGAAACACAGTTAATAACTTCCAGTGTGAGCCTCACAAAATGCAGAATTGATACTAATTATATTAAGTTTTTTGGATGAAAGATGACCTTGGTGAAACTTGAAGCTATAGCATTCCCAGAACAAAAAAAAAAAAAAATAAAAAAAATAAAAGCAAAATCTACAGAGAGTGACTTTGGAGATTATTTAACCCGACCTATTAATTTTTGCATGTGAAGTTATTCAGACTGTGAATACAAAAAAGGGTATTCTTAAGGTACTTTTTTTTTAGCATTTTTCAGAGCATTGAAATAAGTTGCTGAATCACACGCCTGGTTTTGGTTTTGTTTTTTTTCCTGTGTTAGTCATTTGAGATGTCTTTTCTGTGTCAGATTCAGGGAGTGCACTGTGGAGAAAAGGGGGTGCCACAGTGCTTGGAGGGGCTGGCACATGGGTGTGTGTGTCAGCAGTCAGCAAAGGCAAGCAGGTGAACAAAAATCAAATGCCAGTGTTTTAAAAGATTAGCTTCAAACACACCTTTAAAGGAAAGGAGTGGAAGAGAAGTCTGGTTTGAAGTCCACGGTCTCGTAATCACAGCTGAGTTCATTTTTTGTAGCTGCAAAATTGAGAAAAAGAGAGAATTACAAACTCATCTACTCTGAGAAATACAGGGTGGAAAACCTCATTCAGTAACACTTGACTCACTGTTTGGCTGACTATAAAAGACCGAACAGGGAAGCAGAACTGGAACTGACTGAAAAAAATGAAATTCAGAACCAACACAAGGAAGTACTTTTCACTCAAAAAGAAATACAATTTTTCTATAGCCTACTGAGCCAAGTTTGGAATTGGAGGCACTGGGGTCATTAAAGAAGAAGGGAGATACTATTCTGGAAGAACTGTGTTAACCAGGATGACTTGCAATGGGCTGAATGGCCTTTTCCTTTTCCCCAAATTTATGTTCTTTTTGAAAAACTTTGATTACAAGTCATCCTGCTGTGATTTAGATAGCATGAATTTGAAAAGAATGTATCAAATCTTTTCAATCAAGATGCTTGGGTTTCTTTCCAGCCTGAATTCTTGCAAGCCTGTAATAGAAAACCATCAGTCAAGGGAAAGAAGTATCAGGAGTAGCAATTTACCTTAATGTACAATTTCCTTTTCTGGCATAAAGGGTAAGAGACAAGGATCCCAGACAACAAAGGCCAGAATATAAATCTTTTTGGGAATATATCAAAAAAAGGGTAAAAAAAGAAAAGATAGAAAAATCCCCTGGATTGAAAATTTGAGGAAGACATTTTATTTCTTTTGTATGCTTCTTTTCTTGTGGCTAGCAAGTCTCTGCTGTATACACATCAGGTCATGAAGTGCATTCAGCACCCAACAGAGAAGAGACAAGTTTCATTTTAATGAATTCAAAGTGCTGTAATGGACTTTTAGCATTGACTTTGGACCAGGTCCCTGGACATACTTGACAGAAGGTGGCTTTTAAAACTATATTAATTTGTTATACAGTGGGAATATCACAGAAAATGAATATGTAAAGCTTTTTTTTTTTTTGGTGCAGTTTTCTGTACAGAGGAACATTTCTGATATTTGGCTTTGAGTTTCAATCAATTACTGCATCCAGTGAAGGAATCCACTCTGTTACTGGGCTGAATTGCACATATTGGGCACACTTTGAGATTCTTTGGCACAATTACTGGCACCAATCCTGAACTCATTTATCACCTACAATGCAGTTTTGTTAGTGTGAATGCTGAGTTGCTATTGTATGCGTGGACATCCATATGTCAGACTGTTGTTGTGGGGTTTTGGGGTAAACTGTGTGGTTTTGGAAACAATAGCAGCCCTGGGTCATTTAAGTTTTTAAGGGTTTCCTAATTCCAGAGCCCTACCCCTTCCAGTTCATCTCAGAAGCATCTGTTCCCAATATTTCTGGAGTTAGTAACACTAAGAAATTAGACTTATATTGCATTCAGGTTGGCTCTCCTCCACCACAGGACCTTGTGCCAAGTAATCTGTGAGTGGGTTTATGTATTCCCAGTCCCTGTGGGATTTTTTGTTGTTTTTAGTGTAAGTCCCTGTATTATAGCAGGACTGTGGGGAAGTGTGTTAATTGTTTTTGTCTGATGAAAATTTTCACCTTTTTACTTTCTGGGGCTTTTGAGTAGTATTCACTAATTCTTACCAAATAATTTCTGTGGAAAATTTACTTCAAATTACTATTATGACACTCAGATATTTCAGTGTTGTTTTCCCATGCAGAATGTGCTTCTTTATATTTATTAAGAAATGTGAGTGGACTACAGGATTTCTGCATAATTCTACTCAACCAAATAAACATTCAGAGGAATAATTCATACACAACAGAAATTCACAGTAGTCTGGGCTTGCCTTCAGCCCTATAATAAAATAGATGGCTTGTATGCAGTCTGAAACATCTTGCTCCTGTTATATTTGCAGTGTTATGCAGAAATTAAGAACATCAGGAAAGTTCAAGGGCAGGAGACTTTTTCTTCTGGGTTTTTTTTGTTTCATTTTTTATATAGGCAGTGCCTGCATGCACTTGTATATAATAACAGAAAAACAATGCTCATAATATGAACAACACATGGGTCAGTCTAAAACACATTTTCAAATGTGTGTTTTTTATTAAAAAAGTGATGAACTGTTAAGCTACATTCTGAGGACAGAACATAAGGAGCAGATTCAAGGGCTTTGGAAGTTAATGCTGCTCAAATACGTTCAGAGGGTTTTTTTTAAATTGTTTTTTACGGTTGACAATGTGTTGCCTTTTTTATAGGCTTCTAAACCTATTAGTAACTGTCCTGGTTTCTAGACAAAACAGCTTTCACAATCCTACCATATTAAACCATTTTGTAAAGAATTCTTTTAATCTATAGTTGGTTGATAATGGCAGTATTTGAGTTTAGTGTAGTATTCAAACACAATCCTATATTACTCTTTTGTCTCTCAGTGTAAATGAAATTAAACATACTCAACACCCAGCATTTAAACAGAGATCATATAAAACAGTCTTCATTCCTTTTGGAGTCATCTGATTTAGGTTTTGTAGTATTGGACATGTCTTAAACCTTTCTCTGTCTTTTGTTGGCTGCAGAATGATGCTGCTAATTCTTCATGCTTTCACAAACTTTATAAAGAATTCAGGGTAAATTCTTAAAGAATATTTAAAGTTACAAGTGTCTAAAGTTCAATGGGTCTGTCATTGGCCAAGATGGTTGAGGAAGGCAATAGGAAAAACAAAGCTGGATAAAAGAAAATTAGTGGCTTCTTCTGCATTGTAACATCAGATTCCCTGTTGTTCCCCATTTCAACCTCATAGTTCTCTCAGACCTTTTCATTTTATCATTCACTTTTTATTTATCTCACTTTTATTATTGATTAATTTTAAAAAGGAATGTACTCAGGGTAATATTGTGGATATGCCATATTTAAATTGTCTTTGTCGTTCAGAGTCAGAATTGGCATTAATCCATTTAATTGAACTCTGGGCTTGTCTAGTGTGGAGAAAAAGAGGCTGATCCTGAGGAGGGAAAGTGGAGAGGGAAGTGCTGATCTCTTTCTTGGCATCAAGTGCCAGGAATGGTTCAGAGCTGCCACCAGGAGAGATTCTGAGTGTGCATTAGGAAATATTTCTTTACCAAGAGAGTGGTCAAGCACTGAAATAACCTTTCTGGAGAGAGAGGCGGTAGACGCCCCATCCCTGTCAGTGTTCAGGAGGCTTTGGACAATGCCATCAATCAAGATTTTTGAGTCAGGCCTGAAGCAATCAGGCAGCTGGGCTGGATGATCACTGTGGGTCTCTTTCACCATGGCTTTTCTGTTCTGTGCTATTTTGTTCCATTGTATTCTATTCATCCCTAGCATTTATATCATGGCAACCACAGCAGATGCCTAAGGTTGCACTGGAACTAGCAAACCTCCAGTAGAGAGAGGTTCCTGGAAAGATCTAAGCTTTACATTTAATATCACACGTGAAAATTTAGGTCATCTTCCCTTCCAAATAAATTATAATCAAAGGGTTCAAGGTATGGAATAATGTAATTTTTTAAAAGGCACACAAACGTTTAGAAGGGTTACAATCATACGTTTCCCCATCTGTTGCTGGATCCCTTCAATAAATGACTTTTTAATGCTTGAAAAAGCTATTTTAATTCTCTTTATAAGGGTTAGAAGAGGGTCTTTTGTACTGTGTTCAAAAGACCAGTGTTGGAAAAGGGCAGTTATTTTAGCCATATTGCAATATTAAAAGTATGTTAAAAGGATGGCTGCTGGAAAAGGGAAAAAGGAAAATGGCAGTCAAATAATCTCAGTCTTGGTCAGTTGAGAGTTCCAAGAATTGGCTTCATTAGCCCTGAACTTCAACTAAAGCTTAACTTCAGACATCAGATCTAGGTCAAAAATTACTGTGGATTAGTTATTTATTAGCAAATGTAGTAAATGGAATTTTCCAAATGGAACGAACACTTTTTCTGCCAAAAAAGCACCTATTCTTTTTTTTTTTGTAATTGATTGGCCCATGTCAATAAATTTATTCTTTTCATTAACATGGTATATCTTAAGATCTCAGTTTTATCTGCTGATATTTCAGTAGCATAAATTATTATTTTTGCATTGCCTGTATTGTAGTGAAAGAAAAATGCAGATAACCTAAAAATGAAAGGATATAGGACTGAAAAAGTGGGGTTTTCTTCTGGGACTTGTAAGGTGGCAAGTCCCAGAAAAACACGTCATGCCTACTCCCTGTTGTAGGAATGTGAGCTAATCCTGACTGCATTCCACAGCTTTTCTTTCAGCAGTCAAAAGGAAAATGATGTATCAGCAGCAGAGCTGTGCTGCATTGGCAGCACCCCTTACATACATAGCAGGGCAAGAGCATGGCAAAGAATGGCACCTGCAGTCCAGCACAGTGTTACTCAGCCTGAACCTTACATTTTGTCAGGTCTGTACAAAAATTTAAGAACATTTTGTCAGCTTCACATGACATTCAACATAGATTAGGATTACATATTAATTGAATTAGCTTGTGACTTCATAAAAATGGAAAATATCGTTAACATTAACACTTTTCTAGGTGCCTTCCCACGACCTGATTTCTTGTCTTCTGGACAAGGGGCAGTAGTCAGGCAGCAGATGCTGCCCTGATCCTGCAAACCCACCCACTCTGTGCTGTATCAGCAATCCTGTGGAAATCAGGGGAGATACATCTGGTTTTTAATTCAAATGCATGTGTGTCTGTGGGACATTAGGACCCTGCTTGACATTAGGGATAAAGCCCGTTCTTTGAACTTTACTTCAGAAAGTTTATTTGGAAGGTTGTCTAGAAGGCACCGTGGTGTAGTCATGCCCAAATTTTCCATTAATTTCCTTTTTTTTCTTTCCACTTACTCATTGCATACTAAAAAATGAGGGGTTTTGGTTTGTTCTTTTTTCTTGGCACCCAGTCTGTGTTATTATAGATAAATAATTTTTATGATAAGCTTAAAGCATTTATATTGTTATGTACTTATCAAGCATTTACTCTATTTGCTCATTTTATGTAGCACTTCACAACTTTGATAAGGTGTGAATATTAAGATAAGACCCAATTTCTGTCTGAAGTGTCCACAGAACCTGCTTCAAAGAAAGAAAAAGTAATTTGACTTCAAATTTTTAGTCATTTTCCAAATATATATCTGAACATCTGCAGTACTATACTAGATAATGTTAAATATTACTGCTGCTAGAAAGCAGTAGTACAACTGTATTTTTAAGACAGAAATTTAAAACAAAACTATTTACTCATATGCTGAACATTCCCATTTTCTATTCCACTGATTTTTTTTTAAATGTAGTCAGAGTATTTAGCAAAAAGGCATGGTCATCTTGCAGTTCATGTAAAATTTATTAAATTAGGAAAGGTGCATAATTTTCAGAGTCAAAGTATGCATAAAAATCTATGGGAAATTATGCATATTTTTCCTTCTCATAGTAAAGGGGGTAATGCCCCCTAATCCCTTCTGCCCAGTAGGGAAATTTTCACAAGCCACTTGTAAAATGACTGAAGATATTTCAGGACGGTGAAGAGCATAAAAATCTTTCATTTGGCACCTGAAGTGGTATTAATTATTTCGCTACCAGGAAACAAGTGATAGAGCTCTACAGTGTCATTGTCACTGTCACCTGACCCTGCAGCATTCTTGCCTTTTGCTGGAGAGAAAGGATGATTTTCAAGCAAGGAGAGGGGCAGAAACCCAAACAGAAATCATTGCTTTGCCACTTGATAAATGTGGGGTGGACCTTAAGGAGTGCCCCTTAGGGTGTGCTTTGGAAATATTGCACCTCTGCTTTGGAAATGCAACGTGGAGTTCTGCTCATCCAGCAGCAAAAAAAAAAAAAAGTGATCAAAATGAGGGAGGAAAAAAAAAGTGAGAAGGATGGCTGATCTTTGAAAATGGTCTGTGCTAAGAGAGATTAAACACACTAGCACTCTTCACCTTGGAGAAGAGCTAGAGAGAGAGGTGGCAGCAGTTAAATTAAATTAGAAATGACATGAAAAAAGTGAATGATGTGAATACAGTCACCAATGCAGAAAGTTTCTAGACTCTGGAGTCTAAAAATGGGTGAAGCGAGCAAAGGAAACTTTAAGTATTCCATTTTTCATTTGGTTGTAAATTAAATTGGGCTAAATGGTGGTGTTTTCCCATCTAGTACAGACATTCCTATTTCCTCAGATTTGTCTGCACAGGAAAAAACAATTAAAATGTCCTATTTGCCATCATTTAAATGATGAAAAACATAACAAGCTGAAATCATAGCTTTAATTACTACTTGAAACAATAAAATTGTTAAATCAAAAAGTGCCTTTTCAAAAGTTGACTAAGATAACTAAACTATAAGGCTATTTTTGTTGCAATGTTTTTTAAAATAAATTTAAATCTACTAATTTTCTAACCACAGATAAAACTACTTAAAACTGCAAGATGACTAAATCCCAACCATAATATACCTCTTCATTCATCCAGTCTACTTAAAATAAATCTTGTAAGAGTATGATTTATTATTAAAGCATCTTTGGTGTACAGGCAATGTAAATATGCTGCTATCCATAGCAGAGTTCACAAACCACAGCAAACACAGGTCAAAACCATTTGATACAGGTCTTAAAAAGTCAGACCAAGGCAGCATTACACAAATCATCAGCATTTTTAAAGACCACTGTGTACTCCCTTTTTTTTTCATGAACTTGCCCTTTAGAAATTTCTGTTGGCTTAGGATATTTTTTTAAAAGGTTTCCACCATTTTTTGGCAAAGTGAGGTTTAGCAGGGAGAGACAAAGAAAGTGAGAGATGCTAGAGAAACATCTTCATGCAACATGTGAACATTTTTGTTATCCTGCCCACTCTGTCTCTAGCACTACCTGGAAAATGTTCTCTCAGTACATTATTTGGAACTCTAAACTAAAACAATTTCTCTCCTAAATGTCTGGTAAAAAGAAAAAAAGTTGCAGTCTCAATTGGAGGCTGTTTTGTTATAAACCAGCAAAGCTAGGTTGTTTAAGTAGTCTATAATATTTTGAAAGATTATTTTTACAAAGCTACATTTATCTGCTTGTGTAAAATTTAAGACTGGGACATGGCTAGGATTGAAAAATAACAAATGCTGGAACTTTTTTTCACAGAGAATAATTTCTCAAAGGTACCATGGTGTATTTTAATTAGGCCTCAACCCTGAAAACATAGAAGTACACAGGCAACTGATTATGCATGTAGTCATAAAAGTCTTTTCTGCTTTCTTACAGGATGCTTTTGAATAAAGGATGTTTTCTTTTGCTGTTACAGAATTTGCAAGTTTTCCCCCTAAATTTAAGATTGCATTTGTAAGCTAAATAAAAGTCTAATGGTTGTGAAGGAGACAGAAATGCTTGAGAGTGTAGCTTAATCCCCCCATTATTGCCATAAATAATAGTGATGTAACACATCTTAACAAAATGAATTACTAATTTGGTCTCTTTATTGCCAAGTCACTCAGCTTCAAAGACATTGTAAAATCATAAAACCAAGTTATGAATTTTCCTCCTTCCAAATAATGCAAATAAAAATTACAGATGAAAAAGGCATTTACTCATCTTACAATATAACTCACTTTATCAGGGAAAATAAAGATACCATCTGATGAGAATGCTCATCAAATGTGAGTCTTATTGCTATAAAGGAAAAAATAATTTCTCTCTATGGCCAGCTACTGTGTGAGTTGAGTGGTAAAATGATTATCAAACTATTTGGCAATTGCACTCGTGGTGTGTGCAAAGAAATACTGTCTGGGTGGCTCAAGGTTGTAATAGCAGTAATGGCTCCACAATTAACAGAAGTGATAGGGGAAACCCAAAGAGCATCTGTTACAATAATGGTAGGAATAAGGAACATAAAGCAGAGAGAGGGGTAATACAAATTCAGATTTTATAACCACAGATAAAAATACGGAATATTGCAAGATGATTAAATCACAACTGCTATAACCCACTACCTTAATCCAACATAGTTAACCTAAATCTTCTAGCAGTATAATTTACTGCTAAAATCCTCCTGATGTACAAACCATGTAAACATGCTGCTGTGTAAGTCACTGTTCATTTAACACAGCAAACACAGGTAAAAAATTGGGTACAGTTTTTACAGAATCAGATTAAGTTGGTGACTATTAGACAAATCTAAATTTAAGCATAGTACCAATGAAAGAAGATTTATATGATCTCAGTGGAGGAAGATTTATAAGATCATTAAGTACATTGTGAATAATTTATACATATGCATTGTTTTTCCTGCCAAAAACCTCTGCATTTTTCAATATTCAGAAGTTACAAACTACATGAATGGAACCTGAAAAATAAGAATTTTACATGATAGGTTTAAGGAAACGATACTGTGAGTTTTCTTTGGGTTTTGATTTTGGTTTAGGTTTTTCTTTGGGAAAATATGCTGTGTCATAAGAGACCTTTTTTTGGTCTTTTTCCTCTGGTGATGCACATAAAATTCAAGCTGCTTTTTGTGTTTAGGGAGGTCATGGAGCACGTATGAAGTTGTTCTTAGGTTTTTGGTCAGAGAAAGGAGAGCCATGCTGCTCTGCAGATACCTCTGCTGGAGACCAGCTGTGATGTTGCTGTGGTTCTTTCCTCTTAGCGGAACATCATTTCTGACCCTGCATTTCCTGAAGTGCCTGGTGTGGAACTCCAGCTGCCAGGAGGATCCACATCCTGGTCAGTCACACCTCTCCCTCTGCTACACAGGCAGGAGAAGGCACAGCCAGTCATGAATCAGAAACACTGACTTTTAGCCCTGACAATGTAAAACTATGTGGATTTTACTCTTGTTTTTTGTCAATGCTCACCCATTTACAAGTGAGAGAAAAATGACAGGAAACAGCTAGAGAGGTGTCAATGGGTAGAAGTTCATGATCTGTGGAGACATTTTCATCCAAGATATTTGGTTTTACATACTCTGAACAGGCTCTTAGCTTCGACACATCACTGAAGGCTGTTAAAGAGCAGTGGCTTAGAGGGCTCAAGCCCTGTGAGTCTAACCCAGTAAATCCATGTATAAAATATTCCATGTGTAAAATGGTGCACGTTACACTGAATATATGAAGGGAATATTCAGGATTGGATAGTTTGGGGGAGTTAGGGTGAGTGGGTGGAGAAGGTATTGAGTTGATTCTGGGCCCATCCATTAAATGTGTCCCAATTGTATCTCCTGGTGCTAAGGAAAATTCAAAAGTGAAATCTCAGCTTAATGCAGTGCTACGGCTGTACTAATACACAGGGTGCTTGAGGTATGTTAAAGGATATATAGCAGACATTTATCAGCACTTCTCCTCCACTGGGTGATGCAGAGAAGGCTCTGCCCCTGCGTGTGTGTTCAGGCAATTGAACTGAGCACACGCTCTCAAAGGCACACTTTGGTTTGCAATAGGGATGTTAACATTTCATTTCAGCACAGTCTCTTGCCTGCTTCAGGCAAAAATTGCAATCCTGGCTTGGTCCCAGCAACTTGAAAAGAGTCTGATGCCTATACAAATAAACATAATGGCAGTCTTAATCATTAGGAATTATGTTATTTTTCTGTTTCTCCAGTAGTGTTTCATAATGAATCAAAATGAGCTAGATGGTTTGCTATCAGTTTGAATGCTAATTAAATGGAGACCTTCAGCAGTTTGTGACCACTTCTAATGCTTCTAATTTCTGTTTGTTTATATTTCTCTTTATCACTGGGGCTTGTGTTTTAGAAAACCCCAGAATAACAGAAGAATCTTAATTTCTTGCTTTTTCTTTCCTTTTTTTCAGAAGCAAAGCTTCCAAATCTACAGTAAACTCTTCCTACTCAGACATCAGTGCAACTCAGACTATGCCAACAGGGTTTTTTATCTCCCTGAAGTAGGGATTCAGAATATTAAGCAGTTTGGAGTAGGATTTGCAAGGATTTTACCTGCCTAGTTGCCCCATCATTTTCTCACTTCTTTTCTTCAGTTTTGCTTCAGTGGACAGAAAATTAAATTCTGTGAAAACAAAAGGAATTTAGCAATAGCAAAGCAACCAGCTAATTGGGGAAAAAAGAAAAGAAAAAAGGGAAAGCATCCTAAAATATGTATTGTTTACCCACCTGTTTTTTGCTAATCATGCTAGAGCATTGACTGGTATTCTGCCTTGAAATCTGTTTTTGCTGGTTGAAGTTTCTTGCTGGCCTAATAGGGGCTGACCATTGGAGCTATGCTCATCCTCAGTCTTCTCAGAGATGTTGCCTTCCATGTTGCAGCACCCTCTCACTGATAATGCTAAATACTTGGGCACACACAGCAAATCCAAAGCAGAGCCTCTGTTCTTCCTTGTATTTTATTTCTTTGTTGGTATTCTTCTGTCTTCAAATGCATTAAGGATAGAAAGGGGCAGTAGTGAAAACCAGGGAAAGATATATGTCTTATTTCCTATCACTGTTTAGAGAAGCCCTCATAGTTTATTTTAAATGGTGGGCAAAGGGGCAGCATTTGGAGGAAGCAAGCACAAGGCTAGTTTATAACACTAATTCTATTTTTCCCAAATGGAAAAGAGAGCTATATACATTAAATAAAACTGGTACTCCTGCTGCTAATACCAAAAGTAATAACTAAGAGAATGGCATGCTGATTTTACTTCATTATTCTAAGGAACCTCTGAAAATCTGCCTTTGTTTTCCCCACCTCTGGCAAAAAGAGAGAACAAATGTACCCAGTACTTTTTCTTGGTCCTGGTTGGTGTCGCCCACAAAGGTACAGTGAGTCTTTCTGCTGAATTTTAGTGCATTCTGTCATGTAGGAAGCACCAAAAGTCATGGTTACATCACTGTGACTCAACAATGTTTATGAACTAAAGTGAGGAAAAATTGACAGAAAGAAGTTTGCATTCTTAGGGCAGATTCTTTTCCCCTTTCATAGTCTTTCCAGTCTCTTCTGTTTCTTTAAAATATCTTAAAATATTTTATTTTCTTGTATAAAAAAAGATAATAAGCACAAAATACTGGGAAGAAAACATTACTTTGCCGTTTCCAAAATTTCCACAACCAGTGTAACATTTCTTTTGTTATAATTGATTTTCAAGTTTGTTTAAAATGTTTCACAAGGTGTAACATATTGAAATGAGTCATCCAGTTTTCAGGGTGTTCTTAGAATAAAAGGTTCCTGTGCAATATAGGTGTAAAAACACTATTAAAATGTTAGCAGTAGAATAACTCTCCCTAAACATGTTGAAAATAGTTTGATGGCTTGGGTTTTTTTAATTTGAAAGAACAGTTCAACTCACCATCAATTACACTCAGAGCTCATTATGTTTGTGCTGTTATAATTATCAGTCCTTTTATGTCTTGGGCCTTTCTTGTAGCTCCTTGGAAGAATATTTTGTTTTTGATGCACAGCTGCTTGTTTCACACAGGTCCTGCCTCAAAAAGCCAGATCTGATATCAAATGCTGTTGTCTGTTACAAAAAAGCAATCCCAGCCACCATTTTTTGTGTTTCCTCAGAAGGCACATATGAGACATTTCAAAGTGTTGTATTGGAGTGCTTCACAGGACTTTTTTCTCTTTAAGCAACCCACTGATTGTGTACTTTTGTAGTGCCATGGATCTCCTACACACTGTTGCTCCTTTAAAGGACCATACTCTGGAGTTCTTTTAGTCCTCCAGTAACCCTATCCATCCTGTTGGCACATGAAGAGATGGAATAATTTGAAGTCTGATTCTGGGAACTGATAATTAAGAGGAGAGATTTCATCTGTCACTTGCCTCAGTATTTGTTTCTCTGTGTTAGTCTAGGGACAAAAAATTATTATTTCTTTTAAATTTTCTTTTATGTGTCAGCCTTTTCAACAAGGATTTCTGCAATACATGATTACAAAGCTTGTCTCTAAAAGAAAATTAAAAAATCACTCATCCACAAGAAGGAGTTATACCAAAACATATGTGATTTGAAATGATCAATATGATCTTTCATGAAGTTTTGCTGGGGATTTACCAGCACAAGGTGGTTCTTTGCCACCAGGCTGGAGACAATTGAGGAGTTTTTTCTCTAACAAGACAGACTTCCATTAAAGATTACAAATCTGGTTCAAGAAGCCTTCTCAGTGGCACTGTGTTTATAGACATGCCAGGCCACCACATCAATATGTGCATGAGAAAAATACTTGTTCAGTGCTTTGCAGAATGGGGATTGTATTCTCCATACAAAGAAACACATCTCTGAGCACTTCACACTAAGAAGGTCCCAGAAGTAGTTTGGATTTGGAAAACCATCTCTGTGAGCCAACAGCTCTTAGTGGTAGTTTTAAGATGCTTTAAATATTTAAAAGGTTGAAATGTATATTGAGTCAGATGGGACAAGACTGCATCCTTAGATACTGAAAGTAAAGCAAGCATGAAGCAAACACAATGTTAAACTGTTCAGTGCTAAGCCTCTGATGAGGGACTCAGTCATGACAGTATTTGTTTAAAGGGTTGGCTGGTGTAGTTCCTTTTGGATGTGAAGGAAAACTAAACTATTTGTTTTGTTTGGGCAAGGTTTTTTGGGATTTTTTTTCTCCAGCATATTTTAGAAAAAGGGAAGTCGACTTCTTTTCATTGCATCTGTTCTGTGAAATGACAGACATCTCTTCAGGCAAAAAAATCTTGCTGTAATTTGTCTGACTCTCAGCACACAGGTAAATACAGCTTGAAAAGCAGATGTTTCAAAGAACAAATTTAAGCAACACTAGACAATGTGATTTACATTTAACTGTGCATCTTGGCTTCTACAGATTGCCTATTAATAACTGGAAGATAAATTCTGTGAAAAAACAGTGCTTAGCAGAAAACCTTCCAAGGTTTCACATACACTGCTTTCTTCTGTGTTCTCATAAAAGTGTTAAGATATTAATAGTATAGAAAATTAGTCAATTAACCATAAATTCCTGTCATAAGATGCTAAAAGGGAATTGTTTAAACTAAATAGTGGTGAATACAAATGAGTCACATACCCTATCAACTAAATGTACATATGCTTCAAACATCATGTTTTAAATAAACAGCTGTGACAGAAATGCTCACCCCTGAAGAGATGCAGGCTAGAGAGAGAGGGAGGATTTTAACTGAGTGTATTCTCCTGAAAGCACAGTGAGGCATCAAACTAATCATTACAGAAAGGAGAGGAACATGTTGATGATGCATGTGCTTTACATGGGATATCTTCAAATACAGAGTTCCAGGTTCCACTTCGTTCACGTGTGAGCTGTTGTTAAGGAACCACTCTGCTGGCTGTAGTTTATTTCTTGTTAAGAGTTCTGGAACATTTTGATCATGGGCAGGACTAAATCACACCATTTCTGGTCAGTGTGCACTTGCTCATGTACCAAAGGGAGATGAGATAGAGGATGTGTCACTGCATCCATCTTCTGAGTCATTTTCCCAGGAGGAATTTGCCTCTCTAGGTGCAACCAGTCAAACAAGGGCAAAGACAAGGAGACATTCAGTGCCTGATGCTAGGCAGCCAGCTAGAGAAGGAGAGGTCAGTGCTGAATGAGGCATTTCAAAGAGGTCTTTGGGTACAGTGATGCCTTAAGTTTTAGCTTTCATATTTTTCAGATGCTGTACTGCATTAGTGTGTGACTCTGAACTACATATAAAGTGTCAGCAAGTTCTCATCACAGTTTCGTTAGACAAAGCAATCCTTTTCCAGCCTGAGAACCAAGGACACCATTGCAAGTGCCAAAAAGGCCCAAAAAGTGTAAACAACAGTGAATTGAGGAGAGCAAACTGTGAGGATGGGATTTCATAACCTGAAACTGTAATTGGACAATTAACCCCAGTATGTAAATGGACCAAAACTTATCAAAGTGTGAAAACTCATGACCCATCATCCATCTTTCGTGTAGCCTTGGCCAGGCTCTTGTACTGCCCAAGGTGTATCCTTTGAAGGCCTTTATTCCTTTAACTCTGCCTAGCCTCTGTTCTAGGTAGCCTCTCTAGGCACCAACAGTAACTCCTGTGTTTATCCAACGCTCCAAGACAGTTCCACTCAAAAGGGGCGGGGGGGGGGGGGGTTTAAAATTAAAGTCACAAAGCTCTACTTCTCCCAAAGTATCACTCCTTTGGGACATCCATTTCTGGGGGCTTCACTGCATTTCTGTCTCTTAGTGAGAAGCTCGTCATGTAATATCAGTGTAATTGTCATGTAATTTTGTTGTGGTGGTTCCCTTAGATTTCAAGGGGTTTCACCCTCTTTTGTGCATGGAATAATTGTTTTTGTATTAATATTTTGCTAACTTCCACATCTCTAGTGAAACATAATGGTTCTGTTCCCTTTCATGTTGCATCTGAATAAAATAACTGTGGTTAGGACATTTTGGTTTGAATTCAGTGTTTTCAAGTGTGTATTTAACACTCTTGAGGCAAAACAAATTGCTTGGCCCCTCAGGCAACTTAGGGCTAGAGATACCTACTTTGTGAATTTAAAACAACTTTTTGGGGCAGGCAGGTCCACAGGTGTAAAAAAAGGCATGCTGCCTCTAGGCATGTGCAGTACAGCATATCAGTTATCCAAGGATATTTTCAGGGATGCATTTGTCTTGCTGTCCTTTAAATGGCTTAAGCCACTCTTCTGTGAACACTCTTCATGACTTTGCTGCTCAAATTTGCCTGAAGATGTACTAAAGATACTTAAATGTCCATTTGGTTCTCATCTTGAGTACCCATTCACATTGAATAGAAAAAAAAATTGCTGAGGTCTCATGGAGCCTACTTTTGTGGGACTAGGAAAGGTTCTTCACTTCCAAAACAATAGCAGAAAGTAACAGAAACAAAATAATAAGGCAATAACAGGATTTGTGGAGATACTTGGGACACTGGTGAAGTAATTTTAAATGACAGCATTGCTGAAACTGTAGGAGCATCTTTCATGGAAAAGTAGCAGAGGAAAAGGGTGGTGAGAGGGAGCTGTGGAAGGCAGGAGACACAGAAAACTGTGTGTAAGCACACTCCTAGATAGAGTTGGTACACAATATCATTAACAGATGTTCTGTGAAATTTTCCTCTCCTTGAAGTCATTTCACGAGAGAGCAAGGGATATGGGAAAGTGGAATGAAAAGAGAGATGGCTGATGCTCTCCAGAATGTGTTCCCACAGGAAACTCAGGGGAGAGAGAAATTTCAGGCCAGAACTTTTGCAGCAGGATTTTTATCTCCTCAGGTTTGGGGAGAAGATTTGGACCATGTATTTTGTTGTCAGATTGTTAGATGAGGGCTTCCATGTGGTAGTTCCATCAGAGCCCCCGCTGTGTTTGGGGTCTGCAGTGTGCTTTGAAAAACGCGTGCTCACTGTTATTACATGGACATAAGATTCAGTATATTTTTATCTACAAAATGTTTTGTGCATTGAATATCAACTCTGACAGGCAGAGAAGCAATTTCTGTGGTTGTTGGTTCTTACTCCTTGCTATTACAGAGAGACACCACCATCCAGAGTTTTACTTGCATGACAATTTCTCTACTGAGTAAAGCAATAGAAGATATTTCAAATGAGTTGACCTCGCTATAAATAAACCTAGCTATACCTGAGGAAAACAGAATTACACTAGTTTTGTCAAGCTGGCCATAAAACTGAAATCCTGACTGAAAATACTGCAGTTGCCACAGAATGCTGAAATGTCAGCTCATTTCTTTGCAAATCTAACCTCTCAGTAATTGTAAACATAATTTGATGGAAAGTCCATTGGAACAATTTGCTGATCTCTGACATTCTCATTATGTATAATGCTGTGTAAAACATTCTCTGAAATAATCTGGTGTAGAATTTACAGTTTGTTAGCTTTGGGTTTGTTGTTTTTTTTTTTTTTTTTGCTAGACTTCTGAGACCCTGTTTGTGAGATTAAAACCAGATTATTTTGAGAAAAAAAATGTGACAGGAAGACAAGGCCCTTTATATCACATAGAGTTTTCCTCTACTAACAAACACTTGTTTTCTGTGGTGTAATTTCTAAGGTTTTATGTGCACTCCTGCTGCCTGATTTATGTCCATCTAGTGTCCATCACTAGAATATAGGAAAAAAAATAATTCTGGAGCCTTTTGAATTTTTGCAGTATGGATATGACAGTGATGGCAGCAATGTAAGACAACACAAAAAGAACAGCATGGCGTAAAGTAGTAGCAGGATCTTGGCATCCTCCTGGATGCTGGTTTATTATTAACTGTTCACTTTAGGATGCAGAAAGCTGCAAATTTTTTTTAATGTATTCTTCATTTCGGTTCTTATGGCCCATTTCTTAGAACTGAGAATGATAAAAGTTTTAACAGACCTCTGGAGATCAGCTGATCCAAGCTCAGCTTGGAGCAGGGTCATGATACATCAGATTGCTGAGGGCCTTGTTTAGGTGAATTTTTTCATGACTATGCATGGAAAGGCAACAAAATTTATGGGTAATTTGTTCCAGTGTTTGACCATTCTTGTGGTGAGTAAGAATTTCTTGACAGCTAGTTTGAGCTTTTTATGTCCCAACTTGTGTCCGCTGCCTCTCTTCTTTGCACACCTCTAACAAAAGCCTGGCTCCACTATCTCTTCTCCTCCCCCTGTAGTAAAAGACAGCAAGAGTGTTTCCTCCTTCAACTCTCTCTCCTTCAGCATGTAATTCTCCCAGCACCTCCTCATTCATTGGGTGAAATATATTGTATTAGGGCTTATACCTGTAGAGCTGTGGTAGGTTTTGGAACAACAGTGGTTTATGAAGATTATCCATGAAGATTTAACCACGCGGCAGCAATGAGAGGCACAATGGTCTCTATAAATACATAACTTGTTCATGCCAGAATGGTTACTTATTAAGAGAAGTCGCTCTACCTGTACACACATTATTCTGAAACATTAACATTTTATGGCTCTTTTTTTGTGTTTTTGCTGTGTTTGCTTTTGTTGCTCCGTGGTGACAAAAATGGTAAGGATACCTTATTGTTCCACTTGTCCAAACCTTGACCACTAGATGGAGGTTTGATTGCTTCAGGTAATTTTAAAGTTCCAAACTGTGTCGTCGCGTTTGATTAGCATACAAATAAAGCATTTAATATTTGATTGCTCCCCTAAGATTTTAGGTAACTTTGTGTAACTAAATAGAAAGATGTTTTAATCATCATTTTCTAAGTTTAATTGTAATGCATAAATTATTAGCACTTGTGGAAAGGTAGACATTACCGGGATGAAAAAGGAAACTGAAGCCAGGAGAGTGTAGCTGTTCATTGTTTTAAATATTAATTCTATGGTACCTTCTTGTATCAGCTGACATACATCTTCAGTGATTCTATTATTAAAATGGAACATCCTTTCCTATTAAGTTAAAGGTGGTTTATGAACTCAAGCTAACATGTTGACCTGTTTAACGATGTTTAACAGCATCCCTAATACTTCTCTGTTTGTTTCCATAATCTGAAAGTAGAGTCATCCTATTTCTAGCTTATTCCCATATTTCTATTTTTTTATCTTTATCAGTTATCTGGTGTGAATTACTTCCAGTGGCGTAGCTTCATGAGGCTGTCTTGTTCAGTCTCACCTCTCTGAAATAAAAGCATTTAGCTTTTAATTTCTTCATTATGCAAAATCATAATGATAGATACTCAGTTTCCTTTTACACAAGAAAGAAAATATATATATATATATTTCCAACAAAAAGCTTAGTAAAAATTAAACGCACCGTTCATTTCAGATTTTTAAAAATAGTAATATATAGAATATTGTGTGTAAAGGCAGGTGATGTGCCTGCCTTACCAGTACTACATGATATCTAAAATCATTCTTTTATAATTCCTTCTGTGAATCAAGGTAATACATTGTTCCTGAGCCTCATTTTGTTTCTGAGGAACTGAGGCTCAGATAAAAAGAGAACACTTTGCCAAAGCGCACATCAAGGCATTTGTTGAATGGCAAGGATTTCAATCTGACTTTCCATGCTTATTCCCTGAAAAACCTTGCTCTCAAGGGGTGCCACCAGCATGATGTCCTGGAGGAGCACCTGCCCACCCTCTGGGCCTTGGGTGCTGCTGTGAGCAGACCAAGCACAGCAAGCTCAAGGTTTCATGATTTTGCTCAGCTGTGAGGTGCAAAAAACCCCTTTCCACCTTAAGTATCAAAATAGATATTGAAGGAACAGGCCCCGTGCTGCCTCCTTGGCCCAGGTGACAGGAGCAGGGCTTTGATGAGAGGCTGCTCCCAGCAAGGGGGACTCTGTGATTTTGTTCCGCCCAGCACCGCGGGCTCGCTGCTGCCGCTGGCGCCGGACCCAGACGTGCTGGTGTCAGAGAGAAGCTGTCACAATGAGCTCTGAATTCATGAATCTCAACTCCACAGGAGGAGGAGCAGCCTGCTAAAGGTTTCCAGAAGGCAAGGAAGGCTAAAAACACTGCTTCTCACAGCTTAAGAATTCGTAGCTTTTTCTTTAACTTGCCTGTGTCTCCTCTAGCCAGTGTCAACTGGAGCTGGGGCTCAACAGCCCAGTTCCAAATCAACAAAAGCACTAAATCATGTCTTTAGTCTCAAAACATGCTTACATGTTTTACTGAACTAAGGGCTGTAACATCCTTGAAATACCCACACTTGGCTTCACAACTCTCAGAAACAATTTCTATTTTTCAGCTGAATGTAGCATCTGCTTGCATGTCGGGAATGGTATAGTTAGAGATGTTGGTTAGATAGTCATAGCCAAAATTTCACTGACTAACAAAAGCTTCTACATCAAAGAGGGTGTCATCATATTTTTGAAGGGCATCTTTATTTTTAATCAGTTTCAGCATTCAGAATACTTCAGAGAGGAATATAATTTCCCTTACATAGCTATAATGTAAATGCAACAGACTTATTAGGAAGGAAGGAGAAAAGTTTCTCAGCAGTGGCATTTGAAAAAGTTGTGTTAATTCCAGATTTGTTTAGCACATTATTTTCTACTTTCACAATTTGTCTTCTTGACTTCCTAAAGGGAGGACTAAGTTTTTAGAGGTCTTTTAAAAGGAAATGTCATTTAATGAAGCACTTCAGTTAGTAAGAGTGGATGCTAAGTGATGCAGGCTAATGAGACAATTTAAGGTGAAGGGTTTATATAGCAAATCTCATGCAGTTAGAATAAGAACTGAGTAGGGAAAGAAAGGAAAAGCTGTTGGAATGATCACATAGGAGATGAGAAGAAGATTTCTAGATTTTTTCTTAGGCTCATAATGATTCCCAGAACTTTTTTCTGGACATATGTCTAAGTGGAAACAAATTTTAACCACTGCAGTACAAAGATGCTGTTCTTTGAAGAGCTATACAACAGTAAGGGGTTTTTGCTCAACTTTAGAGCAAGAATTTACAAGGCCAATACTCTCCTTGATTTATACAGAGTGTCCTGCTACACTTTCTGGGCAGAATGAATGTGCAATAAGAATCATGACAATGTAATAGAGTAGAGCAGAATATCCATCCTTTGACTAGGAGATGATATTTGGCTTTTTTTTTTTTTTTTAATAAGCCTTTTATTCTCAATTCTGAATTATTTTTCTTGTTGGTATGTGAGCTATAAAGCTCGAGAAGCTGTAAATCATAAGAAAAGCCCTTCAAACCACAATTAGTTGCTCTGTAAATATCCTTCAGACATTTTTTTTCCCCAACCTTTCTTTCTTACCATAAGTTTTTAAAAAGACCTTCAGTAATGTACTAAATTTTGACTGCCTACATGTTGCAGACACCATTGCAAAGAGAACTGTAAAGTAAATCGTGAAATGGCAGCTTCATTGTCTATTTTTTCCATGAAATTTGTGTTGTTTTATTTTTGAAGTTTCTGGTTGGGATTTCTCTTAAACTGAAGGCCCTGAACTGCTGGGGTTTTATTTGTTTTTTTTTTTTTTCTGAAGATAGTGTATATTTGAAACTACTGACATATTTTGCTGGATTTTTCTGATACTTAAAGTTTTACTCTAGAACACAACTGATACTTATTTCCCCAGTGTTAGACTTTCTACAGCTTTCCAGCATCTGGAACAAGCTCAGGCTGCTATTAAATTGGGTCTGCCATCTTCAAACAGTGTGAGCACAATCAGCATTTAGTAAAATAAACATGGCCCCATTATTTCCTAATGCCTTGCTTAACAGCTTTAAGATTAGACCACGTCCCCCATGCTCCCAGTAGGCTGCACTTTAACAGTGAGTAATATTTCTGTCTGCCGTAGTCAAGTAATCCCAAATGTAAGTAATTTACAGGCTGGCATTAGGGACTGTTACAAGAGACATATTGTAATATGTCACTGAAAATCAGCCTGCCTCTGCACATTTGATCAACAGCCAGATGGAGGCTTTTATCACATTTATTTAATCTGAAATATACATAGTAATTACAGTGGACCTCTGGATTCTCGGTCCTCGTCGCTGTCTCAGGAGAAGGTAGGAAATGAATCTGTCAGCTGCAGGCTGGTGGGGATGTGACCCCCTTGGTAGAATCTGGGTGTGTTACAGCTACTGCTGCTGACAGTGGAGATCATGCTGCTGGAATTAATGCATGTTGCCAAGTTAAAAAAAAAGAAAAGAGGCCCATAAAGCAAAAACTGTGTAACTTTATTTTTTGTATTAATACAGAAAGCCTTTAGGAAAGCAAAGACCAATGTTACTCTTAGCAAACCCATTACCAATCAATGGCTTTAAAAGCAAACACTCTCTTACTAATAGCTGGATGGTATTTAACTTAAAGGCATCTGAAAACAACAGGCTTAATGTTCCCAGAGGAGAATTTGGTTAAGATATTGAATTCCATCAAGCATGTCATTATTAAAAGGGGAAAATATTGTTGTTTCCATTAGTACAGAGTTGGCATAAAAAGAATGGATAGCATTCAATTAAACCACAAGGAAAAAATTCAAACAAATTGAAGGTAGATTTATCTCTTGGGCGGGAACTTCACAAATGGATGTTGCCATTGTCACAAAGAATTTTATAAGATTTTGTGCCCTAATTAGAGCAGCTGTAGAAGATGCCTCACATATTAATGGTGGTGCTGACCTTATAAATAATTTACCCCTCATTCCTGTTACTCTGTGCATTACAGAAGGCTATCTTTGCTAATGACTCTCACATCTCTCTTTCTGAGATGAGCTGGATCAGTCAACATCCACTTTTGGATCAGTTACTACCCTAACCACAAGTATGCATGGCTAATCTGGAGATACACTGACAGACAAAATATACTATTAACTGCCAAAGAGGCTCTTCTATTACAGTTACTCTCACTGAGTAGTCCCATGACAGATTAAATTGCTGTTCAGCCTGAATAAGGTGTCAGATTCTGGCTGTAAGTGGCTGGTTTACTGGGGTGTTTTGATGTCATTATAGGCTTATAATTAGTCTAATCTGATTTGGTAAGAAAAAAATTAGTATGACAAGCATAAAGAATTCATTTGAACAATAGGTTTTCTTCCACCACAGAACTAAGTTTTAATTAGAGCTGTTCTTCAGTTAAATTAAATCTGCCCTTCTTGGTTTTAAAACTCTCATGAACATATTCAGTACAATGTACCTTGTACAACTGTGAATCTGTTGCTGCCTCTCTGATCTTTACCCATCCTTACCTGTTCTTAACTTACTTTACATGTGTGGCTCTGCCTTACTGATGACAAAACTTCTTCTCCCCAGCTTCTGCCATCAGGATCAGCTTTGTCTCTCTCTCTCTCTCTGTCTCTCTCTACTGATCCTCCCCATCCATTTGTTTCATGCCATTTCTTGACTGAAAGTGTGTCATTCTCCCACTGCTTACTTGTGGTGGTATTTATTATTTGAGCTCTGCAGTGATGCTGATTAGCTCTGAGAAGCAATCAGTGAGGGGGTTCATGTAACAGCATGGAAAACAAGGAGGCAGAAAAGCCACAGTGGAAATATTTATGCCACTTTCCAGTGGGCTTTAGCTCTTGGGGCTTCCTTCTGTTAGAGGAGGAAGCTTTGAGCGATCCCTTTAGCGCTTTGAATGATCACTGTCTCAGCAATCTCCCCATAATTCCTATAGTGTATTGTGGTGATGATGAGTTGCTTTCTCCTGAAATGTGAATGCTAAGGCTGCCAGAGACCATGTGAGTCTGGCCCCAGCCCCTGTGATGGCAGCCAGCAGCAGATGCCCACGCTCAGCCAGCTCTGCAGAGCACAGGTGCCACGCTCCCTTCCCACACGTCCTGGCCATGTTTTCTACAGCAAATCAAAGGCTGTGGGAAGTGACCAAAAGCCACAGATTAAAGACACTCTAAGAAAGGGAGAAGAAACTGGCACCTCCAGTTTCTGTATTAATGAGAGAATGGTTTATTATTTATATAAATAATTAACTTCTGGCAACAGGAGAAGGAGCTGTGTGCACACTAACTCCATCTGGTCTCTGGTCTTTTTTGACAAAGAAAACCAAGAGCAAGGATCTTCCTATATTAATTGATGGAAAGTTATCAAAAGAAAGATAACACTTCTGAAATGTGTTTTTTTCTCCCAAAGTAGGAAGTCATGATTCTCATTTTTCTAGATAGAGATAGGATCTTCTTTGTTCCTGCTTTTTTTTTTTTTTTTTTTTTTTTTTAAAGTATCGAATAGGTGGATGTTTCCAAAGTTCAATCTTCTTTTATTGCAATGAAGGCATTGAGCATTCTGGAGCTTCACAAGAAAATGAAAATTAAAATGCTGGAACAGTTGACTCATTCAACTTAACAGGGAAATTTTCATGTCATCTGTGCCATTTGTCTCTTTTCCTACAGCCTACAGAAGTTATAGCTGGATGGACAAGTATTTCTTCAAACCCAGAATTGACTTAATTATCCTCTACAGAAAATAAGAGGAAGGCAAAACATTGCAGATTTCAGTTCTTTTTTTCCTAAGACAAAGTCTGAAGCAATTAATGAGTTTATTGACAGCCAAAAATATAATGTTGTCAATAAGAAAAGTCTTTTATGTGCTCTAATTAGAGGAACTGTTCCCTTCAGGAAACTGAAGCTTTTACAGCAGCATTAAGGAAATAGAAGAGAAAGGAAAAAAAAAATCTTAAAAAAAAATATGTCAATGACACAGGCACAAAATACGGAACAAGGCTCTAAGGACCCTGAAAAATATTGCTACACTTTTCATCTTAATGTTGTAGGTATACAGCTCTCTTCTAAGCATTAGAATAAAATACATTTGCAAAATAAATAGGTATGGGTAATGCTTTTATTCACTTTGACAAGGGCTACCTGCTCACAAATATATATCAGGACACATTTGCATTTTTCTGTCCACTGAAAGAAGTCTTGGCTTCATGAGAACAACAGGAGCTCTTAGAAAGGAGCTCTGGTTTCAGCTGCTAAAATATTGTGTGGGGCTTTTATCTTTCTGGGACATAGGCTCTTCTTAATAGGAATGTATATAAAATTCAGTACTGTGAAAAAAAAAAAAAAAACTGAGGCAAAATGGGCCAAATGTGCTACTGCAGTAGAATAGGAAGAAAAGGCTATCAATTCCTTTGAAGGTTTAGAAGTATTTTTTTCTGCCTGTCTTTGCTATGGTTGATGATGTTCTACTATTAAAATAGCAGTTTATATGTGCTGTATATTAGTGCAATGTTTTGTTCTTCTTTGCTTCAGGCACTGACGGATAAAGAAGCTTGTCACATATTTTAAGTTTGGAATTGGTTAATAACAGAATGCATTTTCAACAAATTTCACAACCAGCCCCTTTGGGCAGCTACTCTTTGCAATTTAAATGAAGGTGCAGAAAGTTTCTTTTTTTTCCCACTTAATAATAGTTTCACAAGTTTGGCGTACATGTACTTTAGTGGTTAGTAGTATATTACAAAAAGAGATTAAAACCACCTGTTTCAGCCTTCCAGGCCATGCAAGAGAAATTGAACTCTGGGGTGCCTAAATTAAGATGCTGAAACGGGTAAATTCTAACTTAGCAGCATTTATCACAGCACTTCTGCCACTTTTCCTACAGCAAATACCTTGTCAGCTATCACTTCAGTCTAACATTCTATCCATAATCTGGTACAATTCCTGCTTTAGTCTTTTTTCCTACTGATGTAAAACCAGATCTTTGAGGTCCTGTTTTGATTTTTTTGTTTGGAGGTTTTTGGTTTGGGGTTTTTTAGCTTGTTTGTTTTGATTTTTCTTAAGTTTTACCTTTTTTTTCCCCCCAAACTTGCCTTGGAGGGACAATTAAATATTTTATGAACCCTATGGCTAAATCTTGGCAATGACATTAGTCTGAATACATTTCAGAGCCCAAGTTTGTGCCATAAGCTGCAGAAAGAAATCTTCTCTGGTTTCCATGAGATTGTGCCTTGTGGCTTTTTAACTGAATTATGGAAATACTGCAGTGTGAGCTGAGACAAGGAAGAGAAGCACGAAGGATGGGCTTTGGGGAAAGGAGAAAAAGGTGAGGAAGCAAGGGCTCAGAGGTTATAAATGCCACCTAGCCATGTGAAAACTTCAAACAGGATCTGTGCCACTGGACCCAAAGTATTTGCAATGGAGAGAAACCTCTAATGAAAAATTGATTCTTGGGCAGAGATTTTCAGGGAAGCTTTTGTCTCTATTAGGGCTTTTATAAAGGCATCCTTCCTACACATTGTCTGATATCTAATAAGCTCTGAGCCCCTGCTGCAACCTGTCCTCTCAGGTTAGTTATAAGAAAACAAGACTCTTAAGTTCTTTACTGTCTCTTAAAACTTGTTGTAATGGAACCACGTTTCATAAGTAATTTGAGCAGAGTGAAAGAGAATATTCACACAAGCTCTTGTCTCCTTGGGAAATTAAGCTGATATGAAGAAAAAATTCACTGGGGAATATTTCTAATGTAATTTACATTCACTGATGGACTTCAGAAATCCTCCTACTGCTCTCCCTCCACAGTTGTTGCAGTTTGGTCTCTGCTGGTTAGGACACTTCAAAGTAGGTTTAAATATCTCATGATTTGAGACTCCTTGCTAGATTTTCTCCAAAAATCTTCACAGTCTCCCACCACTCATTTTCATGCACTGTTTCAACAGCCTTTCAAATAAGACAGAGCTATTTATTTAATTTTGTTTCTTTTTGGGGTTTCCCACCCTAAAATGCACCTTGCTTTACTGATCTGATTTGAGCAATGCCCTTAAAACAATAGCTTTTTGTAAAAATATGAAATATTAGTGAGTTGTACTGAGGGTTATAGCAAGTCCCTGAATATGGGGAAATAATCAGCAGTCATTTTAAGAAATTTTTCTGCCTTATAAATTGTAACACAACGCTATGCCACAGGAGCCCTTATTGGAGCAATTCTACTTTGCAGCAGCATTTGATTATTCATTAAATCAGTAAAAGTGACTGTAGGCTGGTGGTTTCAGTACTTCTGTGAGAAATGGGACAGCCCTTTCTTTTCCCAGCCTTAAGGAACAGTAATTTATGAATTATACATATACTTAATAACTCTTCACTTTGTGAATGCCATTAAAGCTCCACAGCAAATTAGGGTATTTCCAATTTTTTGTATAGTAGAAATGGTCAAAATAAATTATTATTTTGGATGCCTCAAAACCTAGGTCATCTCATGCTCAGAGTGATTTTTTTAAAACTTCACCATATGAACCAAAAATACATATTGATAAAGTTCTGCAAAAGAGATGGCTACTTGAGCACATATTCCCCCAAATATGCCATTTCAGCATTCACAAATGTGCTTGTTTTGCCTTTGCTCAGGAAAGGGTTATCTGACCCTTTCCTGCAGCCTGCTCAGTCAAGTCAACTCTGCATAAATAAGAAGGAAACTTATGCATGAAGAAACTGAAATTAGGTGAATAATTAACATACACTTTATGCAAAAGCATGAAAAACTATTCCAAAATTTCTCTGCGTAACTAAAGTGTGAATTCATATTAAAATATTCTACATTGAAACTTTGTCAGCAGGTCATGAAAAGCACATATCGAGTTATTTATTGGGTCTAAGGTTTATCTGATGTGTTCCATCTCTTAAAAAATGAGGCTTTTTTTTTCCCTCTTAGTCATTTTAAGAGTGTTATTTAATTTAAATGTGTGTTGTTTAATTTACGTGTATTCACAGTTTGTGAACAAACAGTAACAGGGAAACCCCAAAAACTGAAAATGCGTAGATTTTCACATCATTGGCAATCAGTATTTTGAAGAAGCTTTCTAAATTTAGGCGGGGGGGAAAGAGCAAATAAAAGAGTGCAGTGAGGCTTTGTGTCATTATGTTTTTATAAGATTTTCTTAGTTTTATCAAAGGATAACTGATCTCTGAAGATCTAGTCTGATTGCAAAATTGTAATTCCACTGTTTCAGGCCATGGGTACTGTAGCTGCCTGTGCTCATGCAGTAAAAACCAGTATGTATTAAAACAGTAACAATGTAATCTTTTTTTTTTATTCTTCTTCTTTTTTTATAGAAACAGCTGAATTATAAGTATTTATTGCACAATTGCATATCTAATATTTCATTTGCTGGAGTTGTGTGTATGGCAGGGTAGGATTTACTTGGTAAAGTCCATGAAGCTTAAAATGTTAATCTTAAAATAATCTGAATATTATTCTGTTTTTTGGAAAGCAGACTGTGGAGTGGTCAGTGGTTTCAGAAACTTTATTGGCAACTGCTAAGACTTGTGCCCAGAACACTTGAATGATTATGCACATTCACTGTATAAATACCTAAAATACAAAAAAGTGTAGCTTCCAAATCCCTGTGTTTCTGTCTTTCAGATACTGCTCGGGCACATTTTGAAATAGTAATTATTTATACCATGATAGAAAGCCCCAGATCTATAATTCACTCATGGGGCTTAGGTCATTTCATGAAAGGCAAAAGTATAGTGCATTACTCTGTATGCATAATGTAGAGCATGTTTATATTTAATGCTAGCATTATTTTTATATGAGGAGACTATTCATGAGGTATGCTTCCTGTTCAGAATATTGTTTGTGTTGTGCAGATTTTCATTTTGAGATGGAAAAAAATGTTTGTTTCCCAAGAAAATGTTGGCCACTTGTAAGAATCTTTATTTCCTTTGCTTCCATCTTTTCCTTTCTCTCCTTCATTTCCTTTTTCCTTTTTAACAAAGGAATTGTTCACTGATAATATAGTAGTAATAGGTTATGTATAAGGTTTTGGGGTTTTCTCTGGACAAACTCCTCTAGTTTGATACCAACCAATCTAATCTGGCTTTGATAGCAAGGTTGAAATTAGAGCAAAAAATATGCTGCTACTTTTGCAGTCCAATGAATACCTATGTTAATTTTAATGTTAAAAAAATTCAGCCTGTGGAAGTATTGGAATCTCATTAATCCACAGTTATAGGTGGAAACCTTGTGTTGAGGCTGGCTTTGGGTCACTTCTTGTAGTCACAGCAGGTGTGCCAGAGGAGGAGTGAGTTACTCTGGCGAGGATAAAAACATAGAGATGTATTTATCTCAGTGTATTGTGAGGATTTTTATCTGTAATGTTTATTACAACTCACAGAGGACACGTGTTGTAAGTCTGAGTATTGAGCTAAGGCTGTGTGCTTCAATCAGCTTTGCAAAAATGCCTGTAGATAAAGTTCTGTGCTAACCCTTCTCTGGATTATGCCCTGCATCAGGAAGTATATTATCCCTTAAAAGATCTCCTTTTATTCTTCACTGTTACTGGCAGCACACCAGCAGGAGCCAGTTTTTAGTGGGAAAACACGTTCGTGCTGCTCCTGTCCCAGTGCTGCCAAAGAGCATCTCCTGCAGGTCACACACTGCAGGGCTTGGGGACATGGGTGGTCCTCAGAGTCCAAATGCATCCTGCCCTTTTGCTGCAGGGAGGAGCTTTACTCAACATTGCCACAGGCAGCACAAAAGGAGGAATCTTCTAGATGGCTCAAGTAAGCTGGCATTCCTGCGGCAAGCTGTCACCTTCCATCTTCTCAAGCAAGCAACCATGTCCTCCTTGCTCTGCTCAAAAAACAAAGCCCCTTCAAGGCAAGGGAGAGGATGGATGAATGCTCCAAGCTCCTGCTTTTGGAAGGCAATGCTTCAGCACTCTTGCTTTCCTCTGTGAGTCTGCTGGTGCACAGGACTTGGGGTCAGATTTAATGACCAAAATGGAACCTATGTCCTGCTGGTGATGTGTACTCAGAGTGGTGCCACCACCAGCAGCACCATGCCAGGAGGATGTGGAAGTGGAAGAGGATGCAGGAGAGCTGACTTTTTAAGGTGTTTCTAGCTTTTTTGAGGGCAAATACCTATCATTTGCCATCATTTCCACAGAAGTGCTATGACCAGCTTCCCCAAAGTCCTTGTGGCAGCCAGAAGAGAAAGGTGTGGGAGCTCAGAAAGCCAGCAATAAGTGACAAAGTCCTGCCTGATGAGTCCAGTGACTGTTATGGGCAGAACTGAATCTGTACCAGTGGCAACACCACTCTGTGCTCCAGCAAGCCTGAAAATGTAGTTGCAGAATGCTTCACAGCTTGCAAAAGGAAGGGAAAACAGGATTCTTTTCTTTCATCTATGGAACATTATATACATGTGTGTTTGTAGATCTTGAAGTCATAGAATGGCTTGAGTAGGAAGGAACCTTAAAGATCATCTAATTCCATGGGCAGGGACACCTTCCACTAGACCAGCTTGCTCAGAGCCCCATCCAACCTGCTCTTGAACACTTCCAGGAATGGGGCAGCCACAGCTTCTCTGGGCAACCTGTGCCACCACCTCACTGCCCCCATAGTGAAAAATGTCTTCCTAAAATCAACTCTAAACCTACTCTTAGTTTGAAGCTATTTCCCCTTGTTCAGTCATTACTAACCCTTGTAAATAGTGCCTCTCCATCTTTCTTGCAGGCTCCCTTCAGGTACTTGAAGGCCCCAATTAGGTCACCTGAAAGCCATGTTTTCTCCAGGCTGAACAATCCCAATGCTCTCAGCCTTTCCTCATAGGAGAGGTGCCCCATCCCTCACACCAACTTGGTGGCCTCCTCTGGATTCACTCCAGAGGTCCATGTCCTTCCTGTGCTGGAAACCCCAGAACTGGATGCAGTTCTCTAAATGGGGTCTCAGAAGAGTGGCTCAGAGGGACAGAATCCCCTGCCTTGTCTTCTGCCCATGGTGCTTTGGGTGCAGCCCAGGACACATTTGGCTTTCTGGGCTGCAAGAGCACAAGGCCAGGTCACCCACCAGCGTCCCCAAGTCCTTCTCAGCCAGACTGCCCTGGATCTGTTCGTCCCCCAGCCTGGACTGAGAACAGGATTTGCCCTGACCTGGGTGCAGCACCAGCACTTAGCCTTGTTACACCTCATGAGACTCACATACCAGATGTATCCATACATCCTACTGCCATATAGCAATCCTGGTCAGCAGAATGTAATCATGGTATTATGGAAACACACCTCCTCAGCATTATCAGAGCCCTTTCTATCATCCTCACAGATTTGCCCTCTTTTATGTGTAAACATTGTTCCTGCCTTTCCCTTTTGCAAAGCAAAGAAGTTGTTTGCAAACTATTTGAAGAACATAAACAGCTCCTACAAGGGAAATGCTCTTGAAGCAGTGAGAGTGGAATGATTGCAGCATACAGTACATGCTAATAACATCTTCAGAGAATTACTATTACTTCATAGCAGAAGCATTTTCATTATAATAGGAACCATGTCATGATCCTCAGATTAAAACTTTGCCTTCTGCATTTATCTGTTGAGTCAACAGTCACAGGTTACTGGTTTGTTGTTAAAAGCTCTGAAGAATTACTCACCTCAAAGTTGTGCCATTTCCCATGATTGTCTCATTGCAAGTTTTGTGACGCATCGGGCAACAGAACAGGCAAATGACCAGCACAGAACACTTGAATCTGACAGTATTCCCAGTGCTCTGAGCTGGAAAATGGAACCTGCTGATTCACTCTGCCATTGGCAAATGTGCAGATGACACTAAGTTGTGGGGGAGTGTTGATCTGGTGGAGAGTAGGAGGGCTCTGCAGAGGGACCTGGACAGGCTGGGTCAATGGGCTGAGCAGAACAGCATGAGGTCTCACAACACCAAAGTGCAAGCTGTGCCAGAGGAGGTTTAAATTGGACATTGGGAAGAATTTCTTCACAGAAAGAGTGATTGGGCATTGGGATGGGCTGGTTAGGGAGATCATGGAGTCACCATCCCTGGAGATGTTAAGAAGTGACTGGATGTGGCACTCAGTGCCCTGGACTGCTTGACAAGGTGGTGCCACTTCATTTGTTGGGCTTGACAATCTCAAAGGTCTTTTCCATCCCAGCTGACTCTGTGATTCTGTGATATCTATTACAGCTTGGTGTAATAGATATCACACACTGGGTGTTAACTGAGCATTTGTAGTAAATTCACAAGCTGATGCTTGAGTCTGAATGCTGAGTTTCAGTCTTCCTGATACCTTTATCTAACCAAATCCATGCAGACTCAGCCATGTGCAGAGGAACTTGGCACGGCTGCACTTTATCTGCCTTTTTATTTCTGGTGCAAGAGGGTAGGAATGAGAGGAAGAGCACATATAAGGGTTCCCCACTGAGAATCAATTCTATAAATTATGTATTATGCAGACACTATTCTGCTGATGCTATCCGATCCCAAATTTTCACTTCCTTGTTTTTCCTTCTATAAATAGCTGTGGCCAGGTTTTCAGTTGTAAAGTGACTAGGACAAAGCTAGGAACCTTTTTCATTTAATAACCTCCGCCAAAGAAGAATAGGGTTATATTTTTCATAACTGTGATGTCCTCAGGGTTTTAACAATCTGGGAATACACGCAGCACTGTGCTGTTGATAAGATACTGGGAGTAAAAGTGGGAATAACGGTGCTGAATATTAAAGAGTGAAATGCCCTATTTTCAGGATGATCACTATAAAACTTGGTATTGTGAATTTTTCTGTATTTTTTTTTCTCTGTGTAGGATCACTTTTTCTTTTTTGTCTCTCCTTCTAGATCCAAATGCTTTGGCTGGACAGACCGGACCTGATCACGCTCTTATAGGAGGAATAGTGGCTGTAGTTGTCTTTGTAACACTATGTTCTATAATTCTCCTTGGGCGATACCTGGCAAGACATAAAGGTAGGACACATTTAGTGGAAGTTCAGTCACTCCTGGAAGCAAGGCATGATTTCACCTGGGAGTGCCATTCCCTTTCACCTTCCCCACCTCTGCTAAATGATTGGAACAAAAAATAGTTCTCAGTCCAGTCACAAGTGAAGTCCCTGTGAATTTTCACCAGTTTTCCAGTGGGATGGCCAAGGCAAAGGACATGGAGTTAGTGCATGCCCAAGGTCATCTTATAAGTCTGATTTAGGGAGACCGAGGGGTAAGATTGCCCCTTGGTTTTGGATCTTAACTCCATAAACTTGATTACATGTTCTCATCATGTTCTCGTAGTTTTAACTACAATATCAGTTCAGCAGAATATATATGCATTGAGTGAACAAAATTTACATTTTAATGGATTTTGCTAGTATTTCAAGTGTATGTTTAAAAGATAATGTTGGATTCCAGTATTGAGTATTCAAATCAGTTTATTAATGATCCTGCTGGAATAAGGGGTTCGTTCCTGGGGCTAGCTTTACTTTATTCTGTGGTTTTACCTTAATAATTCTGGTCCCTTTATTTTCAGTCCCCTCTGCCAGTAAAGATAGAAGGAATGGAGTGACAATGACTTCTGACTTCTCTGTGATTTTATTTTGACCTAGTTAGTTCCAAAATCACACCTTGAGATTTAACCTCTGTACAGATTGTAGGCCTATTGCTAAAACCCAGAAAAAAAAAAAAAAAAGAAAAAAGAGAGAGGAAGAGTGTTGGTATTAATTAATTAATTCACTCATTAATTAACTCTCATTTTAGATAGGATAATCATACACCTAGCAAACATAACTTGATAAAAAACATCTTTACAATTGGATTATACTACCTGGGAGAATATCAGAATTTTTTTTTAATGAGCCAGTGAAAGTGTGTCTCTTTTGTTTTACTTTCCTGAATGAACAGTTGTACATCTCATGCCAGCATAAATAATGATTTTCACAAAGGGAAATTTGACTATTGTACACATTTCTGCTTTTCATTCATTCATTTCAAGACCATAAAAATAGTTGTGATAGTATAATATGAGTTGGTTCAGTTAATAAAACTGCCTCAATTTTGTAATTCTTGGAACTTTTTATGATACAATTCTGTAAAATTAAAGCATAGATATGATCAATATAAAACTGAAATACAAATGATCAGTGGCCATAAAAAAAAAAGAACTTTTACTAATCTCTAGTTCTTCAAAATTGCTTTGTTTTTGATAGATAGCTATTTCATGAAATAACCAAGATTTTATCACTGATTCTATAATTGAAAAATATATTGCATTTACTGCAGTTAGATAAAGTGGAGTTTTATTAAAATATTTCCTTAATTTGTTGTGGATATACTATAGTTTGTATATATGCCTTTACCAGTATAAGTATCAGTGTAAATATTTCTTAAGCAAATTAGAAAGTTGAGCACACCTTTATGATGTATACTAAAAACTGTGTAAAAATATTTTTCATTAATTGAAAAATTAGAGTACAGTGTTTAAAATGTACTTCTTATAATGCAGTGTAAAAAAAAAAAAACATAATCATTCTCTTTTTCTTTTCTTTTCTCTTGTACTGATTCCTACAGGAACATATTTAACAAATGAAGCAAAAGGAGCTGAAGATGCGCCTGATGCCGACACAGCCATTATCAATGCAGAAGGCAGCCAAGTCAATGCAGAGGAGAAAAAAGAGTATTTCATTTAGATGCAGAGCTAGAATCTTGGAGTTTTACTTATCAGGCTGACTGCTGGAGAAAACTGGCTATCATTTCTCAGAATTCATTTCTGCCATCTTCTGCTATCTTTATTAACTCGCATACCTGCTATAAGTAGCCAGTTTATGCCAACAATCAGCTGTTGACATCATCATTCTATAATTACAGTATCATGCATAAAACAGGACATTTCTTATTGCCTAAAAATCATATCCACTGCTCTCTTAACATACAGTGCTTGAATATACAGCCTTAACAATGTTAATCATCATCTTAATCCAAGTTTTCTACATATTTAAGTGTTATGCAGCTTTCTTTTCCAGTTTTCTTTTATCATGTCCCTATTAGTATGTCATAAAACAAAATTCATAACAAGTACTATTAGGTAAGGTCCTAATTTACTTACAGAAAATGTTAAGTCTAAGATTAGAGATTTACAAAGAATATTTTATACCTGTCTATAATTCAAAAAGCAACTTGTTTTTGAAACATATGCCCTTGGAAACATAAATTGAAATCGGTTTAGTATAGTTTCTCATATGTTTGGATTTGGTGGGAAAAAAGATCAGTCCAGTGAATTTTTTGGGGTGTTTTGCCTTGTTTTGTTATGATTTAAATGGTACCTTGACAACAGTGCCATGGTTTAGTGGTAAAAACATGTGAGTAGCTATACAGATTCTGAAAAGTTAGGTAATAGAGCTTCTTTTGAAACAATTTGTCCTGCCCTTTTACTGGCTTTTGGGATCACAAAGATTAGAGAACTTTCTGAGTAATTTATGTTTTTGTAATTTATTTGCTAAACATGAACTCACCTGCCTACTCAAATTTGATGTGTTCATGGGGCACAATTGCAAGGCATTTTAGTATCTGTATATAGTGCATATAATAAATTCAATTAAACATTATTTGATACATATTCAACTTTTTTGGCGGTAGCTAAGTCAGTCACAAGTAAGCATTTTCTAATGTCCATTATATCCCTTTAGATATGACTCAAAATCAATATTCTGAGTAGATAACATGTGTTAGTATTTTTTTGTCTGTATGTCCTAGCACTGTTCAGCAGCAAACTTTTCTAGTTCTTGTTAATTTTTTCTTTGTTATACAATGGAAGCACAATGTTATATGGAAAGGTAGTTTTAAGCTAACAACCAGTGCACAGCCTCAGGTTTTAAATTACAACCACATTTGATTACTATCCTTAAAAAGTACTATTGAGTTGCTAAAATTCTCAATTTTAATTTGGCAGTTCCAGAGCTGCTTCTCTATGTTGGTTTGCCAAAAAAACAAAAAAAAAACTTTAAAAAAACAAGAAAAAGAAAAAAAAAGAAAAAATAGAAGTGTTAAAACAAAAGATATATGTTTTGTGTATACAGTAAATGGACTAATTCTTTATATTAAATTCCTGTCTATGCATTTTGTGAGGTACAAACTTATGTCACCGTGAATGATAGAGAATTCCTGCCATGCTTTTAGCTCCACAGTGAAGGTCTCTGTTTGGATTATTTCTGAAGTTTTTTTTTTTGGTTTTCTTTTTTTTTTTTTTGTGTAATTGACAGCTGAAAAATCACATGCTCTTAAATATGACAACAAAACACTGTAAGCCCATCGGCTTATTTCCTCTTCCAATGAAAAGAAAAGGTTGCCATAACAGGTCTTGGAAATGATTCTACACTGGAGAACGCAAGTTAAGTCTAGTTGGAGCTCGCTTGGCTCCTGTGTTTTGCACCTTTGACAAAAGAATATTTCTCTCTGGTTGATGTGTTTGTGAAGCATAAAAGCATGATGGTCTGCTGTAAAGGACTTTCTCCTGGGATTTTATTTTTGTGTGGGGAAGGGAGAATTTGGAATAAGACATCATGTGGTATGGTAAAATGGAAGATAAAGGTGCTGTGACAGATTATTTATCAGAAGAATATAAACCTTTTAAGGACAATATTAGAGTATTTTAATTGTTTTTGCTGAAGCATCTATCTTGTTACTTTCTAAGAAAAAAGGGTGACGTCAATCAAAGCAGCACTTTTTTTCAAAATATACAGACATAAATAATATGATGTGGTTGAGTGTTAACATAATAAATCATATACAGTATGACATTTTAAAGAAATAAGTCTGCATTGATGTGATTGCATGCTTGTTTTTACAGTTCACTCCATACCCATCTGTGGAAAAATGCAATAATATGTTAATATAATATGGTAGTTTGAGAGAACCAGGTAGGTGCTACTAGACACATTGAAAACTAGTATAGGTTTACAAGATATTCATGTCTTTCAAAACATAAACATGTAAAAGGCTGGCAAAGGAAGTCATTCAGTTTAATACCAAAAATATGGGTTCTTGTCACAGCAGTAAGTTACATTAGCTGTAGTACAGTATCAAAGTTTTATTTCAGGACCTGGGGCCCAGTTCAACAAAGCTCTAAGCTCATAGTCAGCTTCAGGCATCAGAGGAGTTCCTTTGGAGTATAAGGCACTGTTCATATGCTTAAAAATGAAGTGCTTCCCTGGATGAGGGCCTTATTTGCTCCAGTGGAATTCCCCACCAGCGTGGTGTTTACGCCTTTCTTCATCCTTCCTAGCTCCAGCTCGCTTGGATAGTAGGGTTGTTACTTGAACCATTACCCAGCCAAGGTCAGGCAGGGCCTTCAAAAGCAGGATTGGCCTTGTGGTAACCATTTCAAACCATATTCTCCAGTGGCATACAGACAGCATTTCAACTTGGCAAAAAACCAGATATAAACTGCACTGTTAAGACAGGTTTGTTTGGGTTTTTTTTTCCATTGGCTTTCAATTAAAACCGCCCACATATGCTCATTTTTAACCCATTTGATCTTCCATTGTCTTGCACCTGGTGATGTCCCTTGCAGCTGTGCGCAGCAGGTGTGAAAAGCCCCACACAGAGCGTTCTACCTGGATAGCACTTTGCAGGCCTGTCTGGTCTTCACGGGTTCAAATTACTACACTGGGTGTCAAGAGGCATGCCTCTTTTCTGTCAGCAGTCATGGCTCAATACTAACGACATTAAGTAGGCTGAAAGCCAGTTGTCCATTCCTTTTGTCCGAGTTCCCATTCTGAAAAGAAACATAAAAGTTTTTATGATGGTGTGAGACACCAGCGAGTGTGTAAAATGGAGGCTCTGAATGGGAACCACCTTCACTAAAATGTATGTGACATCCTCTCCCCCGCTCACTTGCAGAATAGTTTTCTCCAGACCAGGTAGCTAGTTTCTGCCAGTGTACTGTTTACAGTGTCGATTGCTGATTATTTTTAAACTTTTTGATGTAGACTTTAATTTTTTTGTTGTTTTTTTTTTTAATGCTTCAAGAACATTCTCATGATTTGAACAAGAAAGCGGTGCATCAGAAGACAAGGGGTGCATCATCCCACTCTTTTAGTGTCATCTGACAAACCAAGAGACAGTTTAAGGAACCTGATGTTTAACTTGAGGCTCAGAGTTTAAGCTAGAACATCTCAAAAGAGTTTCCACATTACTTAAGGATGGTTCGTCTTGCACTGAGACTCCCTCTCTAAAGGAACGTGAAGAAAACCAACTTTTCTGAGTGAGACATGAAAGTTAAAATCTTGTGTGTTTTCATTGCAGTATAATATATATATAAATATATATATATAGCTATTTCAATGAAAAGAAAGGACAGAATCATCTGTAATTATGTAATTCATGATTGTAACAGCACTGAAGTTACCATGTACGCACATGTACAGTAGCTCTTTCAACAGTTACAGTGTAGTTACATGTAATTCCCTGTAACATAGCAGTTCTAGTGTAATTTAGTGCCACTTATTGTAAAGTGTTACCAAAAGGAAAACGGACTTCTTACCTTTAGAATTCCGTTCCAATTAAAGGTAAGTTTATTAAATTAGCATCATTAAATCTGATATTGCGTTTCTTAATTAAGGAGGTGATTTAAAACTCTCATGTTCACACTGCAGCTTCCCCCCATGGCTTACCCAGACTCCTCCAAATGTCTAATCTCTACACTCCTAGGGACTGGTAATCTGTGATGAGCATACCAAAAATCCCAGCTACTCCAACTTTAATTGAACAAGCTGTCTAATAAAGAAAAACAGCAACAACAAAAATGATGAGTAATGCTTTTTATTAAGTGGCACAAAGTACACACTAAAAACTATGCAAAAATATAGGTAAATACAGTGTACTTACATGTAAGTATCTTGTACTTGCTGTGTATGGATATTGGAAAACCATGTAATTATAATATGCATTTTGATTTTTTCAAGCAAGGGGTGACCCCCAACAGTCACAAGGGAAAAGTGGAAGGTACATCTACAAGCAGTGGATACCCTAATGCAATATGTGTAATTCCTCTACTTGCAATGACAACTAATTTATAAATACTACTGCTCCTCATTTTTCACCAGCTTTGCTTTCCATTTCTTGGAGCACCATTAAATACCACTGAAACACCTTTAGGCGAAGTAAGACGCTGACTCCTCTAGTGGCTTTGCTGCCAGCACTCTGAATGTCTGGCAACACTGTTCTGTAATCTTATTGCTGGCTCAACAGCACAAGTTTCATCTTTTTTTCTGTCCTCAAGGGAGCCTAGTATGTTAAGATGCTGAAATATGCTGCCATATGCCCTGGTATTTTTAGCATGAGCACCAGAGAAAGAGAGAGAGGGAAAGAGAAAGAGAGAGAGAGCTGCATTCTTCTGACCCCTATTTTGCTGAATCACCTCACCTGGAATTTCCACTGCTTGCTCAGTAACACCAGGTAATCTTAAATTGTAAGTACACAATGCTTCCATTGCAGTACAGAGGATGCCCTAAATGATAAAGCTAATGTTTTTATAAACGTGAAGTTTTGTATTGTAGATCTTTTTCCTTCTTGACACTTTTCTGTCATGCCCTTCCAGAAGAAATGCACCAAAAGATAGATAACATAGAATAGCAAAAGAAGACAAGAAATTTTTTTGTAAGCCTTCTTGTGGTTGCCATTGCTATCACCCTCCTTTGTGTCCTATGTAACAGGCAAATAAATGTATTTAGCAACTGCCATTAGCATCATTCCACAGTATACTATTCCTAGAATATGACATCTACCTCTTAGTCTAAGTACTAGCTATGAGATATTTGTATACATTTTAAATACTATTGAATCTTTGCTTTAGTCTTGAAATGAAATCACTGTATTATTATTTTTCTTTCTGTTAAAAATAGGTAAAAATATTTTCTGGGTTCATAATTCTTGCCCTGTTCTTATTAATTTTGGTAGAGTTTTAGGTTTTTAACAGGGCATAAGGACAGCCTCAGCTGGTATAAATCAGCTTCACTCTGTTGCCTTAAATGTGGGCCAATTTACGCTGGCTGGGGATTCATCCCAAGCAGCTTAAAAATAAACTGCTATAACACATCAATATTTAGTTAGCTCTAGATAATGATTTGCAATCCAACTGCAACACAATTCTTCCAAGTAAGACATGCACATATGAAGAGAAACTTTAAAAAGCACATGCAAGCTTTTGAATTAAATATGCACTATCAACACTGTTGAGATATCCTGACTTGTCTCTCACTTATTTGAACATAATATTGCCAGGGCATGTTTACATTAAAAACACTCAATGCATGGGGAGCAGAGAAGGACTATTGCAAACAGCAGGAGAAAATGAAATTAATAGAGAAGACTTTGATGTCAACAGAACAGAGTACAAACTCTTTTGAGAGTAGGACTTCCTACAGGGTTTTTCAGGGTGGACCTAAGGCCTCTAAAACACGTGGAAGTTGTTTACTTGGCATTAAGAGAAGCTAGCACCGTTCCTTCTTGCTGTCGAGGAATCCTACCCAGCACTCTGCACTTCTTTTAACTCAGGAGAAAATAAGGGTACAAACATGGTTGAACAGCACACTTCTGTATCACTCCACATCCTCAGGATGCTCCAAGCCTCGTGCGCTTCCAGCAGCCCTTAAGAGAATTCTTCCAGCATCTAGGAATCATCCTGTTGTCAAGCTGTGTTCATTTTCCTCAGTAATGTTTAATGTACTCACAAGCAGACAGAAGGTGTGAAGCCAATTGGAATGAGCCTGCAGTTCTAGGGGCTTCCAGAGCCTTGCAGTAGATGGGGAAAAAATTAAAAAAAAAAATTCTTCATGGCTTCTGTGTTTACTGTAGGTCTGCCCTCCACATTCTGTGTCTTAAGTCATTTATTCTCTGCTGGGCTAAAAGCAGCAGTCTAATTGGAAAGGAGGAAGGAAAAGTATCTCCTCTGAAAGGAGCAGTCTGTGCTACTATTAAAGAAAAGTTCAAGGGTTTTTGTTTCTTCCCTTTTTCAAGATTTCAGGTGCAAAGCCAAGCGTGTTGGGGTCAGCACTTTAGCACTTTCCCTATGTTCAGGGTCAAGCCAGCAGTGTTTCATGTGTGAGCTCTGATCTCATGTTTCAGCACAAATACAGACAGCCTTAGCCTGTCCTTATGCATAGTGCTGAAAATCACCAATGCTATTTTCTTCTAAACATAGTAATTTTCTCAGTCTTGTTCTAAAATGAAATATTGAAGGGTTTTATAATAGGTGTAAAGGGAGGGAGTTTAAAGTAATAGCTTGTAAATAAGATTGTAAGGATGATCATCAACTCTTTATGTTGATTATAAAGAGGAGGATAGTCTTTAATTGCTGGGCTGATTTCTTTATCATTTCCTTTCTCTCCTTTCTGTGCATATTGATTAATGTTAGTAAATATGCAGTTGCACATGTTGTCCTTTTTCAGTGAATGCAGATTTGCTTATACCCCTATATAGCTTTCCTAGAAGTATGCAAATATAACCTACAGTCATCTGCTTCTGCCAAAACAGTGAGCCAAGAGAGGGAAATCATGGATTACTGGATTCATATATGTCCTGCTTCCATCAAAATTGAGTACAGTACGCCTATTGATCTCAAAAGAACAAGGCTCAAGTCCTTAATGCACATGTTTGAGTTGCTATTTAGCTCTTTTTCAAAAGAATTATAAAGCAATCCTTGTGCATCCTTTACTTTTAGCCTAGATATTTTATAACTACAAAACCCCTTCAGTTCACCAGGAAGTTTCCTAGAATAAATAATAAGGCATAATTTGTGAAAGGACTATAACAAATTCATCTATTCATGGACAGTGTAAGTGTATTCTCCTAGGAACTCTGGTGTACTTTGCTCTTACACTGGCAATTTATGGCCCTGAGAAGAATATATTTGAATGGTTCAGAAATACAACCATTAACCTGTTAAAAAATAAATCCATGGGAATTAAACATATTGCACTGATGATGAGACACATCAACTTCATTTTATTTCCTCATTAATAACTTTAAACAGACAAAATGCATATTGTAATGTTGGGTACATGACACTTGCATGTTGCTATGCCTATATACTTACAAAGTATTCAATGTGTACTTGGTGGCGCTTAAAAATGTCATGTACAATTCTTCTAAACATTCTTACAGGGTTCCCATTTGCACTTCATCTTTCAGAAAAGTCTTGTCAGAAAATTGTCTGATGAATATTATTGAAAAAAAAATAAAATTTCAATTTTAGTTATCTGTTGGACATTTCTGAATTGTCTATTCATTTGATATATTACCTGGTGCTCGCCAGTTTGGCAGTGGAGATGATTTAGACCAGTGGCTGTACACACAGACTGTTCACTAAGCAGATTTTGCTGTTTGCAGTAGAATTGTTGCAATCAATCATATTCTTCTTAAAATATTAATTCTGAGCTTTTAAACAGTAAACCAAGGAAATAATCTGTGAGACAGAGTTACAAATTCTATTATTTGATTTGATGTTTATATACTATTTATTGTACATTGCTTTATAGTTTCTTCTGACTGACAAAGTAACAACTGTCAGATGCCATCCTCACTGTAGGGGAAACTCATCCTTGTGAAGAGGTCAAGTGATGACAAGCATTTAAACCTGTGGGACTTAAATGGTGGATTAGCCCTCTTGAAGGAGCTATGGAATTCATGCAAGGTTTTCTGCACCACTTACCGTGTTTGAGTTGATGTTGTAAAGGGCAAGAAGGCCACCAGTCTCAAAGGGAGAGGGACAAATGTCAGAGGGAAGATGAAATTCCGAGTGTGTCTGTGTTTCTGAAAAAGAAACCGGTCCCAGATTGGTACCCCTGTGCAGACGATTTACAGTGCTCTTGTACATCTCAGTTTTCTTGTGACCTGAACTAAGCACACATTTGACAAATGTAGAGTCCTGTTGGATTCACTGGACTTGTTCTTATCTTTATTGCTTCTTTTCACTAAACCAAAATACGTTGTCTTCACTGATTTTTCAAGTGCAATGAGAAGCTTTTTTAAATATAGCAACAATATAGATTTTCACTTTTTCCTCAGTCACATGCCCATGATTTTTAGGGCAAAGCATGCTGGAAGTCTACAGTGTACCCAAATAAAATGACACAATCAAAAAAATTATAAAATCCAGCAAACAATGCAATCCACCCCTGGATTATTAGTTTTCTGCATTCAAGCTGTAATTTTAGTACTGTCCTGATTTCTGTCCCCAGCCAAAAATTTACCCAGAGATAAGTGCACTTTGCTCTCTGCCTTTCCCTGGTTGAGAGAAGATTCTTACAGTTATCACTTCAACCTGGTATGTCCTACACATGGTTCCCTTAAAAAAAGAGTCCTAAATCTGTAAATGCTGCTAATAGATTATTTTTTCATCAACAGCAAAGAAGCCAGCCCTCTTTTCCACTTTCTGTTGTAATAAACAATAAGACTCCCTCTTTCTATGGGTTTTTGGTTTGATTTGGTTTGTGTTTGGTTTGGTTGGTTCTTAGTTTAGAGTTTTGTGGGGTTTTGCTTGTTTGTCTCTTTTCAAAAGGGAGAACAAACAGGCTTTCTTTTAAACTATAAAGGCTGCTTGAAATTACACTGAATACTGAGAATAATTTCATTGAATGCAGAGTCTCTGTACCAGCCTGTCATGGCATCATACACATTAAACACTGATGTGTAAGAGGAGCTCCTTGCGCCTTTTAACAGCCATCAGGCACCTGCATGAGGAAACACAGAGATTTTCAAAAGTGATGTTACAGAGGAACACTTGGCCCAGCCCCTTTGGTAAGTGTAAGGTAAAGGTAAGTGCAATTAGTGAAATTCAGAGATAATTAAGTGGGGATAATGAAGATGATTCCTTGCTTGACAAAGAGTCATAGTGTGCTGCCTTCTGGTCCTGCTCCAAGCACTTAGCAACATCCTGAGCCATGGGAGGGCACTTTTGATTATCTCTGGGCTCCTTGCTTGCCCTAGCTCTTCCTCCTGCTGAGTTTGCAGCAATAGCTTCTCTGCTGCTCAGGGCTAAGAGCTGGGGCCTTATTGATTCTGCAAGCTGCACACAGGAAGAAAAGACAAGAGAGTGTTTTTAAGCAAGCCGGAAAGATTTTTTAGAAAGAGGCCTCTCCTTTATTCTGTGGCAACTTACAGGAAATTAGCACTGATGTCAGCTGGTGAGGATAGCAACCATCCCTGCTTGGAGTGTTGAGGGGAGGACATCCTCTGGGCCCTGCCAGCTGGGTGGAGGGGAGAGGGAGCAGAGAGAGGAGGAAAACTGCACATGCCAGGAACATGGGAGGCAGGTTTGTCTCTCTCTAGTAGTAGGACCAAAGGGGGAGCCTGTGGCTTTTCTTTTCAGGCTGTATTCATGGCTAGAGGTGCAAAAAAACCCTGATCCAACCAGGAGGTTTGCAAAGCCACTGAACAGCAAGAAACATTTCAAATGCTGATGCCATCACCTGGCAAGCAAGCAGGGCTTCACTTCAAGGACTTTGAGTTGATTGAACTTAGAGACAGGTGGGAATTTACAAAAGACAAAGAAAAGAAAAGAAGAAGAGAGGAGAAAATCAGAATTGGAACCTTGACAGATAAGGTTGGACAGAAAGTGCAAGCAACAGAAAAGAAAATAATACCATTTGCAAGGGCTTTTAGTCCTGTATCAAGGCATTAGCCAGCCCTGTCTCAGGACAAACAAAATATTTTATGTAATTCTGTAATTTTTCCAGTGCATTTTCTTTTTTTCTGGAGCATCTAATGGTAACCTCAGGGACAAAAGCACATACACCATGATGTGATCCAGTTAAAGTACATCGTTATTTTGCACTTACTCACATGGGATGAGATTACCCTCCAGAACAGCAGTAAGGAACATGACTAAGACCTGTCATATCTATTTCCTAATCCACACCCCATGAAGGAATATGTGTGCAATGAAGCATTGTGGTTTAGTTTTTTTTTTATTTATATATTTTCATATTTTTCCAATGTTTGTGTAAGAACTTTATATTTTTAAAATCACTTTGTACTTGAAGATGAAACCAAAGCAGTTTGTGTTTGCTCCTTCTTCCTATGAGATTCAATGCTCCACTTTGAGAAAATTCTCCCTGTAAAGCCTTCAGCAGGATAGAGGATTACTTTTCTTGATGATGGTCTAAATTTATGGTCTCCAGCAAGACTTTTAACTCTACTCAAATCCAGCCTTTAAAGTAAAGTCCAGGACATTGGAATGAATTCTGAAAAGCTGATGTAGGCTGTGGGAAGCAGGCTGAGCTTGTTTATTAAGGAGAAGATGCATCCAAGTTTTCCAAGCCTTTGAGGGTGCATGAGGACATTCCTCATGGCCAGCCATCCTGCACAGCTCTAAGCCACCTGAGAGGTGACACAGATGAATTGCTGCCACCAGTTCCACATTAATTTATTGCCTGAAGGTGGTAACAAGTCACAGCTGCTGGAGAGGAGGGAAGCAATCCTCCTGTTGGGAGTGTAGCAATGTGTCTGTGTCTCTGTGGGACTGGTTTTGGAATTCCCTGGGAGCAGACTGATTCCTAAATTTTATTTACCTGGACACAGGTGAGGCTAATGCCCTCTTCATGCATGTAGCAAGGATTTCAGTGCCTGTGACCAAGCCTTGTCTGCACATGGAAGCTGAAGGTGATGCATGCAAGGGTTAATCCCATAGGACTGAACAGCTTGAATTACTGAATTATTAATACAAGGTCTTCTTCTGGTTCTGCATGGAATTACTGGTGGGCTCTAAGTTAAGGGATTGATTTTTCAAGTTGAGCTCATAAACAGCAGGCACAGCTGCACAGAAATGTGCACACACACAAGCACAACACTTCCTATATTTTTCTGTGCCTTTTTCTTGCCCTAGTAGACAAGTTCTACATTCTCTGCTCCTCCAAGTTCACGATTTTGTAACTACCATTGTCTCTTAGGACACAGCTTCCTCTTTTTCCTATTTGTTTTATACCTGCACAGCTGCTAGTGATGCTTTGTGTGGCACAGGCAAACTAAGTTTACTCATTGATCTGAACTTACAGGTTTGGCTGTAAGTTTTTCAGCAGGATGCATACTGAGCCTTTCTAAGGGAAGCCATAATATATAAAAAGGGGGTGGTGGTGATGCCTTTTGGTTTTTGCCTTTTTTCTTTTATATGCTCTCTGAATTCCTCACACATATATTTGTTACTCTCTCACCTATAAGTAGCTAGATTTCCCCCCCAGTAATTTTCCATGGCTTTTCCCTAGGCAGAAAGACAAAAATTCCAGAGCCCCAAGTCCCAGGAGGTGCAAGGCTCAAATGTTATCTTGGTTCTTCCTGGGAGCCAAGGCTGAGAACAACTCTCTGGGATCCATTCTCATGGACAAAGCACAGCCAGTGCTGAATGGGGGGCTCCAAAGGGGCTTGACCTGGGGGGGGAAATTGCATCACCACTTGTCCTCCTAATTGGTGCTTTTCATCAATTATGCTAATTTCCTAAAACCTATAAAAACATCTTTACTAAAATTATCTCGCATTTCATTTCCAGGTTGGGAAAAAGCAACAGTGGAAAATATTATGGATTTTCCCACTATAGTCAGTACAGCTAGGCAGTGTCCACTGAAGTGGGAGGGAGATTCAGCATCAGTTCCTGAAGGTAAACCAAGGATGAAGGAAGCTGGTGTGTGGCTGGTTTTGGCTGTGCTGCAGTTTGGCAGAGTGTGTGTGTCAGCAGAAGCACCAGCTCAGGGCATTATATGACCACCAAATCACACATTTTTCTCTGCCAACACCACTCTCTATTTCCTCCAGAGTGGGAGGGAAATAGCCAAGCTTTTTTCAGTGCCCCTGTGGCATTGAATCTACATTTTCATTCAGGAAATGAATCATGATCATTGTGCCCTTTTGTAGGGCAAAGCCAGACAAAATGGTATTTCCCTTTAATGCTCAAAGCTAACAATACAGAACTTGTAAGGAACTAGGAACAGGGGGAAGAGAATTATATAGGCTGTGTGGGGTGGAGAGAAATGAGAAATGCAACAAAAGTGAGAAAAAGAAAGGTGTTGGCAGGAGGAAATGCTGCAATACCTCTCCCAGCACTGAAAGTCTCACAGTTAAATTGTGAATGTGAGGTTCACAGTAAAAGGAGGGGAGCATAGCTAAAGATTCAGATACAACAGCAGAAACTGTTAAGGGTTCAGGGAGGGAATGAAAGAAATTTCAAAGCAAAGCCCAGGAGAGAAAAAGGCCTCTGGAAGAGGACGATGGCAGGCTGAGAGAATGTCACTTTGACACTGCTGAGATGCCCTAAAGTCCCCAGAGCTGGGACTGAGGAGGCATCACATCAGATTCCCAGCAGAAAGGACTTCCACCGTCACTCACAGGCAGCCTTGGAGCTGATCAAAGGGTCCTGCTAAAAACCCACATGAACTCAGGAGCCCAAGAGAGACCAGATTGCCTACAGGCAACACCTTGAGCATAAAATCTGTAGGAGACAATAAGGCAAAAGGGAATAGCTTGAGGTTCCTGTAGCCACCAGAAGCCCTCTCCCCATAACTAATGGGAAATGATGATGTGGTCTAAAGCATTCCCTACTCTTTTGGGGTAAAAGTATACCAGCAGCTTCATCTGGCACGGGAATATTTGATATAAATATTTACATCTTCATAATTCCTCTCTCAAAGCTCTACTGGAGACACTAGAAAGTCAGCAGCAACTGCTTCAGGCCAAAGCTCTGCTCCAGCTATCAGAAGAAAATGGCAAGTACAGTCACAGCCTTTGTCAGCAGCTGCCACCCACTTACTCGGGTGCTTGCAAAAAAGAATGACAGACAGTTACTCCCTGACAATGGCAGTGGCATTCTCACTCCTTCACAGCTAAAAGGAGCTCTGAAAAACCCTTCTGTTAAATTCATACTGAAAGAGGTTAAATCTTGGTGCACTATTAATAAGCTCAAGAGACAAAACTTGGAAATCTCTCACCTCCTTGTATACCTCAGGCAGGAATTTCCTTCCCAGAAATAATCTACTTTATAACCAACCAATGAAATTTGTTACAATTAGCCAAAAGAAAGGAGTGAAGACCATTGTCAGGGTTTCCTGAGCTGCAGAGTTCATTGTACAAGCCATGAAATTCTCTTGCAAATGGAAATTAAGTACTCTGTAGAAGCAGGAATCATTATATAAGAATATAAAGGAAAGCCCTTGCTGCCCTATATCCCTAACGAGCCAGCTAATTTATGGGTTTAGTTTTTCTAATGACCAACAGTGATTTGGCAGACACCACCTATGTATGAAACAAGGTGAAACTGAGAACCATAGAAATAAGGCTGAGTTATACCAAAGCTAGTTCAGTTTAAAATCAACCTAACTCCCCCAGACCTCTGTGAAATTACTCCTGATTCATTTGGATGTGCTTAAGCATAGAACCCAATTATTGTTTTTGCAAAGTGTTGAATGTGGTGTCATGCTGGGGCAAGGCATGAAGAAAGGCTTGTTTCAGCCTTTTTTATTTCTTTCCTCATTGTTTTTTTTTTCTTTTTTTCCTCTTTGAATGACTTCTTATGCCAAAGTTCTCATTAGGCAGCACCAGAGATGTCAAAAAAACTGCATGAGGTGTTACAGTACTGACTCAAGCCTCGTCTAGCCTCTGTAAAAATGCATGTTAATGCACTGACCTCTCCCAAGAAGCAGGGACAACTCCACAGCCTGTTTCTGAGCTAATGCATAGAAATTGGAGTGGGAGGATATTGGACAGGATCAGTGTCTGGCACAGCCATATACTGCTAGTAAATTGCCCATGTATCAAGTTAGAAAATGTGTAATTACAGTTGGACAGGAAAAAAAATTGAAAATAATGCAGGGACTCAGTATTTACTTTTTGTTTGTTTTCTCTGAAGGCCTATATATTTACTAGAAGTCATGAGAATGCAGGGCAGGGTTGTTTGCAGGGTTTTTTTTGCAAAAGGCTACAGGAGGACTTGTCAAATAGGATAAGGGAAAACCATGAGCAGATATTCCTAAGAAGTTGTTATGTGAGTGAAATGTGGGCCTGCAGGGAAAGGCCTGGGAATTAAATGTCCTCATATAATTCACTGGGCACAGCTGCTTTCAGTAGCTGTGCTAAGCTGCAAGAAATGCAAATGACTCATTTCTAAAGGAGCAGAGCCCCTGGTAGAGTGTGACTAACCCACATCCCCTTGCTGGCCAAACACTCACTCTAGTGCTCAGCTTGCTGTGAAAAACCAACCCCTTTGCTGGTACAGAGCTGGCACCAAGAACCAGCTAAAAATTTGTCTTGTTTTGTTTTTTTTTTCATGGGACTGATCCAGCAGTTCCATCTGGCTGGTACAGGACTACAGCAGCATTTCCTCAGTGGAGAACTGGGCTTTAAACCAAAAGTACAAGTGTCTCTGTAAGACTGCTGTGTGAAAAGTCCCTTTGCAAATCATTTCTCACCAGAAGACTTGCCTTTTCCCATTAATTGATAAAAACATACTAATAATAATTTTCAAACCAATATTGAGATGATCCCTTAGTTTCTTGAACTTGCCTATTCCTTCCTAAATTTATTTTACCAAGTAACATTCTTTAGCAAA
>JAWWMS010000001.1:5875535-5916676 GCA_035048045.1 Chlorospingus semifuscus | reverse complement strand
CATCTGCTTGAGCACTCTGGGGGGTTATTGTAGGAGGATAGAATATAAGAATATAAAGGTAGTATAGAAAGTAATCTTACCCCCTAAAGAGTTGCAGCTGGGTTAATTGCTAAAGATTAGGAGCAGGCCTGACTTTATTGGCCCACAGGTGTAGCCAATAAGAAGAGTGTTATAAAAGAGTGGATTGGTTGATTGTGGGGATCTGGAGTCAGTTGGCTGCTGTGAGGACAAGGAAGAGTCTGTGCTTGGAGGAGCTGCCTACAAGAAACATCAGGAGGTATGGAACTCTGGCATTATGGAACCTTTACAAGATAATGACAATAGAACCTTTGTAATATAATGAGAACAGTAAGAAAGTAGGGTTTAAACAGTATTCAAAGTTTTGCCTTTTTTTTTTTTTTTTGGTTTTTAAACACAGTCTGGAAGTACCTGGGTTTCTTACTGCTTCCTACTGTAATTAATTAGAAAGTTGAAACACATCTTGCAAACCAGCATTTCAGATGGTACTTGGTCTGTGATGAGTGAGGTCAAGGATTGCCTCTTTAACAGTGTGCCTGGGCTTCTTGTTAACCAAAAGTCCCATAACAATGTGGCCAAAGAATACAGATCTGCATCTGATCTCCAAATATATTTGAGGTATATATATATACTGATATTTCTGTATTTATTCCTATCCCTAAGCGTCTTTTGTTCCTGACTCTCTCTGTCAGTACAAATCTATTATGTTGTCAACGTGTTTGGGTCAGGAGGAGTTTCTTCAGGGGGTTTTGTCTTCCCCAAATCCCTTTAGCTGATAGAAGCAAAATCAATATCAGGTTGCCCAGGTTGTACTGCCTTTTGAGCAGTACCCATTCCATGTTTTCCATGTATGAAATGGAGTTAATATTTAAGGCATATTTTTAAAACTCTTCAAAGATTGTGATGTTAAAAATTAGCCTTTGCCTCTTACTAATATGTTAGTTTAACATGTATTAGAAATCCCATTAGATTTGCACTTAGGCGGTCTCAGGGGAGCAAATGTCTGTGACAGCCACCGATGTACAAAGAAACTGAATTGAGCAGCATCCACTGAGTTTGCTAATAAACCCAGCTCAGATGCCTGTCAGAGCTGGAGTGGCAGCACCCAGTCTGGCAATGAGCAGGGATCTCTGCATGCTGCCACTGGAGAGGAGAGTTCTCCACAGGACAGCGCGGCTCCCGCTGCAGCGCGCAGCAAAACAACTTTGGGAACAGATGGGCTGTGTGACAGGCAGATGTGTCAGCAGCTCCACTCAAGAGAATAGGAGGGTGTAATTAAGGTTTTGCTTTAGAGCAGGAGTTTTAATAGCATAGATATTTTCCCTGGTATTTGTTTCAAACAGAAATCAGTAACTTACAGGGAACTGACAGTAGTGACAGGAATTGAAGAGACAAAGCCTGCTGGAGAGTTCCCTTTGGCTTTTGCTGCCTCTATAAAATGTTTGCATAGCCTGGTTTTAGGGTAATGCAACCCTCTTTGTCCATTCAAGAAAGATAAATTATTGTGTGAGTTATTAATAATAATATTAATTATTTAAAGATATTATCTGATACTAAGATACAACCTAATTGCATAAAGTTCCTGTACAGACGAATTTCTCCAGTTTCTGACTTTAGCTCTGCATTTTTCTGTGCTTTATTTAAAAATCACAAAATAGTTATTTTCCACTCTGTACTGTACTCTTTCAGTACTCTCACTGATATGGACTAAACAATTTATTAGGAAACATGGGATTATAACAATGCATCCTTATTTGAGCTACTGCCAAGTTAGAAATCCTGCATCAACACTTCTATCAAACTCTTAAAACTTGAAAAGTAGTGCTTCAGCCTGTGTGGTTAGTTCAAAAGATTGCAAATGCAAAGTTTACAGAACTGTGTGACAATGATATATTTGCCAGCAGCAAATTAGTCCAAGTGAGTTGTAAAGCTTGCTCTGACATATATAATTCTTAGCAGGTTTCAAACTGTCTCCTCTAGGCTGTGATTAATTTCATTAGATATTCTTAAAGTTAAGGAAAAAAGGAAAAGTAATAAGGTAGTCTGTCAATCACAAGTTCTAAAACAAGAAAATATCTCAGATTAAGTAATCTTTCCATTCTGCAGAATTGATTCTCATCTCACTGACATGTAAATGGTTCTGCTGCACTCATAACCCACACATTTAAGCAGATGAAGATTTAATTTTAGCACCAAGCACTGACGTCTGATGTGTTTATCCCAAAAGATCTCCTCCAAAATGGAGATTATGCAACAAAGTGTTTCAAATTTACCTCTCCCCAAATAATATCAAATTCCATAAAAATGATAAAATTATGTGCCCATAGAAAAATGCCATTACCTAATTAATATGGAAAATTATTTATATTGTGCATAACAAGTATTTATGTCATAAGTGAAAGATGTAAACAGTAATTTAAAGCTAGAATTATGTTTTATGATGGTCAAGTTATAATACAAATTTTTGCATTCACCACAAAGATATCACAATGACAGAAGTTATGTGGGAAGGTAATTTGCAGCCTGAGCACCTAACAATAGGAATCATCATTAAGGTAGCTTGTGGCTAATGACAACATGGCTTTTGTTAATCCTGGATGATTAAATATTACTTTATTTTCCTCTGATGATTCCATCACTGATTTGAATTCCCAAAAGAAGCTTGATCTAATGACAACAGTGTTATATTTTAAAGAGGGACACCATTTCTCTCTCTGGTAAGGCCCTGCTGTCTCCCTCACACAGGTTTTGCTCATCACTTTCTGATAGGGCTGATTTACCTCTCTGCCCAGGACACACAGTTTTGGGTTTGCCCTGCTGATGTCTTGCACCTGGCTATTATTGGCCTCAGCTGTGGCCATTTAGTGGGTGTGGGAGGAGAGAAAATCAGTTTGCCTATTTCTTACCTCTGCCCACAGCCCACTCTTGCTCAAATGCTGTTCTCTACAGTTTCCAGCTCTCCCTTCTGCAGGCAGACAGCATGGCAGTGAGTACCAATAACCTTTATTCAGTACAGCATCCAAATTTTCTAGGAGATTACTGCTTTTATTCTCCCAAGACACCTGTGATAAAGGGTGGGTAGTGATTTTATGTCACAGAGAGGAATCTGAGAACAAAGAGGTGGCTTGGCAAAGGGGTTTAAGGATTGAAATTGTGTGTTTTTTATCTAACCTTTGGTGCTTCTCTGCCACAGCAGAGTCCAGAGCTTGTTTCAAATCTTTGTGGATACCTAGGGCATGGATCTGGGTGTCTAGGGTGTAGCTGCTGAGCCCACTGAAAAGGGATGCATTTAGAATAGTTGTGGAGAGTTGGATGGCATGAGATGCTCACAAAAGGGATATTTCTGAACTTTCACCTTTTTTCTGAGGCTTTGCCAAGTTAGCTGAGTGTATCATAAATCAGATATTCTTTTGGGCTCAGTGCTGGAACCTGTTACCTGAACTTCTTCCAGAAAGCAGGTCAAACAGCAGACTTACCAGGAAGGGTAATGGGGTTGTGTGTCCCTGGTGTCAGTGTTTTCAGCTCTGGCATGAGTGCCCTTCTCTGAAGGGATAGGGCTGCAGAGATCCCCACATTTGCTTCAGGGTTTGTTTGTTACCACTGCTAACTCTCAGAAGAATAAAATCACAGCTTCATTGGGTCAATGATGATGAGAATAACTCTTAAGGTTAACAGCTAGGGACCTAACCCATTCTTTTGCAAAGTCACATCACCCAAGAAAGAAGGGAGCGAACACATTCCTCCTCAGCTTTGTTTCAGCTCTGTGGTTGTGGTGCAGGAGCTTGAAGATGCAGGCTGGAATTACCCCAGGTAGACTGGCCTTTTCCCAGATCTTTTCTGAAGCAAAATGAGACTTTTTTTACGGCAGGTGACTTCTTTACCCACTTAGACCTATGTAAGGTGTGAAGGCATTGTTGCTGCTGCGTTCTGTCTGATTTCTGAGACCTAATGAGACCTGACCATTGTTCTCCACCACACTAAAATGTGCAAAGGACAAGGCCATCATTCTCTTGCCATCTGTCTCAGCTGTGAATAGTTTAAGGATGACCAGAGTGCTTCTCGCATGGGAGACACACCAGCCAGCCCAGAAGGGAGTTTTATTCACACAGCTGAGGCAAGCTGCAATTTTCCACTTGGGACTTGCCACCAGTGCCAGCATCAGCTTGGGCACTGGCTCAGGAAAGGGACTCTGCTTTGTACATCCATTTGCACCCCCACTCAGGCCCTTCTCATCACAGCAGAGGCTTTTCAGTCCCCCATGGATGCTGTCACATGGGTAACAGCACACACTCATTCTTTTGGTTTCTGTGTAGGTCTATAGCACAGGGGAAAAACAAGAGCTAATAGAAATGCTTGAGCAGACAAATGGGAGCTGGGCTTTTTGCCACTTTCTCACTCTAGTTCCTCCCATGCCTCTCACTCCTGCTTTGCAGTAACCCCTGCTACTCCCATCACATGTATCTTGATCAGAGTCTGTCAGTCATGGTTTCAGGGTGCCAGGTGTGATGTTATGTTATGCCAAATGTGGCCTGAACTGAGGGCTAGTGTGACTCACTATCAAACCATTTTCTCCTGTGAGACAAACAAGATTTAATAAACATGTAAAAAAACAGACCAACAAAAAGAACCTCAAGGAAAATACAAAGAGGGAGGGGAAGGGTGATTTTAGACATGACTGTTTTGTATGTTGGTTGGGTCTGTTGGCTGAGCTCCTGTACAAGTTAAAAAGAAGTATATTTATTAGCCTTTGTTTTAACACAAGTTAACAGTGAGAAGCCTGAAATAACATGGGAGGAATATAGCCTGAAATGAGGATTTTTTTTTTTATTGTAAAAGCACATGGATTTTTGGGGTTGTCTGGAGCAATTTCACAGAAACAAGAGCAGATTAAAGGAGGTAATGACATGTTTGTAATTTCATTCCTAAGGCTCATGGTGTCCTTCCCTCTGTCTAGTTTTCAGCCTGGAGATAAATCAAGGGCTTCAATTTCCAAATCTGTCATAGAAGCTTCACAAATAAAAACGCTGACAAAAAATATCTGCTTTTAAATGGCTACTTGCAAGCACTGACAACTAGCAGTCTATAGATCTTTTCACCTTGCAGGGAACAGAAGCAGGGTGTATTGCCAGGAAAAATGAAGAGCAGAAATGCACTGCTCCTAAAGTTAAAGCAATCTAAAAGTATGACAATAATAAACCATTTACGGTCATGTTTTGAATGCTAGATGAAAATAGATTTCAGGTGCTATATTAACAAAGTCTCTCAGCTGCCTGGTGTGGAAAAAGAATGGATGTGGCATTGGAATAAGAAGTAGAGAGGCCATGTGCACAAGAAAAATTCCTTCCTAGTAGCTGTGGCTGTTGTACATGTGCTCCTCTGTGCCCACAGAGTGCTTGTAAGTGACTGGGGAGGAGTGGGACAGAGGCAGCATGAAAACCAGTGCAGGTTATGCTGCTTAATGCTGAATAATTTGCTGTGTCTGTTAGCTGCAGGCTCTAGCTTTTGCAGGGTATGAATTCCAATTATAAGTGAGAGCTAGAGCAGTTGATAGCAAGAGGCAAACTAGGCCAGTTATTTTGCTGAAACTCGGGGTGATGGAGCTGGGGAGTGCTTCTCCTGCAGCACTGCAGGGTCCCTGACCCCACAAAAAGTCCCCACACAGGGATTGGTGTCTGCTGCTCACACCTACAGTCCCCTTGGTCTGTGGGATTCAATTCTGTCAACAAAACTGCACAGCCACACTGTGGTTTTGAATACCCCTAAACTCTTGCTGATTTTAGAGGCAGAATAGGATGAATCAGCCCTGTCATGCTGTGGCTTCCTGAAATGTTGGACCTGGTTCAGCCTAAAGCCAGAGAATAACCTGGCATGCAGACTGTGTGGGGTGGGACGGTGTTCACAGGGGTCTTAGGATGAGGGAAGAGACGAGGACCTGACTCCATGTTTCACAAGGCTGATTTATTATTTTATGTTATATACTACATTAAAACTATACTAAAAGAATAGAAGAAAGGATTTCATCAGAAAGCTAGCTAAGAATAGAATAGAAAGAATGATAACAAAGGCTTGTGGCTCAGACAGAGTCTGAGCCAGCTGGGCTGTGATTGGCCATTAATTAGAAACAACCAACATGGGCCAATCCCAGATGCACCTGTTCCATTCCACAGCAGCAGATAATCAATGTTTACACTTTGTTCCTGAGGCCTCTCAGCTCCTCAGGAGGAAAAATCCTAAGGAAAGGATTTTCCATAAAAGATGTCTGTGGGGCTCTGGTCTGGGTGCAAGGTCTCAGCTCCTGTGGCAGAATAATTGCACCCACTCATCCACCCATCCAGGAGAGTGCTCATCCTTCACCCTCTGCCAACATGCACCTGTGTGTCTTTGCTGTCTTTCAGCCAACTCATCTCTTCAAGGCTTCAGCCTGGTAAATTCTGAAAGGAGATGTCCAGCAGTTCCCATATCCAGGGGGTAGAATGAATGAAACATGCTTTAGGCAGCTGAAGTGCCTCATGTAAATTTATTTCATGCATAAGCGTGTCATCCTTGTGCGGTGTGGCCCCCAGGAGTTGCTGTGGGCAGGCTCTGTGGTAGCTGCAGCCCGTGCCCCAGCAGGAGCAGTGCTCGTGTCCTGCCTAACAGGGAAATGGCCACAGCCGGCCTGAAGGTGATTTGTAAGGCAGAAAAAGAGAACATGCCAAGGGAAACGTGTGTCTAGCATAGCCCTACAAGTGAGAAAGGATAAGACATGAGAGATAGAGGATCATGTTGTCTAGCTAAAATATGGATTTTTTGGAAATGCATGAGAACTGTCTGTGGCACATAATAGCTTTCTAGGGCACGAAATTTTACACTTGCCTCTGCCATCCATCTGCTCAAGACAGTGATTATCTTCATCACTGCAGCCTTTGTCAGCTGGTTGGGTTCAGAATGAGTCTGGAGAAGGTGGATGCTCTCATTTTGCTCTTCACAATTTATGCTTTGAGGTCAACTGAGCACTGTGAACCTCACTGCTCTAATTTTGCTTCTGGTTTTATCACAGTTGTAACAGGAAGGGTTAGAAGAAGTTTTTGCTTCAAGTTGAGGACTTGCCACCTCAGAGCCACTGAGAGATGAGGCTCAGTGAGTAGCTACCACTGAGGTTTTTATTTCAGGGAAAGTTTTGGAAAAGGAATGCTTTAATCTGTTGGTCTGGAAAGTCATCTGTGAATGAGGGCAAAAAGGGTTAGTATTTTTAGGACATATTATATGTTCAAAGAGCCGGGCACAGTGCTAATGCACAGCCATTAACAAATTGATCTTCAGCCCCTGTGCACAGTTAAGTAGGAATATTTTACAGCTGGAGAGACTGAGACAAAGCATCTTGCTTCAGGCTGCCCAGCAACAGAACTGGCTTTAGAAGTCAGCCTCTCCTGTCTCCCTGTGTCATTCCCCCAGACAGCACTGCCAAGCAGCAAAAAGCTGAATCAGAGGCACCTTTCTGTGAGGCTTAAAGAGCATGACCATGAAATAAATATTTAACAGTTAAAGCAAAAGGCAATCCAAGTATTGCTGCTGCATTTTGAGTGCCGGGGTCTGCAGAGCAAAGCCATTGATAGTTTGGTAAATCTAACACCAAAGACATTGTTTTGTTATCGATATCAGATCATTGCCCATCTTGGTAATCACTGGACTATGTGTTTGATAAAAGAATGTTTGAGAACAGCTAGGGTGTTATTATATATAATTGCTCTTTACAATGACTGGCTATCTCTGGTGAAAATGAATCGGTGATCTCCACTGTAGCAGAATCTATTAAATAATTGGAGAGCATGACTGGTATCTTTGATGTTGAAAGGAAGAAATTCAATAAGCCGTCTCATCAGGCTTCCTAACACAGCAGAAAAAAAGGGCTGCAGGCAGGAACACACTGACACTACAGGTCAGTGAAGGTTTATGGATTTGTGTGCCTTAGAAAGGAGGCAGAACCTACTGTACAGGACTGTTGAACCATTAGATACCTCAGGGTGTCAGAGTATTTTTGTATAGCCTTCTAAAAATATAAATGGTAGGGCCAGACATCAAAAGTCTCTCCCCTGCCCACGTTTTATGAGACTATCATGTGTCCTGAGGAGATGTCAGAACGGTTCTTCAGCTGTTTTGCTATTTGACAGTGGAACATTATCCTTAGAGGATTCATTTTCACATTTATTAACCCATCTCTGCCTCACAGACTCACATCTCTCCATAAAAGAAGTGCCTGTTTGTCTTTGAATTAATAGCTTTACATGTATGTAGCGGCCTTCATTGCAAAAAAAATAAAATAAAAAGGCATTCAGCTCCCTCTGCCAAATGTAAAACAGCTGGCAGGTACTTAGTACATCACCCTGGGAGGAGAGCTGGCTGAAGAAAGCACAAAAAAGTCCTCATTCTCTTCTAACAAGAGGTACCCAGGGACATTTAATGTGACCATGGGACCAGCTTTTACTGCTTCCTCTGACAAAACTGCACACAATGCACCTCATGATGCACTCTTTATCTGCAAAGCTGAAGGAGGGAAAGGGATCAAGGGGCTTTGAGGATCAAATTATACATCTCTAATGTTCATAGCAGCAGTTGTTCTGGCATTAGGCCAGAGAAGGGATATTTGGTGAAATAGTTGACAAGATGGGGTTGGTTGGTCATTTCCTCTGTAAAGATGTGCAGTAAGAGAGAGCTGAGCACCCCAGGTGCAGGTAGATAATGCTTCTGCAGTGCACTGAGGGTAGCTGGTGCACGATGCTGGGACAGTGTCAGTGGCCTGCCCCGCTGGGGGTGGCCCATTCCTCACCTGAGGAGTCAGCCAAATTGAGGGAAGCTGGCCAGGAGAAAGCACAAACACTCTGTGGTGAACTCTCCGTCTCTAGGGCAGAAGGCAAATCTCCCTTGTGCTGCTGATCTGTGCTCAGTGGTGACACAGTGAGGAACGTGGTGTTCCCAGGGTGTGTGAGATGGGAGAGCTGGACAAGCTGGAGGGACCTCATCACTTTTAAATCCCTTTATCAATCCCAAAGCTGTGTGGTGCAGGCAATAAAATGGGGTCACCCATTTTAGGCAGACATCCAAATCCTCTGACCTGCAGGCTGTTTGTGGAGCTGCTGTCTCAATGTGGCATTGAAAATCCTCTGGACAGCATTATGCACTATCCAGATCTATATACAGCATTTTTCAGTATCTCTCAAGGAGTCCATGTTATTGTTCCATATCTCGCATCCATTTCCTGCTTGTTTCAAAAATCATATAAATATAGCAAATGTTGAGTGTAAATTTTTCACTAATAAGGTCTAAAATTATCTTATTCAAAAGGTTTCCACCTTTAGTGAGACCCATCTCCTGTACAATGTGATGATTTAAGTTTAATTTTTTTTTACTTCACTTTATGTTGAACTGTGGGAAAGGTCTAGAATATGGATTTATAATATATAAGTTCATGCATTTTTAGAAGCCTCAAATGAAGTTGGTTTGCTGTGGAACCATTTTTTTCATAAAAAAATTCCTCTCCTCCTTGTCCACCTTTTTCAAGCTTAAGCAAATTAAATGAAGAGTTCATACACAGATCAAAGAGAATGCTAAAGAGTAACTTTCCTGGCTTACTTTTTTTAGGAGAAATGAGTAACTTTTAGGAGAAAGCAGTAACTTTTCATCTCAGATGTAGTCTCTTGATTAGCTTTTTTCCTGCCTCTATGCTGTGCTGCAGTATTCCTATTAAAATGTCTTTGCAGCTTCATAACTCCCCAATACAGCAAGGAGCTCAAGGCTCTGTGCTGCCGAAGTGAAGCTTTGCTTGGAGTACGTGATTAAAAAGAGCAGATGAGTAAAAAGCAAGATGAGATAGCAGAAAGCCCTATCAAGCTTCAGACAATCCATGCTTTGGAGATTTTATAAGTCATCCTTTACAGCCTTTGGGTTCTGTAGGAAAAGGGTAACAAGTTTGTATTTTTGGGCCAATTTCCAAGATCTCCCAGCATACTCACACTTGAGGTTTTCCGGTGCACGCTCAGACACAGCAGGGCTGATAATCTGTGTTAGAGAAATTTGGGATCCAGAGCTTGCACTTCTTGAGGGTCAGGGCTTGGAACCTCCTGTGAGTCTGAGCTGAACACAGAGCCAGAGACTGCCCTGTGCACGCTCAGCTTGTCCTGCAATGGGCTGCTGGGGCTCTGGAGTGCCCAGTTGCTTTGAGGCGTCCGTGCTCACGGCATTGCTCAGCATTCCAGCTATTCTCTCTCTCCGTCAAACAGCATGCTCCCATTATATTTCTATTTTTCATCACCTCTGCTGTGTCTTTCAACTGAAAGAAATGATGGCCTGCATTTTTTAATTTGTACTTGGACATGTGTTTTTCCTTTGATGCCAAACAATGGGTTCTCTCCTGTTGGTTCCAATTTATGAAAACCAAAAACTAGATTTTGATTCCTCTTTGACCTGTGCCACCTCTCTGGCCTGGGTTAGAGGTTAGACACCAACCCCCAGCAGCACTGAGGAGGAGGCTTTGGTATCCCTTCCCTTTGGGAGGAATTGGGCTAAGAACAGGACAAAATAAAGAGCTCCACCTGTGCACCTCAAGCCTCTGCCATTCCCCCCAGCAGGATATTTTGGGAGCCACTTGCAATGAGCCTGGGTGTCTCACACTGTAATGATGATAAGACTACAGAGTTCAAAACCTGCTCTTGCTCCTGTGCCCCAGCTCCAGAAGCAGAGCAAGGCCCTTGTGATACCTTGGCTGATGGAGGAAATCAGCCTGTATAAAATGGCCTTTCTCTCCTTGGCTTGGAATGTCACTAAGCAAAAATTATTTTAATAATTTCTTAGAGGTACCTCTTCTAAAAGCCTGTGCTTTCTGTAATTCAGATGTGCTTTTTATCTCATCAGCACTTCAGTACAAAGACCATCAATGTTTTAAATTGGCTCATTTTATGTTTATGAAGGCTTTCTGTATTTTGAAAAAAGTCAATTAGAAAGCTCACTGGTATATACTGCTACTTCAAAAGGACTGGAGAAAGATGTATGTTTTAGATGGTCAGGACTCCTGGGGTGAGTTTGGTTTAATATTTTGACAGGGAGAGTTTCCATTAAATCCATATAATTATCATGAAAAAAGGTTATTCTCCTTTATTAAGAAGATTAACATTCTATCACCTTTAACAAGAAGGTGGAATTTTTTATCTGATGACATCCACATTATATTTAGGCTATTGAATGTGTAGTCCTTGCTATACTCTGCTGCTGTAGTATCAGTGTGCACTCTGATACTACACAGATAGGAGAGCATCTTGTTTTCCACAATCTCAGATCACTTGCCTCAAATAGATGATTTGAGATTGAGATTTCATGATTATCATTTATACTTTTCACCTCATTGTATCATTTTAAGGACATAATGATGTGAAAAATCATAATTAAAAGTCACCTGATTTTTTTTTTAATTTTAACTTCTGAAAATTGAAATAAATTCGAATAGAGGCACAGCTCTGTCAAGACATTGCTGAAAATGAGCAGCAGCAGCTGAACTCAATGTACATTCCAAATGCCGTGTAGCCTGTTTTTATGTCACTGACACAGCCCATTGATGCCCATTGATGTGGAAAACATGGAGCTGCAATAATCTGTGCTCAGCTGGCTCCCAGTTCATGGGCACGGTAATGTTGGCTCTGCTTCTGCTGCCACAAAGCTCCTGCAAATTAACCAGTCAGGGTGGGAAGAGCTTGGCCCCTTTGGAATGATTTGAGATAAAGAAAAGTAGAAAGGCGACTTTGAGCCCCAAGCAATTTAGAATCTGATTTCAGAAGAATATGATACACAGGATAAGAGTAAAATTGTGAGATAGGGTGTGATACTGACAGCATTTAGAGCACTACTGTCAATCTCAGTGAAATGTAGGTTATATGGAGGGATTTGAAGGAAGAAAATGAGAGTGCTTTGCTGGCAAGGGAGAAGGGTGTTTTTTTAAGTAAAAGAACTTTGCTTTGAAGAGGACAGCAAGTTTAGAAGAGGAATAGACAGAAAAAAGGCAGATGTATGAATGGTGGCATTATGATGATGCTAATATCTGTAATGTTTAAGAAATAATGAGCTTAATGGCATATTTGAAAATTCTTTTGAAAAGTATTGCAGGGAAACTTAAAAATATATTTTTAATGGTTAGCACTTGCTGAATCCTACTCTCTGCCTCAGAGTTTCCTTTAATGGGTTACAGAATCAGCTATTGCCCTGAATGTATCAGGAGTTTAAATAGTATTTTTTCATTATTTTCCCTGTTGAAGAAAGGAATGACAAAGGAAAAAGTCAAGGCATTTTGGAAATTATTTTAGATTTGTGTTTTCAAAATAGTTAAACACAGGACTGCATAAAAGTGCCATGTGCTTACTCATCTACTTCATCAAATTACTACATTTGCTTGTTTTCTGATTAAATTTAAATTCTCTCAGGGTGGACCCCTAAACTGAGTAACGAGAGAGAAAAATATATTTGTATTATGTTTCTGTATCAGAACACTGAGCAGTTCTTTGCTTCTTTACTTAAAAAGACCCTTCCTCAGCTGCACTCATTAGCCACAATGATTCAGAAAAGAGAAATGGGGTGAGCTAGAAGTATTTTTAACCTGGTTAAGTTGGGCAGGGAGCTCTGAAGAGTGAGACAAGGGTGGGGTCCTGGAGAGGCAGCCTTAGAAGCCACAGTCAGTCCTAGGCAGCTGTGCAGACACTGTCTCATTGTCCCTTTGTAGTATGTGATGCCTGGCCCTGTCTCCATTTGTTCAGAGAGGAACTCCTGTTCTCTGATGCTTTGTCTCCTCCAGCTCGAGTTTTATGTGTTTGGGTACAGATCCATGCCATAAAACCCTAATGAAATGTTTTCAGCTGGGAGGCACCTCAGAAAGCCAAGAGCGAGTTATGAGGGAACAGCACACACATGGGACCTGTGGGAGTTTAGGATTCAAAATCACATTGAGGATTTCTAATTGTGCACCAGAGCTGTCCCTGCAAATCTGCTTGGCTCTTTCTGGTACACTGGTGTAATGAAAAAAGCAGCAAAACTTTGGCTTCACCACTTGAGTGTATTCTGTGCTAGTGAGACAGGCATTCTGTGTTAATGGCATAAACCAGCCAGGACTGTTGTCACTTGTTCAGCTGCTCCTGGTCCGGGTTAGAGGGCTGCAGAGTGAGCCCAAGCAGAGGGAAGCCTCTTAGGAATACAAATAACTTAATCAAGGCTGCTTCCTGCCTGGCAAGTGTAGTGTGGCCAGTGTGGAACAAATGGCTGGCATAAAACCCCTCAATTCCACCCAGGGAGTTGCTCCTTTGGGGGGAAAAAAGGATGTAAACATGGGACAATGAGAGGATCCTGTTAATTCTGTAGGGATATACAAAAGTTCCTCTCTCAAAATACTATCAGGCCAAAAAGTGGGAGCTCAGCTAATTTTGAAGACCCCCATTTCACAGAGGTGAAAGCAGAAAACACATGGCAGCTTTTTGCATTGATTTCTGTAAATGTGTCTCACAGATTACTCTGATTTAATAGCAGCCTGGTGCTCAGTGCTTCAATCCACCTTTGCACAGGTGTGCAAATGCTGAGCTTTTACTCTGTCTTCAGCTGTTTATTTCTTATTTATTTCTCCCCCTGATTTGACACTGAAAAGATCAATCTGCTTCATTCATTTCTGCATTTCAGAAGATCTCTATTTCTGAGCAGAGTTGTTTCAGATGGGGTGAAGTTTTATGTAAGAATAAGCTTGAAGAACAGTCAAAAGGTTTAAAGCAGGAGTATTCTCTTGCCTCCTGGATTGAATGTAACAACACAACACAGGAAAAAAAATTGTGTGTAGAACTTCCCCCTTTTTCACATTTTAGAAGTGAACAGGACAATTAATTTAGATCAACAGTTTTTTGGCATGCATGGCTGGCAATTGAACTACTTGAACAAACACTTTGAAAACTTTTAATAGAAACACAGAGAATTTTTTTAATGATTAATATTTTGTGGGTTTTGGCTGACATGTTTTTAAGTGGGTTGATGTTCTTTCCTAGTCCTAAATGGCTTTAAATGTGTCATCCTAGTTTTGCCTCTGAACGTGAGGGAAAATCTACTCTGACCTTGCAACCAGCAAAAGTGTTGGCTTTAAAAGTTTGGTTTTATTTCTATGTATCAGTTATTTGTTCATATAAAAATGTGTATAATGCCTTCCTGTATGTTGCCTTTCTAATCTGTAAATCTTCCCCTTTCCTTTCTCTTCTTTTGATACAAATTAATTTTATTCTTTTGAGTTGTCCTCTTGGAGAATGGTGACTGAGTTTGCAATTCCCTCCTAATAAATTTGCCTTGCTACCCTAAGTAATCTTCACTTTCTCTACAGTGCATGCTGTGTCCCAGCAATTACTTTAATTTCTAATATTCCTTTTTACTTGCAAAGAAAATGAGGGCTAAACCAAACAGATAACTGATATACCTGAGAATTAAACTTAGAGTTGAGGAGAGAATATATTTATAATCTAGAACTCTGTGATGGGTACAGGCAGGCTTGCCTTCTTTCAAGGTGTGAATTTTATAGCCACTTTAAATTGTCATGCTGGACGTCCAGCTGCCTTTTGCTAGCAAATGGAAACCTCAGAGGATGTGATCAGCCCTCCCATGACACATGGAGCAAAAGTGATGATTTGAATGCAAACCACCAAGTCCCATTTCCTAAGACCTTTAGTTTACAGCTCTGGACTAAGGCTGCTCTCTAACAGGCATTTACTGGAGGAGGTGGAGGGTATCACTTCCTATTATCTAGTAATTTAGGGTGCACTCTCATCCTCTGCCTGAGGGAATGAGAATGGATGCTTACCTTTTACCTGAATGCTGCCTTAGTAACTGCTCTCCTTTTCTAATTCCTTTTCACACCTCCAAAATCCTTTGGGACAGGGAAAGAAAAACAAAACAACTATCTCACTCTGTGTGACAATGTTTCCTGGAAGTGGAAGAACTGAGGCTTGTGGTCAGAAGCTGTTTGCTCTTTGAGGTGTATTATATGCTGTATAGAACTCTTGTGAGAAATTATTGAAAGAGACAAATCATTCATCACCTCTCTCTCTGCTAAGGAGCACAGATGGGCTTCCCCTTGCTCACATGTGTGAGTTCATCTCTGAACTCACAGAAGACTGGTTATTTGTAGCTCCTGCTCCTTGACTTCAAGTTTGGGGGTTTTTTGGGTTGTGTTTTCTCTGAAAAGGTGTGGAACCCTTTAAATGTTTTAACCACTGGCTTAATGCCTCTCTCTCTCTCACCACCTCTTTTTTTAGTAAAGAAAATGAAGACTAATGCTTTAGATGATTTCTCAAGGCTGAATTTCATGTCTACAGTTTGAGTTTGATTTTGTTTTTTTTTTTAATGTTCAGTTGGCTCATCGGGGCTTTCTCTTTCATGGTAATTAGTTTATGTACGTGTTTATTTCATGCTTTGAAAGATATATCTGACCTCAAACTGGTTTGTTTTTCTGCCTTATAAAGATTGTTCCTCTGTGCAATGCAACTTTTTTTAAAATTCTTGAACCTTCATATATTCATGATGTTTTGAGGATTGCATTTTAAGTGCACAAAAGACCTACAGTAAGCCTGATAAGAAGTCTTAATAAAAAATCTTCCCTTCCAAACTTCTTTCTGAAGTTTAGCTAGGTTTATTTTATAGGAATGAAAGGAAGAGCAGGGATTTATTGAGTAAATGTGCTGTTAAGCTCCTACAGCTTAAGAACACATCTGATGTTTACTGTGTTGACCAATTTGTTCTGGCAGCTCTAATGCTCTGGTCATAAGGAGTTTTGGCTTTACCCTTTGGAGAAAAAGCCAGGGCATAAAGGCTTACTACTTGTGTATGGTCAGTAAATATCAATTAAAATTATTCTTGAAGATTCTTGACATTTGTTTTACACCCTTTGCAGTCAGATTGACATGAAAGACTATAATAGCTCCTGAGCAGCTGTTAAATTCCATTGCTCTGATGATCTGTGAACTAAACAGAAGTTGACTGCTAGGCTGTGGCTGGATTTGAAGGGGATCATGGGCCATTGGGTCAAAAATGGTCTGTTAAGAAGGAGCCTAAGTATAAATTCATAACTCCTTGAAAGGAAAATTAGGCTGCCTCAGGCCTGTTTGGATTGTGTTTCAAAACTTTAGATGCTTTTCAGAGTGTAAAGCCTTAGAAATGGTATCTGTAAAGCACTGAGCACATATGCAGTGAACAATTTTCATCCACCCTGGTGGTGTGTGAGCATCTACAGCTCTAGGAGGGATTGGTCCCTCACCCCAGGGCTGTGTGCACCCCCTAGTTCATGTCCAAATCTGTGCAAGGTGGCCCTTGGACCTGGGATTCCTCTGGGTCCCCAGCACTTGTTTGTTACAAAACAGTTTGTGTGGCTTTCTCAGTCTGAAACATTTCCTGTCACATCCAATTGTAGCTGCCTGGAAAATTGGTTTTCTTTGTCATGAACCTTCTCACTGGTAAATAACTGTAGAGAAAAGAGTCCAAGTCCTGTGGAATGCCATCTTTGTCACCTCTGGAGTAAGCTCCATTCCTGGGTATGCTTGGGCAGTGTGATGGATGTGGATAATTGAAATACCCAAACCAGATAGGAAAGAGTCAGTCTGGATGATCAGGGTCCTGTGCCCAAACTTGTTTCCCGGTCCTTTTTTCAGGAGTTACACCACAGCTGTGTCTCTCTTTGTGCCACCCCATGCCTGTACAGTACCAGCAATAAAGTCCTATTCAGAAGGCTGCATTATTGTAGGATTTTTATTTGTTTCTCTGCATTACTGAGTAAAGCACTTGGTGAGTGTCTGCTGCCATACACTCTCCACACCTGGCCTATTGCATTTGGAGCCAGCTAATGAAATTCCCATTCAGGGCTGTCTTGGGAAGGTGTAGAAAGGAAACAGCTGGCTGTGACAGACAGTGCTTTGTGTGCTTCTGAAAGGTGCTAGGCATTACAGAAGAGCAAGGATTGTATGGAGGAAAAAAATTCACAAATCGGATGTTTTGCTAAATGAAGATGGCAAAAAGAGTTTTGCCTTTGGCTGTTGCAATATTCCTTTAGATGCATAAACCAAGCCAGTGGTGAGCCTCTTGGAAAGCTGGCAGCAGGGTTCTGTGGCAGCCACTGCCATAACACCAGGAATTCTGTGCCTGTGCAGCTGATGCAGACCTAAAGGATAGAAAGTCACTATAGTGGGCTTATGTGTCAGGTTATTTCCTACCCCAATAAAATTAGGGAATTACTCATTTTGCCTTTTTACCTGTCATTTTTGTCTAGCTTGGGATCAGAGGAGTGTGCATGTGAGAGAAGTGAGGAGGTTCTGCTCACCTGTGGCAGGTGCAGTTTAAATGATCTCAGCTGTCTTTGATGCAAATTTTCAAACTGGGCTTTGTTCCCCTCTGCTATGTGTGGTTTGTAGTGTTGTAGAGAATGCATTTTCCATGCTTAGCTGTCCTTCTGAAAAGGAATAACTTGTTTGAGGCTGGAAGAATTGTCCTAAAGATCAGAATTATTTATTCCTAAGTAAATTACTGTGAATTCAAAGGAAAAAGTCAGCAAGATTAATAGTCTAAATTACCCACTCTAATTAATAACCACAGGGAAGTTTTCCCTAGCTACTTGCACAAAAATTGTTTCAAAATACAGAAGATCTCCCCATAATGCTAATTGCTTATGAGTTTATGCATCTAGAGTTGCTCATCCTTGGACCTATAATGAGGTTGCATCTGTGTGTTGAAAAGTGGAGCAAGCACTTCCTTTTTTTAGTAGAACCACATCAAGCTGATGAATGGTGAGTGATTTGCTTATGAAAAATATCCTGAAGTATGACAACTGACAAACAAAACTTTCTCTTCTCGAGTCCTGTAGAGAAATCTGAGAAGCAATGAATGCGTGCTTTTGTTCATGACAATGTATTAAAAAAGGAAGCTGCTGAATACCAAGAACAATTTTCTCCTGAAGACACACAGAGAAAGCTGACAAATGCCAAATGGATTCTTCTGTTATAATGAGATGAGGAGAAAGCTCACAGCTACAGTATAGATGGTGTGCCCTATGCTTATTAAAATTTATAGAGGAGAAACTAATTGTTCACTTGCAGGGACTCAGTCAATGGGCCAAAAATATTTGCATAATTATGAATATTCTTGAGCACGTGGTGTCAGTATACACCCCTTGGTTAGGCTAAGGATCTTGCCTGGCTGCTTGTTTGCCAAAAGAAGGGATGAAACAGTTTTTGCTCTTGGTTACGCAGAGATGTTCCAGGGGCACCTCAGAAATAAAGCCTTTTCACTAACTTGCTGCTTGGCTGAGTTAGAGCAGTATGAAAGCACAATAATGTTAAAGAGTTACAAGCCTGGATTAGAGCACACCAGCTGATTTAGACTGGGTTTATGCAGCTTTGCTTAACCAATGCTGTTAAGGTAGTTTGACAGGCATGGAGGGGCATGGAAAAAGGTTTTCCAGAAATGGTTAGAATTGTTCATTGCTGTGGGTTTGACAATGAAAAATCCTCCATGAATCTCTGGTATTAAAATCACTGCAGTCTATAGCACAGATGTGTCAGATGAGAAACAAGGATTGCTGAAGATGAAAGGGCAGGATAGGAAGTTGAGTCCTGCCTGTAGTGCCCCTTCATCCCTTGGAGCAGACAAGATTTGACTTCTCTGGTCCACACTAGATCTGTGACTTCAGGGAAGGCATTAAGTGATTTAAGAGTTCAGGCTTATCTCTTTCTGAGTAGCATTTACTTCTTTTCTCTGGGGTTTCTGCTAGAAACCTTTTATTTTTTGGATGCTCGTCACTTATTTGGGACTGTGACGGAGGTTATGGTTTTTATTTGCTCACTCTTTATTTTGTGCTTTGGGAAGGGGCTTGTTGTCACCTCTGTGGATTTTGGAGGGAGGGTGGGAGCCTGGTTTCACTGCAGTGAGCAGCAGATAGGGACCGTGGAGGGGGCAGAGCAAGAGGTGGCCAGAGGAAGAAAGCAGAATAAGGACAAGGATATTAGTTAGGGGAGCAGAAACACAGTGGTGCCAGCAGCCTAGCCCAAGAGGATGTAGAGTGCAGGAAAAGTCAGAAATGAATTTTTTTTTGCTAACCAGTCTCTCACTGGCAGATCTGAGCTGTTAGAGGTAGTGCTTGCTCTGATAAGACGTTCTGTTAGCACTTGCTGTTAAGGAGAATCTTTCATACCTCAAAACTGCTAACTGAGGATAGCAGCACTGCAGCATCTAAGCTCCTTCAGGCAGAGAAAAGACAAATTTTTTTCCTTAATTTATCTCTTGACACATTTATGATATTATATTAATTTTTGTTTGAGTTAAAGCAAATAGAGAACACTTGGAGCATTCCCTAGTCCAGCTACATTTTCCAGGTGATTTCCAAATTATTCAAGACATGCATAAGACTTAAGGAGTGAAAAGGAAAGTGGGAAATGTCATAAAATTTTCTTCTAAAAACAAAAGTCCCTTTTGTCTCTTGGTCCCCATTCTTGGCTTGTTAACTCAGAGTGATAATATTCCAAAACAAAGGATCTCCACCATCACCTTTGATCCAAGGCTTCTATCCTCCTTGTTTCAGGTAGCCATTCATGCTGTGCAGCCAGGAAAGGGATGTGTCAGCTGTTTGATGATACAGCAGTGTCTACTATTCAGATGTAAAATCTGCAAGAACAATAGCTCTAACAGTGTTTGATCACAATTTGGTCATAAAATATGGATTGCACAACTGAAACAAGTAGATCGCAGCTCTGCTGTTCAGACTGAGACTCAGCTACTCTTAAATGCACAGTGGCTTGACATAGGTATCTGCATTTCTTTTTCTTTCTTGCTAGAAATGAGATCACTTTTAGAAGGCACAGCCCATCCCTTCCTCCACCGTCTTAATGCTAACTTTTAAATTTCTATAATATGGGTTCTGGTGAGGTCCTGAATGTGACTGTGTCTTCTCCAGTCACCAGTCTGTCTTCCTAATGACATCTTCTGGCTGTGCCATAGGGAAACTGGTGAGGGGGCTCTTTACTGGTGCCAGCTCCCTCTGATGCTGTGATTCAGGGAGGAGAGGGATCTGTGTCCTTCACTGGGAGAGGAAGAGGGTCTGGTGTCACTGCAGTGCCCTGGCCTGTTTGAGGCAGCTTTTGGAGGCTTCAAGATCATGTTTGCCATGTGCAAGAGCCATATTCACACAGATATTTCTTCTAGCATGTTCTGGGCTGTTCTTTCAGCCGCCTCTGTCCTGAAGCATGACAGAAGCTTGTGAGCTCTGACTCACAAGCCTAAGAATGTACCCTGGGGTGACTTCTTGTAAGAAGGGAATCAACAGGCAGCCTCCCATGCTGCAAAATCATGTGCCTCCCTATCAGTCCCCAGGGGCATCATCTTTTCCTAGAAGCATCTGTTTGACTTCTTGTTTCACTTTCATAGGTACTGAAAAGGGTATTTCTGTGCAGAGTTCTTATGCATAATTCAATTTCCAGTGTTGGTTTAGAAGCTGCCTTTAAATCTGAAGGCAAATGGGTTACTTTTTCTTTGCCCCACCTGCAAGGAGAATTTAAATTTCCTCTAGAAAAAAACCTGCATCCATTGGATTGGGGTCACTCCTGTCTTATTATTCTCCCATCCATGTCTCTGCAAAAGCATGTGAGGAGAGCTGCATTAGGAGAAGCCTGTAATCCAAGTGCCATCACGGAAATCTTCAGCCAGTCTGTCTCATTCCAGGCAGGTCCTGGTATTTGGCCATTTATTTCCTTTATTCTTCCTCCTGAAATAACACATAATGGATGCACCTGTCCAGTCATGCAGAGAAAATGAGGCCACTGCTTGTAAGTTAAGTAATGATTCTCTCGCCCTAAATGCATCCCCCAGTGCTTTGGTCTCCTGCATGTAGTGGTGCTTTTTGTTTTTTTTTTGTCTCTCTCTTTTAAAGCAAGACTCAATTTAATTCCCTCTGAAGTGTCAACTGCTGTGATTGCTTTATTACACAATCCTATGCCACTCATAGCTTATCAGATTTTAAATTACCGTATAAATCTACATAGTTTGACAATACAAGAAACATCTAATCTCATTTTCAAAGTTAGATAAGAAACAATCAACACTTTAGAATGAAAGTGATACCCCTAAGCTAGAAAACAGCAACCTAACAAAATTATCTACACTAATCATCATTAACTATAATAATACTTGCAAAACAAAAAGCAGTGGTATAATTAATTGCCACACCTAGAGGGCAAAAAAGACCAGACAAAACCCAAAATCCTTGGATTACATGTTGTTTGCTGATTTTACAACATGGTAATATGAGGGTTTCCTAATTATATATGTTAATGGTGCTGAAGTTGTAGCAGAATATTTGTAGTGTACTGCATGTGTTATAATGTAGTAGGCACAGCACAACCTCTGTGAATTTGAACTCCCTAAGTGGAGGAAAAAAACTAAGCCAGCAACAAGGCTTGGCTGGAAATCTGTCTACAATTACCTCGTGGTCAGCAAAAAGCAAGCCTGCTGCAGGACCTGGGAGTAATGCTTAATTAATATGTGGGAGGAAGATGCTTTGGAAGAAACTTTTGCCTGCCTTGGGAGGGGAGCTTTGGCAGGAGCTGAACAGGGAATACTGTACCAAAGAAACAAATCAGAAAGCCTTGTTTTGAATTTTATTAGTTGTTTGAAAGCAAGCTCTCCAAAGCCCCATTAGTGGGGGAGGAATCTGAATGCCTGGGCGAGGAAAGGAGCAGAGATAAACAGGCCTGAGGCAAGAGCAGCCAGGATGCCATGCAGTAAACGTGACTTGGGCAGTGTAAACCTGGGCCTTAGGGCAGGGTCTCTGAGGACTGGGAGGTGCACAGACCACAGAAGTGGCTGCCTGGTGAAACTTGACCTCCTGTGGTCCCAGCAGAGATGCAGCATCAGCTCTGTGCTGCCCTGAGCGCTCGCTCGTGGCCACGGTGCTTGGGGAGCACTTCTGGCTGCTGTTCTATTAAATCCTGTTCTGAACACACAGCAAGGGGATTGCTGTGCTTTCCCAACTGCCTGCAGGGGTTTGCCCACCTTGGTTCTGATTCCTAAACATTCAGTGTGTGTCTGGGCCTGCAAAGCTCCCTTTCGTTAAAAAGACTGTTCAGATGTGAGAGTAAGAATTGACATGGGTAATGGAAGCTTGAAGTAATGTGGCTTGGCCCAACACATTTGAAATGAAATAGAAGTAAGCTGGAAGGGATGGGACTTCTGAGGAGTCTCCCCATCAACTGGATGGATGCCTTGATGCTACAAAAGCCTGTCTTATAACTTCTGTTATAACCTGCATAGAACTTCTGTTTTTAGGAGCCATACAAAAGGTTTCTAATGCCTACATCTGCTTTAGTGTGATCAATGTGTGTTTTAAATGATAAATGTGTGACAGTATTTAAAAGTTTCCGATGGTCTATATTTTGCTAAAAAAGGAAAAAACACATGTTTTTTTCTACCTAAGGTAAAGATGAGAGCCTGACTGAGAAGCTGCAAAGCCCTATGATAAAAGGAATAAACCTGCTGGGTTTACTCAGGGGAAATTTCTGAGTTCTGTGGCTGATGCTCCACACAAGAGCAGCTTATGGTCAGATGTCTGCCTCTCGAGCCCTGGGAGCTGAACCTGCAGCAGGTTGCACTGGGGGCTAATTGCTCCCAGTTAACTGCATGGGAGGGGAGCTGGAAATGGGAATGCCAGGTTTAGGCTTGGCTGATTAGAGCAACTGTGCCACACAAAATCAACTTGTTCTTTCCCACCTCTGCCTCCTGGAGCTGGACATGGGGCATGAAAGGGAGAGGGAGGGAAGGAACGGAAGGACCAGTCATGCCTGCCAGGAGCTGTCAGCTCTCTCCTCTCTGCTCTCCTGCACTGGGCACCTGCAGAGTCTGTGGGCAAGCAGTGCTCCCTGCCCTGCTGGTGCTGCCAGGGGAGCTGGGAGAGATCCCTCTGCCATCCCCACTGACCAAAGCCTCTGTGGGGCTGGGGGTTTGCCAGGCCCCGGTGCAGCCTCCACTTGAACTGCAATGGTCACTAAACAATTCTGGAAAAATATTCGTAAGGGTGGCATGGTCAAGCCTCCAAAGGCCACTGGGGGGTAAAACCACCTTTTTTCCTGGTTGTCACAGCATGAGGCCAAGTCCCCAGTGGCTCTAAACTCATTTGGCTCTACTATTTTATTGGAGATGTGCTGGTTCATCCGGGCAGTTGAACCCATTCAGATGTAGATGGTGTCCAAGTTTCAAATTACTGGGCTTTTAAACAAGTGGAAAGCACAGGTACTTACAGTGGGGAACGCTTAAGATCAGTTTTAATTGTGAGAGCCTCTGCTCTGCATTTTAGCCATTTGTTTTGTCTGCGGTTTCCCAGCACTTCCAAATCAGTTTCCTTTCGATAGCATGTATTCCATAAATATAACCACAGTTACTCCAAAATCTCATAGAGATGAATTTTAAAAAGTCTTGTGCTGTACTTTTTCTTTTAATGTATTTTTCAAAAATAAGGAGACCCTCTCCTTTCCCCCTCCCCCTTACTGTTCCCTTTTTTCCCCTCTCTCCTTATAGTGGAAATTCTGTGTATAAATTGCTGGTTTACACAAGTAATTCTGGCTGACTCCATCCATTTTTTCACTTATGATTATGCACTGTGTTTGAAAATGCAAACCTACTACAAAGTGAACTAGGAAGCTGGGCACTTTTTTACTTTGATGTTAGTTCTGCTTTTTGGGAAAACTTGCAGAACATGAGCTCAATCTGTCTAGCATGCAAAATTCAGTGTGATATGTGTATAAATCTGTATAATGTTTCTGCTGAAACCTAGTAGGAGTTATGAACGGCAAAGTGGTCAGCCCCATCTTACCTCTAAATAGCAATGTTGATTAAACATTCTGAGAAGTAAAAAACAAGTATAGATGGATGTCTAATAGAAATAATAAGTTATTAGAGTGATGGTTTCAACAGAATAAAGTGGGATAAAGTCCTGTTTTGAACGCCATGTCTGCTACTTGGCATCTGATGAATGTTTCATTCGCATCTTGTTCACCATCTCTCTGGTCATCATGAATCATTGGATTTTTTTGTTGTTTTTGTTCTTGGGTTGTTGCTTTTCATCCCCCTTTCTGACTAGCTCAGATGACCAGGCTTGGAATTCAAGAGACACAAAAAAATCAAGGATATGTATTGCTCTATTCACTTCTATTCTGAATTGTGACAGATTTTCCTTCTGATATTCATTTTCTTTCTGACACCTTATGAGATTACTGCAACTTATTTTTAGCCTGAGAAATTGAATGAAAAGTTGAGGCCACTGTGGGAAGTAGCCCTGCTTTTTAACTGATAGTAGGTGGGAGAGGCACTTGCTATGATGTAAATAATGTAAGTTGCCTCCACTGCTCAGCCACTTTCAGGTTGTCTGTCCCCAGGTTTTGCGGCTGCCTGGAGTTATTTTCTTCCAGGTGCAGAAGTTTCCTTACGTCCTTGTTAAACTCCCTGAATTTTCCTGTTGGCCAGTCCCCCTGTTATCCAGCTCATGGGTGAGAATATTTAACACTGTCCCCTCAGAAGTCAGCAAAGATCAAAGGATGGCAGAAGGGTCCTTGCCACTGGCTCTGAAATCAAGCCTGTACAGAACCTTCCTGGAAAAAACCAAAGCAAGAAAATAAAACAACCAGCTGCTCAGTCTGGTAATACCTGAGCAAAGGAACTGTCCCATTACTTGAGTCTGTTTTACTGCTTAGGCAGGGAAAATTTTTGTCTTTTACTTAAAACCTCAAAGCAATCAAGCCCCAATTTCAACAAGCTTTTTCTCCTCAAGCCTCTTCTTGGACTTTATGGGTCTGAATGAGTAATTCCTTAATTTTCTTTCCCGACTATCCTTCTGTACTTCCCCCCTAGTTTGCTTCTTTTTTGTTTTTGTTGTTGTTTTCTGGTTTTGTTTGAGATCAGTGCATGGAGTAAGTTTTTCTGTAATGCTCAGGTGAGGTGAAACCAAAGTATTTTTAGATCATCGTTCCTCTGCATCCCTAGCAGGGAAGATAACTGGGTTGCTCTGTTAGTGTATTCTTGCTGTTCTCTGTTATCAAAGAATCTGTTTGGGGTCATGGACATTTTGGGCACGAACCAGGACTGCTCCCAACAGCCCTCAACAAGGAAGGGAGAGCAAATGGAAGTAACTTCTCAGGTTAGACTGATAAAGAAGTGCTCATCACTCTCTTGGTGGTTTTTCTTCCCTTAGTAGTTCCTTCTGTTTTAGAAAGATCTCTTACATCACAATTACATTCATTTAGGTATTTAATTCATACTCAGGCAACAACATTAAAAAAAAATACTTGGGTAATAACAAAAAAAAGTATGACTTTTGATGTTGTTTGTTTCTCTGAGGATTCTTTTCTTTAGATTTTTTTGCTGCATTTTTTTTTCCCTTCCCCCCTCTGAGTTCTAGGACTTGATTTCATCTCTTTTAAACCTAAAAATTTAACTTTTGGAATCGTAACAATACACTTAATTGCAGATTCTTTTCCACAAACTGAGGTTTCCAACCTGAATTGTAATTACATGAGTAGTAAACCTCCAGAATGTCAATGTAATCAAAAATAAATTTCAAACTACAGATTACTTTTTCCACCTTGCCAAAGAAATTTTTATTTGGAGTTGGGTTTGGGTATTTTCATTATAGTGTGTAACATAATATATAGCATGAAAAAATATATTTTGACAGGTTTATTTTTTGGTGGAATTATGGGTTAGGGATCTCCTGTTTCTAGGCTTTTCATGTAACTGCAATTAGTACCAGGCACAGTGCTATTTTTTTTCCTGCAATATGTATTGCTTTAACTATAATTCATTTGCAGATTGACTTTTATTCTACAGTTTTTTTCTAATTGTGCAGAGGTGTTTCAGATTAGTGTGTGCATGCTCACATTTAACCAAGGTCTGACTATCTCCAATATGGTCAAAGCAGGTGGGATTTTGCTCGTGGAATTGGGTGCCTGATTTCATTAAAATGTTCATAGAAAGCAATGCAAAACCCCCTCCTACTGTTGTTGCATAGGTTTTGTTTTGTTTTGGTTTCATGGGGTATTCTGATTATTGATATTTATAGTGTTAAAAGATACAATTTCATTTCAATCTTTGAAAAAATTTGTTCTCTGTTTTCTTTGTAGCCAGTTTATCTGGTTTTTTTTCTTTCTTTATGAACTGTTAGTAATGTGGTTGGTCTGTCAGCACATCTCTTTTCTCTCTGACTTCATGGAACCATAGAAGGGCTTGGCTTGGACAGGACCTCCAAGCAAAGTGCCAGCGATGGAGGTCTCACATTGACTCCAGCCAACTGTGACTTATTGATTGTTTTTGAAGATGAAATGCCATGGCTGTGCAAAAAGGAAGAAAGTTTTTATGCTTCTACCCTAACCTCTGTTTCCAGAGGTTGAGGGACAAACCCTTGCTCTCGTTAGTCTGGCTGCATGATTTGGTTTAGCTTGTTGTTTTGGGGTCACAATGGAAATGGCAAAGGGGTCTTGCTCCTCCACAAAGAAAAATGCCTGATGAATATTTTGCAGCTTGAAGGTCTTTCAGGTGAGACACTGCCAGGCTTTTCTGCCAGTGTTAATGCAATTGGAGCATTCCTTCCCAGCATAGAAATTCAAGCATATATTTCTGCTGATTAGGAGGGGGAGAATTCTGCGTGCTGAATGTACCAATTTTTCTCTTTTTGCCTGGTGAGATGGCATCTGCCATGTTTGCTCTTGGAGCTGATTTTGAATAATAAGACTTCTGCTTTTTTGTTACCTGAAGGTTAAATGTTAATGTGCTCTATATGGGACTGTACCTTGAAGTCATTTGTAAGCTGAATACAAGCTCCAAACCTGTTGCTTATTATAAATCGTTCTGCCCACATCTAAAGACTTATCAAGAATTATGTCAGCTATTTTGATGTTAAGGTTTAAGCTAAGCCTCTAAGATTTGACTTAATGCAATGTTAGGCCTCCTTTTGTATTAAAAGTAACAGAAAAGAGGGAGATCTCAGAGGACCTGTGACATGACAAACAATATCAGTTTTTCCAAAGCCATTATCATTTCTCATGTCACTGCAAACAAATAAGGAACCTTTAATCCAAGGGCAAACATCGTGTAACACTTTTATCTGTCATCTCAATATACATTTTGTTATTTAAAAGTATCACTCAGCATTAGCAAGCTATTGTACTGCATACTAAAAATATTGTCAAAAAGTCATCAGGGCATACATTAACTGGCTGTGAAGACTCATTGCTTTAAGTTTAGTTAATATTTCTAATTGTAGTTGATTGTTGATTTCTCTTGTTTTGTCGTTTTAAAGGACATCTACCTGCAGAGGTTACTAGTAACAGTGTATGTTATGTAATATAACAGGTCAAAAACTTATTCAAGACAAAAGAGCAAGAATTTGAGAAGAAATTTTAATCACAGACAGAACAAATGAGGGAAAAAATGCATTTTTTTTTTAAGCAGGAATAAAACTTGCTACTGCATTTGGCATTTTTTGCCCTTATTGTGCGAAGGATCGTAGGAAAATTGTTTACTTTTTTAAAAATAAGGCAAAGATACATGTTCAATAATCTCTTAAACTCCTTTTGGCATCTCAGTAATGACCTCAGATTCACAGCTTAAGGGATATAGTGTTTCTTTACACAAAATAATAGCCTGGGTCAAGAAATCAAAGAACGTTTCTGTCCATGTTAGCCTGGGAGAGCAGCAATGGAGTTGATGTTGAGCAAAGAATAGCAGCATTTTAGGGGTAGCTTGAAATAGTGTATGACTAAGAAGGTACAGAAGTCACTGTGATCTAGACAGTTCTCTGAATCACTGCTCATCCTGCTTGTTTGGAGGGGGTAAGGATTTACTTTTAACCTAGTGAAGTAAATTGCAAACTTTTCCACCAACTCTTGTTTGCTCAGCTGCTTTCATCAGTGAGTTGGAGGAGAGATGCAAAGGGGACAGTCAGCAAGTGCTCTTTTCTCTTCTAAAACATGCTGATAAAGCCAGGTAGCTTGAGGTTGATTTCCCTTGTGTGACTGTACAACCTGAGACAGAACTGAGTCAGACTAAAGCTGTTCTCAAGAACAGAAATTATTTACTCTGCTTTTTCCAAAAACGAGCAGAGCTGAAAATTCACAGTGGATTATCTTTCTCCTACTGATTTTGTTTGTTGGATTCTGGGCTTTTTTTTTTTCCTCAGTTAAAAAGAAAATTCCCTTCTGCATCTCTATACTGCTGCTTAGCCTCTAGGAAATGGAGTATAAAGATATCCATCATAGCTCTTTCAACATTTTCAAGTCACATGCAAATTCCTCTCCATTGCATGATTGCAGCTAGGACCTGGTGTTTGTGTTCTTGGACCTTAGTGTGCAGATGGCATCTGCTGTCACACCAACCACTGCATAGCAGTGGAGTCATTTGGAGCCTAAATGCTTATAGTTAGTGAAAGGGAAGGTAAAAAGAGTCCTAGACCACAGGTGCACTCCACCAGTTTATTTTTCACTATCTGCTTTAAAAAAGGTATAATCTGTCCCTTCATACTTTTTTTTAATAAGTTGTGGTGTTTAGTTTGCTCCCACTCAGTCTCCCAAATGTTATCTTTTTTCCTCCAGTAATAATTTTGTTACAACCAGAAAAAGTACGTGTGGTATTTGCTGGGTCCCCAGGAAAAAGGAGGAATTGATGAATCTGACTCTATGTTCTTAGAAGGCTAATTTATTATTTTATGTACTTATATTATAATAAAGAATGCTATACTAAAACTATACCAAAGAAAGGATACTTACAGAAGGTTTAACAAGATACTAATGAAAAACCTCTTCCAGAGTCCTGACACAGCTGGATGGTGATTGGTCAATAAGTAAAAACAATTTACATGTTGAGTAAACAATCTCCAACCACATTCCAAAGCAGCAAAACACAGAGAAGCAATCAGATAATTATTGTTTTCATTTTTCTCTGAGGCTTCGCAGCTTCCCAGGAGAAGAAATCCTGGCAGAGGGATTTTTCAGAAAATATAATGGGGACAAATGGGTGGAATTAGGAGCAGTCCTTGACACTCTGAAACATTTTCATGATCTGTTTTCATGATAATTTTCTTGTTATTTTTTCTTCAAAAAGCCTTATTCCCACCCATGTTTTCCCCTTATTCTCACTCAGTTTATCTTTTGCTCCTTATCTCACAAGTCTCAGTGTTTTCCACTCCCTGTCCTTCCCCTGCCATCAATCTCTTTTTTCACCTGCTGTAATAATCAGTGTGCAATTCCTGAAGAGAGGGCAAAAAATGATGAAAACATTTTTTACTTCCCTGGGGTGGGGCTTGTCCTCTATTGGTCTTACACAGTAACATGAATATATGATGCAGCATGGGGAATAACACTTCAGACAAACACCAAAATGATTTGCCTTTGTTAGATTGTTGGCTGAGAATTGGCTGGCTGAGGGGGATGAGCCACTCTTTCATTTACAAGTGGGTGCCTCCAGCTGCACAGGAAAGGAACCTGTGCTATGTTAATTCAGAAAAAAGATAAAGGGTCTTGCTCTTCAAGAGCCTTTATGATTGTTTTAAAGAGGTTTGGCGTTCTGAAAAAAAAAGAAGGAAAAAGGAACAAAAACCAAGCCCAACCCCCAAAGCAGCAAAAGATTAAGTAGATTTGAAGGAAATGATGGAATGTAAAGTGAAGGAAAATAGGAATTAACTCTGGCTTGTTGCCAAACTGTGCAGTATGTAGGTGGTATATCTGTAACATGGAGTGTTGTGTTGCCTGCTCTCCCTGTCCCTGGAGAACTAGAGTGCTGCCCTCTACTAAAAAAGTTAAACTAAGTGCCAATTCTAATTAACCACTGAGAGTTTTGCTGTTGACTTCCATGGCAGCAGAATGTCACTCCATGTGCTTCCTCAAAGGAGCAGACCTTCCAGAGCTGTGGAGAGAAATAGGGGCAAGAGAGATTTTTATGGAAGAGAGAAAAAGGCTCCCTAGTTTCTAGTCAAGGTCAGGAACCATTCTTAAGGGGCTTGCCCAGCACTCACTGACACACACATATTCCCAACTCCATCACTTAGGGAAATTCCTTGCTGGCAATAGGAACAGGAGGATTTAAACTCTTTTTTCAGCATCCTCATAGAGGTAAGAATAACATCCCTATGCTGGGCAAGGCAGACTCAGAGTTCTAACAGAAACCAAGTTTTCCCTGGGAGTGTTTTGCCAAGGGAGGTGTTTTGCAGAAACAGTGATGAGTTGGGTCATGATGGTGGAGGATCAGGGATCTCACCTGGGTCCAAGATCCTTGGTGTGAGACAGCAAGAGGTGATGGATCTCACCTGCTCCTGCTGAATTCTGAGAGGGGTTGTTCTAAACTTAAAACTCATTCAAAAAAAGTATGATTTGCCACAACTGTATGCTCTACTTCAAGCACTGCACAGTGAAAGAGAGACAACAGCAGAGCCAAGAACCATATCTGCTAAAATACAGCCTGCTGCAGAAATCTGTGCCCTGTGGTTGACTCAGGCTGCACTCCAATAAATCAAATCTGGCACTTTTTTGTAAGAGTTGAATTTTGCTTTGGGAAGGATGAGCTTTTTACCTGTTTTAAAACATTCTGTGGTGTGTGATTCTTTGAGGGAAGGAGGAGGGAGAGTAAAGGCCATCATGCAAACCTCAGTCCTGAGGCTGAGAGTAATGACTTTGAATAAATCCTGGATTCCTTAAAACCATAAATGGAAATGAGAAGGCTTGGTCTGAAATTACATGCCGAAATGTATGATCCCACCTCTGTGAAAATGGAGGTAGCTAGCTGAATGAAATGTTCTGTCTCAGACCATTTATTTTTCCTGCCTCAAAAATATACTGAAATAGAGGAACTGCACAGGTGGTGTCTGTTTCTTTCATTTCTGTAACAAAAGACATGATGAAATACAGAAAGAAACAAGATGAAGCAAAGATGAGCATGGTCTTTGTGTTCCACAAATTGCATCTCTCCTGTACCTCTTCTGTTCAATAACTGGACCTAGAACCATCTGACTTCTATATATGAGCAGTTTCAGTATTTTTAGTCACACCCAGTAGCAACACTGTAAAATAAAGAAACCTACTGAAGCCTGAGTAAGCCAGACTTTATTCTCACCATCTTGAAGCATTCACCAAGGTTTTTCTTGATTTATATAGAGCAATTTTCATGTACAACCTTGCCAGTTTTCTGTTTCCAGAGTTTCCATGTTGAAGTTCTCAAAACTGTTGTAAGAAAGGTTTGCCCTTGTATGAATTTAGCATAAAACACTTCTGAACTCTGGAAAGAAATGCTGTCAGCAAGCACCCTCTTGCCTTTCATTTTTAGTTTTTCCTTTGTGTTTGGTGGGCATGGTTTGCAGCACTCCTTGAATGAAAAGGGGCTGCAATTCGAGTTGTTCCCAGCAGCACCTGTGAAAGCTGCTGGCACCAGGAGCAAGAGCACAAAGCTCTGAATGAAGTCTTCTCACTGCTGGCTCCTGGCTTGTCAATAACCGGTGAAGTGAGAGAGAAAATAACATTTACATTTTCTCTAATTTGATGAGAAGTGAAAAGACAAGATGAGGGAGAGCCTGGTTAATTTTCCATTCAGCATTGACTTCCATGCTTCTACAAAGACAAGCCAAGAAAGGCAGGAAGCTGTAGAGGGTAATAAATCTAGAGCTCCTTGGGTAGCTGGGAGAGGCTTCTGTGGTGCTGAGTTCTGGGGTATAATCCTGTAATTCAGTGGCTCCGGCCCAGTGAGTGCCACATTGCTTTCCAAGAAGCTCATTTATGATCCCAAACAGCTCTTTGCTGTCAGTTCCTATTTGCATCTTCTCCTCACCTCCTTTCTCCCTTTCTCTGCTGTCTCCCCTGTCACATTTCGTCTTCATTCTGATTTCTGGTCATCTTTTTTTTTGAGTTGCTTCGACTTTTTTTTTTCCCTGCTATCACCCACTATTTCCATCATAGAGGGGCTGACAAATCAAACCACCTTTAGCACCAGCACAGGTTCTTTGTGTACTTGCTATTTCTCATATGCCTAATTTTTGCAGCTAAACCAGGATCTCTGCTTCCTTCTCAGATCAAGTTTCCAACAGGAGAGTCTCAGTGATGGAATTGTTGTAGGAATCAGTGGAGCCCCACAGCCCATAAATGTTCTGGCACAACTGGTAGTGGTTTGTGCTAAAGAGGGATATAAGCATTTCAGTTGGATATTTTTTGATCTCCCTTTTCTGTTTAATACTTTTACATTCTTGAAGCAGTCAGATTAATCTTCGTCTCTCTGTCATCTACGGTTTCTTGAGACCAGACACTCATTGCAAATTGATTTTCCTCTGAGTGTCTCTGGGTTATTATTTGGCTTCATCTTCTAAATAAACAAATAGCAAATTGTTGGTTGGTGTTTTTCTGAGCCTGCAACTTGAACAGGTGTGTGCCATTGCTGTTTTCCATAATTTCCTGCTAGTTTTACACTGTTCCTCTTGAGCAAATTCCGTTCCCATCCCCACATTAGTCATGTGTAATCTTATCACCATGAAACTTTCCCTTGGCTTGGTCAGTGACCCAGCCATCTAATTCTCCTTGGCAATCCTGTCATTCACTGTTTCAACAAGCACACTCCTTCAGATAATATATTCTTCTGTCAGAATTTCCCAGTGTTTTTCCACCACATCTCACTCAGTGGTTTCACAAATTTTCACATTATCTCATCCCAGTCCAGCTGTCAGCACCTTTTTGCAGTCCTGCTCATATTCTTGTCTTTGTATTCTGTGCCATAAGATGCAATGAGGTACAGCAATAGCAGAAGGATGGAGTTGGGTTGTGGTTTTTTTGTTGTTGTTTTTTTTGTTTCGTTTTTTTTTTAATAAAGACATCCCCAGTGCAGTACTGCTGTGGGAGCTGATGGGAAGCAGGCACAGTCTCTGAATCCTGATGGTCCTTTTGCTCTGGTAGGCATGACCAGCTGAAAAAATTAGTTACAAGGAGTGGATGCTCTTTGGAGTGCACCATTTTCAGGATTTCCCCCCCAAAAACCTGTATTTCAGTATTAGGAGGGCAAGAAATTTCCCAGTACTTAACTCCATGATGGTGCTATCTCGTATATCTGCAATAACTGGCAGTATCATCAGAATAAATGTAATTTTCATTGGACAAAATATTTTGTTACAGTTAAAGGGGATTTTTTCCTTTTGTTCAAATACTTCTGGAAGTTTACTGAATGATATTTCAAGTAAATTTTGTGCACAGATTAGTACAAATTGTTTTTTGCCATGTTGTGTTTTTGTTGATAAACTGTAAGGGTCATATTTCTATAACCTTTAGGGAAGGAGGTACTTGGGAAGAGTTTCATACAGATGTTACTGATTTTCTATTCACTTTATCTTTTAAGAAAACATTGCATGTGAGAAAATTGTCCCAAACCTTTAGATTCAGGAATTCCTTAAAAACACGAACGTGGTATCTGCTCTTGTATGGAATTTACTCCTTGAGTAGAAAGCCAACTCTTTAGGTTATTTTCATTCAGGTAAAAAATATTTCATATACATTTTTGAGATGTTTACAAAGTGTATAATGAGACCACCTCCAGGGGAGGGTGGAGGAAATTTAGAATACTTAGAAGCTATGAATGCATCATTTCAAACAAGAAAACCTGGTGAGTAATTTAGTAGACTGTTTGTCATGGTTTTTCTTATTTTTTTCCATTCCTTGTAAATTTTATTTAGTTCTATTTTCCAGATCTCTTGACAGCCAGTAGTGGTATGCTCTGGGTGGCCCTGTCTTAGAATTTTGTGCATAAATAGCTTTAGAAAACCCACCAATCAAAATCAAACACTTTGGTATTGCTTTAACCTAAGTGACAGGAAAGATTAAAAATGCTCCTCTTTAGGCAATATCTCTGTGACTGCTTGAAATATTCAGGACTGTGTGGTGATTACCTCCAGGTAGAATACAGGGGATTTTAATCACCTAAATAATAAGAAAAATAAGACATTTCATTGATTATAGGCTATTTCCTGCAACAGAGAACTTTGTCTCTTGCTTTTGTAAGAAACTGAAATCGTTCAGAGGCCAATGTTGTCAATGTTTGAAAAATACTACCCTTTCTAACTTATTTTTTTTCATTAGTCTTATTTTTATCAAGTTTTTTTTCTCAGCTAGTAAATGTCACAGTAGAAGTGGAAAGCCTCATTGTAAACAGAGGATGACCCAAATCACTCCAGCAAATCCTGTCTTACTCAATTCTGACAATCATACTAATTGGAGCATTTACCAAAAAATATAGCCTTTTAAAAATATTTCCATCACATTTTTTCAGGGTAGCAAAAGGAAATATTGTGACTTAATAAATTCTTAGAATGGGCAGGGAACTGACTTCAAATAATAGATTATAGGTTTTACAGGGATTTCAGAATGCCCTGAGGGAAGACAGGGCAGAAAATTACAAGACAAAGTTTGTCTGCATTTCCTGAAAAATGCTTCTCTTGCTTGTTCTTAAAAAAAATCTGGTGATGGAAAGTGGATTTCCATGGCTGCAGTTTCAGCCTGTTTCTGTTTCTTTCCTTCATGGACATGGAGGTTAAATTTTTCTTTCTCTCTCCTCAAAAGCCTGTGATTTACTTGAAGACTTTTTCAGTTATCAACCCCAATTTGTTTGGCCTTTCCTGGTGGGTTATGAGTCTTAGACCTCTGATCCCCAGGAATCCCTGCAAGCAACCCACACTTTTATGGTTGGGTGATACCCAAAGCTGAACCCACTGCTGCAGCAGAGCTGGGGAAGCTGGGGAAGGCAGAGCAGTGCAGTTTATGCTGTTGTCTCTAATCCTGCGTCTATGTCCACCTTTTTGTGCTAGAGAAGGACATTGTTGATTCATGTTCCTCCTGTGATCCACTGTAATGCCAAGTATTTGTCTGGCTTTTAGTGCTTGCTCTCCAGGCTGAGCTTGTGCAATCTTTTTATTTTACTCTTGTTGAGCTGTAGCTGTCTGTGTAAAAAGCTATTCTCAAGGGGGACAAAGAAGGCCTTCATATATATATATATATATATATGTATGTATGTGTGTGTATATACATATATGCAAAATATCTTCTTGGTGTTTCCTGTGCCTTCCTCACAAGCACCACAGAGTCAGTGAATGACTTACCAGTCTTTCTGTCACAGAAAACTTAAGGTTAAAAGATCTGTTATATCACCAGATCAAGATGCTGGATAGATTTGATAAGAATTGCTCTTCCCAATTTCTCTTGTCCTTGTTTCCTTGCTAGGTTTTAAAAGTTGTTTGATTGTACTGGTAGGTTTTCAGGTAGTAGGTTAAGGTGACTGAGGTATAATTTCTACCATTTTTCTTTTCCATCTCAGAAATACATTTTATGTTTGATCTCTTCTGGTTTTCTAGAGTTCTGCCATTTCCCAGAGCTCCTGAAAGAACAGCCATTAATGGGAAAGTTCTTCCAACTTTCAGATGTTTTAAATTCCCCAAAATGAAGTTTATCAGGCTTATGGAATCTGAAAACAGATCATAAGTCCCTCTGAGCTGTTTATTCCCTTTTCTGGCTTTTTGCTGCCTACATCAATTGTGCACCATTTTTCTAGTGAAGACTGACAGCCAAGAAGCAATGCAGTGCTTCAGCTCTGTGGGCATTCTCTCACTATGAAAAGGCCAATATTCTTATTATTTTTGACCTTACATTAGTGTGTTCTAGGATGATTTCTTGTTACCTTTTACATTCTTTGGCTAGTAAACTCTGCTTCACATTCCCCCTACATATTAAAGCTCTTCTTTTACTACCAGCTTTAGTAATCTTGTGTCACTCCCTCTAAAATGAAGTCAGTGAAGAATTTTGATTTACACAACAGGGGTCTAATTAAATTTTCTGTCCCCCCTTATACTGGGTTAGCTTGGTTTTGTGTTTTCGTTATTTCTTTAAGGAATTTTTAGCTGTCTCGAATTTCTTGAGGCTTATCTCATCCCTGTGAGTGCATTATCTCCCAGTTCTCTGAGTATTTTACCCTTCTTTATCAAACTCACTATGCTAATTTTTTTTGTTCTTCTCAAAACCTATGTTTCTAAGAAAAGTTACTTTTTCAATTTTCAGTCCCAAATTAGTCTCTATTTATCTGTTGGGGTTTTTTTTTGGTTTTTTTTTTTTTTTTCTTACTGGGTAGAGCTGCATTTAAATCACTCAACTTTTCTCCATGTTCTGTAAAGAAAATCAAGAATTCTCAAAAGTAACTTTAAGGAGTGTACTGATCTCCCTTAATACTCAGCAGCTCACAGGATTCAGTCTCAAGCTGCTTATACAGTTTCTGCAGGCTTTGATAAATTCCTTGTGTCTGGAAGAATACCAAAGACCTGAAGCAAAATAAGGTCTGTGGCCTTAAGGCTTTGCCATCATGTTGCCAAGCAGAGATCCTATGTGATACTTTAAACAATTATATCTTTTTTCTTTTCTCTTTTTTTTCATTTTAGCACAGCCATCTAATATGCTATTCTTGTTTCTCCCCTGTGTATTTTTTTCATATCATGGAATCCCAGAATGGTTTGGGTTTGGAGGGACCCCAAAGGTTATTTACTCCCAACTCTCCTGCTGTGGGCAGAGACGGCTCCCACTGGAGCAGTTTCCAAAGCTCCATCCAGCCTGGCCTAGGAGCATTTCCAGGGACGGGGCATCCACAGCTTCTCTGGGCAAACTGTCCCAGTGCCTCACCACCCTTATGGGAAAGAATTTTTTCCAATTATGTGATCTAATTCCACACTCTTTTAGCTTAAGGCCACCCCTCCTCCCTTGTCCAATCCCTGCCTGCCCTTGGGAAAAGCTCCTCTCCATCTTTGCTGTAAATCCTCTTTCGGCACTGGAAGGCTGCAGTGAGGTCTCCATGGAACCTTCTCCTCTCCAGGGTGAGCAGCCCAACTCTCTCAGCCCCTGGAGCAGAGGGGCTCCAGCCCTCTGATCACTTCTGTGTCCATCACAGCAGCTCCACGACTTTTCTGTGGTGAGGATCCCAGAGCTGGATGCAGCTCTGCAGGTGGGGACTCATGGAAGGGCAGAACCCCCTCCCTAAAGTGCTGGCCACGCTGCTTTGGATGCAGCCCAGGCTGGTTTTGGCTTTCTGAGCTGTGAGCACACTCTGCCAGCTGATGTGAGGTCTCACCAACCAACACCCTCAGTCAGGGCTGCTCCCAATCCATTCGCTCCCAGCCTGTTTGGAAAAATTCTGTATTACTGATTAATTTAAAAAAGAGTAAGCAACACCGTAACACCTCTAAATTGTCCCAAAGACAATTTCCAGATGCATTTCCCACATATATTTTTCTAGGACAAGATCTTTTAGCTTTCTTGATTTTTTCAAGTACACACATGTGCCATCATAAGGAGTCTTCAGTAGAATCGGGTCAGTGATGAGGACAGAAGTAATAAATTCTTTATCTCTGGATTTTATGGAAGTAACACCTTTTAAAATACATTTTTTCTCTTGACTTCTTTCATGCTATGTTGCTGACTGATTTAGGCAATGGAGCACTGTGGTCAATTGAATTTCCCAAAATCTAATATTAAAAGATGGAAGGGAAGCACCTTTGTGTCAGCAGAATAAACTGAGGATTGTTCAGGAAGCACCAGTAATCCTCTCTGAGAAAAGCAGAAAAATTTATTTGTGTTTTATTATTTTCTTCCAATGCTTGTTACTGACCTTGATCCATTAATGCTGAAGCTTTTTTTCCTAATGAAGATGGTGTCTGTTCTAGATACTTTTGATTTGAATGGTAGAAATGTACAGTAGAGCAATTTTTCTGTATTGATAACGATCTCCTATTAAAGAATATTTTTTTGCCTTGTACAAAGAGAAAGAGAACCTAACATTTCTCAAGTGAGAATAAATTTGAGACAAGAATAAAAATAAGAAACAATTCTGTAGCAACTAGAGAAAGCTGATTTTTACTTTATTCAGTTTCAACCTATTACTGAAATTTTCCCACAATGCCTCCTTTCCAAATGCACTGTAATGCAGTTAGAAGGGTCTGGTGTGCTTCTCCTGTTTTGTAGGCAGAATTTTTTGTAGTTACACTTTTCAGATAAACCTGTTATAGCCAGCACAGATATTAGAACGTATTATAAGAACTTCTGAGTTGGATGGGACCCATCAGGATCACCAAGTCCAACTCCTGGCCCTGCACAGGACACCCCAAGGGTCTCACCATGTACCTGAGAGCAGGGTCCAAACACTTGAACTCTGTGAGTCTGGGCGCTGTGACCACTGCCCTGGGGACCCTGTTCAGTGCCCAGCCACCCTCTGGGTGCCAGTCTTGTTTGATACTCATTTTGGCAGTGAGCAACCTTCTTATTTTGATATTGAATTACTAAAGGTGCTTCTATGCAGACAAAACAAATCCAGGAAACTCAGCACACAAAAAACCTCCAATTTCTCTGATTCACCTTTCATCAAAAGCGGTGTTTCATCTCCATTAATCCATTTCAGGCTGAAAAATTTTCATATTCATTTCCTCATGTGCCATTGTGCATAGATAAGTGACTATATTTGTTTTTACTGTGAAGATATTAGCAGAACAGCTTGGTGCACTTTCGCATTTTTCACAGAACTTGCTCCCAGGGCTACTACTTTTTGGGGTGGTTATTTTGTTTGTTTTTTGGTGTTTTTTTGTGGTTGGTTTGGTTTTGGGTGGTTTTTTTTTTTTTTTTTTTGGTGGGTGTTTTTTTTTTTTTTTGGTTGTTGTTGTTGGCCTTATCTTCAGGGTTAGTTATGTCAGCACATAAACTGGTACTGTGGAATGAATGTCTTCATTTGTCCCTTACTTTCTTGCAAAGCAGAGTCCAGGTTTGGTTCCTATTTAGTGTTCGTGCTTAAAATGTGACACTATTTTAAAATAATAGCAGTGACTGCTATGAGTGTTTCTTCTTTGATGAAAAGAGAGGTGTAATAGGCTGGGACATGTATCTCCTGCAGGCACTGAAGCACATATTTTGTGACACATCAGGGCTGCAGCTGTACAGAAGTTTCATGCTAACAAAAATCTTCCAGCAGATAATTTCTGCCTGTGACCCTGGTGCAGAGTGCAGGCACGTTCTGTGTCACTTTTTCAAATCCATGTGCACCAGCTGGGAATAAGGGAGAATTTGATGACTTTCCTGGAGACTCTATCCTGATGGAGTTCATCTTCCAGTTTATAAGCCTGATATATTGGATGAGTTTTCAGACAGGCCTTCTAAGTCCTTTAAAAGAGAGAGCTGTATTGGAAGGATGACATCTCCATCCCTCCAATCCTAAAACCAACAAAGCATCATATTTGATGTATGAGTACTCTTGGTTCTTGTAGTCAGTAACTGCATGAATGAGAAGTATCCCTTTCCAAACAAATATCAAAAGAACATTTATTTTAATTCTTAATGTGCACTTTGCTTATGCCAGTATTATTTTTGGTGCAAAGACATCTTATTTGTGCACATCTGTGCAGTGACAATAAGGAATGCCTGGCTGTGGGATCCCTTGGAAAGGTTGTGGCTTGGGGAAGACTAATTCATACCAAATCTCTCTGAGATGTCCACTGGTAGGATGAAGCTCCACAGTGTCCCACAACAACTAATTCTGGGTGACCCTAGGCTGTTAAACGAAGGTTTCTTTTCTGTGCATTCCTTAGCAGAGCCTTACTTCACTTTTGGATAGTTGGCCTTGCTCTGGTAAGGGAGAGGTGGCAGCTTCAAGGGCTTTGCTGCTGCATTTCTGAGTGCAGAGCCTGCCCTGGTGACTCTTTTACACTCAGGGAATGCAGCAGGGGCTGGTGCCTTTCCCTGCTCCTCTGCCTCCCTTCACCTGGGCCCAGGACAATCACTGGAGGGCCACTCATGCTCTGGGCCCCAGGATTTGCTTCCAGCACCGTTCTCTGAGCACAGAGGTGCTGTATTTGTGCGTGCCAAGGAATTACAGTTATGCATTGCAGCAGATGCTTTATGGTAGTTCTGTAATTAGCACTCTGCGCTGCTATGCCAGAGGCACAGATTTGATCTCTTGCTCTCTGAGCTGGCAGGGGATGGGAGCACTGCTTAGGCAGTGTGCAAAACCCCAGATGGGCAGGGAAAAGGAATATTTTTTCCATTGCTCTACAGTGGCCCTTACAGCTAATGATGATGGTGTTTTGTGCTCTTATGCCTTTCATTTAAGGATTTCAGAGTGCTCTGCAGGCATTCAGCAAGACATTCTGCTCCCCAGTGGAACAGGCAGCATGGAGAATGGGGGATCTCTCCATCAATTACCTCTGGGCCATAGCATAGCAGCTGTCCAGCAAGGCACAGCAGAATCAGTCAATATTTTAGGATGGACAGTAAGCAATCCAGCTTTCAATTAAAACCACAGGCAAAATCGTGGTAGGAAGAGCTCAGTGGAACTCGCGCTTAGCTGGAGCATGTGGGCCAATGTATCTATTTTGAGTTGGATTTCTTAATCCAAACACACATCTTCCATCAGCAGCAGCCCCTCCCAGCCCCTGACAAGAATGATGGATGCTTGGCTTAGCGATTCAGTAAGAAAAGTGCCATTCCCTGCCTGACCAGAAGCTCACAGACTGGCAGTGGGAAATTCAAAAGAGCCAGACAAACAATCTGACGCTCCACGACTCAAAATTCCAGGCTTACATCAGCAAATATGGATTAAGGCCCTTGTGCTGCAGCCATCTCTCAAGCTTCCAGCTCCATTTAGCAGCTCCTCAGTTTGCATTTAGTTGAAATTTTGTTGGCTTCCCCTACTGTTTCCTTCAAACTCTTTAGATCTGTATTATATTTCTCATGCTCAGCTTAGGAGTTTTTCCAACTCAGACGTTCAGCAGCGCTTCTTTGGTAAATTTAGAAAAATCCAGGGTGTTCATTAAATTTGCTGAGCTAAAAGATCTGTGTGAGGGTTTTTAATTTACCCTTTCTTTCATTTACCACCCTCTACTATCATGCGGGCGGGGGTCTTGGCCCGAGAGGGGTCAAGTGTCCGGCTAGCTGCGAGGAGATGGCCAATCCCCAAACTGCAACCAGTGTGGGTCCGAGGGCGTCGCTGGCCCTTGGCTACGCCACTGGACGAGTCCCCAATCCCACGGCGGTAGG
>JAWWMS010000001.1:5860589-5875435 GCA_035048045.1 Chlorospingus semifuscus | reverse complement strand
CTCCTAGCAGAGAGAAGATTCTGGATAGTGGGAAGGAGCAAGGAGTGATTGACAGGGCCCGGGGTGGGGAGCAAACTTACATATAAGGAGGAGGAAGGGAGGAGAAATTATATAACTTTTGTGACAGACATACAGGGTGGCGGGAGTAACCAAGGGAACAAACATGACTGACATAACAGTGGCGGGAAAACAATGGGGGCAGAACCATTTTACAACTTAACAGGGGGATTTTACAACTATAGGGGAGTCTTAAAAATGTACAAAACAAACACACCACAACACTATCATCTATTATGTGCCTATCTTCATTTCTCTCATTGGCTCTACTTATTTTTCTTGCATAGATTATTTTATTGTGATTAGTTAGACTCTTATGCTTTAGACATAGGTCAAAAAATAATTATCTAATTCTCTTTGTTTTTTCTGGGATCAATGCAGACATATACATTTTATACCTGTCATGTTTTTTCTCTTATAGAACAGATTTTTTTGACTGTGTTGATGTAGCCATTTGTGTTGCACTCTCTTGTGATTCAGGATTTTTAGGCTTTTTTTATTTCTGCAGGACTTTTTTTTTTTGTGTAACACTGGAATGAATGCCTTCACTTTTGTGTTGTTACTGCGTGGTTACAAGTGGTGGTGTTGATTCTTTGTTGATCTCTGCTGTTGAACAAGTGCAGCAGCTGCAAGCAGGTTGGTATTTCCATCTCAAATGCTTGGAATCCAATACAATAAACTGTAGATTGAAAAGCCACTGTATTATCATTTATTTAAGTTGTTGACTACTTCTCCAGAAACAATCAGCAATCAGAGGGCATTGCAGAATTTGAGTCTGGGAACTCTGAATGGTAAATGACAAATGTAGCCATTGAGCACAGCACATCAGAATCATATTACCACTGGCTACCACCAAATTTTCCTCCTGCGTGTCTAAAGCCTGGTGAGGTGATCCAAATGGCCCATGCCTGATTTGTTTTGATTATAATATGAGCTAATATCAGACTTGCTGTCTCCTGAAATGGCCTTGTTGTCTTCAATGCAGAGTGATGATGCTGTAGCATTTCCTTCCTCTGGTGTCTCGCTTGCTCGCGCTGTGGTCGGGTGGAAACAGAACACAGATGCTTTCTTTGCACATGGATGATTTGGGAATAACTCCATTGGAACCTCATGTCAGTTGTAGATCAGCAATTGTACCAACAGCAAGAGGTGCCTCTGCCAGGTTCCTCTGCAGGGAAAAAAAAAAAGAGCCACAGTGACATTTTAACCTTTGCTTTTGGTAGTTTTCCAGTCATCTGGTGAAATCAGAGATATTACTGTGTTTCTTTCCCTCTCTTCTGCATGTTGGCATGAATGCATTTCTCAGTCAGGGAACATGACATTGTAAAATCACAATACCAATATATTTTCACTCTGTAGCACTGCTCTGAGCAATGTTGGTACAAATGCCTGGCAAAGTTTTCCTGCTATCCTTTCAAGAAAATGTCTACACATCCCTCTGAATGCAGCCAGCTTTCATTCTCTTGTCTACCTTTGCATGTTCCTTTTTCCTGCAAAGCCACAAAAGAGCAGCAAGATCTAAAAGTGCTGCTTGTGGTACAAAGTATGCAGAAGACTGTGGCTATCCTATTAACTCTTTCTGCTAGTTCCAATTGAGATGTGGCAATCTAATAAATATAAATCTACTACGTGTTTATCCATCTCACTCAGTTCATCTTGTTCAGTTCATGATGTTCCCTGTGCAATGGGAAAGAAGTGACTGCACTTAGAGCATCTTTTCCTTCCCTCATCACCACACATTGTGGTGAGCAAGCTGCACAGATCTGTACTGGAGCGCTGTGTCTAAATGCCTCACATTGTTATGCCCCACTCAAATACCTCTGCACAGAAGACACCAAGTTCAAATGTTGTTTCCATGGATGGTGGATCACTTCCAAGAGAACACTGCTCCTGCTGCTGAAGCTTTATCAATCCAGGCATTTTCTTTGGTGCCTGTTGTGGTTCTGTTGAAAGGGATAAGCACTGTAACTTTTGGGAGAGAGAGATGTGCCCTGTTGTGCTGTGCTATGAGGTTCTGATCCAGCTTTGCAGGGTCCTGGCACTGAGGCACAGCATTTGATGGGCTGGGCTTGGTGAGCAGCAGCTCGTGGGCCACCAACAGGGACCTGACCTGCAGGTGGGCTGGCACCTTGCTCTGTTCTTGTCCTAGAGATCAAGGAGTTATTTTGAGTTTCTGGATCCTATTTATAGATATCAAAGGCTGCCATGGTCCCCATGTCAATACTTTGATCATTTCAATATATTGATCTGCATATTAATCAGGGCTCTCTGTGTGAAAGTGGGTCTTGCTCCATGGGGAGAAATTGAGCTGTTTTGCTGCAGAGCGTGACTGCTATATTAATATATATGAGCTTAATATTCCATTGCTGCTACCTTTGACATGCTGCAAAGAATACTGTTGTAAATGTTGCTGGCTTGTAATAAAATAACTTCTTTCCCTAAGGCAGCATCACGAGCTAGATAAGTAAGGGTTAAACAGCATAAATACAGTTTTATCCCTCCTTTCAAGTTACCCATGTATTTGATTTCTTTCGTGTTATTCTTTCATTTCCTTCCATGATTATTTATATCTGGCTTTGGAGCCAGAGCTTCAGCATTCTGGGCATTGCACAAATACAGAACAAAGGCAGAGCCCCCGTGACGGAGGCTTTGCTTTTATTTCATCTGTTTGTTGTAGCCTCTCATGGAAAGGCTGCCTTTTGACAGCTAAAGACAAAGTGTGTGTGCACCTGGAAATTAAATGGAAACTTGTGTTCCTCCCACCCCCTATCTCAGCCCTCACCAAAGTAATTTGTTTTAACTTTGGCTATAAAGAGAACAAACTTTCTTGGCATTTTTCAAATTCAATTACACAAGATATGAAATTCTCCTGTTTGCTTTTAGAAGGAAATAATTAGGAGACATTTCTGTTTTCCTCATGGATCATAGTATTCTGCAAAGAAGCTGACATTATACCTGGGTAAACAGCAAAGTGATTATCAAAACAAAGTCAAATAAAACAAAGGAGAATTTCCCTTGCTTTCAGAAACTCCTGGTACTCTGCTGCAACATTTCATGTGTAACTGAATCTTTTCTTCTCAGATTAATTTCTGTTGTTGACATGTGGCTAAATATAGAATAATTGAAGCGGTTTTAAGTGTAGTAATTTATTTACAATAATTTTATTTTCCTTAATTCCCTTGTGATTGCATTGGATTGAATTTGTGCTACAGCAGCCTGCATGCAGAAAAAATAGCTTTAATGATTTTTTGCTATGGAGCTTTATTTTACACCGTGCTTTGTTCTTTGGAATTTGGCAACGACCGTTCCTCCTCTTCCTAAGGTCAGAGTGATTTGAGCTTCAACTAGTTATTTAGAGAGATCTGATAAAGAAATTTCATCTCTGTGGGTGCTGGCCAGCGATGAACAGAACCCTGGGTTTCAATAAAGACTAATCTCAACTCAGGAGGGAAAATTCGGGAGGGGAAAAGCAATCTGCTCTTCGGTGACAGATCGCTGACAATTTGCTTCCACTAGCCACCTCTCTCTTCCTGCCTAAACTGTCAGAGTGCCATGGAAGAAAAAGCCCTTTGTGCCTGTCTGCAGAAAGTGACTGTCATCACCATTATGAATGGTATTTTACATAGGGCTTGTAAAGATCAGCAATTACTTCATCCTTCCTGCCTCTCCTTTGTGCCGGTTTCTCCTCGTGCTGCACCCAGCTGAGGTTCGGCCCCAAGCACATCTGCTTCCCTGCTGACTGAGTCCCCCCAACTCTGCTTTGCACTCCAGCTCCTTCCTTCTGATTATCTTCCCAAATCTGCAGGGGGGAACAGCTTTCTCTTCTCTCCTAAGGGGCTGGGACCAAGATTTGTGCCTCTGTTTTTGGTTTAGAGCCTAAGTCAGGCTGAGGTGCTGTTGTTGCTGCCCATGGCTGCTTCAAGCCCCAGGAACTCCTGCTGGGATGGGAGAGAGGATGGAGGGAGAAGTGACAATGGGTGAAGCTGGGGAGGACCGAGGGATGGAAAAGAATGAGTGTGTTAAGGATGGGTGACATTGTGAACGGCCATAGGGGTATAAGCGTCGGACGGTACCCAAAGTGATGTGAAGGAACTTGAAAATTGTGGTTTCAAAATGTTGTTTTTTTCCTGGATTAAGAGGAAAATAAAATTGTTCTTGTAGTGGAAAATCCCCCCAAAAATTGAACTTTCAAAAGTTTTTCAGCTGGGTGTACACTGTGCCTGGCTGAGCGAAGCCAGTGCCTTATGAAAACTAAAACTCGGCTCCTTGTCTACTTTGGCTCAGATTTGGGCTCAAACTACATCCTCTCTCAGGCATTAAAGTCTTATGAGTCAGACAGTGTGTTTAAGAGTTTAATTGGAGGGGTTGCTGTGGTGTGTAAATGTATCTGGAGCTCAATAAAGGTACCTACAGGGAAAAGGTGAGCTCTAGAATGAGCAAATTTCTCTGGTGAGCTGTCCTGGCAGCTCTGGGAAATCAAATACTGGTGAATCCAAAATGAAGGGCTATGGTTTGGTTTAAAACACAACAGTGTTTTGTTTCAGATCAAATTGTCTCCAAAGTCCTCCTTTCTTCCTTCCATCCTGAAATAGAAAACATAAAACACTGACATAATAAAGATTTTCCTGTCTAAAGCGTCTGGGTTAGGCAGGACACTTTGATTTCCATGGAATAGGTTTGTCACCCTAAAATTCTTAGTGCCTGCTAGTCAGTGAGTCCAGACAAGTGAGGTGAATAGGGGTGAGTTTGGGGTTTTATGACGCAGCAGGGAGTGAAGATTGATGTGTTGAAGACGCCTCTGGTGTGGGTGAAATGGGTGTTGAGACGACTGTGCAGACAAAGCTTGTTCAGAGAGGGACGTCTGTCCAAGAGATACCAGGAACCTTTCTTTTACAAAAGGGACAGTCCATATGAACAGCCAGGAAAGATTTTGACTGCTCACATTTTTTAGTAGCTCTTTCCCACACTAACTTCAAACTTGGCAAAATTTAAGCTAATGGCTTTTCTTGTTTTCAAGAAATCATTTAATTTGTGGGTGTTTTTTTTTTTTTTAATTTTAAACAAAAGGTAGCCAGTATATTTACAGATAGTTACTGAGACCTTCTCAGTTACATGAAAAAATTGTTTCCCAGGTCCTGTGTATTACAAAGAGAAAGTATTAAAAGCTCGAATTATCATATGAATTTAATAAAAACCTTACAAATTAGGAAGCAGCACATTAGAAATCCAGAGGACAGGAAATCCTTTGATTGCACCTTTGGGTGCAATTCCTACAGTTAAGAAAAGCAGGATCTTATCAGTCAGGCTGTTTACCTGTGAGAATCAGGGTTTCACTGGTGCTTCATGTTTTTCTGCTATTATAGGAAATAGGTTGTGCATTATTTTACCCTTATTTAAATTTCGTCTCTTTATTCTTTCTTTATTGGATTCATTCTGTGGTATTTATCTCATTTCCTTTTTAATTATTTGGACAATTTTCCTTCTAAATATTCCTGTTGTTGTTGCTTTAATTTCTTTGGAATCCTTTAATGTTGGTCCATGGTCTTTACTAGTTGTTTCCAAGGAGATAATTAGTTTCAGTCTCCCGCAAATTTTCTGGATTTTTCTTACTAATTTGTAATACAAACATAATTATTTTTAAAGTGTTTCGTGAGACTACTTACTTTTTTTTTTAATTTGCAAAATAAATTACTGTTCACATTTATAAAGCGCCTTGACAGCCTCTCTGAAGTAAGGGCAAACATACTGTGCAATCTGGAGGAGAAAAGAGGTCATCTTAAACACTCTCAGAACCTGTAAATTTGTTTGCTAGAGCGCAGCATCAAAACAAATTTCCCTGTGTAGTGTTTTAAATCGAGAGAAGGACTTTAGAGCAGAAAAAAATATGGTTTGCTTGTACTTAGCATGTGAGGAAATTGTGGTGACACTCTTCAGTGTAAAATAAGATTTTGTTTTCTATTCAGTGGTGCAAAAGCTCTGCTTGTAGTACAGATGCTGCTGAGTTAAATGTTCGTGCCCTCTGAGGACACATCTGTATTGTCTCAAGTAGCTTCTGCACAGGTGAACTCCAAACTTCCAGGAGATGGGGAGTACTGTGTGTGCTGCCCAGTGCCCAGAGCAGCTTTGTCCCCTGGGCAATAATGAGTGGCCACTGAGCCTGAGCTGACGTGTCCAGCCTGGCTTGGGCCACTTGGGGCGAATGCCACCAGCAGGTGACACCTCCAAGGTCCTCACACCACACCTTGCTGGGGGTGGTCGCAGGAGAAGGGTGTGAAGGTCCTTCAGAACTCTGCAGAGGGGCAGGAACTAACTCTCTACCAGAAAGGATTCCATCCCCTGCCATTTCTCTGTGCTTGGGATTTCCAGCACCCAGAGTTGCCCTCCTAAAGCAAGAAACACAGGGTTTCCTCAGGGAATATCCATGGCAGGTCTAAAGCAAGGTGCAGCATTTTCACTCCCACTCAGCAGGTGATAAACCTAAAGTTCTTTGATTCCACTGGGTTTTGTTTTTTCTATTTGTTTCTTGTTTGTTGTTTTGGTTTTTTTTTGACTCCATGATTTTGGGCAAAGCAGCGAGCTCTCTATGCTGAGGTTTTAGCCCTGCAAAACTTAGAGGATTAATAACAGGCTTCCTAAAGCTTGGGGATTCTTCTTTTTGAGGAAAGTATGACTATTTTATGTTGTATCATACCATCTTGTAAGTTCTTAGTGTTTACTGCAGTAGCACCAAGTCTCATGATATTTCAGATTCCTTTTTCTCTTAACATCCCAGACACATGGCTGTATAAAAATTTCAGCTTTAGCTGAAATAAGTTTCTAGCTCTTCTGATTGTTAGGGAAGAGAAACCTTGATAAAGTCTGTCCCTGAAGACTAAAAGAAAAACTAGACAGAAATAAAGAGGACCCAAACTCTGCTCCTTCTTGAAATCTGTAATACATTGGGAGTCTAAGCAGTGTGTGTGTGTGTGTCAGGTCTGGCAGCATTACAAACATGAACAGCAAGGTGGGACTGTAAATGTTAAGTGTGTGCAGCCAGGCTGATAATTAGAGAGTTCTCAGCAATTTGTCTTCAATTCAGAGGAAGCATTTCTCAATCAGAGAGTGTAACTGAACAAAGATCCAGGAAAGGGAAGCAACACAAAGGAAGCTTTTCCCCCCTCCTCTTCCTCTGCCTCTCTATCCCCTTGGCTTATTGTATCAGTGGTGTTAAATGCAATATTTTCTCTCCTTTTTTGATGTAACTTTTCATTCTTAGTAGCAATTAGAAATTCATAGGCTTATTTTGCCTTCAGTATTTAAATTTTTTGATATGCTGAGCACTGTTTTAAAACTACATCTTTGTGACCTGGGTAACCTTGCAAATAGTTAAAAAAACAGTATATCTTTACTGTGGGTGCCAGAGAAGTAGCTGTAGTAATGCTGGTTTCATAGCATTGCTTTTTGTTTTTCTTTTTTTTCCCCAACCCTCTGTCTGAACTAGATCTCACATGTTTTATATGACAACTAAGAAAAATGCCTCCATCCCTGTATGTCCACTAGTATTTTCATGGTCATGCTGTCAACATAATTGGAAAAATAGAGCAAATAACATCCTGATATTTAACGAAATAATGTCAAAAAAATAATTATCTCTTGCGTACATCATTAAAAAGAAAGGGAGTATAAATTGCTTTCAACATTGCCTTTAAAACATATTAAGTTAAAGGGACAAATCCCTGTGTGGAATAAATTGAATATGTACCATTGAAATCAATGGAGCTACACAGATTTAAAGCAATTTGGTACCTGGCACTCTATTGGAAATGCTAGATTAAGTTGGAAAGACACGTACTTGAAAAAGCGCACCTTTTCACTTGGGAATCTATAATGATCTAAAAAAAAGCTGAAATAGTCCCCAAAATGTGATTTGCACAAACTCCAACCAACTCTGCTTTATATCTTTGCACTGCTTTTACCTGGCAAGATATACTTCAAGTAGTTCTCAAAATGACTGAAGCAGATCTGACAATTTATCATAATTGAAAGTGTCTTAGGAAAATGTCTTGGAGGCTCAATTTCCTGCTGAGAAGGGGAATGTCACTGTTGTCACTGACCTGTGGCTGTAAGAGGCACATGATCAAGACTTATTAATTACAACATTAAATGCCAAATATATGAGACAGCGCAGACATTTTATTGGATGTGGGAGCTAATCAACTTGCTACTGAAGTAATTCAATTCCATGCAGGTTTATTATTCAAGCACTTTAAAGCTCAAGGAATGACAGCTGATATATATGGAGGAAAACTAAGAGAGACAGCAATAGTTCCTTTTAATTGTATTTATTGTATTGGATAAAAGTGATATACAGCTTTCCTTACTGGTCTTGAAGTGATTTGTCTCACGCCTAATTATCACTTAGCTATCAATGACCAGGATGGAGAAAGAACAGCCATGCTGAAAACCACAGAGCTCAGAGTGAGTGGGTTGCACAGGGGCTCCTGCTGGCTTTAGGTTACCCAGCTCCACTTCCTACAATTTCCAGGGCTCTGCATAGCAAGGAAGGAGGTGAACTGAGGTGTGCCATCACAGCCATCCCCATGCTGGGCTCTCCAGGCAGGAGCTGAGCACTGAATGTTTAATTTCCCTCTGGAAAAAGCGAGTGCGTGATTTTTCCTCTTTGCACACGGAGAAATTCCTGCAGCCAAACTCACATTTGGTTACCCAGGGATCAGGGCTGTGTGCTGATGGGACCAGCCTGGTGAGCTGGAGCCCTCCTGTCAGCTGAAACAGTGTTTTCCACAGGCTCTGTTTGCTTGTGAAGCGTATGGGATTTGGGTAGGTACACAAAAGGAAAACCTGCTGAATTATATACCTCTGGAAGCACAAGGATCTCTGGTTTGTGGAGCACAGGTGACCATCTCAGCAGGACAGGATTCTTGGTGGTAGATCTCTAATTTTTCCCCCCCTCCCATGGAAATGTATTACATGGCATATGTGAGAAACTGTGCAACTTAGTGAAAATGGAAAGATGTTCATGTTCTGGAAGGATGAGCTAGATGGAGTCCTCGCAGATGATGCATCCCCGTCAAATGGGAATAATATGACTTTATAATAGACTAGACCAGACAAAACTGATTCTTCCCCAGTCCTCAGGGAGTGGATGGTTATGATTTGAATTCATTAAAAACATTTCTTATTTGTACTTTAAGTTTGAAAGCAAGATGTGTCCTTGGCTCAGGAATGAAACTTAGCAGGAGAACACGCATTTACTTAGCCTCTGAGGCTGAAATTTTATGCAAAATTTGTTTTGTGCTTTAGTTTTGATTTTGAAATGCAGACTTCGTTTCTGTTTACCCTAAGTTCAGTCATTCATGGTCATATTGACACAAGTACTATGGAAACAGAGAGAGTTTGGGGTCTTTTTTAATGTAACTGAAAAATACCCTGTTTTTTTTGCTATCTAGCATTGTAGAAGGACTGATATTTTGTTAAATGCTTTTTTTGGTTTGGAGTTTTTGCTTTTTGTTTTTGTGAGGTTTTTGTTAGTTGGGGTTTTTTTGGGTTTGTTTTTATTTTTGGTTGGTTGGCTGGAAATATTTTGTTTGTTGGTTTGTTTGTTTTTCCTTTTTAGTTTTGGTCTTTTTTTTTTCCTTTTTAATGCAGTAGCAAGTCCAGAGAGACCTATTAAACTAAAATTCATGTGGTTTTATTTTTCATTATATTGTGGCTGTCCATCTCTTTAAATATACAATGTCCATTTGTTTGCTGTCCAAAGATGTTTCTAAAACAAATTATGGTATTTGTAGATTTATTTTCACTCTTTTCATACTGGTTTGAATAGAACACCTCTTTGAAAAAGTTATAATCCTCTTTGTGTTTTAAATGGGTTACCAAATTATTCCTTGTGTTAGTACCTGAAGCATTACCTGTAGATCAGGTAGGAGTTGGGAAAGAAGAGAAATATTCACAGCAGCATTTAGGGCTGCATAAAATCCTTGTGGCAGTTAAGTCATATGCTTGCACAGGTTACCAGTGTTAAAAATAAACTAGAAAATGATAAGCAAATTATTTTTTAACTTCTTTTTCCAGGTGATTAAACCACAGGAAATAAGGAAGAAGTGCTAGCATAATTAGATAAGCATTTCACTTGTAGTTAACAGTGAGAAATACAGAGATACCAGCTAAATTTTGAGTTGGAATTTTATGCAGCGTACTGGCAAAGGGAAGTGTGCCCACAGGATGTTTCTGTTGCTCATTCCTAATGGAGCTTGGCTAAGGAAGGCAGTGGGAGTCATCTTCATGCAGTGCCCCCTGGCCAGAACCAGCAATACAAATACACAATAGATTTAATGCAGCTTGGCTGTCCTGTGACCAGCAAGTGGCCCCTGGCAGGAGTAAAAAGTACACTGAAATGCTTCAGCCTTGGTCTTGAGGCTTTTCTCAGCATTGTCTTATGCAGTGGACATAAGCTGGGCTGGAAGTGACCCACTGAACATATGAAAATTCAGATTAGGATAGTAATTAAAGCATTAACACTACCAGAAATGTAAGCGATCTTGCACTGAAAAAGAATTTAAAAATACATCTGTTAATTTAATACATTGTTCTTAAGGATATGATTATCTACTCCCTGACTGTTTTCTATTTGACAGTGTCACAATTTGGTATTTTTGAAGAGTTGGAAGCACCAAGTTCTGGCCCCACTCTGAGATATTTAACCAAGGCAGAGATCTTGATGATATTAGCATTGAGCAGTGTTGCTGTAGCCATGAATGGGTGAAGCTGATTACAGGAAAATTTAATAGCTGAAGAAATCTAGAAATAAGTTCTTTAGATTCCAACCATCAGCATCTAGTGGGTAAATTACAAATGAATTTGAATGAAAAAGGCAGACCTTAGTCCCCCACCGAAGGAGTACAATCCAAAATCCCTCTCTAATACCAAAATCAGAACAACCATGCAGACTTCTCTTTCATACAGTGTTGGTTTCTTTTTAAATGGAAATGAGATTATTTCTGATTTATGCTGGTGATGTCTTGAGCAGGTTTGTGCCCATTTGCTTACCTGGTTTACAAGAGGTGGATTTTTCCTCTGGGCCAAATGTTGTACTCCCTGTAAAACAAAGGTTATGGCACTAACACAAGCTATTTCCTTGAGGCCAGATTCTACCCACAGCTTCTTGAATGCAAATCACTGGCATTACACACGGGTAACTGAAATCTGAATTTACCCTTGAGTGCTCAGTTCAGTCAAAATTATTTTGCAGCTTCCCTGCTGATGGCTAAGAAATCATCCAACACCAGTAGTGTAGCTACCTTCTATTCAGAATTGCCTTCACAAATATAGCAGAAGAGTTGCTTATAAATATACATACTATTGCTGAAAATTGCTGTTGAAATTCACTGCTCTGCATACTACAGGTACAGTGAAAGAAATCTCTGAAAGCTCATAATTAAACATTCCTTTTGTTCAGACAGTGCAAAGTGAGTGAAGTTCTCAGACATTATATGCAAGGTGCCATATCCAAACTGTTTTCAGCTGTTCTTCACACAGATTTGATTGGTTTAGGGCAGAGCTGTGCTAGTTAACATTCCTGGTCATCCTCATCACTGCCAATGCATTGTCATGTGCTTCAGATCAAATCCTGCCTTGCTCTGAGCACAAATAATTCAACTCCCCACTGTAAATCTTTTCTAATTAGGTTATTTTTGTCTTTTAATCTCTTACTCTGAGAGCCATTAATGATTTTGAACTGAGACGTGGATAATCTGTAACAATTTAGCTTATCTGTCTTTTTAAGACCATTTATTTTGCTTTTAATCTTTAACAACCCTGTTTGGATTTAAGACTATGTGCACTAAATGACAAAAGCAGAAACAGTTTTGGCATCATTAGGCAGCTCTTAACCTGGTGTTGAGGCCTGCAGCTGCAAAGTTGGTGATGCCATCCATGAATTTAAAAACAAAATCAGCTCCAAGCCAAGAAAAAAGGTTGAAATCTTAGATGATGAAGGTAGTAGTGTGTCATATGTTCATTACTTGTTCTTCTGCTGTATCAAATATCAAAATTGGTGGTTTTCTCTTGACTATTTGGACTGGTAGCTTTAGCCTAATTTTCCTTGATGAAATGAGTAGATTATTAGAATTTTTATGAATTTAACCTTTCAGAGATTTTATGGACTTCAGGCTAAACCAAACAAATTGCTATTAGTGTACCTTGTTTGATTAGCAATGCAGAAATTTGTTTTAGTGGAAAAATTTAGTGAATTACTTCAGTCATATATGAGAATATGATCACTACACTGGACAGTAATTGGAAATCAGAGTAGAAAGACCGAGGATTTAATTAATTTTCATGATCCTACCACATTAGGTTGCTAGATGCTCCTCTACAATATGAAATATGGATATGGCAGTCAAATGGAGTTAAAAAGCCCTGACATGTCATATGTTTTAAAGGGATGGGTAGAATTATTTTCTTATTTTATTATTATTATTTTGTTATTTTATTATTTTGTTATTTTTATTATTTTATTATTATTTATGTTTATGTGCTACAAACAGTTTTGATTAATCAACCACTGTCGTTAAGGTGGGATGTTTAGCAAAGCTGGATAATTACCTCAACTGTGTAGGGCCCTTTACTAAAGTGAGCTGTAGAAGTATTTTCACAGCTGTATCACAATCAGCAAACCAGTGATATTTTTATGAAGGGCTTGGTTGCATCTAAGTGGCAGCATTTTTTTGTTGCAGTGACATGCAGCAAGGGAAAAGAAGTTTCAGATGTGTTTGGTTTATTTAACCTTCCCATCACTTCTGCTCTGCACAGTCAGACAAATGCATGCTCATGAAACTTTGAGGACCATGAAGGGTGCCAGTTCACATGAAACAGCACTTAGACATGGGCCCAATCCCACTGGATTCCAAGGCAAGCCTGGGAAGGATGAGCAGTTTGCTGTTGCAGTTGCCCCCTGACTCCCTGGAAAGGATAATTTTACCCACCAGTCAAATGGAGTGTATGAATGTAGAGCAACTTGAGAAAAAGCAAGATATGACATAATGAGTTACTCATGCCCATCTTTGGGGAGTTCTATTGATTTCTGACTGATCTGGTTATATTTGAAAATCCCAAATTGGTAGGAAAAAACCAATGCTTTGTAAGTAAACATCTACCAGTTTCGATATTTACACTGCATGCAAAACCAGATTTAACAGTAAAGGGAAAGAGCTTTCCATTAAAAAAGGTAATTCCTTTTTTTTTTTTTTGTGCTATGGCAAGTCTGTTAAATGTTAGCATGGACTAAATTCCTGTTGGTCTTTTCACAATAGCCTTGAGTAGTGACAATGGGTGTGGTGTGCTCCTGCCCTCGCCAGTCCTGCCCTACAGCTCCTGGCAAGGCAAGCTGAATTCTTACTGACCAGGGAGTGGAAAATTATGTTAAAATGGCTTTCTGGGCTGGGGAAGACTTGGAGAAAATAGGTTTGTGGGAGGATAGATGGATCTGTCCATTGCCCTGCTGCTCGGTTCTCAGTGATTGCCACAAAACACCAATTGCCTCTCATCCCAAATCCATGTTGTTGCAGGCTTTCACTGGATCAATTCCTTCAAATGCCAAATCTTGTTGGAGTTGTAAGGTGACGGAAATAGGAATTAAAAAAAAAGACATAAAGTTTTTTGGGTTTGGGGTTTTGCTAGATTTTGGTTGTTTCTTTGTTTCATTATCAAAGAGGAAGCCTGATGATAATTCTGGTTCATTGGGGTGCTGAGTCCGAGCACATATGGACATAACCCCACCTGGGCACACCAGCACTGTCTTGAACTTTGAGGAAGACAAGGATATGTTCTTCATGCTTGCCAGTTCAGAGAACATGAGCTGTGCTGGTGGCAACAAGTGATTTTCAGCCCCTCTACAGGCTCCAGCAGGGCATGGTGCTTCCCCTGGCACCGCACAGGCCGTGCTTTCTCTTTGCCTCTCCATCCAATTCTGTTTGCCTGTGTGGCAGAGACTTTTCTGAGCACTGAAGTCCTCTCATAAATGGCAGCTTTCCCCCTGCTTGAAACCTAAGAAGGAGCTTAACTGCTGCCTCCTGTGCCCAGCCTCTTAACAAAGAAAACAAGTCTTGCTCTCAAAATCTCCTTTTTTGCTGGAAGGTCCACACATGTTAAAATCCTCTGATTTAATAATATCTTTAGTCAGAGCTTAGTGTCTAAATTTGCTGGAAATAAGCAGAAAGACCCTTCTATAAAATGGGAAGAAAGTTGGCTTAAGAAGTAGACCTTAATATTCTAGAGTCCCTTTTTTATTAACTTCACATTTGAGGAAAAAAAAAAATCTTATGACTTATGTCAGGATCTTTTGTTCACTTAATGAATTTTTCAAGGTATTAAAAATAATTTGTGCAATGTGATGACTATTAAGCTAGTAGGTGAAGATGGGAGTAGAATATAATTTCAATTAATATCCCATCTGAAATAAAAAGAACATTCTTAAAGATTTAAGGAAAAAAAAAAAGGAAATCTTTACTTACGCAGAGCAGAGCCTCATCTTTGTTGGAAACTAAGCCACAGGACATGGCAATAACAGCTCCACAGGAAGAGTGGGAAGCATGTTAAAGATCAGTCTTTACATTTAACACTTCAAAAAAATGAACCTCAGTGGAGGCATCAGGCAGCCATGCTTCTTATGCACTCTTATATGTGTGAGGATATATATATGTAAAAATAAATATATAATATCATATATATTAAAATATATAATATCTATATATAATATATATAATATTATATATTTATATAAAATATATAAA
>JAWWMS010000001.1:5845533-5860489 GCA_035048045.1 Chlorospingus semifuscus | reverse complement strand
TATAAAATATATAAATATATGTATAAATATATAGAAATATAGAAATATATAAAAATAAAAATATAAATAGGAGTATATATATAAAATATACACATGTCTCCTCATCTGGCTGATTTCTGTGGGTGTTATAATTACAGACCAGGAAGAGATTAAACCCCAGAGCAGAGCCACACAGTGGCTCTAAGCAAGTTTACTTTGCAAGTGTTAAATGGGTGAAGTGATCTCCAATATATGCAAATGAAAAGCTTCTGGGAGTACTGTGCATGCAATGAAAAGGAAATATAGCCTTGTGCAGATGGTAAAAACTATCTTATTAGGAATTAATAACTGTCTCAGTCCTAGGGAAATAAGAGAAAATGGTGCATCTATTCCTCACTACAGCAAAATGTAATTAACATGAAGGTCAGAGGGCAAGGACATAGCATGCAATTAAGTCTTCCTCAATCTTCACTACACAGGTAAACACAATATAAGTTTAATAATGAACAAATCCTCTGGTATCTAGCACACATTTTTAGAGCTCTCATTTACATGAGCTCTGTGGGGAATCTTGCTTCTTGCTATAGCATATTTTGCAGTTCTATATAGAAAATTTAGGAGGACTCTAAGGACGCTTCCCTCACATCCTTCTTGAGGTTTCCTCTGATCCCCCTACCACTGAAGCGTTGCTGTAGCTCATTTTTCTGCATGTTACTTAAGATTTTGTGCTGCTGCAGATAAGGCAAAGCTGTAAGAAGGCTGCTGCTAACATGTGAAAGCTGTGCTTTGAAGTGATAGTGTAATGAACACCTATGTTAGCTACTGCTGGATGCGTCCTTTACCTTGCAGATGTCAAGCTACTTTAGGATGTGATTTTTTTTTATTTATTTTTTTTATTCTTGGACCAGAACACTTGCTTGAGGATATGGCATTTATTACATGCCTGTTCACAAATGCAGGGTGGGAATGGATTCAGCTCTGACTGTGCTTGGAGCCAGAGATTGGAGCAGATGACCTCCCAAGGTCACTCCCAACCTGAATTCATCTATAAGCCTAAGATTTGCATGCAGGTCTCTGTTAGATTTTACAGTTCTTTTAGGAAAGAAAAATATTTCTGCTAAATATTGGATTTCACCTGCAGTATATTCAAGTTCTCAGAAGAGGTCTGTTTTTTATCCATGCCCCTCTGCCCCCACTTCACTTTCTCCCGTCTCATTTTCTGCCAAGAGCTTTGCCCTTGATTTCTGCCTCATAGAAAATCTGACTAAGACCCACTTCCCTTCTGGTTTCCAAACTCTTTTCTCCATGGCTGTGAGCTCAGGGAGTAATGTATGAAATGCTGCAAACCATGACACAGACACCCAGCCCCTCTCGTCACGGAAATGGGATGCAGCGTTATGGAATAGCACCAGCAGAACGAACTGCTGTATTGCGGGCTTTCCTTTCTGGGCAATATCAGATAAGATTTACGCAAAGAGGCTCCCTGGACTTGGAGACATCAATAAACAAATCAAAAGGGCAAATACATACACTAAATCATCCCCTAGCTCCTCATATCAGACCTCCAAACCTTACGCTGTGTATAACTCTGAATGGCAAGTAGGAGCTAATCTGAAAACTCTGTAGTCGGATTAAGGGAGTGTAAAACTGACCTGATTCATCTTTTCTGTCATCAGTGGAGAAGGCCCTTGCCATAAATGCTACAGGAGTTGTTTTTTTTTTCTTTTTCCCCCATGGACAGAATTCCCTGGGAGAAGATAGGAGGCTACAGTAGGGTCAATGCCCGTCTCACAATCTATGAAAATCACTACCTGAAAAAGAAAGGGGAAGATAAAAGAATGAAACAGGGACAAATACATGGATTGATTAGAAAATTAGTGCAGATAGTATGATTTTTCTCAAAATAGCTCTGGTTTTTGAGCTCTCAACTTGTAACTTTGGAGTAACAGTAGGTGATCGTTTTGAAAACTGGGGGAATTCCTGTTCAGTCTAAATCCTCCCGAGATGAGAATAAAAGCCTCTGCAGAAAACAATTTTGCTCTCAATTAAGATGGAAACACAGGGAGAAGAAGAAGAAAGACATTTTTGTCTCTTTTGAAAAAGCAAGCCTAAAATTCAGGTAGTAGGTCCTGTTCTGCCAGGGGTGTGGGATGTGCAGAAGAATAAGTGCCAGTGTGTGATATGAGCTTACCCCTTCTGCACTCCCTTTTTCCAAATGCTCAGATGTGAGCTGAATTTCGTGCACTTAGCTGCTAAAAAAGGTGGGATTTTCTTTCCCAGACAGTCATGCCTTTTGCTGCTTCAAAGAGAGAAGGAATGAAGAGCCAAGGTAGCAGCCAGCAAGGAGCAGTGCAGAGGGTGAGCTGGGGTTAGATTTTGAGAAAAGGCCACAACAACCTTGTGCAGCACATCCACCTCTACCCTGGCCCCATCCTTGCTGCCTTGCACCTGCCTGGGATACTGGGGGGGCTTTTCTTCTTGTCTTCTGCTTTGTTGGCTGCCAAAGGGGGCCAGTGCTGGAGGGCAGCTCCCCTCCTGTGCAGGGTGAGCCCTGCCTGGCTCCCTCCACCCTGCAGGAGCTGCCAGAGGAGCACAGGAGCTTGAAGAATACAGCCCTAAAATGAGGCATCAGCTCTGCAAAGCCTCCCTTTCCACTTTAACTTCCAAGCTCATTTGCTCTTTCCATATGTGTCAAAACATGTCAGATATTTTGAGCGCAATCTCCTGAGAACATGCTAATTCATGACTCCCTTAATATTCCAGCTCTTTTTATTGAATGATTGTGGTGTATTTTACCCTCGTCTTTTGCTCACTTGCTTTCTGTGGTATAAGCTGAGGTTATGTTTGTTTTCAGGGGTATGACTGTATTTTGTCTGACAGAAAATGGGTGGTTAGTCTGAAATATCTGTAATTCTGAACGTCCCCCTTTTTTCCCTGAGGAAAATAGGGAGGTGGAAGATGATTGTACTGCAGTGCTTGCATTTGCAGGGGCAAGAGCACAGGTACTCTTGGTTTACTGAATACTGCATACAGGAAGGATTAAAAACCCCCAAATGAATCATAAGTAATTTACAAACAGAATCAGAGTGAAATTATAATGAGCTTGAGCAATCCTAGAGAAGGTAGCACAGATGGATTCAGTATTTTAAAATTAATGTGAGAAAATGTTTTCTTGAACTTGTGAATTTCGTGGGGAGCATGAGATGCTTTAATATTAATAATCCCCACAAAGCTCCATAAAACAAATGGTGATAGGGGAAATAACCTTACTAATACTTGCTAGTGCCTATAATGAGACTGATATTTACACTTCTTTAGACCTATATTAATTTCACAGAGAAAATCTTGTCCTTTTTCTTCCTTTTGTGTTGGTATTTGCAATTTATTATGATCACTAAGAGCAAAATTAGACTCCTGCACATATGGTTTTCTTGTGAATCTCCTAGCTGAAGAATGATGGAGATAACCTGACCAAGTTTTTTATTTTTGCATGCAATCAAAGCTCAGTTTCAGTCATTTTACTTATAAAATGAATGCTGATATTAGGGAATGTTATTCTCTTAATTATGGCTCAGACATGATTCTGAGATAGCTGTACAGAAGTGTACTGCACTTCTTATCTGAATGTGATGACTCAGAAAAGACATTATTAATAACTGAGAAGTTTTCTTCTTATACTGACTGAGGGACTTGTGCTTGCTTGTTCTATCAAAAAGAAAAAAATAAATAAAAATAAAAAACAACTGCAAGTGACTGGTAGGAATTTTGCCTGAGCAAAAACTACAGGTTGCAGCCGAAATAAATGAGACTATTTCTTTCAGCGCACATTGGTTTCATTTTCTGAAGTTTCTATATTTTGATAGCACCTATGGGAGTGGCTTTAATTTGAGGCTTGAAATTACTGTTTTAGGAGACCAAGCTGCTGCAGCGATTGTTGAGCTCTTAAGCTTTTTGTTAAGGCTGTTCTCTGCTGCCTGCCTGAAATCTTGGAAGTTGCTAGTGTTTATCTGAAGTCCTGGTGAATAGCTGGGAGGATTTTATGCAATGGAGAGGAGGAAAAAAACTGCAGCTGCATCCATAGAAACTTTTCCTTCATGTAAGGGGAGCCACCCTCCACCCTGGCACGGGACAAAGGTCCTGCTAATGATGCTCCTATCCAGGGTGCTGAAGGCTTCGGGCACGCTGCACATCTTCAGGCTGGCAAGGACATGACACTATTTAACCAAAGCTGTCTCTCACATCCCAGCTGACCCCAATGCCAGAGCGGAGCTTGCAGCGAGTCCTCGCTCCCTCCAGGCGCTGATCAGCGCTCTCTGAGTGTGTGGGAATGCAGGGTTTCTGGTGGCACAATTCACAAAATGCATCACCCAACACAGAGAAATTGAAGGAAACCGCACAGAATGCTAGGTTTAAGACAAAGAAGTGCTTCATTGCTTAAGTATTTTCTTTGAATCTATATGTTTTTAAGTAGCTGCATGTAAGTAATATATCTTTCCATGTATAGATGTTTCTGGCAGATATAAATATATATATGTACAACTAGTTCATGCAAATCTCCGCAGAAGATATTAAAAATGGCTGTTTACAAATATAAATAGCTGAAGCAGATATTTGCTTTACCATTACTCCACCTACTGGTATTGTGCTGAACTGACTGAGGTCTCGGGGCTTAATCAAATGAAAGAAATGTATGTATCCCCAGAGCATGGGCACTGAGTGATTAATTAAACAGCAGTTTTGGAGAATGATGTTTTTAAGGAACAAATCATGATTTATTTTGGGTGGGTGGAGGTTGCACCACACATTTCTATCCATAAATATATATTAGTAGTTTCTTTGCCATTAAAAATTAATTCAAGAAGAGTCAATATTATAACACATGTATCTGACAATATATTTATAACAGAAATGTGTGCATATATATTATTTGAATAATGGTGAAGAATTACCTTAGAACAGTAAAATATCAATTAGAATTAAATCTTCCAAAAGCCTCAGCAATGTGAGTAAATAGAGTGTGACAGTGTCTGAAAAATTACAGCAGGGAAAACAAACACTGTCACAAACGGACTGTGAGCAGCTACTTGGGGCTGAAGCTTACAGGAGATGATTTCTCATCACAGTGTAATTGCTGGAGGAGCCTGAGCTCCAGGATGTGTTTCAGACAGCCCATGGAAGCTGTCAGGCCTGTGTGTCACGTGAATTCTCTTCGAGGGCAGGGGCTCCTTGTGACATCTAAATGAAGTCAGGTAAATCCAACACAACTGGAGATCCACCCTGGGCTCTGCAGCAGAACAGAAAATGCAGCAGGGTTTTGCTTTCAGAGTCTGTATCTCCAAGGAAGCCTTGTGGCTTCCTGGTTTTTCATTCTTTCCACCTTCCCTGCACTAAAGTAATGCTTCTTTTGCTGGAGATATCATAAAGATCCCACCAAGCAGTGAGAGCTCTGGGAACCTCCTTCATCAGCAAATTTCCCAGACAAGCTTCTCTGGTTTTTAATGTTTTAAGAAAAAATAATAATCCGCTGTTGTTTGGCAATTCTGCCTGCATTTTATGTGCCCATCACAAAATGTGCATCATCGATATGCTCATGGCCACTGGCCTCATTTGCTTTGTGTCAATTACCATTCTGACAGTCATATTTTCTTAATAGCTGCTAAGAAATGTGCTTATTTTAGCAAATTTTGTAGCAGTGTAAATATGCAAAACAAGTTCTTCATTTCTGTGGCATGGTTTCCTGCCAAGGCCTGGTAATTAAACTTTTCCTTTGGTTTTTGTAGCTGAAAGGGTGATGAGGCCACAGTCACCTTTTACTCTGCTAGACCTCCTGACAGCAACTCTAAAAGAATAATTTTAGAGAAGCTTTAAGGAATATTTATTTTCCTTTTCTGCAGAGGGCTTGCACGCAAAGCAAACCCTGATCCCTCCTCCAATGGGACTGGGAATCCATGATGGATTTCCACTGTGAGGTGTAGCCAGGTAGCTCCTTAAACCCAAACTTCTCAGCTCAGCCTAAATCAAGGGTGAGGGGGAGAGGGCATTCTCCTTTGTGGCTCTGTGTGCAGTGGTCTTCTGAATACTGATTTACCGTAGAGAAATGTGGATATCTGGAGCAAATGGCAGTCACAATGTGCTCTGCTCAGGTCCTCACCCATATGATAAATCCCCAGGACACTGGAACAGGCTGTGGTTCTGGATTCTCCTCTTCTTCCCAGGTTCTCACTCATTTCCTTTAGTTAACTTGTCTGGAGCCTTGGGGCAGGAACTGGCCCTCAATTTACCCTGGAAAGCTTGCCAGGGAGGTGAGGAAGAGAGAGACCCGAGGCGAGGGGTTTGCAATGCCTCCTTTGGAGTGGGAAATTGTCCCTCCTTCACCCCTGGGAGGAAAACTGCAGGCTGAGCCTCATGGAAGGAGCAGTGCTTTGGGAGGTGTCACTGCAGGAGGAAGCATGAGGGGCTCATTGGGTGAGTTTGCTCCTGCTCCATGCTGCACACAGGGCTGATTGTCAGCACTGCACAGGTCTGAGTGGCCATCCAAGGGATACACCATCAGCCAGAGCCAAGGAGCTCACATTCCTGATGTGGATTCCTGATGGAAAAACCCACTTGGGTGAGCGTGGTCTAAAGTGAGATCTTTTTCTGTGGAGCACAGATGATGCCTCAGGTTTTAGTTTTTATATTTTTTCAGATTCTGTACTGCTTTAGTGCATACTTACGAGCTTTATGTTAGGGGATGGTAAGCTCTCTCCACAGAGTAGGTAGATAAACCAGTTCTTTCTCTAGTTGGGGATTAAGGATAAATTATGTATTTCAGGTTTAAGAGCATAAACAGTTGTGGATTGAAGAGAGAAAAACAACAAGGATGGGATTTCATGAGTTAAAGCCATAACTGAACAATTAACTCAAATATGCTAATGGACCAGAGCTTATAGAAGTATGAGGCCCTGGATCTGGTCATCATGGAGTGGTCATCCACTATGTGACAATTTTGGGCTCATCTTGGGTGTAGCCCTGGCTGGGCTCTTGTGCTGTCCATGGTGTATCCATTGAGGCCTTCTGATAAATACCTACTTTATTCTTTAATTCTGTCCAGCCTCTGCTCTAGGTCAGCCTTCACAGGCATCACAGAAATGCAGTGTGAATACCAGAGGATCAATGCAGCTGCTTGCTAGCATCTTGATTAGAGATGGGTGAACTAGTTTGGATAAAGCAGCAACTGGTCTGACTGTGCACAGTCCTCCAGCTGAGCCTGAATTTGGAAGGGTCAAAGCAATACAAAGCTTATATTATTATTTTCATTCTTACACTTTGCTGTTTGTCTGTAGTTCCTAGCTGCAGCAGAACAGCTGAAAGACACTGGAAGGATGGCACATTTCTTGGCTGACTGGAAAGACAGGTGTCACTTGGTCTCTGTCACCAGACAGGTTTCTAGATAAGAGATGTTTTTCCTCTGGACCCAAGCACCCATCAAAAAATGTAAACATTTGCACATTTCTATCATATTCATCCTGTAGCAGTTGTGAGAAAAGTCCCTACCCCTGACAGATTTTCTTTTGAAGTATCTGTGAATTTTCTGTAGAGGAGGTTGGTCAGGGCTCCTGTTGCAGACATCTTTTATGGAAAATCCTTTCCTTAGGACTTTTCTTCCTGAGAAGCTGAGAGGCCTCAGGAACAAAATGCAAACAATGATTATCTGCTGCTGTGGGATGCAGCAGGTGCATCTGGGATTGGTCCATGTTGGATGTTTGTAATTAATGGCCAATCACAGTCAGCTGGCTCGGACACAGAGCCCGAGCCACAAACCTTTGTTATCATTCTCTGCTATTCTATTCTTAGCTAGCCTTCTGATGAAATCCTTTCTTCTATTCCTTTAACATAGTTTTAATGTGATATATATAACAAAATAATAAATCAAACCTTCTGAAACATGGAGTCAGATCCTCATCTCTTCCCTCATCCAAGAACCCCTGCGAACACCATCACAGTGATGCACAGCCCCAGGGATGGTAACAAAAGGCAAACCAGTTTGTGTCTTTTCACAGTGAACTCTCTCTGAGTCAGATGTCCCACCCTGGGTGGACCCAGCAGCAACTGGAATACTGGGTTTCATGGGATCAGACTTGTTAACCACAGCTTGTTTGGGGCAAACACAGCTACTAAGGGCAGAAGACCTCGGGGATGTGCAGACAGCTTTTTCAAAATGTTCCTTTTGTCCCAGGGAAGCTGTGGCTGCCCCTGGATCCCTGGAAGTGTCCAGGGCCAGGCTGGACAAAGCTTGGAGCAACCTGGGCTAGTGGAAGGTGTCCCTGCCCATGGCAGGGGTGGGAACAGAGCAATAAATTGTGAGAGCAGGGTAGTGAGGCACAGTGGCTCTAAATGTCACGTTAGATGCTGCTGTGCTCATTGAGATTTAGGCTTTAATGTGCTGGATTTTGCTGCACACGACACAGGAGCTGTGCATCAGTGCACACCCTGCTGCACGTGAGATCAAAGTGTCTCCTCTTATCTCAGAGGAACCTTCACCAACGAGACAGTACAATTTGAAATCATGCAGCTACCAAATGCAGACGGAGATAAAGCTTGTCTCATTTAGCCCACTGCAACAAACACAGGGAAAAAGCAAAATATTGAGGTCAGTAAGCACATTCAATCCCACAGGACAATGCACATCCAAAGGTGTGGTTCCTAATACCCTCCCAGCGGCTCCTGAAATCTCTGATTTGGGTGAGATCCATGGGCAGAATGAGACCAGCTCAAAGCCAGTGAGGTGATGCCTTCCAGCAGTCTGGCCATCAGTTTTGTGTGATTCCTCCTAGCAAGGAACAGTCTCAGAGTCTGGCCCTGAGCAGGAGGAGCCACCATTCTGAGGGGCAGGGCTGTTGCACTGTCTCCTCCTCGTCCTCTGCCCTCCTGAACACGGGGACCAGCTGGCCCAGCACCCCCAGCCTCCATTGACAGCAGCATCTGGAAAAGAGACAACAACAAAGCTGGAAAGGAGCAGCAGAAACAAGCAGTTCTTTCCATGGGAAGAGCTGTCAGCTCCCATGAATTGTATCTGAATTTGACTCTGCCCCATCCACATCACTAACAATACACCAGAGTCATTAACATTGAGGGATTGTTTCAGAGGTGTTAATTCTCTGTTCAGCATTTCTGATGTTTGTTCAAACTACACTTCAGGTGGACATGAAAGGCAATTAGCTTTATATTTGCTTGAAGGATGTTTCTCTTTGTCTTAATCCAAGCCTAGATAGGAAACAGACCAACTAAACTTGTCTCCATCACATTTTGAGGTGGTAGGGGCAGTGTTAGCATTTCAGTGAACAACAGCTTGACTATTCAGCTTTCCCTCCATTGCTTTTCCTATTACACTGATTCTTCTGGACCCTGAGCATGTGAGTGACATAAATTCAAAATACTCAGGATCACGGAGGCAACACATGAAAGGAGGAAATGGGAGCGAGAAATGAAGTTACAGTGTTGACAAATGGATGGATGTGAGCTTTGGGAGGCTTGGATGTGACTGTGAGTGTGAAAAACAGACTGAAGCAAGGTGTCAGTGACTCCACCATTCAAGGCTCCATGGACTACCTTAGAAATTCCCAAAAATTGCCCCCCTGTTCAGAGAAATCTTGGCTTAAAGTGCATTTCAGCCTGGCTCAGTTTGGACACAGCCATGCAGAGTGAGTACTGGGTAAGGTTGTAAACAAAGCCAGTGATAAATGCACTGCATCAAATTGTGGGTTGGTGCCAGAGCTCTGGGTGCCTGGGATCTGGTATTATTTAGCATCTAAATTAATGAGCTGGAAGAAGTAAACAAAATGATTAAATTCATAGATGATCCTAAACTAGAAGGAGTTAAGAACATCAGTCAGGAGGCAGCGGAGACATAAAGTGACCAAGAAGCATTAATAAATGCTTCAAAACAGAATAATAAGATTTTAAGATTAAAATGCATAGTAGCATATCTGGTGGAGAACAGTTTGCAACATGCTGGCTTTATCAAAGGGAAAAACTTAGCAAACAGAGCTGTTTCCTAAGGAGGAGACCTGAGGCCTTCCAGGGATTGTAAATCAGGCAGGAATTCCTATTTTGATCCAACTGCAAGGCATGTACATGCAAAAATAAACCCACCCCTCTCAAGAGGGCACAGAAATTCAGAAGAGGGCAGGGAATATACATCTGTCCCCTTTGCAGGGGCCCAGCTGGGTGCACTGGGCTGGCATCAGTCCCCTGGACACGCTGGCCAGCCCTGGCACAGCTGGGATTGTCCCTGGGCCCCTCTCACCTCTGCTCCTGCTGATCTCACAGGCGGTGCCCCTGCTGCCCAGGGGACACAGGCACTCACACTCTGCTCCTGAAAGCAAGCACAGCACAGATGGGGGGATTACACCCCTGGAGAGAGCCACATTTCCCAGCAGGCATCCACTTCTCCCCAGTACTTCATCTTCTGGGAGCAAGGGACACTGAGGGAAATGGCATCATTTTTCTGCAGTGCTGAAGGGATCAATACCAATAACCAGGGGAGCTGTGGCTGCCCTGCACCCCCTCTCACCTCCCCTGACATTTGTTCCTGCCCTGCAGCTCAGCCTCAGACTCACTGCTGCAATTCCACAAGCCAGGGGACCACAGAGTCCTCCTGCTCTTCTGCAAAGAGATCACAGAATCCTGGAATGGGTTGGGTTGGGAGGGACCATAAAGCTCATCTCATCTCACCCCCTGCCAGGGCAGGGACACCTTACACTAGCCCAGGGTGCTCCAAGCCCTGTCCAGCCTGGCCTTGGACACTTCCAGGGATCCAGAGGCAGCCACAGCTGCTCTGGACACCCTGTGCCAGGGCCTGCCCACCCTCACAGCCAGGAATTCCTTCCCAACATCTCATCTGATCCTGCCTTCCCTGTGGCCTCCTCTGGATCACTCCAGCAGCTCCTTTTAGCATTTGGGGTTTCAGACCTGGACACAGCACTGCAGGTGGAGAAAGCTCCTGATAAAAAACAAACTGCAGCATCAAGAAAGAGAAGCCAGGACAGGAATATCCTAGCTTGGCTTTGTGACAGAGGAAAAGCCCAATATCCCTGCTCTGGCTGCCCAGGGATGTGCATCCCATGTCAGGAACCTGGAGAAGAGTTCCCACTTAGGAAAATACATGGTCATTGAAAACCTTTGCTGAGGAGTTCCTAAATGAAACACTAACCTGGACTCAGCTCCTACAAAGTTATTTAAACAAAGGTCATCATGAGACAAATGCTTGAAGTGCTACAATCAGCTGCTGGTACCTGAAGTGATCATTTCTGCATTAAATACAATTTGATGATAACAATTCTCATCAGGACTTTTGCAGATGCAGATTGGAATTAGGCACTTGACAAAATGGTCCCTTTGTTAGAAGCTCTCATCACATCCTATATCCCTTGTTTAGGCAGAGCAGTTTTCATTCAATTTATTTTTCCCCTTCATTTTTTAAATCACAGCCTGCTCACAGAGGAGGATAGCTTCTATCAGAAACAGGGGGAGGTAGTGGTGGTGATCACTGTGCTTGGCACTTATATGGTGCTTTTCATCTTCAAAACCCTTTTACAAACACTAATTAATGCTGAGACAGTAGTCGCTTCTCCAGGAGGATGGAAGCAATCTTAAAATCAAAAGGAGGAGACTCAAAGATGTCAAGGATTTTTTTTTTAAATGCATAACTGAGAAGTAACAAATTCTTCTTTAAACTGATACAGATAATGGTTATTCCCATGACAAAGACACATCCCTTGGCTTTACTGCCTTTACTTACCAGGACTCTACAAACACAGCAACTTTAAAAACACAGAGTAATTCCCTGATAAAGAAATGACAGGAAAAACTGAAGAGCAACTTGCTTGCCACATGCTCCCCACAAATTCCCAACTAATTTCCTCATCACTCTCTACATCCCCCTGGAAGGTGGTTGTGCTCAGGTGGGGGTGGGCTCCTTCACCAGGCAGCACTGACAGAACCAGAGGACAGAGCCTCAAGCTGTGCCAAGGGAAATAAAGGCTGGAGTAAATTCCGAGATTCTTTATCTTATTAAATATAAAGTTCTGGAATGGCTGCCCAGGAAAGTGGTGCAGTCACCATCCCTGGGTGTGTTTAACACAGCCTGGATGTGGCACTGGGTGCCAGGCTTTAGTTGGGGTGCTGGGGCTGGGTTGGGCTCGATGATCTTGAAGGTCTCTTCCAACCTTATGAATTCTGTGAATTCTGTGAATTCTGTGAATTCTGTGAATTTATCAAGAGGGCAGGAAAGAGGAGCAGGCCCCTGTACCTCTCAGGAAGGGGATGCCATTCCCAAGGCAGGGAGCACAGCGACAGGAGCTGCTCTCCAGCTGGAACTCATCCAGAGCCCGGCGCAGATTCTCCTTTATTTTCATGGAATCAGCCACGTCAGAGGGAGTCACCAGCTCATACAGTGGCTCTGCCTAAAGGGAGGGGAGAAACTGCATCAATTCCCAGTTAATTCCCATGCATTAGTTCCCATAAACATCCCAAGGCTGAGTGGTGGCACAGCTGGAGGGGGAAGTGGAGGCTGTGTGGCACAAACTCCAGGTCTCCCATTGCTGTTTGCTAAAACCTTGTGAACAATGAGGCCACAATATCAGGAATACTCCCAGGGATGCTCCCCTTGGTTTCCAACACCAGAGGAGCAACAAAACATTTTGTGTAACAAAATACAGCAGCCAACCTGTTGGATAAGAAACAGGCTCAGCTGCACAGGAGTTTAATTAAATCCTCTATCATCCATTTTTTCTGGTACAGGCATTTTTAGATCAGATTTGCCCAAACTTACATTTTCTGAGTGAGTTCTTGCTCTGATTTTAAAAACATCCCCTAAAAACCATCCACAAAATTCTTCCCCAGCACAGCCAGAGGCACCAGCCACAGAGATCCACACCAGCACCTCCACCATCACCACTCCTGCATTTCAAGGCAGGCTTTTATCCTTATGGAGCCCAGATAAGGGTTTCATTGCCTTCCAGAAGGGAGAGGATTTGATCTCCATCTGCAGATGGGGTCAGGGAGAGAAGACAAGGGTGTGCACAGCACAGTGAATGTGCAGCACCAAGGAGACTTTGCTCATTCATTTATTTTCCTCCTGAGAAAAAGGGAAAGTTAAAGTGGGGTGTCAATAATGCCAGTCACCCATTGCTGCCAGTGGGATGATAATTCCATGTGCCATCAGAGGATCCATCCCAAATTCCCATCCTCCCTGCAGGGATGCTGCCATGCAGCCCACACACACAGGAAGCATCAAAGATCACCCTCCTGCCAACACAGGCTCACACTACAAGAACTAAAGAACGTTCCAATAGAAAAAAAAAAAATCCTCATTTCCTGCTGCTGTACATCCACTCTTCATCAATTATCTGTGATCCATACTTTGCTTTTTGAATTCAGACCATACAAATGAGGAAATACACTAAGAGTGACCTGCCAAGTCCCTCCAGCAGATGATTTATGAACTGATTTGCTTTAGTTTTCCCTAACTAAGCATTCTTGGGCTGACATTTAGTCACACTCCACTGGTACTTTTGATCTTCCAGCCCCACAGGGATATTGGTATGGAAATGAAGATACCAGATCCAAATTACATCTGCCTGAGGTTTTTCACTGGGCAGCCTGGTCAGTGATGCCAGGCAGGACAGAGAACACCTCAGCTCCTCATGGGAGGTTTTTCTGAGAGAGGAATTTGGTTCACAGGGCTGCATTTCTCTTCTCTCCTGCCCTGAGAGCTCCCAGGGCATTTCTGGAAGGTCAACCCACAGCACAGCAGGGTCTGCAGCCTGTGCCAGATGGGCACTGGCTGTATTTCCAAATTACTGATTTTTGCTTGCTTCACCTTTTTAGAATTCCTCTTTCTTGAGAAACAACCCCCTTTTACGAATGTAAAGATTTTTGCTTAAAATTAAATTTTACCTAAAATTAAATTTTAAATTTAGATTTTACCTAAAATTTAATTTTGCCTAAAATTAAACTTTAAATTTTTAAGGAGAAATAACTATAAATCAACTTTCACCTCTACCAGTCCAAGCTCCTGTTTAAAAGGATGTTCTCTTGCACCTTTGTACTATTCACTCATTTTGACATTAAAGATGATGAGGCAGAACTGCTACACACTTCTGCTTGCTTTTTTGCATTTCTAAAACTCTTCAGGGATCAAAAATCCTTGACTTTTCCAAGCCTAACTCCTGCTTTTAAGGTTCAGCTAAGCTGCACAATGAAAATGCACCTCAAAGAATGGTCACTGGTGCTCACAGAAATTGATAAACATCAAGGAAAATATAAGTCCTTATAAAATATATTATGCCAGATACAATTTTTGGTAAGTTACACATTGGTAAAACAGAAGGTGATTATCTGAATTGCCTGGCAGGCAGCAAGAAATGACATCTGCACAGCCAAGTTAAAGGGTTAAAGCTGTTTACTTTGTGTGTTTCCAACCACAGTCCCTTTAAAGCATCCCACCTTTGCATTTCTGAATGCTCACTTAGGGAAGCTGCACAATAAGATCTGTTGTCACTGCCATATTTCATGAAAATCCTTTTGCTAGGACTTTTCTTTTGAGAAGCTGAGAAGCCTCAGAAAAGAAATGTAAACAATAACTCCCTGATGGCTGTGGAATGTGGTCTGGAGATGCTTTACCAACAGGTGCATCTTTGATTGGTTTCATGTAGATTGTTTTTACTTGATGACCAATCATGGTCCAGCTGTGTCAGACTGTTCAGTCATAAGATTTTATTATTCTTTCCTTTCTAGCTTTTTGATATCTCCTTTCTCTTTCTTTAGTATAGTTTTAGTATAGCATTTTTAATATAATATATGATATGATATGATATATATATTATATGATATAATGTAATATAGTATAACATAGTATACTGTAATATAGTACAATGTAATATAGTATAACTAATATAACATAATATAATATAGTATAACATAATATAATATA
>JAWWMS010000001.1:5830809-5845433 GCA_035048045.1 Chlorospingus semifuscus | reverse complement strand
GATGTTTGTAATTAATGGCCAATCACAGTCAGCTGGCTCGGACACAGAGCCCGAGACACAAACCTTTGTTATCATTCTTTGCTATTCTTTTCTTAGCTAACCTTCTGATGAAATCCTTTCTTCTATTATTTTAGTATAGTTCTAATGTAATATATATCATAAAAGAATAAATCAAGCCTACTGAAACATGGAGTCAGATCCTTGTCTCTTCCCTCGACCTGAGACCCCTGTGAACACCATCATAGGCTGGAGCACTGAAATTTTCCATGTGGGCCCTTGCCAGTGGGTTGTCCAAGTGCTCAGGATGCACCAGGCACTTGGCCTGTTGCTGCCCAGGGGAGGGAGAGCCTCCTGCTCAGTCCTGTAAATGACATCTTGGTGACACTAACCGCTGTGGCTTTGTGGGAGCAGCATGGAAATGTCTGGATTCTGATTTAAAGTGAGCAGCCACGTGGCAGTTGTGCTGAAACATGTGTTTTCTGAAAGTGCATCCCAGTATTTCACACAATAAAATACTGATTTTGTCAAAAAGATCCCATAAAACACAGTAATAGATAAAATTTTGTATTCTTACTGAATGTATACATGTAGGCCTTTTTACAGTCTTTTTTTAATTTCATGAAAATAGAATGTAGGAAATCCTGTTCTGTAGTCCCTCATTTAAGCCATGGTTAATCTTTGGAGAGCTATATTTTACAGTGAAAGCTGCTATTTAACATACATAATAAGATTTTTTTTCCCTGTAATTGCACAGAAGGGATTGTTTCCAGTAAATTAAAATTTCTTTGACACCAATTATTTGGCAATATGAAGATGTAGTATTTTGCTTTCATTTAATTTCCTCTAAATTAATCTAATGATGATTAGATTTAAATAATAAAAATAATGAGTTGTTTCCCTCCGTAAATTACTTTGTCATGTGTGTTTCCCTTTTTATTGAACTTGGTGACTTATTTGCTTTTAGTAGTTCTGAAATATTCTGACACTAATTGCATTTTGAAATATAACCTTCCAACAATGTTGCTTCTGTTTTTCACTCATTTCAGATTGGTTTAGGAGCATTGACTTGCTTATATTATTGCTGAATATTGAAGCTGAGAGCCACATTCCATATATCAGTGTGCTTTCTTTTCCATCTTTAGCTTTGTTAATTAAATTCTGTATTCTCTATATTGCTCATGATTTGTAATGTTTGTTGCCAATTCCCAGGCACTGCAATGTGAAATCTATTCAATGTAAATATTTTATTTGCCCAAATGTGTTTTATAAAACTAGTTCAGCCATAATCTCTAGCATTTCCTTTCCTTGCAGTGTACTAAACAACCATTACATTATCTAAAAAATCAAAAGGAAACATTCTGACTACTCCATGCAAAAAATAAAAGATTAAGCATATATTTCTCCTGCTGCTAGTAAAAATGGAGACAGTTGTGTTATTAAGGTTTCTGGGACAGAAATATAGCAGATTTTATAGCATAAAGCAGCCCAACAGATGGGATCAGTGCTCCTTCTGGCTGAGCACTAGGTATGGGACAAACCCCAGTACTGAGTGGTGGGGAGTTAGAAATAACTTTTCATTCTTCACTTGTGGTATATTTTATACGCAGGGGAAAATATTAATATGTTTCAGGTTCCATGCCTTGTAGCCTAAAGCCATAAACACGTAAAGACAATCACAGTGGGTCAGACCAAAAGTTCTGTAGTCTGACCTTGTAGGAACCTATAAGTAAAAGTTTAAGGAAGAGTAAAAGCAGAGTAAAGATGGGGAATGTTTTCATTCCCTATTTCTGACTGAATTGTTTCCACTCAGAAAATTCTGTATGCCAAGTCTATCTCCTTCTGCTTGGTAGTTGTCAGTGGATTTCTCTTCTAGGGTCTGTCTCCTCTTGAACCCAGATTTTGCATCCCACAGCATGTGTGAAGAATCTCCTGCTACCTTAATTTTGGGCCCCTAGTTCTGAGAAAAAATTCAACAGTTTATTTCTAGCCACTCTTTTCTTACCAGCAATGATAGTATAAATTTTTCTCATATCCTCCCTCAGTCACTTAATTTCCATGGCAGAGATTCTTAGCTTAAATGTGCCCTATACAAAAGCTGACCTACACCTTTGATTTTCTGCTGATTTTTTTTCCCCACACATTTCATATTACTGTATTTGTTCTGAGGTTTAAGGAATAGCCAACATTCAAGATATGGGGATACCATGGGTTTGTACAATGAAATAATGGAGTTCTCCATTTCATTCTCTCTGCATTTTGAAATAGTTTGTAACTATGATTTGTCTTTTTCAACTACTATTGAGCACTGAGCAGGCATTTTCAGGGCATTGTCTATCACAATTGAAAGATCACACTCTGAAGCTGCACTGCTCAGCTCAGCAGCCATCACTTTAAATGTGGAGTTGAGATTATTTTTCTCCTGTCTGACTAACTGTACTTTTACCTATATTGAACAGCATCTGACATTTTATTGCTCAGCCTCTTCTCAGCTCAGTCTCATAATATCCTCCTGCAATTTTTCATGAGTCTTGTCCTTCTTACTTTAATAACTCAGTATTGTCAGCAAACTTTGTCAGCTCACCGCTGGCCCCCTTTGGGAGGCTGCATTTATGGCCATATAGAACAGCAGGGGTCCCAGGGAAATTTCACTGATGGTTTTCTTTCACTGCTTGAGACCCAGCCCTATTACATCTTCTTCATCCCATCATTAACCCTATTATCGAGCCAGGAATTCTTCCCTTGCATTTGTCCATCTAGTTATCAAAAAAAAAAAAAATTAAAGACTTTTTTGAAAAAATGTTTGAAAGGCTAAATAGGTAATATATGAACTTTATCTAGATTTCTGCTGAAATCCAACAAAGAGAACCTAAAAAGGTCTTTAAGGCACTGCCTCTTTGAAAAGACACATTGCCTTTTTCCAAGTAGAGCATGTTTGTTCAAATCTCTATTAATCCTTTCTTTTATTAAGGCTTTTACTAATTGACCATGTGCAGGCATAAGACTTCCATCTTATTCCCTTATTTTGTTTGCCTTAATTTTATTTTATTTTCTGATTATACCCTATTTTTATCTTCACATATTAGCACAGTTTTATAACAATTTATAACCCACTGTTTGTCTGCTTCCTCCTCAGGTTCCCTGAAACTCCTGGGTGGACACCACCTGCTCCAGGTGAGCCCCTCCTGCTCATGTTGTCCATTTGTGTCTTGACTTTTTCTGCAATGATTCCAATTTCATGTGGACCCTCTGACAAGTCTCACAGTCAAAAGGACTTGGCCGTGCTGGTCTGGGGTGTTTTGCAGACTAATGGCAGTTAAAAATGAATTTGGTTTCTCTGCTATGTTTGCACCTTCGTTGAATGTACTTTTTGCTGCCTTATCATTAATTGGTCATGCAGTCATTTTGCTCGTTTCATGTCCCTGCTGGGGGAAGGATTTATTATTAATTTTTGTTGCATGTTTATATTGAGTCTGTCACTTTGATTTGTGTGAGTATGTGTGTTTTCATTAGCAGGGCTCAGCCTGTTTGAAGGAAGTCTTATCTCAAACCCTATTGCCTTCTTCCTGCTCTTTTAGAGATGTTTTTTAAGAGGGTTTATATGTGTTCCAGAAAACTTTATGTATTTGCTGGGATGTTCAGTTTGCTTGAAATGCAGTTGCCATGACTGTTGAGTAATCTGTGACAAAATCTGCACCAGCAGTTAATTCTTTCATCAGATATATAGAGCAGCCTCTATATAAGTGGTGTTCACGTATTTTTTCAAATTAATCCAATTGTAGTAGAGCTAGTGAGAAGTATCTAGAATTCTAATCAGGTGATTTCTTGTTAATTTGAATCAGTATATAAACAAGCTTTAAATGAAAAGGGATATGGAAATTATTCCGTGAGGGAGACCCACAGAGACTTCTATGATTGCTGTAAACATGAGGGATTCCAGATGGGGTCCCCCACAGGAGATAATGTATGGAAACCTGAACATTGTGCAGGTTCTGTAAGAATTCAGTAGAGTCAAGATGCTTTTTTTTTCCCCTCTGTTGCCTACCCATCTCGTTGCAACTTTAAAAAAAAATAGATGAAAAGAGGATAAACATTGTCAAGGTTAAATTCCTGTCTTGTCACAAGTGAAAAATTATTGAACACCTCTGGTAGCTCCACACAATATTGTTTTTGTGTGGTGTGTGATGCGTAATGAGGTCATGGTGTGGGCAGCCTTTCCCTCTGTTTTGGGAGGCCATTTCTAGTTGGAATTTCACCTTATATTGTCAGTTACAGAAATTATACATGATTTATCAGTAAAGCAAATGGGATTGTTTTTTGATTTTGATTCCAGGAGAGAGAATAAGGAAAAGAGATGGGAAGCAGCCCTAGAGCCCAAGGCTGTGGGAACAAAGGTTTAGGAAAGGCTCTTGTGCAGGGGATGGGCTAAGAGAAAATTGAAATGGAAAGGAAGATTTTCCTATTCCCTCTGGGAAAGGAGAGACAGAGAACTGGGCCAAGAGTCCTGAAAGCAGCAGTGCTAATGAGGAAAGGGATGGGAGTGATGTGGTAACAGCACCCACCCCATGTTTTCTGCAGCCATCCCTCAGAAAAGCACTTCAAAGAGGAGCTGGTTGTTCAGACTTCTCAGCCCTCAAATCAAAGTAATGAGTCTTACCGAATCGGAATGGATAAATCTGAAATCCAGAGGGTCTCTTTCAATCCAGACACAAATGCTTCCACAACCACAACCTGAGATTTGCTAAGTTGGTTCATGTACTTCTTCTCTTAAACAGAATAAGGGTACTTCAGAAACCTGTAAACAGGGACATTTCTCAATGAGAAGTGAATGCCTAAACTTCTACAGAGTAAACAATGTTATCAATTACTCATTTTTGGATTAGGTTGATTATTGAGCCCCCAGGTATGAAAAAATCTTGACTGTGGCATGAGGATGAGCAGGTCTGCCCTGTTAATAAAATGTCACCTTTAAAAATAGGCATAATTGTCTTAGTTTTAGTAGACATAATTGTCTTAGTTTTAGGCATGCCATGAGTTAGATTCCCATGTAGAATATTGTCAATTGTTGCTGTGTTCCCTCTGCAAGATGGGAAAAGGCTAAAGATCATTAATGCAGCTCCCAGCTGAGGAATGCTTAAGTATCATGATGCTTCATTTTTTATCTCTGATTTGATTTTGTGGGGTTGTTTTTGTGTGTAGTAACACTCATAAGTGTTTTGAGTTTTGCAAATGGAGCTATAGAGGCTTTAATTAGTCCTAACTACATCAAAATTAATTCCTATCAGGGCATTTTTTTCCTTCTCTCTGAAGAAAAGCTAAGCATCATTAGTATCAAACTTGTAAATTAGCATGAAAAAAAACCTAAAAAACATAGGTATTCATTGGTTAAGTTCACAAGGTTATTAATTTCTCTCTCCCAACTATCTGTGGGAAAGATCATTCCTGGGTTTTTCTATTTACAATATTATCATTTAGAAGCCTAAACAGTAGAAGCACTAAGAAGTAGCAAAGTTTTCTAGTAAAAAAAAAACCAGAAAAACACAAGTGAGAAAACTGGGAATATACCTTGGGTAACAGCAACCCCATGCATTGCTGGAGGTTCTGAGGTGTTTAGTCTGGAGAAAAGGGGGCTCAGGGAGGATCTTATCACTCTCTACAACTCCCTGAAAGGAGGATGCAGTGTGGTGGGGGTTGATGTCTCCTCCCAGGTAACAGGGATGAGAGGAAATGGCCTCACGTTGCACTGGGGAAGGTTTGCATAGGACATTGGGAAAAAGAAAATTCTCCACTGAAAGGGTGGTCAGGCATTGGAACAGGCTGCCCAAGAAAGTGGTTGAGTCACCAACCTGAAAGTGTTGAAGAAATCACTGGACATGGCACTTGGGGACATGGTTTAGTGGCAACTTGGCAGTGCAAGCTGAATAACTGGACTTGATGATCTTAAAGGTGTTTTACAAGTGTAATGATTCTATGATTTCTTAAAATTTAAATCAGGTAAAATGGGGAAAGCAAGACAAGCAGAGACAAGCAAAATCATTCTTCAGACAGTCAGTGAAGTGAACACTAGTTAAGTGCTAACATGGAACAAGATACAGCATTTCATTTATTTGATTTTATTTTATTGGTAAAAGGAAGTAAAAGGAAGCCTTGTGTATGTGTGTATACTACATTTCTGCGGGTTAATCTTGGGGACATATATTTTTAAGACATATGGGAGCATGTATGAACTGTAAAATCAGAAGAAATATAGATATTTCATAGAGAATAACTCTCCCTCCTCTGCTATTCAAGAGATAAGAGCTGAAATTCAGCTTGGAGAGAGACCCAGGGGAGTAACGTGCCTTGGAACTTTATGTACAGGAGCAAGCACCAGTCCCATTTCAATGGAAAGTCCTCTCGCAAGGTTATGTTAAAGAATGAGGTCATTCCACATTTATTCAAGTTAACAGAGCACTCCAAAAGCTCCTGAAGAATATGAAGCATAAGATTAATTAATGTACCAGGGAGAGGTGCTTCTGTCTGGAAGACGAATAGTGCAACTTGTGCAGGGGCAGCAGCAGGCAGGCTGTCAGTTTTCTGCTCAGAAAAGGAGAGTTTTCTGAATTTTCCAACTTTTTTTAATAAATAACTGCAAAAGAGGAATAAAATGCAATAGCACCAACAGATGCCTGCCCAGAATGCTGTGTTTGCATACACTGAGGGCACCTACTTACCCTGTTGCTGGTGCTGTGTTGATTTGTGGTTTAAGCTGGCATTAGACACCCACTGGATTCCGTGTGTAGATAATGAGGAACTCAGAGAATTGGCAGCTTGCAGAGATAACACCAGAGCTCCTCTGCACAGGGCTCTCTGCTGGCACTGCAGCTTGGCCAGCAGCCCTGCTTCGGTGGAGAAGGGCTGCACAGCTGGAGCAGGGCCCTGGGGCTCGTGCTCCCGTGCCTGGCAGGCTGCACGTGATTTGGGATTTTGGGATGGCCTGCAGCAATGAAAATGAGGTTCTGAGGCTGCACTGGCACTGCTGGGTCTGTGCTCAAAAGTGGGCTCCTGGCCAGCCTCTTGATGGGCTTCAGAGGAAGCTTCTTACTGATTCCTCCAGCAAAAAAAAAGCAAGTTTCACCTTCATTCCAATCTAAGTTTTTGGAGATGTGGCAGAGGAAAAGGGGCGGGAGAAAGTTATCATGTCACCCACACGGACTGTTGATAAGGAAAGACTGGTAGACTAATCATAGCCAAGAAGCCTTGCTGGTCTCTTCTGGAGGATGAGTTGATTAAAACTTTGTGTAGATATATTTCACCTTAAATTTTCTCTCTCTCTCTAATTTTTTTACATCTTCAGTGTCAAATTACAATTAGAAATTGCTCCTTTTCATACAGGATCAAAAGAGTGGCTTGTCTTTTTTTGAACTTTCTTGCATTAAATCTTACTAGGATTAGTGTACGTGCTGTATGGGTCCTGTGAATATTGCCCCTCATAACATACTGGAATCTTATTTTAAGAAAACTAAATGGATTCACTTGCTTCCCAATGTTGGGTTTCCATTGAATAAAGGATTAAAAAGTTTCTTAGTAGGCTCCTTGACTTTCCCTTTCCCTTTTCTTCGTTTTTCTCTGCTTCTTTAAGAGGATTTTAATTTGCCCTCTTTGCCTCAGTAGATCATATTTTTTACTTGCTCTTCTCTTTCCCCTTCTAAACGGATCATTGTACATGGTCCGATTAGCCCCAAAATATTGCCATTCCTTTTATGTGGAGATTGCACACACAATCATTGAGTAATAATCTTCTGAGCTTCCTCTAAGTGAGGTGGGGATGGGAATCACTGTGGTAATTGATTAGAGGACACTGTGCTCATTATCAGTGGCAAAGAGAAGGATAAGAGATTGGAGTGTCTAGGCTTGAACTGAGGAAAAGACTACATTTGTACATGTCTAGAAAATCATCTTCATCCTAAAGGGCTTTTTTAAAATGGAAGGAGAAGGACCTTTTAAACAGACAGATAGTGGTGGTAATGGTTTTAAACTGACAGAGGGCAGGTTTAGATTAGATGTTGGGAAGAAATTCTTTACTCAGAGGTGGTGAGGCCTTGGCTCAGGTTGCAGAGAGAAGTTGGCTGCTCCATCCCTGGAAATATTCAAGGCCAGGTTGGATGGGACCCTGAGCAACCTTATCTAGTAGAAGATGATCCTAGCCATGGTAGAGGCATTGGAACTGGATGATCTTTTTTGTCCCTTCCAACCCAAACTGTTTTGTGATTCTGCGAGCGTAGATCTAAAAAAATAGATTGGGGTATTGCAGTGCTTTTGCTCAGCACTGATTTCAGCTCATATCTTACACATTTGGCTGGAAAATGAATCCAAAAGATTTGTTTTGCTAATCTTAAAAACAGTATTTCAAACCACTGCTGTCATCTCAGGAAACAGGACATACATATTTATGACAGAAATAAGCACTGTCTGATTAATGGCAGGCCTAATGCTAAAGGGGACTTGTCCATGACTTTGTATGGGCTCCTCCCTCCTAAAAAGCTCCTTCTCATCATGGACAAATAAATAAGTCACCATCTGTGTAAACTGTATTATAAAGCAATTAATGGTGTTGTACCACTGAGGTCAGTCATCAGCCTATGAGCTTCTCAAAAATTTAACATATTGATCCTTCTTTGTTCCATTTTCCTCTACATCCAATATCTTCCACACAGTTGCTAATTATTTATTTTGGTAAAAACACAAATGCTCCAGTGATCATTGCCAACAGTTCAGCACTAATGAGCAGCTCTCTTGTAATGAACAAACACTGTGTGCATCCAATATGAGAAGCCAAATTGGTAAGGAAAGAGCTTTAAGCACTGTTGTGTTGTTGTAGATAATAGTGAGGAGTAAAACCTTATCTTTGCAATTATTAAAAAGTATCTATCATCCTGAGAACTGAAACTTAATGGACTATAAATATTAGCACTACTGGTACTATTGTTATTGGGGCAGCAATCTTTTGTTCTTGGTGAAATAACAAAGGCAGTGGAGAAACACTAACACTGCAGCAGGTACTTTCTAGCTGAACAGAGAATAAGGAAAGCTTTTATTTTATCTTAAAATGCAGTTCAAGATAGCCTATAGATCCAAAACACTTTTATCTGTCAGATATATCAGTCGTGTCAGAACTCTGTAGCAAATCTTTGAGGTGTGAGTAGAAACTTGTAAATTTCCAGGAAGTTAATTAATTTAGCAGAGGAGAGATTCAGATAGCAAATGGTTTATTCAGCTCCACTGGAACTTACTTCTTCAGGGTCTGCACTAGAAGTCAAGATCCCTTTTTATCACCTGTTCTGACCACCCACATATCCTTTGATTTCAATGTTCTAACAATTTCTATAATAAGGGGGTACTGAGATATGAATTCTTATAAGATGCTGTGACTGGAACCCAAACTTCAGCCTTTCAGCAGGATCACCAGAAGGATTGCATTCCTTGCTTCCTTGTTTTCATAGAAATTTCAAGAATTAATCTTTTTGAAACACATTAGCCAATTAATTTGAAAGGTTGTCACACAAGCCACACATCTTCATTTTGAGCTCTCTAACATTCCTGTATCTGCCATGAGGAATGCACTGGGTGCAGGAATTCCAACAGCTGTCTCATCCATGCTCGGAGCACTCATCTCCTCCTGTCTCCAAGGACTTCATTAGGGCTTTTAACAGCAATATTGTGTTCACAGTTGATGAACAGGCAATCTCTGACCTCATCTTCAACTGAATCATTATTTTCATGGCTGTGATCCCCAAATGTTTAAACCTCATCCTGCAATACACATATCTGGGCATTACTCTGAATTTTTGGCTGAATTAAATATACACTAATGGATGACTATTGTTTAACCAAGAGCTACATTTCACTCTTTAATACTCTGCTGCATCTCATTGTTACCCATTAATCCTTCTGTGCTCTACAGATTCTAGTGTTTATGCCCTTGTCCAATAATTAACATAGATGCTTATAATATTTTAAAAGTGTAGCTATTTAATTTTTTATTGTGATGTAGGAATCCTATATCCCTCTACACCGTATTATTTCTTCAAAGTGTTCGAAGTTGGGTGTAACAGAGAGCTTCAAAACATAGATCTGAAGGCTAGGTGAGGTCTCTTTCCAAAAGAATTTCTATTTATTATTAATTCAAATAATCCCTATGTTTGTGTTTTACAAGAATGTGGCTATTGAGATGCCCCCTCAGCCCAGTTTACTGATGAAGATGACACATGAGTAATTCCTCAAATCTTAGTAAAAACAGAGATTGAGATATATATATATATTATTCTTTCTGGGTGAATTTTTAATGTATTATACATTTCCAAAGTATTTGTCTAATTGGTTTTCAATTATTTATTTTGCATCATTTTTGTTTCTAAATAAGAGTTAATTGCACTTAAATTAGACTGAATCTTTCATGGCTAGGCATTTCATTAGTACACAAGTCTTACAACATCCCAGCTTTGTTCAGATGATCTTTATTTCCTTCAAATGAATGGCAAATGGCAACTCTGAATTTAGTCCCACTTTTTATGAATGTCATAGTGTAAAAATCTTTTCCAGTTGTGGTCCTTTCTTCAGCCTGGGTGCTGGTGGGTGTGTCTTGCAGTGATGAACGATGCTGTGGATTCTCTGCAGAGAGTTTCCTTCCGTAGGTGCCAGCAGCCACCTGTAGCCACTGAAAAGGTGGTACTGTACTCAGATAAGGTACATTTCAGCCCCTTTGTGGTCTGTAGGTGCTGTATTCAGCTGTATCCCCAGCTTTCATTTATTAGCTGTGCTGTGATGGGTGTGTTCTCAGGGGCAACCCTCGCCCCTCCTGCTCACAAACCCACAGGGGTAGGAACCGCCTGTTCAGGGTCTCAATGCATTGCTGAAGGTGCTAGTGGAAAAATCAGAAAGTTTTAAACCTGAAAAATGCAATGGTTTTAGGAAAAAGCTTTGCAGATTTGTGCTGATAATGCACAGCTGCTTTGTTGCAAGCGACACATCCAGAAATGATGCAGACAGGCCTGATTTCAAATGAACTGATTTCCCTCCCCACCCCACACCACCAAAGAACCATTCCCTAACCTCTGTGAAAGCAGTGGGTTTACAGAGTTGAGGATAAAGGATACTTGTTTATTCTGCTGATTTCCTGTGTGGCAGAAGTGACTCTCAGCATGCTCCAGCCCCTGCCTGAATATCATCACAGCTGCAGTACGTGCCTTACCCACAGAATCTCCCTGGGTCCTGGGCATCCTTGTGGTTCAGCTGGCACTCAGCCATGCTCACACAGAGAATGAAGGCAGAGAAATCAGAATGTTCCTTGTAAACAATGAATTGTAATGGTTTGGGGTGGGTGCTGGCCTTGTGATTTCTGTCTGCTGTCATGAAAGTCAAGGTGAGGAAAGATATTTACACAGTAGTTAATTAATTTGTGATTCGGATAGAAATGAAACTTAAGAATTATTTGGGAAAGGAGAGATGGTGCTTACCCCATTTGCATCCATTATTTTAGAGAGGTCACTGAGGAAGCCCTAACATAAAGAAGAACTCAGATTTGGGTTTTCTTTGCAAGTTCTACAATGTTAGATAACATAAACAACCTGTTTAAGCATAACAAATCATTTTTGTGCTGCAAGCAGCCTTTTGTCCACATTCTCTTTGAACAACTTCTGAGTATTCTAAGAATATTTAATAGACTCTGTTAGATTTTGTTGAATTGGTGTTTTAATAATTTAAATTGATTAGAGCTTAGCTTGTTGAAGTTGTTGCTGTGGAGCAATCGGTATGAAGAGGATTTCTTGCTCACCTTAGGCAAGGAGAAGGAATATAGGTTTTGGACCCAGCCCAAACCCATCAACTATTAATAGCTCAGATACAGACACTGGTATCTAAAACATATATTGAAGGAAAAAAAGCAGGCTTAAAAGTTTTTAGATGAAGCAAAGAGACAAAAAAAATCTTTCTCAGGTCCTTTGTCCTGCTTTTAGTCCATTGAGGCTTTTTAACCAAAACAGCTCCTATATTCTGTTAAGCTTCAGATTAAAATAACCCTGAAGCGAGAGCATTGTAAGGAGAAGATGTGCCTTTGTTAAAGACAGTTCCTGCTGAGGAGCAGTCCGGCTCTCTTCCTGCAGTAGCTTCTGTGGGCACACAGGAATGGAAGCGTTCCCTGGGGTTTGAATGGGGCGGAAGAAAGCGCAGCGGGAGGACGGCAGCGCTCACCTCCCCACCCTCGCCAGCCCCCTGCTCTCCCCATCCTCACCCACCCCCAGGGATGGAAGCTCTCTCAGGGCTCGTTTAACTGAGCAGATAAGAGGGTTCATTCTCACTGATGAAGCCCAAACCTGGCTTTTGTAGGGTTTTCAATCTCAGCCTCCTACGGTTGCTGTAATATTTTCTTTTCAGAGTTGTAGGCGTTATGGAGAAGCTTCTGTGCTGGGTCGGGGACTGTGGAAGCACCTGCCTGGATGCAGAAACTTCCCTTGTGCCTGAAGTATCCCTGTTGCACAGGCACATTGTCCAGCCTCTCCTCTGTTATGGAGAAAAGGTTGCCCCCAAGAGCAGCTGTATCCGTGTGGCACTTTTCTTGTTTTCCGCTTGTGGGCTGTAGCATCACCTCACTCTGTGGCTTCTCCTATGATGGCTCACAGTCACAGAATTGTGCAACATCCAAAGCTGGAAGGATCCATGGGGAATCATGAAAGTCCAGCTCCTCTCAGCAGGATGTAATTAAGTTGAGCTGCAAGAGGTGGCGTGAGCTTGGGGCTGCAGTGTGGGGTGCAATAGGAGGGAGAGGGGATATCCTGGCAAGAAGTGTAAAGAAGTGAGGTAGGAAAAAGAGAATGAGGCAACAAAGGTCTCCTGTTTGCCTTTTTGCACGTTTACACAGAGCTGGGGGTGTGCACTGCCAGTGATGGTGTAACATGCTGCAGCCAGTGATACCCAAGCAAAGAAAGCTGGGAAACCTCTTTCCGAGCTTTGTCATCTTTGTAGAAGAATTTCAGTTCTGTTTCAGCCTGAACAAACTCAATTCTGTATTTCCCATCTCCTTGAGGAGAGTCAATTACAGGCTGTTCTAGGGGAAGGAAAAAATATCACATTACACTCTTCACGGTGAGGCTGTTCCAATTTTCAGAAAACACTGTAAGCTTTCTTAGACCATGCAGAAGAAGAAAATGACGTGTACAGCCTATTTGTTAGGCATTCCATGATAGAAAAGAGATAAAAGTTTTGGTCCCTGCTTCACATGGAGTCACTGCATTTCCAAGTACCATAAAATAGATTAAAACACAAATCTTCAGGATGAGTCAGTTATTTCTAGTCAAGATAATTGATCTTGAAATTCTGAACCTAATAGTTTACAGGGTTAATTGTTGATGTGTCAAGAGCTGCTGAGATTTCTTTTCATGCTGATATCTTGTGCTTGTCTTTAAGTCAGTAACATTTTAAGAGATATGGGGCTAGGGCAAAGGCACAGGAATTCTTTGAAAAATGTTTTCTGAGGAACTTCCTAAGGCTCAGAGCTAACAGTCCTCTGTTAGTTTTGCATTATTTTTTCTTTTTGTAATACTTCCTTCTGTAATACTATTTTCTCTTTTCCTCCCAAAAAGATTATTTTCACTTTTTTTTTCCTTTGGCTTGGATTATTTCCTCCCATAGAAATATTTAGCTGTGCTTGGCAGTGTATGAGCCTAACTTAGAAATTCTTTTAAGATGCATGACTTTTTCTACTGCCTTATGTAGGAAGCTTGGGAGGATTAGGGTTTCACTTCATCAAATTGCAGATTTCTACAGTATCTAGATCTGTGCTAGTTTTCTACACCCCACTTATCATCAGGGGAGAGAAATGTCAGTGTAAGAAGTTATTTGACTCATTCTAAGTGACAGAAACTGGATCAGAGGAGCCACTGCCTGGAAGTTAATGCTTCTTTGTACTGAGTGTGAATATTCCATGTCCATGCAGACCTGTATCAGGGTGTGCTCCATTGCCGAATATCTGTGCTTGCAGTCGGGGGGAAGGGCAGAGGGCATGATTACCAGTTTAACAAGAACCTCAGGAGCACAGGAGCACATGCCAGCTTCCATCAGGAAAGGCAACAGCTCCCCAGGAACAGGAGCTCATCAGAAACCGGGAGCCAGGAGGGGCTGCCCCTTGCAGAGTGCAATGCTGTTAATCACCAGCTCTCTGGGCAGCATCTCTGCTGTGCCCTGAGGGGCCCAGGGGGCCCCTAACTCTTACCTGCCTGTGTCTGTGTGAGACAACAACTCTCTCTGAGCTGCTGCACATGTTCCTCTCCTCCTCAAAATGCAGCGCTCCTGGAAAAGTTTAATACTTTTTGTTTGTTTTCTTTCTAAGCATGTATCTAGTGCTTCTCTGCTTGGTGTGTGTTGAACAAAGTGGAGGTCTGCAAGAGCTGAATTTGCAGGTGTTTTAGGTCCTGATCTGACCAAAGTCCTGCTGTGCTCTCAAGTGCAAACTGAGGTTTGGTTGCAAAAGGTTGTGTGTGACAGTGTTCACAGGGGTCCCAGGTTAAGGGAAGAGATGAGGATCTGACTCCATGTATCAGAAGGCTTGATTTATTATTTTATGATATATATTACATTAAAACTATACTAAAAGA
>JAWWMS010000001.1:5790624-5830698 GCA_035048045.1 Chlorospingus semifuscus | reverse complement strand
ATAGAATGTAAGAAAATAAAGATAGTGCAGAAGGCAGTCTCACACCTGAGGAGTTGCAGCTGTGCTAATCACCAAAGTTTAGGAGCAGCCCTGCCTTTAATAGTCCACAGCTGTGTCCAATAAGAAGGGTGCTACAAAAGAGTGGGGTAGCTGGGTGAGGAGAGAGATGGAGTTTGTTGGCTGTGCTGTGAAGAAGGAGTCAGTGCTGTGGGGAGATGCACATGAGCAATCACTGAGAAGGTATGGAACTTTTGCAATAAGATGACAACACGTCTTCACTTGAGAGTAGGGTGAATAGAGTACCCTAAAAATCTGCACTCACACAGGGAAAGAGGGAAATGGAATCTTACTGAGTGCCAAATTTAAATGTATATCAAGAGAAGCAAAAAAAAGAAAAAAAATGGACTAAAGCCTCCCTAGAGACACATGCTATAAATCAGAGTCCTTTTGATAGCATCAGTTCAATAACTACAACAACAAAGAAGATTATTTTTTAATAACTTGGCCTCCAACTAGGCCAGTACCTTGTAAAATCAAGAGAACGACTGACGGACACAACTATCTAGAGCCACTTTTTAATAATGCAAGTTTAAATTATAAATCATTTCATGGTCTTTGCCCAGAGAAATCCCATGTCACGGGCCTCACTGAGAGTAGCCTGTGGCTCAACACCTATGCTGCCAGCGCAGCTGCTCAGATATAAGGTTTCCCTTTCTTTGTGTGTGCAGTTTCTCCATCATTTATTCCTCTGTCAGTTTAATTGTTTGGAGACCTGATTCCAGATCAGATAGCCCTCATGGAACAATAGAGAGAAGTGGTGCTATTACTGCATGGAAGGAAATCATGGAAGCTTCTCAGCAGGAATTACTCTTCTTCTTTAGGATCCCTTTAAAAGTTTGTCAGATTGCCTTTGGGCGTTATCTATGTCCTTTGAGGGAAGCAAACGTGTGAAAGTAATGTTAAGGTGATAGGCTGGCCGAGTCAGGGCAGTCACAACCTCTGAGCTTGACAATTCTGAGATGATAATTCCTCCATCCACCCCGTGTCCCATTGCCAAAGGACACTGGGATTGTTCATGAGTTCCTTCTGTGTCTAGGCTGAGAGCACACAAGATGTGTATGCATTCTGGATAAGCAGGGCTTTCTCTCAGCCCACTGTGGATATTCTGCACATTTTAACTGTCCATGCCAACACTACCCATAGAGGAACCTCCTGCACCCTCCCTTCTTTCAGAAGGAGCTTCTGAGGGGCTCACATTCACCCTTCTTCCTTTCAATTCCTCCTTAAAATGCTGTCTGAGTGCTCAGTGTGGAGGAGCAGGACATGCAGAGGCAGTCCCTCCTGCAATCCTGCTGCAGGATTCCCGATTTGAGGAAAGGATTCCTGATTTGAGGAAAGCAAGGATGGGAAGGGAGAGCATTTCCTTGTGCACCATTGCTGGGGAGACAGCAGCATCTGTCAGCTGTGATATGCTTGAGCAAGGACATATGAATCTTCCTTGGCACATGGCTACTTGACAGTAAAAACAGCTGACAATAGGACAAGGCAGATAATAAATGAGCAATTTTACACATCCCAAGCATTAGCAAATCTGGAAGATATCATAAAGCATGAGTGATACCTTAAAAATAATACTTTAAGGTTTGTTTTTTCATTTTGTTTTCTCTTTTCTCTTTATTTCTTTGTTGTTAGTTTGCATGATAATTGAGTTTTATTCTTGTTCTCAAAAATGGTTTGGCTGGAAATTTGTCTTAGAGAAAAGAAGATAGCTGACATATTCACACATTCAGATAATGCTGGCACTGAGGACCACTTGGAGGGGTAAAAACAAAACCAACCAAGGGGAGCAGAACTATCAGGTCTCCATGAGACTACCAAGTCTCCAAGTTTGTCAGTCTTGCCTGAGTTCCCTCAGTTTACATTTCTGGAACCTTTTGCTGTCTTAGTGAAAGTGTTGCCCAGCAGTAAAGGAAAAATGACATTTTTTTTAGTTAGCAACTGTTTGAAGTAGCATGTCACTAACAAAATCTTTCTTACCACTCCCAGCCAGTCCCTTTTTCCTCGCTCTACTTAATGAGCTTGAGACTTACATAAGTCTGTAGTCAGTTCCCTTTCATAAGATGGGGATGCCATGATGAGCAGAAACACATTTTCTGCAATGATAAACTTTGATCCAGATTTAACTGCACTTCTGAGATTAAATTGTCTATTTTTTGTCCTTAGTTGAGGGCTGCAGTACTTTCATTTCCTAAGTGTTGGTTTATCCAGCAGTATTTAAACCCTCTTTGTGTGAGAATGAGAATATTGTGTTATGCAACTAAAGGGTTTAAAGAAATTTTAAAAGAAACATATTGAATATACAAAATGCATGGGTTTTTTCCTCCTGAGGGTGTCTTGAGCATTTCTGTTTCTGTGAAATATAATCCCCCCAGAAAACCCAAAAAAAATGAAACGCCACTTTGGAAATTTAGAGCTGTTGCCTGGCTTCTATGGGGAAAAAAAGATATAGTGAGGTGCTGCATTCCCTCAGCCAGCCCATGTTTCTGAGATGTTTCTAGTGGGTAACAGTTTGTTAGTGGGATGATGTATGTTCCCTTGTGGAGGCAGCAGTGTTCTGTCATTTGTGCAGTTTGTCCAGAGAATTTTTGCCAACCATACTATTTTTCTGAGCAGAGCATAACTGCCCCTTCCAGTGTGACAGGGCAGGATGTGCTGATACAAATCACAGTGTGCTTCCTGAGCTCCAAAAACCTCATAAAAGGAGAGCACAGTCTGCTGTAATTAAATTATGCAGCAGTCCCTATAGAAAAACATACTTCCCTTAAGGTATAATATGCTTTTAATAAAAAGGATAGATCTCAATGCATCCCATTCTCTCCCAGCTGCCTGGCAGTGTTTAGGCATTCAGGATGTTAAATCAAACCCTTGCAATAGCAAAATTGGATGGCTGAGATGCTGTATTTCTTTTTGATGAGGAATTAATTGTACCATATCACTGACATGCTGCAAAAATGTTGCTGAAAGATCAAGTTTCAACATCAGTAAGCACTTTTTGAAGTCAAATATTTGACACACTGGGAGAAGAGGACCTGCTTGTGATCAGCCTGTTATGTTAGGTAGTGATTTTCAAAATTACAGCCAGAAATCTATTGAGATAACCATTGGAAATATGTTGGTCTTTTCAGGTCTGATTTCTTTACTTATTAAATTTTAATTTTAATGTGCAATCTACAGAATCATTGGAGATGACCGATATAAAACAGTTCCTATAAAGAAACCTGGCTAATTAAAAGCTGTAAAAAATCCTACAAATAGCCCAGCCAACATCTATCACCATCAGAGGCCTTAATTTCATGAGAAAGATGGCCTCCAGTGAAATTCCAGTGGTGGCTGGCTAAGTGGACTCGTTAATTTACTTGTCTCCTTTGAGAGTTTTAATAATGAATGCCACTGCAGCACCTGGGAATGTTCATTTGTGCACATGTGGCTGCACACACACGCACACACGAGAAATCTCCGCACAAGCAAAGACCTGGCCTTTGCCACCTGGGAACAACACATGGAATTTTGCACTTGAACATGGCCCTTCTTTCTTGTATAAAGGACAAAACTAAAGTCATGTGTGCAGCTGGGAAGGAATTTTCCATTTTGACTCTTTGGTAGGTTGTTTTATGATTTTATTCTTTCCCAGCAGGGCAAAGTAAAAGGCTGAATCACTCTTGTCTGAGTTGTAAACTGCATCAGGATGCTTCACTCTGGCTTCCTGCGAGGTCATGCTTAAGGAACAGCACTGACTCATCCTCAGCTGGCTGCCCAAAGTGCCAATTCATCATGAAATCACAAACCTGGGGGCAGGATGGGGGCTGCCTGTTTCCAGTTCTGCAGCCACTTTCTCTGCCCTTCTCATGGGTTGTACTTTCTGAGCATTGCCTGCTGGAATAGGGAGGTGGACAGTTAAGAACAACCCTGTAGATCTCTCTATGTCATTGCTATGGTGTCTGAACAATTCCTATTCTCTACCACATTTAACTTCACAAAACTTTAGTGTGGAACATCCTTTTTGCCTGCATTTTGCTGGCTGGAGCCGAGAACCAGGCAGTGCCTGTGTGCAGATGGACAGATTTCTGTTAGGGCTGCCTTTTATACAGAAATGCTTTGTTTAGAGCACTTAGATGGCAAATTCAGCCTGAGGAGACTGATTTTTCACCAATCTAGCTCTCCTGGGAGTGCCACAAGGCAGCACTTGGGGAGCTGGGCTGAGATAGGAGCATGGACTTTGTTCTCCTGAGGCAGGGGACACAGGATGCAACACAAAAAGATTCAGGATTTTAGGGAAAGATATTGAGAAAACAGTGACCTGACATCACAGCCTGGTGAGGACTGGTCTCTCTCAGGAGTCTGTTTGAGGGTGTGCTCTGTGCCCAGGGGGCTGCCCCAGAATTTCTCAAATTGAGCATCATTGAGCGAAATGCATGGACTGCTCCGATGGCAGTGCTGAGAAGCAGGGATGGCTCTGCTTGAACCTATTTTAAACGAGGTTAAAAATAGGCTGACCAAAATCACAGCTGAGTTGGGGGTGTGTTATGATGGACTGCCTTCTCTTGGTTTCCCATCAGGGTTCCTTGAGGCAAGGCTTGAAGGAGTGGGTGCTTTTGCCTCATCACTGCTGTTGGTTTGGTTTTTTGTGGTTTTAAAATCCACTTAGCCTTAAAGACAGAGCTGTAGTGCCAATCAGTGAAGATCAAAAATACCTCAAACAGCAAAAGGAAGAACCAAATTAGATACTGAGCCAAATCCAGTGCAATTCGTTCTGAGCAATGGTTTGTGAATGTTCTTCCTGGCTTTGCCCTTTCTGTCCCTGTTTTCCCAGCTGACATTAAGGACTGTGCTCCAGCACCTCAGGGCCAGAAGGCCACTGAGCAATGAACTATTTATGCACTATTATGCAAGGGACATTGGTCCATCAGGACTTGGGATCTAAAAAGCCATTTTTAATTTTTTTTTTATTTTTAAATTATTTATTTAATTTTTTATTTCAATTTTTTAATTTTTATTTTTTTTCATTTTTTTATTTTTTAAATTTATTTTATTCTTTATTTTTATTTTAAAATTTTTTCAAATAAAGTTGATTATTTTTATCTTTTTAAATTTTTATTTTTTAATTTATTATCTTCATTTTATTTATTTTTTAATTAGTTATTTTAAAATTTATTTTTAATTTTTTAATTTTTAAAAATTTTATTTTATTTATTTTTAGTTTTTAATTATTTTAAAATTTTTTTCTTCTTTATTTTTAAATTTTTAAATTTTTAAAATTTTTCTGGTTTTTAAATTTTTTTTTTTTTTTTTTTTTTTTTTTTTGTGGGGAAAAAAGGTTGAGACACCAGCTGTTGATGATTGATAGGCATAATTGTTTTGGGCAGTTATTATTTACTGTACACCATGACCAGAACCACAGAATTTGTCTGTTACCAAGATGCTGTCTCCCAGCAGAGAGAAAAAGCTGTATTTCAATAAAGAAATATTGAGCTCAGTCTCATCCTGCTGCTCAAAATACACTTGTAGGCTAGCCACAGTATTCCGTATATTTGATTAGTTGTTTTCAATCTGCTTAATTTATGATGGATTTTATTTTCTTTAATTGTGTGGGGACCTGACTTTGCAGACATGCTGATATGAATTCATAAGCCTTGAGGATTAAATCCCCACTGATGCTGAGTCTCTGAAGTTGCAGCAGCTTTATTTTTCTCCTGTGTTATTGTGCAGTGATCCTCTGTGCTGCCAAACCTCTTCCAAAGCTCATTGCAGCCATCTCTGTGCTTTAATTGTAGGTGAAATGATCCTTGCCTGCAGTTTGTTAAACACTTTGACATCCTTTTGATTTAAAGGTGTTGTAAAAATGTAAGATTGTTATGTGGCTTTAGATTCCCAAACATCTCCTATAAGTATTTGAATATTGATAAACTCCTGGCTTGAAAATGCTGCGATTGCAACTTCAGAAATTTCTTCCGTTCCAGTTTGCTTAAGCAAAGCTTGTTTAACATTAAATATTTAGCAAATTTCTTTCTTCAGATCAGCATACTCATTAATAACTTAAAATATAAACTATCATACATTAAAGATGCAAATCAGACTTTTTATTCAAGCTGGATCCTCAGTCTCCTACTCACAGTTATGATAAATAGCACCTTCTGCAGTGACTCACAGCTTCTGTCAGAAATTACCCCCTGAGCAGGAGGCAAGGCAGAATAAGGCAGCAGCCTGGCTGTACCCATGGCCAGTGCTGACTGCCTGGCACAACACACCTTTAAACTTTTATCCTCTCTTTCCCAGTTTCCAGGCTCTGGGAATGTCCTGCATTTAACTCACTTCAAGAATGTCTTTACATGGGGACAGTAATTTTTTTTTTTTTTAATGGGGTTTTTTTGGCAGCTTGATCTCTGACGTGTTCACCAAATCATTGCCACAAAAAGCAATGATATTAGAATGTTATTAATGAGTATGCTGTCCATTCTGGGAATGGTGGAAGCTGAGGACAAGCCAGGCTGTTTCAAGCTATATTTTTGTGAGAGAAAAACACAGTGGGATGTGTGGATGTCTGGGAGGAGAGGATTTCATGGTGCTGGCAGAGTGCCTATGGGTACATATAAGACAAAGTGACTATCTTAATCACTGGCACAATAAAGACCCTTGGGCATTCAGGGAAGATACCAACCTCACATGGAAATTGGAAGGGTCATGGTGAAATAAAAACAAGCTACACAGAGTTTTTCCTCTGAGTGAAGCATTTTTAATAGGTTTTTGAAAAGGGTTCCCAAAGGATTGTGAAGGATTGGTAAAGACTACAGGAGCTGTTCAACCCTTGGGGGCCTTAGATACTGATGAAAATAGGGATAGACACTGAATGGTGTTGACTTTGAAATAAGCTACTATTTTGTGTAAACAAATTAGATCCTGGAAATACTAAGTAATTCCATCCAAGCCTATTAAATAAAAATTGATCTTTTTAGGGAAAAAGGCATTTCAAAGAGGCATTTAATACAACCTGCCAATTCAACTTGTTTTGGCAAGGAGGAAAACTGAGGCAAAGCTTTATTCCAGCTCTAAAATGAGCAAGCTCCTGGCTGAGAGCATTTGTTGTTTGTCTTACTAAACCCCATCAAAATGCTGAGTTTTCTAATCACATCACTTCAGGATTTAACAAATACGCTGCTCTTCTGCCTTCAGCACAGCCTCTCTGCTTTTGTGCACTGCCAAGAGGCCAATGGTGAATGCTCAACAGGTTCTTACATTACATGACTTAAAAACGGAAAAAAGTAGTTTCACACTGACACCTTTTTTTTAACATGAAACAATTTTTCTTAATTTTTTCTTCCTTTTTTTCTTCCTTTTTTTCTTCCTTTTTTCTTCCTCTTTTTCCTTCCTCTTTTTCCTTCCTCTTTTTCCTTCCTCTTTTTCCTTCCTCTTTTTCCTTCCTCTTTTTCCTTCCCTTTTTTCCTTCCTTTTTTCCCTTCCTTAGCAAGAATGACCTTAAAAGACTAGAATTACTTGAATATGCGGTTATTTCATGCTGAAAATGATGTGGTTTTAATATTTGTTTTGGTTGAGGCTCTGCTCTTTTGCAGAATCCTTATCTGCAGAAAATTTCAATAGTTTTAGGCAATGCTGCATCATATTCTTATATTATACATTAATATACACATTAAATTATGCATTGTGTTCAAGTTTGTATGGACCAGGCTGTAAGGCTAGAAGGCAGAGGAAGACTCATACAAGGAAGGAAAATATTAGAAGGACATGAGTTGTATTAGATTTTTACACAGGATTTTAATTCAGATGTACTTTCTGGTACTTGGCAATCTTAGTTTGGCAAGGATTTTAATTCAGATGTACTTTCTGGTAATTGGCAGTCTTAGTTTGACTCTGGCATGCTACAGGAAAATGGCACCCTCTAAATTCTGAAAACTTTGCAGTCTACAATGTGGTGACTTGATTTCTATCTGAGCTCTTTGTTTTAAGTTATATGGGTCTCATCTGGTTATCTCCTTTGTCCCAGGTTTCATACCAGTGTTATTTATTAAAACAGAAAGGATTTGGGCATTGCCCTTGAGCTTTCAGAGCTTTTGGCTAAATGGCTATCACACTACAGGTTGCCTTTTCTTTCAAGCTATTTGTATTGCATCTGAGTATAGAAATTGTTTAGTGCACCACAGCCGTGTGAAAACTGTTGTTTTCCTTAATTCTTTGTTTTCCTTTCATCCTAACTGATTACCACCTCTGTCAGAATTTATCAGCACTGCTCTGTGCACTGGACTGTGTGACCTAAATTTTATGACCTTGCGTCCAAATCTAATTCTCTGGTACAAACTCATATTTCTTTGTTGATCTTTTAAAGACATTTTCCTCATTAGCATGGCAGGAAAGCATGTGGAAGCCAAGTGAAACAATATGCAATTTTGCATTGCACTCAAATTCCTTGCTGCAGTGCACTCAACTAACCTTCTATTAAAAATGTATTTTCCCCCCATATCCTTGCTTTTTTTTTTTTTTTTTGCCAACAAACAATCTGTCAGTGCTGAGGAGTTATTTATTTTGTTCTTCTTTGATTATTCCTGTTGCCTACCAGCCTTCAATTTGTCCATTTTTCTATGGCTACTCAAGTAATCACAGTGCCATCAAAGCCTTTCCAGGATTTGAAAAATCCCAGCAACTGTGTTTCTACTGCAAGGGTATCGTTATTTAAATTTAAAATATTAGCAAGAAATTAGATACAATAACAAAATAAATCTCACTCTCAGTTGTGCAGAAATCTGATAAGTGGTTGTAAGTGGCAGCTTTATTTTTTGTGTTCCACAATAATTCTTCAATAATTTAGATTATTTTAATAAATATGAAACTAAGGACCTCTCCCAGGCATTTATATATCCATTCTTAGGCCAAAAAAAGTGTTTGTATGCAACTGTCAATGCAATTTCATTTGGCCATGTCATGTCCTGATAGACACACAAATGCTTATGGGTCACTTGCAAAGCTGTGTAACAAATATCCCTCCAGAAATAGCCAGGAGCATCAGATGAACAACTTAAGATAAAATGCAAGATGTTCTTTAACGTCACAATATCTCCTAAACCACATCCAGTCATGAAAAATAGGGTTTGTACTTCAATTTGTGTAGAAAAATCACCCTGGTAAAATTTGGAGATAAACCAAAAAAAGAGTGAAGGGCATCTAAAGGATTTTACTGTGATGCATGGTGTAAACTCGGGCTGATAGGATTTCACTTTTACTTCTTGGAGAATTTACTGCTGGTATTTAAATCTGATGTCAGTGTCACACCACCTTCCAAACCACTGAGTTGGGAAAAAATGTTGCTTCCCAGCCTTGTGTTCATCTCTAAGCTATTGTCTGGCTCTGGAAAACAGCATGTAAGTGTTATGATCCAAGATTTTTTCCTGCTCAATACAACATAATTTACAGGAACAAAACACAGGTGAGGTTTATGCTGTCATTTATGTATGGAGACCGCTTTACTTGTTCTGTGGTACATACAGTATGTGTTGAGTAACTGGAAAAATTCATAGTATTAGAGCTATTTGCGGGGGATGAACACACACTGATGGTGAAAATACTTGATGTCTAGACATTTCCAAGTTGTTGTTACAAAGAATTGGCAGATCCTGAGGCTCTCTACAAGGTAATGTGATAATTTTCTAGACAGTACAAGTTAGTGAAGCCTAAAACACAGCCCCCTTTTGCCCCTTTGTGCAGCTTTGCAAGCTTCAGATAAACTTTTCACTGTTCACAGTTTATTCAGCAGATGATAATACCCTTGATTTTATGTGACCTCCTGTTAAATTCATTGACTCTTGCAGAGTTAAGGAGGGTTGAGTTGTGTGAATGTTGAACTGGGTACCTTTGTTTTGTGTTTTAGTCATTTTTGCCAAGTTCTGTATCCCAAGGTTTCCTGCTGTCACTCAGAGGTGACAAAAGCTCCTTCCTTGTTCTCTGTCAAAAGTGGCCTGTGAGGCCCCAGCTCCCATCATCTCTCCTATCCAAAAATGACCCTCCAGTATCTTGCCAACAGCAGCATCCCAGGCAAGCTGCATAACCCTGCAGTGGTCAAATGCAAGCACTGATTTAGCTGAATTGTGAATTCCAAGCTCCACAGCCTCGTTTCAGCCTCAAGAATGCAAATACCTCTGTTGTGAAATAATTGCCTACAGAATCCTTCAAAGCATAAATAATAACAAGACAATGCACAGTGTTTGCTATGGCAACATGAGTTCAAAAGCCAGCAGTGCAGTAATGATGCCTCTGAAAAGAAAAATGTGGGATTGCTCTGGAAGGCAAGTGTCTCAGCACTGCTTAGAAGTTGATCCAGACCTCCCCTGGGTCCCACAGCTGCACCTTAAACAAGGTTATTTGTATGTGAGTGGCTTCTTGCCTAATTCAGAATGTCTGAAATATTGTTAAAGACTAGAAATGAAGGTTTTTTTGTTTTTCGCTAGCGTGAGAGCCAAAAGTCTGCACTGCATGCTTTGGAGCACAGCAGGAAGGGCAGATTTTAGGATGCAGTGGATACTGTGATATAGAATTGGAGAACTACACATAGTGAGGAGAACCAAAGCACCACAGTCTTATCTACAATAGTAAAATAATAAAATGTAGGTAACTGTCCCTGGAGTAAAATATTTGCAACAACTCAGTTTTGTTTTGGTGGAAACTGGTTGGTTGACTTCAAGAACCTGGAATTGAATTGATTTGTGTTCATTTTGGACAAGCAGGGGCTGAACTGTGAAGTTGATCACAAAGACAAACCCTTGGTTGCATTTTATTCTCTCTTCAGCTGTGGAAAGAAAGCATTTACATGCTTCTATATAAAATTCAGTCCGAGTGTTGCATTCCCAAGAGGAACCATTTGCAAATGTTTTATAAGCCTGGATAGAAATCAAAGGCCAAAAGCACATCAGAAGCTTCTGATGTATCTTTCATAACTTCTAGGGCCACGGTGTCTTGAGTGACAATAAAAATTATTTCAAACAGCTAACATCAGACCAAGACTTTGTGCTGCAAAAGAGAGAGCTGAACAAGTCAGATTGTTCTGATAGCTGGATGATCACAACCTCACTCGTGTTGACTAGCGTGGCATTTCAGCAAGGCTTGAAAAATTATTGTCAGAACCCATCTGCTTCCACAGACAGTGTGGTTCACGTGTTGCCTGCAATTAAAGAAGCAGAGCTGTCCTCTCCTATTAGATGCTTTCCACACTCTCAGCTCAGTCACTGAAAAGGGCCTGAACATGCACCAGGTGAGCAGTGTTTGCATCATTTCTCCGAAGCATCCACACAGCAAGAACTGCTGGAAAATAAACAAAGCAGCTCCTGCTGACTCTTTAGCAATGTAAATTAATAACAGATGTTCTAACAGAGTTATGACATGTTATGTGGGTAGTTAGAGCAACAATCAGCCATTAGTGCTGTCAAAACAGATCTGGAGAAATGGATAAAACCCTATGACTTCTTTGAAGGTGATTTGACAGGAGTTGAAAGTGTCACCTAGATCCTAGAGCCCATCCTCACAGTTCTTTGGGACAAAGGGATGCCCAAACTTCTGGGGATATTATGGAATTATATTAATGTCACTGGAAGTCACCTGGACTGGCAGCTCATTGATAACAGCAGTGAACACTTGAGAGTGGCTAAACACCCAGATATTGTGAGCTTTAATTGTTTTGTTTCTCTGGGGACACACACACGGTGGGAAGGAAAAGATGTTCATTTCTTGCAGGGAGCTGTGTGTTCAATTCCAGATGTAAAATCTGTTCCCATGAGGAAGCCCAGAAAATTAAGATTTATGGTAGATTCTGCAATTCTGGGTCTATAATGTGGCAGGGACAGAGAGGCACACAGGTAGGGGGTAGCAGCACTTCTGATAAACCTTCAGAAGGCAAATCCTTGCAATTTACCCCCCACCTGTGAAGTCCTCAAGTAACAGGATTTGAAAATGTGTGCTTGAGAAGATATTAGTGGGTGTTCTGTTATAAATCAGAAGGGTATTAAATATGCTGGTGTATGAGATTACCAGCTGAAAATTGAAGACAGTAAAATGTGATTCCCCCATGTGGTTGAAGCTGTGCAAAACTAGGTATTCATTACTGTCAGCACTAGCAGAGGAATACCTTACAATACCCAGCAATTTCAAATGGTTAGTGAAAGAATCTGCTCAGCTGCTTGTGATATTATCAGTGTTCAGAAGTCTGCCCCTCTGGGGAGGATGTCAATCAACTCATTATCATTAAAGAAGAAGTAGAGAGAAAAGTTTGAAATGTGGATTCTGCCACTCTGAATTTTCCATGTTTTTGACATTTGCTTTGTTCATTAAAAATATTTAATCTGGTTTTGCTGGAGCAAATTTAATTTTGAGACTGTTGTAAATAACTTGTTTTCTATAGAGGCACATAGTTTATTGCAGTATGGGTCATATTTTTGGGGATGCTTTTTGTCTGTTCCTGTTGGCTAATTATCTTAAATAAACTCAAAAATTCACAACAGTGTAAGGAGATAGTGGCTGTTTTCTAAATGGGTTATCTGAAGCACAGTGAAGAGGTGTGACCTTTGCTCAAAAATATCTTGGGGAGGAGTAGGCTCATGATTACCAGAAGGAAGAAATCAGAATATGTGATATACCCAAAGAATATGTGTGTGTTTCACAAAAGCTTTGTTTGATAAACTTTCAAGAGGATCTGTAAAACTCCAAGATTAGAATACTTCTGAACGTGATAGCTGAGATCAAAAGGAAAATCATAATGTTATATATACAAAAACACTTCTATCTCTGAAATACATTACTCAGTCATGGTAAGCAACCCACTTTAGATTCCATGATTATTTGAAAAACACTTTGTGGCTTACACAGAGCAGACGTAGCACTTGAGATATTCTGTCATTTATGTATTGTAGGAAACAAGCTTGGAATTGCATAAAAATCTTGCACATATTACATAGGAAATCAGCTAGGAAGCTTAACAGTAGAGATTGCATTAAGATGTCAAAGGCAGCCCTGTTCAAGGATCTTTTAAGGGTTTTATTTTAAACTTCACAAAATAGAGTTCTGAGACACAGAAGATAATGTGTGTTCTGCTGGGTTAATGACCTTGGTCAGGGACAGGGGGCATTACAAAGTCTTTAATTTACATCCTCGCAGCACTCGTTACAACAGCAGATAATAAAAAGTACAGAGGGAGTTCCCATTTGTGTCTTTCTCCATATGAAGAAATACCCGGAGAATTAAAAGTAATAAGAATGACTAGGAAAAAAACCTTTTTTTTTCCCATTGGCAATTGTAATAGTGAGTGTTTAGTGATTTCAACATGCTAAATAGACATTTTGTAGGACATGGTGATGTTACTTTTGAAGACCATGTCTACGTAATTACCTGTGTAAGAGGAAAGAGTGGGAGAAAAAAACGCCTCATTTTGTGTAGTCAATGTTTAGTCAACCAGCCATCTCTTCTTACCTTTTATAAAGTTCTTTACAAGCATAAATCACTAAATACTGAACAATCTGTATTAATAAAAGTGGTTTTAACTCCCCATGGGCCTTCTGGATAGTGTTAATACAGGTTATTGTTGTTGTGTTTTATTTTGTTTGGTGGGGTTTTTTTTTCCCTTGCAATATTGCAGTCACATAACCTTGTATGATTATCTTGATCCATTTTAGCAGAAGTATTTTTTCACTCATGTCTGATTAGTCATTTATAGAAACATGTTGGCTGGTTCTTGTGAATGGAAAGTTCAGTTTGTCACTCTTTTCTTCTTTTCTGTCTTCTGGGTTCTACCAACAAACTTCTCTTGTGGTTTCACACTTCAGTGGTAACTTGTGATGGATTTGGAACTGCTTGGTAAGAAGGATGTGGTAGATTTGAAGCAAGATCTGGAGCTGTTCAGAAGTAATGTATTACTTCAGTGTGGAGAGTAGTGCATTTTCTTCTTGATAAGGAAGCGTAATCTCAGCTCCTCTTCATAGGAGGCACTGTAATGGTCCATGACTCTGAAAATCTTTCCTGTATGGAACTGGCACATACATTTTCAGTCTGGTGGTTTCTTCTCCTGTCCTCAGCGCTGAGAGGCTTTCTCAGTGGAGCACAGCAATCAGTCTGCTTTTTACTGCATACACTCTCTCTTACTCTCTTATAAATTTTATTTATAAAATTATGAGATTTCACTAGTATTTTTAAGACCAAAATCTGCATGAATAATTTCTTGCTTACATTATGTGTCAGTTTTAAACCCAGAGTGGCAAAATGTAAGTGCTGGTCCCTTCATTTCTCTTCCTGGCAGATGTACTAAGAGGTGCCCATAATCATGGTACATGTGGCAATTCTTTATTTCTTTTCATTATTTCCTTAACCTTGATTATTATTGTCTCTTTCACCATTTGCTGGATCTAGTTTTCTTTCTCCTTGTCTTTTTATTTTTTTTTCCTGTCCTTTTCCAGCTTCTCCTAAAAAATTGTATATGGAAATTCCTTTTCTCCTCTGTTTGCTCTCCTCCATCACTCCCTGGCTAGCACTATTTCACATTCCTGTCCAGAAATGTGCCTTCTATATCTTAGTTCAGAGGCAAACAGTGAATCATGCCAGAATCCCTGCCTATAAATCTTTGGTGTATTTGAGTATCAGTGACATGTCCAGACTTGGCAAATTCTATTCCATGAAGTCCATTAAGGAAAAGTTCACAGAGGAGCAGGAGGTTTCTGGTTGTGTATGCTCTTGTGCTCCAGAGGATTGTGTTTCTGTGCTGAATCACAGGCTTAAGAGCAGTGAACTCTTTTTTAGACATGGTCAGAGGGTCAAGAAATCTAAGGCAAGTCTATGTGATGTTTTTTCTTCACATATACTTCAACTGAATTAGCAGTACTGTACAGCAGGTGAAAACCCCTGAGACTCTGCATCTCTAAGCAGTGCATCTGTGGATAGCTATGACTTGTTTTCTACAGAGGGATGCTTTTATATTGTTTAAATGTCTTGTGTATTTCCAAAAGGTGGCCTTTTTTTTTTCTTCCCATTTTTAAATCCCTTGGAAACTGCAAAGTAAACTCCATGACACAAAGCAGCCCATTCTAGTGAAAAAGTTTTATTTTAAATTTAAAACAACCTTGTGTTTTTGTGGCCAGGGGGAAAAAAATCCTGGAGAGGGAGTTTTCCCCATTATGAAGTGGGTGTTGGGGCTTTATATTTATTTTCTCATATTGCAGTCTGAAGCCAGCTATCAACTGGCCAACAAGGCAGCTGGGGAATGGCTTGATCCTTCAGTTTTGAACTATTTCCCCTGTTTGCAGTGCTGAGGTTGCATAGGCTGCTGAGATTTCAAAAGGTTTTGTATTTACATGGCTAACCAGAGATAAAAAAGGATTCTTTGGCAGGCATCTCACTAAAAACACGAGTGCTGCTGCAAACTGCACCAGTGCTGAAACCCCAGCCCTGTGGAGAGTGGGAGTTGGTGTACTCAGTGTGTTGCAGGCTTGAAAGCTGCTGGGGTTTGTGTGTTACACAGAAAACTTTTCAAACTCACTGAGCACTGAGCTAGCTCAGCTCCCTCAGCTGCTGAGAGCCCCTTTCCATGTCACTTGAGGCAGTGCTCAGTCAATACAGTGCCTTTGAAAGCATCATCCATTCCAGATTTACCACCATTTCACAGCTCCAGAATATCTTCTTTTCCCTTTATTTTTTTGATGTGTCTTTATCTTCTTTGTTGCCTTATTTAATAAAGATGTTCAGATTTAGGACCTCATCTGATGATGACTGGAGTTGGTTTCTCCACACCTGAGGAGTTTCTGGCTTGTTTTTTTTTTTAACTTCACTCTCTGCTTTGCATTTGCTGGTTTGGAGGTTCCTTTTTTGAGGTGTTTTCTGTGGAGAACATTCAGCATTAATATATCATTGCTACTCTGCCTTATGTTTGACTTGCTGGGTTTTATTGAACAGCTATCTGTAAAGACATAAACTCTTTTAAGGTTTGTGCAGATACCTCAAGTGTCTCAGAATTTAAAATTCAGCAAATTATTTCCTTTTTTTTTTTTTGCATGCACAAAGATACAAAACCTTTTGTGGCAGATTGAGGATAATGAGATCTCATATAAGTGTCTGCATGTAATATGGCAGCAAATTACTTTGATTTATTGCAGTCTAATTGTATAGAAAGCCAATGAATTGATATGTCATAGACTCAAAGTAATACAATTTAACTACAACAATTATGCAGCTAAGTAGAATTAGAACTTGATTGCTAGTCTATAATAACCTCTCATAACAGAAAAATCTCTTATTTATCCTTTTTTAAGCAATAATGAAAGTAAAGATGGTTTCTTCACATTTCAGGGAGGGAAAGCAGAATAGGAAAAAAATGAAAGGAAGATGGAGATTTGAACTCAAGAAATCTCTTTTTATCCAGTGCTGTTTACTTTCTCTGTCTGCATGGACAGAATAAAACCAAAAACAAACAAAAACCACAAACAAAACAAAAACAAAATCACCCCCCAAAACCAGCAAAAAAAACCCAAACAAAATCCAAAAATGAAAAATTGGGGGTTTTTTTCCCCCAATATTCTAGTTGAAGCCCAAGATGCAACCAAATCCAAAAACCTTAGCTGTCACCTGAGTGGATAATTCACTTTATGTGCCATTTTAATGCAAGGCTGTACTTAATAGGTACTGACAGCTCCCCTAACTCAGGCTGAAGAATCAAGTGTGTGGTGGTGTGAAAAATATATTCTGCAAAGCCTGTTACCATTGTGCTTAAAACTACAAATTATTGTTGTGCTTTGCACCAGAGGAAGGGAATGGATGGGAAATACCAGGGACAGGTTTTTCCAAGGTATATTGTCAAGTTTGAGCAGCAATCAAGCCTTCTCTTTATTGGCAAGTCTGTGTTTTATGCACTGCCTTTTAAAGGAAAAGCACCAGGGCTAAAGCAGGGGACTGATGGACATGAGCACCTTCACCTCCCTGTAACATCAAATTCTTTGTGACTTCTGTGACCACCCCTCTGAAGCTAATTTCTGATTTGTGCTGTGCCGCTGTGCTGAGGCAAAACAGGTTGCAATTATTCACAGCTACTGCACGAAATACTCATTTAACAGTTTTTGAAAGGTGTAGGGTCCCTGCTGATGTGTGTCACATACATCCTACAGCATCAATTTTTAGGCTGGCTCTGTGATTTATTCAGTCCCTCTGCGTGCAGGATCAAGGGGAGAAGGGGCTGGGTGTGATGCAGAGCAGTGCAGTGTCCTTGATTCCACAGCTCCTGTTCCAAAGCACTGTGGTTCACCCTCTGCCTCTGGGAGGAAGGCTTTTTCTGGAGGCAGAGGAACAGAGAGGCACCCAGGTTGTTGCATGCCACAACACACAGACCTGAGGGTCCAGCATCTTCCTCAGTATCAGAAAAATGAACACAAGAGGTGCCTCTTGCCAGCAGATTCCCACTGAGCCCCTGGAGTAGGAAGGAAGCAATTAGCTGACATGTATTGCCAGTAATAGCTGCTCCAGGCAGCACATTAAGCAGTGCATTAATTGATGTATTAATTGATTTATAAACACCAGCTTCCTGATTAGCTTGATTATTGCTATTGTACTGGGATGAGGAGGATGGTGGGGGTCTGAGTAAGCCTTAGTGGCAGTGTAATTAAACATTTCTTTTGTTTCACTCTCTGTGACACTCACTAGAACAGAACAGGAATGATGTGTTTTTCTCTGCTCGAGTAATGCACTGGATCCATTTCAGCAAACTTTACAATGCTCAGAATTGCATAAGGGTTTTTTGAACTGTGACTTACCTAAAAAAAAGAAGGTGTTTTAGTGAAATGAGCAATGAAAAGGTGCAGAGGTCTGAGAGGCAGAGAAGGGCTAAGAATCAGATATTTAACTGTAAAAAAATGTGTAAGGACAGTTGTTCTGTCCACTGTCACACCTCTAGAATGTCCTGATGGGAGGGTTTCCAGATCCCTTTTCTGAGATGAACATGAACTTTCAGCTGGTCACAAGGAACTGAATTATGGCTTTGTGCAGATGGATTCTGCTTTTGCTTACAGTGCAGGTGCTGCCCTTCCATGCTCTGGGTATTTCCCCTGGCAGCAGGCAAAGGGAAAACCTCAGAGAAACTGAAATCCCTGATCAATCCCCTCTGTGATGCTGGGCTCAGGGACAGCTGCAAGAGCGTAAATTGCACCCTTCAAAGGCCTCAGGAGAGAGTGTGTGTGAGACAACACAGCTATATTTCTTCCCAGCAGAGGTTGTACCTCAAAGTTTGGGAGAAATTTCTGCTCTTTCTGTGCTGCATCCTTTGCTCACCTTCCCTCTGCAGCCTCTTCCTCACTATCTGTGTGTGCCTGCTCCTCCCTTCCCAGTGGATCAGCAGGAGCTGTGAGTCACTCCCCATCTCATCCTAAACTCAGAACAATATTTAATCCCTTGACATCCCCTGAAGTCGTTAATGGACTCTGTTCCTTCTCCTTTTGCCCTCTCATCACGGCGGGGGCAGAGAAGCCTCTCCGGGGTCTGTCAACACTTGCCTCAGGCAGTTGATTGGGCATTGCCTCGGTGTCAGCAGCAGCATTAGCACAGAATCCTGAGTGCAGGGAGCATTCCATCCCAGCTCTGAAGGGATGCAGTGCTGCAGCTCAAAGCACAGATGCTGCCCAGTGTGCAGAATGGGGTGTCATGGAATCACTGGTAAGTGGGTGACCAGGGAAATCAGAAAAAAAATTGTATGTGTGCATCCCTCTGCCCACCATACCACTTCAAACATCCCATTCATTGATTGTTTCTGAGGTGAAAGGGTCTGTCTTTGCCTGAAACACAGCAATGAAAAGAAGCTGCAGTGGAAACGTAATAATAATACATTAAAAAGTCTTTATTTCAAGATTTTTCTTTGCTTACCTTTTCTAATTAGGTGTCCTACACTAATTTTCAGCAGTTCAAGATATGGGTGAGCTTCACGGAAATGAGGTTCCAGTGATCATGCTCTGTATTCTTATGAGCCAGGTGTACCAGGGAGGTTTTATTCTCACAGGCATTGACACATCCCTCCCCCATGGACAAATGCTTGAGGGCAGCTCAGTGTGCAGGGCATGAAACTGCTGCACCCGGACTTCATCTTCCCAAGTTTCCAGATTGTATTAATATTTGGACAGTGTAGGAAGCTACCAAGTCTAATTGTACATGGGGAAATGCTGCAGACATTTGTAATAGAGGTAGAGAAACGGTGGAAATAATGTCTTGGACTTAATGAGGAGAGTGGAAAGCAACTAGGAGAAAAAGCCCCATTCATTTCAGTGGAATTTGTGCTGCTGAAATCTCTCAGAAATTCTTGAAAATCCATCTCTAGCTTAACTAAAAATATTGAAAGACTAAATATTAGATATGTTTCTATGCAAACTAACTCTGCAGAGTCTGCCTTTTCACGTTTATTGCAAGTGACAATGAGTAGTCTTCTGCTGCTTGGGTCGTCGGCACTGTCTGAATAATTTGGGGCAGGAAGCAGAATAACTGCAGTAATGTTTATTTTTCATTTACTTTCATAGGATCTGTCCCCATAGGAGTGTAAATGATGTAAGAGCCTGTTTCTTGTGTTGCAGCAACACCATTAGGAGTCACTGGTGGAAGAGGGGTCCTGGCTACAGAGGGAATGTGGCTGGAAAGCAAGGTTCACAGGCTAGTGCCGGGGTTCAGCTTGAAATGGAAGCACAGGGATGACTCTCTGCTCTGTTTGCCATTTTACTCACCTCCAGACCTGGGCTATTTTTCCTGCATGCTTCATATTTCTGTTTTCACATTAGTAAGAAAACAATAGCTTGAGCAATACCAGCATCTGGGCCCTCAGTAAATGCACCATGACCTCTGATATTACAATTGAATAAGACACAGAACAAAGTGTGTGTAGCTCAATACCTTACACAAGGCTTCTTGTCTCTAGACAGTTCATTTCCAGCTGTGTTATTGCTGAGACAGTTCTTCTGGCTCAGTCTCTCTTTACAAGAGTCCTTCCCTGTAATAAATGGTAACTGTCCTCCAACTGCTCACAATGAGTGTGGTAGAGAACAAGTTTACTCTTTAAAAATGCCCAGAAGATAATATTAAGTTTAATCCTCTCATATTGTACCTCTTGATTTTTTTTGTTGGTTTTTTGGGGGTTTTTGGGGTTTTTTTTTGTTTTTTTAGTTAGCTAGAGGTACTAAATTCTGGCTTTTCAATACTACTAGAATGGTTTATGTTGTATTAATAGTAATCATCTGTTAATACATTGTTTGACTGACAGTGTCACTTAAAAGTGGCAGCTTTCCTGACTGTAGACATACGTGGAAAACCTGATCTGAACATGGGGGCAGGTGTGTGAATTAGCAAATATTGTATATATTCTTATGTAGGTACATAGTACATACATAATAATATATATATTTAGTGTGTGTGTGTATATATATATATAAAATATATATACTGTATATATTGTATATATATTATATGCATGTAATATATAATATTATATATATAATATTATATATAATATATATTGTATATATACTTATGTATGTACATAATACATACATAAGTATATATACAATATATGCAATATATATTATTGTATTATTATATATTGTATAATATGTATTATTGTATTATTAATATATTATATATATATATATACACATAGTACATACATATGTACAAGTATTGCTGAGCAATGTTCATTTATGTCTCTTAAACTGAATGATTAATGTATCCAGTCTGTATTCCTGTATTCTGTCACTAACATGCCTGAGGTGGTGCCCTTTAGTATGTGGGTTGTTTATGTGTTGCTGCTGTTCTGCATTTGCCATACAGGGAGCCAGGTCTGTTCAGTCCAGAGAACTGCTGGAATAACTCAGGGTCTTTTGATTTTGATGCTGCAGTAATCACAACACCAGTTCTAACCTGCTTAGCAAGTGATCCCATCTGAGGCAACATGTGGATTCCTTCCCTTCAGCAGAGTGAGAATGAGCAGATTAAAGGCTGTTAGGGATTTAGGGATGATGGAAATGGGGTGTGTCAGAAGGTTCTGGAAAAGTGTAATACATTTTTTCCGTGCTACTGGGAATTGGCATTAGTGGCGTTCATTGGCATCCTTCTGCAAGCCCACCTGAGCCACAGAGATTCAGTTCATATTGAAGTATGGCACAGCCACAGACTGTGATTCGACAGGCCAAAGGTGGGGACAGGGTTTGTTGTTGGGGTCCAGTTTCCACCAAGAGTGCTTCTTGTAGGTTTTCTGGAACTCTGGACGTTCTGGCATTCTTTCCTGGTGTGTGGTAGAACAGTTGCTTACCTGAGCTGTCCTTAATAAACAGCTGTTGGCATTAATAAACAGCAGCCCTGTTGGCATTTCAGGGGAATAAAATATAACAGTGATTCTTCAGCCCAGCAGACACATTAATATGTTTTCTGATTATTAATTCAGTTTGCTGTAATACCAGCAGTCTCTTCTTGTGACAGCAGTCAGAGGCAAAGGCTCTGACTGTAATTACAATTGAAATTGTAAATGAGCTCCTCTAGCCTAAATGGGCATTAGATCAGGTACTCTTTGAGAGGTAAACAGCAAAGACTGAAGGGCCTGATTGATGTCTTATCTGGTTTTGTCTCATTTTACTGTCTCTAAATCATTGCCATTGTTATGCTCAGATTTTCCCAGTCATGGGAAGATTTGAAAGCAGGAACATTCTTGAGGGTTCATTGGTATGATGAAAAGTGCAGAAGCATATGCTGGTGAGTTAAGTTTTCATTCTCTTGGCTAGTGATGCAGTATTGGAGATTGTAAAAATGTCAGTTTAGGACATATAGCTCCAAATAATTACTCTTCTGTAAGACTGGATAAAGCAATATAATGAAATTACTGCTAATACAGTGAATTATGGTTTAAATTAATGTTCACAGGCAGTGTCTGGTGGATTTTTTTTCCTTTTTTTTGTTTTCCTTGTTTGGTTTTTCTTGTTTCCCCTGTAAGAAAGGCATTGTGATTTCAGGCCTAATAATCTCTAATAGCTTCCTTTTTAAGGTCTGCTAAACTAACAGTGTGAGGTAACTACCATTGATCTTAGCTTGATTTATGGTCTATAGATGACCAAGCAAAGACTTGAAAAACTACTTTGCACTAAAGAATAGCTATAAACCCCACTTTTCCATCAGAATGAATTTTGTTAGTCTGAAGATTCTGGTTGAAAAAACCTTGATATCATGCTCACAGATAATAAATTATCTGCAACCTTTCCCAGCCTGCAATCAATATGTTATTCGCTATTTATTTCCCAATTTTAATCAAATCCAGAGACAGAAAACTCAGAAAAGTCAACCCTGGACAAAACTGATGATAACAATGACATTTATTGACATTTCTGAGGCACAAGGAGATTTAAATGAAGTTAAAAAACCTCTCAGCAAATGACAAGGAGTCTAATGAAAACCCAGTGAACACAATAAAATATGCACCGTCAGCTGCAGGCAGGTCAAAGATGGAATTTACATAAAAGTAAGATAACTTTGCTTTTGTGGCAGTTTATCCTGCTGCTAGACAGCTCCTTGGTTGATGCAAACCCCTGCAAAAACATTTTGGTGCCCAGGCCACACAGCCCAACTTCTGATTATGTAAAAGTGAAGGACACTGCAAGGCATTCTTTGAGGGGCAGAGACAATCCAGCAACTGAAACTCAAAGATTTGTAGGCACTTTCTTATTTGTTTATGACATATATTTAACTGGATTTCTATTTGCCAACAGATCCCTTTATTTACTTCTCTGTTTCTGGTGGACACGTGCATTTTAACATCCTACATGTTTGGCCTTTACATTTGTGGTACATCTCATAATGTTCCACCAAGCATTCTGCATGTACAGCTGTTACCAAGCCCACTTTCAACCCAGAAATATTTTATTACCCCAATATCACCAGAAACATTGCTTTCTGCTTAGTATAAAACCCTCAAAATATCTGAAAAGTTCCTTCCCGTGTTCCTGTGTCTGTTTTTGAGACACAGTCTTGGAGGCAAGGCTGAAATCTAAAGCACTTGTTGGATTGCTGTTTAATTAATTTATTAGACAAAATTTCATGCTGCTACTAAAAAGAAATCCTGTGGCTGAAGACAGAATCAAGCAGTATGAGGGGAAAATGGTGAATATTTTTTACTTGTGTATGTGAAAACAGACAAGGTAACAGTCAACTCATGGAGTTTCTGGGCTGATGAGGTGGAAGAGAATATGTGGGAGAGTTTGCAGCACTTGCAGAGGTTTGAGAGACTTTTCAGAGAGCAAACTTGTGAACAAGAAATACATTGGCCATTTGCACAACTTAGGTTTCAGTTTACAGACTCCTGAGAGCAGATGTTTGTTCTCCTGGTGCCTGAAGGTCTAAATTCTGGAACACCAGCAGTAATTTAGCAGTGTGCAGGAGTGGAGAGGTCTTGATTACATTTTCTGTGAGGGCCTTCCACGCAGCCCTGGGACATCCTTGAGGGAGGCAGGAGAGTCCAAAGCCCCAAGCAGCATTTAAATGGAACCAGGTAGGGCTGAATTTGCAACTATATTCAAATACCTCCAGATTGTACATCATAAGGCTCTGTCAAAAATTGCATTGCTATTGAAGTATGGCACATAAACAACTTTTCTGTCCAAACTGCTCTGAAACTACACTGTAAGTCCAATAGGATTTTTTTTTTTTTTAAATTATGGGAGTAGCTTCATTTTCACAGCTCTATCATGGATGATCAGAGAGATTCAGGCTTTATTTAAAAGTGCAGTGGTGTTTAGAAACGAGCTGCTACAGTTGCAAACCTGGATTTCATGCTGCTACACACTAAATAACAGCAACTAAAATAAAAACAGGTCCTTGTCTCATCTCTAAATTCAAAATGACACAAAGAAATGGAAACAATACTATGATATTATATTGGTAGCTGATGCAAAAAGATGTTCAGCAGACTTTTTGAGCATTGGATACATGCAGCCAGTCTGTCTTGTTTATCAGCCTTTGTAGCTGCTGAGTCTCATTCTGTTAGTATCCATTTTGTATGAATATGTAAAATGAAATATGTATAATTACTCCTTTGTAAACAGAGCAGAAAAAATATGCAATCAAGCAAAATTGTCATTTTACCTTTTTTTTCCTAGGCTGGCATAAAATGCATAATTTTGTCATTTCAGAGGTATGGTTTTGATATTCTTCCATACCAATGAAACAAGCTGATGTAACTCAAATGACAGCTTCTGCAGGGATACCTCAATTTACTTAATTCTGCCTTTTTTTTTTATTCTTTCCCATTGTATAGCTGATTACTTGCTTTTAAACCTGCTAATTTGTATGAGTTGTGTAAATACTTTTAGTGTTCTGTGCATCTGCAGAAATATTTTTACAGCTAGGCAGCTGAGAGAGCATTAGCTTTTGTTTTATTATAGGTTTTTGCATTTGTCTCTGCTACTTTGTGCTCTCCTTCGATCTCTTTCTGTCCTGATAAGGTGGAAATCACAATCAAATAAAATTTAGATTGATTTTATATTTATACTTCTCATCCTACATCACACAGCTTGTCAAGAGGGGAGCTGTAGCAAAGCTGCTGCTGTACCTACCAAAGTCATTACACCCCAGATCCCTTGCGCTGCTTTATGAGCCCATAATCTGCTTCCATATGAGACAACCAGATTAGTGCCCCATAAAAATGGCAGAAGCATCACTATTACTGTCCTACAAGTTTTTATGCTTTGCTGAATTTTATCATTATTATTGTTATTTTACTGTTAGTGTGGCCTAGTGAAGCTGTGGTTGCAAGAGAGAATTCTTTGTCTAAAAAAAACCTCCAACCCCGTAGCTTGAGAGAAGTGTGAGCCCCTTGTACAGAAGCAGGAGTTTTATCTGTAGGTTTGGGTTAGGATACCTGTCCTACCTGGAAGTCATGTCCATGATGCTCTTCATTGGGCCAGGTGGTTTGTGAGGCCAAATAAATTTGCAAGTCTGGGTTTTGAAGTGGGATGAAATAGTTTACATCAAAATTGTGGAAATTATAAAAGGCAGATAATGTATCTCCTCATTTAGTTATTCAAATATCTAGAGCAGCATTTGAATACTGAACTTCTACATCTCTTATAAAGCCCCTTTCTTGTTCCTTTTGACAAGCAAATTTATTGGCATATACCAGGGATTTTGAAACTGCAGCTTGGTTTTCAGTACCTCTATTTCTAGGTAACATTCATGACAACAGAAGACTGAACTTGTAAAAAAAGAGGGGGCATTTTTCTTCTAGTTGGGGGCAAGCAAGCAGAGTTATGCCCATTTGGGCTGTGGAAATTCTCTGAGAAACGGAGGGATTTTTATCAGTTTATTTGCATATGTATTGTATTGCTCTGAGAAAGTCATGAACACTCTTTGTTTTCCCCTAAGTGTGCCCTCAATTTTAGAGAAACAGGATAATCACAAGGACAGTGCTCCAGAAGTTTTAATGAGAATTCCTGCAGATGCAGAATGATAGAAATTATGTTCTGTGTGCCAGGGGAGGAAGAGAAATCCTTGGAATGAGAAGGAAGGCAATTTATCAGTCCCTGCAGCTTTTGAGGCAGAAAGGACATCTCTTACAGGGTCAGAGAACTGCGGGTTCTGGTGGGCAGCCAGACAGGGGGAACAGAAGCATCTTCAGGGCAGGGGGTGATGCCCATGTCCCTGTTCCATGTCCCTTGCTCTGGGAACTTGGCTTTTGCCAGGACACCGAGCTGGGGCTGATCCCTGCAAAAGCTTTTAGATTCAAGGATGGATAGCCCCAGTAAATCCTTATTGCCACCCAGCTGAGTCAAAATCAAAAAAATTACTTTTTTGAGCTGTTTTCTAACTGATGGGAACCTTTTAGTTATCCTCTGGTGCTGTTTTTCCTGAATACCTCGTGTTATAAAGGTCATTTTTCTTCTGTTCTATCTGGTGCTGTATATTGAGTATAAATTATAATTGCAAACACAAATAAGGATATTTATCTTGACACCGCTTTAAGTGTATTTTAGCAGAGTGACTCCAGAGTGCCCATTCAGCAAAATGCATCCTTTCAGGTGGGATCATTTGCTTTTTCTGAGCCTGTCAGACAGAAGACTATTTCAGCTTTTGTCTCAATAACTCAGGGCTCTCTTAATTTAAATTTATTAGAAGCCAGGGAAGGTGCCCTGCTGCAGTATAACCTTGGATGTCTTACAGGTTTTTCAGCTGCAGTATAAGGGCAATGCCCTGAGTAGATACAAATTTAACTAGACATGAGAAATTGCAAAATCCTTTTTTTTATCACCAGTTTTCAAGTCCCTTGATTCGACCATCAGAATAAATTTTCTATGATCTCATAACTTCAAAAGCTCTCCTCGCTCCCTTCTTCCCCCATCTGTTTAACCAATAACCTATTCTCACAAACACTGAAAATCACATTATGAGAAAAGTTGTCTTGATGGGCCTGGAATGTACTGTGGATCCATGCTGAATTAAGTTATGTGTGTGCTGAGGCTAGGCAGGAGGGAGTAAAAGTGGCACTCTTTTTTTTTCTTAAAGGTAGACTTTTTAAACCACTCTTTTTTTCAACAAAAGATAATAATGGATTTGGGGACAACTAAAAAAATGGAGATGATTTTTACAGCTGAAATTGAGGGGGTTTTTATTAAAAAATATTATTAATTGAAGGATATGGAAGCAAGATTTTCCCCACCATTTTCTAGTACTACTGACAGGCCAGAATTGTAATTTTGGAGACTTGTATGTATCGTTCCCCTAAATAATTTGAGGTGATGTTGCCGATAATCTCTTAGTGAATACACAGAGAGCATCCAAGATCTGAATCCACTTGTGGGAATGAGATCAGTGTGGTGTTGTCAGAGATGGTGGTTATCATGAAGGACACCAAGATCCCTATTTTGGGAACTGAAGGAGCCAATGAAAAAGAATTTGTTGAAAGCTGTTAGACTAAAGCTGCATTTAAAGAATGGAATTTTTGGGGGGAAGCTATTGTTTCCACCAACATACTTTGCTTCTACAGCATGCCAGGGAAGAAGCAGTGAATCCCTTGTGTCTTGACTTTGGGAAGTTTTCTGACCCTGTCTCTCCTGATATCCTCAAAAGTAAAGAAAGCACAGTCTGCAGAGATCTGTGACAGCATCTCTGTATGTGTAAAATTGTTTGAAACTTCTACAGAGAAGGCAATTATCAGATTTTCTATCAAAAGAGTGGTGTTGGAGCTGCCCTGTGCTTCTGGTTGTTCATTAATGATCCCCACCCTCAAGGTGTGGGCAAGCTGGAAGGGAGGAAGCTGCGTGCCCTGGGCAGCCAGAGCAGAATTCAGAATCATCCTTGCAACCTGGGGAATGTGAGCTGAAGTGGAAGAGGGGGAAGTGCACGATCCTTCACGCAGGCAAGCTGAGTCAACTGCATAAATAAAGTATGAGGAGCAGCTGGCTGGGAAGCTGTTCTACAGAAAAGGGTCAGGGGTTGTGCTGAACCACCAGCAAATACATCTGAGTCATGAGTTAAAAATGTCACACTGCTGTGGTGAATCCAAATGCCACACTGGGAGGCAGCAGGGCACTTGAGGGACTGATTCCATTCTGCTGCACTTTGATGAAGATCCCTGGGCCTCAAGGCCAAAGGGTTATACTGAATTCAGGGCACTTGCTTAAAGAAAGATCTGGATCAGATGGAGACATTTTAACAGGAGGTTCCAAGAATTAATAGATTCCTAGAAACTGTCGTCTGAGTTCAGAGACCAGATTGAAACTGCATAGCCAAAATAAAAAAAAGGAAGATGTTTTTTAAAATGTTTTTTAATGTTTCTGGAATGAGGGGAAAATTTGATCTCTTCTCCCTGCTTATGGCCTAAAACTCCTGGTCTGTAGTGGGCTACAGCCATAGCAAAGTAAGCACAATTTACTGGAAGATGCAGAAATATAAGGAGGACTCTGAAAAGGGGAAGTGTTCAAGAGTTTATTGACTGTGTAAATGAGGATTAGGAATTGTTTGGCTTATCAGGCAAAAGGGAGCATAATGCCACTGGCAATCAAGTAAGAAGGTGGGATGGTTAATCTCCATCTTCCCAGGTGGATAAAAGTTCCAGGTAAGTTCTGCTACATGTAGAATATGGGTATTGGCAATTTGGAATCTGACAGAAAGGAAAATGTGACAAGGAACGACCTGTTAGGTTAAATTAGCCTGTAAAACTAGGGAAAAAAAGGGCAGATTATTTATAGAGGAAGAAGAAACTCAGCTGAGGAAGGAATATTGCTATATTGCAAACATGAAAGGTTTATGTGGAGTCTGTCTTTGAACATCTCCCTGTTTTAAAAGACAAGGAATTAATGTGCTGCTTTTGAAGTTTTAGGAGCTTGAAGACACTCAGGAGGGACTAGACCAGTCCCTGGCAACTTTTACATCCTATTGAAAGAAGTAGTCACTGCACAAGGGTGTGTATGTTGACACTTACTCCAATTGCACCTTTGTTCTGCTTTGTAGATGTCCCCTGAGAGAAAGGCCAGTCCCAGCGGGCAGAAATAGAGGACCAGGCAAATGTCATTTTAGTTTATATCCCACTCAAAAATCATGATCTGTGTCTTGGCTTGTATTAGAGCAAATGCAAATACCAAAGTCAGGAGGTGAAAACAAAACCTCAGGTTACGCTGTCAGAGCAAAACAGAAAAACACGAAGGATAAACAAAACACAAAAAACTCAAAAAGTAAAACAGTATCTGACTGATGCAACAAAACATTTCTGAATCTTTGGCTGACTGGAGGAAGAGAGGTTAAAGGTTGGGAGGAGAGATGGAAGAGGCAACAGGGGATACACTTTCTGTATCCATCATGGACTTTGGCTGGGATGGTGAGTGAGAGAATTTGGATTGTGGCTGCAGCAAGGAGCTCTCTCTTTCTCTTGTGAGATTTCTTCATTACCGTCTTTCTTTTGTAAGGGTTAGGCACTCTTTTTTACTATTCAGCTATTGATCATCCAAGTATCAGTTTGGCAATGTGCCACTGATCTGTGTCCCATGCTGCTGTTTCCATGGCTCAGAGAAAAAAAAAATCACTGTCAAGCCAGGTAAGGATGGGTAAAAAACATAATAACAGAACACATGGAGCCATTAGCCAGTGCTTTTTATGGAGATCTGACCCAACCAGAAACCTCAGTCCTGAATAAGTCTTAATTCAGCCTTCTAGCCATGTAGGTTTTGGGATGGGTTGTTCTTTCTTAGATTTTTGAAGACTGTTATTTTATAGTGCCTGGACATTGCACATATCCATAAAGATTGTGTTCTTGCTGAGATCAAGAAAGCTCTACAGTCTCCTAAAATAATGGCTGAACTCTAAGCAAGTAAGACAGAGAAAGGAAAAAGGGAAATAGAAAAGAGAATTTGTCATTTTCTTGGAATGAAGATGCCATTTGTCACAAAACTATAAAATTGTAGAATGATTTGGGTGGAAGGGACCATAAACAACATTTCCAAACCCTCCTGCCATGGGCAGGGGCACCTTCCACTAGACCAGGTTGCTCAGAGCTCCATCCAACCTGACCTTGGGCACTTCCAGGGATGGGGCAGCCACAGCTTTTTTGGGCAACCTGTTCCAGTCCTTCACCCTCCTCACAGTAAAGAATTTCTTTCAAACAGCTAATCTAGACTTGCAAGCTTATGGAAAAAGTCCCTCCCCATATTTCTTGTAGGCTTCCTAGAGGCACTGGAGGGCCACAATGAGTTCTTCCCTCCAGAGATGTTGAGCTGTCGACCACAATTTTGGGTGCAACCATCCAGCCAATTCCTCCTACACTGGGTAGTCCATTCATCAAATCCAAGCCTCCACAGTTTCTAGACAAACAGTCATATAGGACGCTGTCAAATGCTTTGCACAACTCCAGGTAAATGGCATCTCTCATTCCTCATTTATCCACCAATGCTGTTTTAGGCCACGAAATTTGCTGGCAGTTACCAATCCCTTCCTCATTTTCCATGTGCCTTAGCATAGCTTCCAGAGTGATATCAGTCTACCATTAATTTCTCACTCTGAGGAAAGGCTGTGTGAAAAGCGGTCGCTCTTCAGCTCTTTCATTACCTTTTTAACCATGTGTCTTCAGAGGAGCTCCAGTGTTTTCCTGACCCAAACATAGCAGTGAGATAACCTCACATCTTATTAGCACTGACAGAGGTACCTTGTCTCCACAGACCCCACGGTTGCCTCTTCTTTCAGCATTGTACATCACAGAGTCCTTGCATGAGCATCTCAAGGATATGCAGCAGCCAGCTTTCAGCTGTGTCCTTTAAGGCTTTTCAATCTTTCATATCTCTCCCCCCAACCTTTGGAGGTGATGTATTATCCAATTCCTCACATTAAGAATTTACCATTCCTTGGGATGCCACGCTGGCATCCATCCCCTGTGATGCTTTAAAGGACAGCAGTATTTCCTAGCTTTAGTCACTGTGAGAGCAACCTACTTTCACACAATTTTAAATTGGAGTGAGCTTTAAAAATTATTTGAACTCACCCCCTGACCTGAATATTCACATTCTTGTCACATTAATCCATTTTGATATAATGATGTCGTAACAGGTTTGGGGAAGACTCAGGCAAGTGTCTTTTCAACTTAAGTAAGTCTGGAGAATTCTTTCTTCATAAGACCTAAAGCACATTAAGTCACACAGTGCAGGAGTTGAGCAATGCAGCTCTGTGTGCTTAAAACAAAAGATTTAGCATTGAAAAAGCACTGGACACAGTGGAAAAGATGAGCTTTGGAAACACTCAGTGCCACCCACTGAAGACTAGAAAAGGGAATTCAGGTCTCTATTATTGTGATAATAGTGTCTCTAGTGATAAAATCGAGATTATTTATCTACACCTTCAACCAAAAATCCTAAGAAATAAAATGTGTCAGGGAGGTGCAGCAAAATAATGGAGTGCAAATAAAGGATAAATATAGTAACCTAATATTGGGTTTTGTTAATTTTTATTTTTTTTAACCAATATCCTGCCATTTAATTACGCAGCATTAGTGTTCCTCACTGCCATACCAGTAATTTTGTTTTCTTTTGGGGCATTGTACTTTTTTTGTGGCTTATTGTAGACTGCATTCTGCCATCCATGTCACTACAGTGTAACTTAGATTCTGCCCTTCCAGTTACAGCAGGAATATAAAGGGAGTGAGAGACTAATCAGAGTGAGCACAAAAGGAGACAGAATGTGTCCCTGAACGCTTAAACTCATCAAGAGAAGGCCTGCTGCCTTTTCTATTTTGAATGCACAATTGGTGCCTGATATCAAATACTTTTCCTTTGGTAGTGAGGTCTGTGGTTGCCTGCACAGAAAGCATTATGATCCAAGCACTAATTCCTATTCCCTATTCTATTCCACTAAAAGTTGTCAGTGCTTGCATGCCACCCATTGAAGTGGTTTAATCCTGCTGCCTTTCTGACACCTGAATGAAACCAGGCTCCCTGCATGGCTTGAGGGGCTGAGCAGATGTTTCCACAAGGCAGAAATGAAAACAGGAATATTCAGGTCAATGGCATTGCAGAGACAGTAGTCAAGGGCCATGAGGGACATGAGGTGTAGCAGCAAGTGAAAGGTCTCTGGCAGCCCTACCAAATCTATATATAAAAATATAAATGAAGAGGTGAACAAGGGATATGTTACATATGTTACATATAACTGTACATTTATTTGCACATGTAAAAGGAGGAGCACACTTTCTCTTGGACATAGCCATAAAATCACCAATGTACCACAAAAAGGTAACATCACCAGAGACCAGGAAAAGGGATTTATGCAAGGGATCCCTCAGGCACATGCAGTGTTCTGAAATTTAGCAGGATCAGATGTAGGGAAGCCAGAAAAAGGCCAATAAAGCAAGAAGTTAAGGTAGAGATAAAACATTTGAGTATTTTTCCAAGCAAAAAAAAGATTGGGAACACTTTTCAAAAGATGGTATTCACTTCATGAACAAAGATATTGGGATAGATTTTGAAAATAATGTTTTCATTTAAAGGCCTAGCAATAAAGGAGGAGAATATTAGAGCCATTAGTTATGCACCACATCTTAATATCAGTGATAGAATTTCAGCTGTCATAAAGCCACAACATCAGAAAATGAAGGTCATGGCAAGAAAGACAAATCTACAGATCCAGGTAATTAAAATAAAGCAGGCTCTATCAAGACCTGCTTCACAAATAGCAGTGACCATTCAGTCTGAGATCCTAGCTTTTAAGAATAATTCTCATAAACCAGTCAAACACAGAAAATGTAAAAGTGAAGAAGGGTGTAGCCCCATGTAGAAATGCAATTTTGCCAGTTCCAAATGTCTCCCACTTGCACTGCACTTTTGCAGGGGTAAAGGAGCAGTTGCAATATCAGTGTGCTTTATATGTGCCTTCTGTTATGTGCCAAGGCCAACTCGTCTTTCTTTGGGAGATAGCTGTGTTCCTGTGTTTAGAGATGTCACTTTTATGCTTCATGTTACAAATCATCATTTTCTAGGAACAGCTCAAAATCTCCTCCTGAGGTTTCTGGGAAGAAAGGTTTTCTTTTCTTCATCCTGACCAGATATGTTCATGCATCCTTCCTTTGGCTCCTATGGGCCTTCACAAACAACTGAGTCAAAGTGAGGCCCTCATGCCTTCCTCAGCCCTTTTCAGCCTCCAGAGCAATGTGTCAGCCCCAGTCAGCACGTCTGGAGTGATTTCCATGCCTGGAGTGATTTCCACGTCTGGATTCTCTCTTCTGTACCCCCCATAACCCAAAGCCCCTTGAGAAGTTTTCTTTTCCTCTGCACGCTCGGCCTTCCGGTGGGATCGCTCTGACGTGACAGACTCCTGGGGTACATTCCAAACAATTGCTTTCTCTTCAAATAATTTCTCAGAAAATACTTTAGGACTTGCTTCCTTTCCATGAAATTGTAAAAATTTGCGTTTTCTCTACCCAGTTGGACTGGCAGGGAATAACTCCCCTGTTTTCTGGCAGGCTCACCAAGAGCCGGAGGCTGCTTAGGAAAAAGGCTTTTGCTGGCCTGAGAGGGAAGAATGGTAAGGGACCAAAATAAAGTTGCATTCTTAAGTGCTGGATAGAAGTTCTGCAGATTATTGTGGGCTAAATCAGCTTAAGCCATTATCTCACCACTTTTTTGGGGGTGTACTACCATGTCCATCATCCTTCTCTATTTCATGTACTACATACATGTCCATCATCGTTCTGTATTTCAGATGGATGGCAGTGAGAAATCAGGAAAACTGTGACATTCCCTGTATCCCTAAATCATGCTGTGCAAGCACTGTGCTGTCCTCAGTAAGGTCATGAATGACTATCTGCAGAATATATTGTTTTTCTCCTGTTTGTTGTGGAGTGCTTGCACCACTTCCTCCTCTAATGCTTGCTTCAATGAGATATTTAGATTTATTAAGAAACATAATAGCGGGTTTAGGTGCTCAAACAGCAGCCAAACTCTTGATATAATTTGTTTATATGGCAATTAATGGCAATATTCTGGCCATCACACTGTAAAAAAGTTGGCAATTCAGTACCAGATATACTGTTAAGATCTTGCAGGGCCTCTCTGATTTGAGCAGACTCTTCGTAAATTTTCATGAATGCTCTTGTATCTGGATGCTGAAAACTAACAAGGAAATTTTCTAGTTTTAATGAACTTTTCACCTCTGCTGCTAATTGTCACCTCAGCTTACAGAGATGATTCACTGTGCTGTACACAGCAATCAGAAACATTAACTTTGCTAATATCAGTCTGACTCAAGACACATTAAAATATCCTTCCAGAAAGCTAAAAATGTATTAAATTTGATCTGTGCATGCTCCCAAATCTTTGAATATTTGTGGTATTACTCAGATATCTCTTTTGTGGGCCCAAAATGAGAGAAGCAAAAACTAAAATTGCCCTTGATATTGCAATTCTGGAAATGTGGAGAGCTTGAAAAAAAGAAAAAAAGGTCCTCACTTGCATCTTATGAAAATGACTTCTGTTTCTAAGGATGTGAAGGTGGTGTTATACACCACTTTTGACCAGCCAGCACAGAGATTCAGTGACATGTTCCCACTTGAGACAGGTGCTTACATAACTGAATAAAATTAACAGCTCTCCTGTTTATGTAGTCATAGGGGGAAAAAAAAATCTCATTAGGATATGGATTCTATCTCAAACTGCACCACGCTTCAGGAAGCTGCTTCCTTCTGGCTTTGTACAGGAAAATGGAAGTGCTGGCCCTGCTTAGAGTGCATGCAGAGCACCCCAAGGTGACACACTGAGGGGCTTTGCTGCCTCATGATCAAAGAAATGAAAGGACAAATTCACACACAAATGCTGTAATGATGGTGTCATGAGGCAGTGGTGGCTTGCTTCTGAAGGGAAAGGAAACAAATGAAAATAGTTCTTAACTGGTGAATGTGAACTTAGCTGAACTTTTTAAAAGTAGAAAAAACATAAATGATGTTTCAGGCTTTTTTTCTCTCTTTTTTTTTTTTTCTTTTTTTTCTTAAATCCTTTTGAAAGGAAACCATGTACCAGTTATAATCCTTTAAGATAGCAAAATTCTTTAAAATAAATTGTCAGCAGAGATCAAAGAATGACTCAGGGATGTAGGAAAGGCTATGTCATATCCAATAAATAATGAGTGTTTCTTTAGCATGTTGCCAAAGGCAGCCAGGATCTGGTCTTTTACAAAAAGCACTGGAAGTCTTGGTGTTCATGTTAGGCAAACAGGCTTGAGGAAATGAGGAGGGAGAAATAAAACCAAGGTAGTTTTTAGCATCTTCTTTTGGTTATAGATTATTTTTCATTATCTGTTATTTGATCAGCTGCTGGGACTGCTCAGACACAGTAATATTGCATTGTAACAGCAATATTACATTATTGCTATTGCATTATAATAGCAGATATTGCCATGGATGGAAGAAATGCCACAGATGGGGAAGAAAGGAGGTGAGAGCAGTGGCAACACAAAGATGACTCATCTAGAAACAAGACAGGTAGTGGGGAAAACTCTTTGGCTGTACAGCTCAAATTAAAAACATCAAAATCTCAGGAGCAATCTCACCAGACCTCTCCTTTTTTTTTTCTTTTTTTTTTTCTTTTCTTGCAGCTCAGGATTTTCTGGAGCTTTAGAGCTGTTTTTCTTCATCCTGTTACTTTCAGGTAACTTTAGCAGGCCAGCTGTTTTTCTGTGTGTTCCATCTGACAGAGCAGAGCTCTTGTAGTTGTCTTGTGTAACAATGACCAACCTGGTCTCTGCCTCTTCCAAAACAGAGACATGGTTTGAAACACAAAATTTTCACACACCACCCCCACCCCACCTTCTCCCTTGCAAAAGGACCCATCAAGTGGCAGCTCTGGAAGAATCTGTGGGATGAAAGCAGACAGAATCACAGAACTAAGCTGGAAAAGACCTTTGAGACCACCAAGTCCATTGCATCCTTGCAAATTTTTCTCTCTTTCCCCATCACACATCAGTTTGTGCGTGCTGTATTTGCCAGGCACCCTGAGGAGACCCTTTGGTGGGCTACAGCATCACCACAGTGCTTTGTGCACTGCCAAGAGTTGGTAGAAATCCCTGTTAGTGCCGTCCCAAAAAAGCAAAACTTCATGTCACCACTGGATGCGCTTCTGGCTGCCAAGATAAAGCTGCTGATGTTAAACCCAGCTTAAGCAGGGTAATATGAGGGGTGTAAACCACAAGTCATTCAGTGCAGGAAGATAAACATGATTTTAATGATTGAATGCCCTTCTAAATACAGCTGTGCACCAGGACCAAGGCAAAACTAAAGCTTGGCCTTTAATATTTCTGTGTGCTCACCTGTCACAGGATTAGGGTTGATTTGGGATGGGTAGCAGCAGAGTTTCTGTGGTTGCTGTGTTTCAGGGGTGCAGTGGGTCACTGCTGAGCAGAACAAGTCAGAAATTGTGATTTGTGGCAGGCTGTGCAGGGCTGGCAGTCTGCTCGGTGGGTGGGTGGGTGAAGAGCCTGGCAAATATAAATCGTGAGGTGGGAGTGAATGTTCCCATCTGATGATAGACACATCTAAATGGGGACTTTAATTAGCTAAAAATATTAGTTCTTTTAGCACAATAAAAAAAAAAAGAGAAAAGAGGAGGATTAATGGAACACATTCCTATGAGTCAGTGGTAATATCCAGCTAGGTATAGAGGATTGGTTTTGGTTTGGTTATTTTTTCCTTGATGAGATATCAGAAAGCCTCTCCTCATCTGATTTTCTTGGAAAAAGCAGACCTCCCCAGGGTGGGAAAACAGATTTTATATATATATTGTTATAGTTAGAAAAAATAGAAAAATGAATGAAGACATCAATACAGTTTTCTTTAGCTAAATAGTTCAATTTCAGAATATATATTTTACTTAGAGTCACATAATTTAGTGGTGATTTTCCAGGCAAGCAAGAGTATATGATCCTGTCCTGTCTCAGTGTTGCTTCCACTTATTTCTGAAACCGCAACCCAGTTCAGCCAAGACTTAGATGGATTAGGGGATCTCCAAGATGAGAGTCCTATTTTGTGAAAACTCATTCAGGAGAAAAACTGGAGTTGTTGCTTCTGTGGAGGAAAATTCACAGCAGCAGGTCAATAGTTGATTGGCCTGGTGGCCTCTTCTCAGAGTAAATCCAGGGCTTAGGAGAAGAGCTGAGGCTGTCTTTGCAGGGAAGGAAAATAATAAGGCCCTGCTGACACAGGGAATAGGGGTTCAGGTCATACGCAGAATTAGGAGGATGCTGGCAACAGAGGGATATTGAAACCTGTCTCCAGAAGGATCTGCTCATCATGGAGTTAGTTGTGTCTTCCCTTTCTTTTCAGCCCAGATGGTAAAGCCAGTTCCCACATGGAGATAAAATTATATTTCTGTTTCTTTTTTTAATTGTTGTTTTTTTAAATGGTGTTAGTCCTACTTTACCATGGATTCTGTGGTGGTGAATTGAGGTCTGCACTCCAGAACAATTCCTTCAATTCCCTGTGGAGTTATTTCCATCTCCAGTGTTTGTGCACCACACTGTGGTAGTGTCATACAAACAATTCAACATTAAGCCTGTGAAGGAGTCTCAGCAGGACATGATTAATTTATGAGCATGAAGATTTTATTAAATTTATTTCCTATCCACCAAAGGCAAGTTCCCTTTTAATATCCCCTCTTAATTCTCCATGTCAGTTTTCTGATATTGGACTGGACTTTTCTGATATTAGCTCTTTCTTATGTGGACAGAGGAATTTTTTGGTGCGTCTCATTCGTGTCTGGAGTGCCTGGGAGCAGGGAAAGTGAAAATCCTGAAGGCAAATGAGTTCAGAGGGGTGGCAGGTTCTGTTTTCTCTCACCTGCTCTGCTCCATGAGCTGCTCTCAGTCTCTGTAGCTGCTGCAGAGCCCTGGCCCAGGGTCGGACCTGCTCTGCCAGGGCCTTGCAGGGACAGCTGGATGAGATGCCCCTGCAGAGAGAAACAGGGAGAGGAGCTTTATAAAGCAAACAGGCCAAGCAAAGCCAGGGCTGGCTGCACCTGTGAACAAAAGAGGATGGCAGGAATTTCCCTGCCCTGTTGGACCACTGGTCCATTGCCTCCCGTGTCCAGCCCCAAATCCCAGCCAACACCAGATGCTCCAAAGTGTGGAACAAGGCACAGTGCAGCAGGCAGCCATGCTGGCAGGAGGTGCCACTATTAATACTCACCTGTTTAATCTTTTTTTCTGCTCCTTCTCTTTTTCTACTCCTTCTCTCAAACTCAATAATTTAATTTTGGCACATTCTTTTCTCCCAACTTAGCCTCAAAAAAAAGGGTTTGATTCTCCCACTGTAATACCAGTTTCCCAGTCATCTTTGCTAAGCAGCTGGAGGATTCACTGTGTTCTCTTAATAGCAGTTTAATTCTGTAGGTATTGATAGCTGGGGGAATTTATCTGCACTTGGATCTGCTCTTTGGCTGTGTGTAGTAACTTCTCAGGCAGGTCATGTACTCCATTCCACTGCTATCTCCTGTTCCTCTGTATATTTTTCTGCATTTTTCATTATTATTTGTTAAATACATTCCAACCTGCAATTTATCTTAGTCAGCAGTTTTAGGACCTTTGTGGCTCTCTGCACACACAGGGAATTTAGAAATAAATCACTGCTCTTACTGGTTGTTTTTAATGCAAAAAATGTTTTAGAGAAAGTCAAGAGGGCCTTGGTCAATATTGTCTGGACTCTCCTGTGCAATAAACCATTTTACATATGTTTTCCCAAGTGATAGGAGAACCTTGATTCAATTCAATTTTCTGCACTTGCTATTTTTAATTTTTAATATGTATGTTTTTCATTGAATTCAAGCTCTGCTGGTTAAATTTCATGTGTTGGAGGTAATGCAGGCACTAGTCAAAATTACTTTTCTGCTACTTATGCATTGATTTTTGTTGGCAGGTTTTACATAAAAAGAATCTTTCTGAAATATTTGGTAGGTTAGATAATGCAGAATAAGCTAAGAAAACAAGAAACTGCATACAGCACAGCTTTGTTAGGCAGGGTTTCTTAGATATTTAAAGACAGAACCTGTTTTTAATAAGACATTTCCTAAACTACATTGCTTTGCTGAGGTGGAAACTGCATTAATGTAAGAAAAACATGTCTCTTCTTTAAAACCTGTCAAAAAAGCAGGGTTCTTTGAAATGAGGAGAAGGATTTGCATAAAGATCTAGGTCTCCCTCCTGCACCACTGAAACAAGGGAAAGTCTTTGTGCATCCGAGTCTGACTTTGTGATGGTGTGGGGTTCAGATTCTGCTCCCAGGGCAGTGAATTACCCTTGCTAGGCTTGTCTGCATCCTCTAATTATTAGTGGGAGGTGTAAAGGGGCTCCTTTGGTGCCCAGTGTGAGCATCCCTGCCTCTGTGCTCCTCTGGATCAGCACCAGGGCTGTGCCCCAGCCATGGCCCTGGTGTCCCCTGGCTGCTGGGTGGGGTGGTGAAGCACCTCTCTCCTCACCACACACTCTCCACAGCCTTAAATGAGAGTGTTTAGGGCTCTTTGCCCATCAATTTGTCTGCCTCTCTCAGCAGGGTGAGTCCTCTGCAGCGCTGGGAGTCACCGAGCACTCAGGTAATAACGCGTAATCAATGATCACGGAGTAAAAAATTGTTGTGAGGGCTGTGAGCAAAATTGATTCAAATGGGAGGCAATTGTCACAACTCCTTTCAAAAACAAAAGCAAGGGCTTTTAACAGACCTGTGGCTATAATGCTTCATTATCACAATCAAGTTTCTGTCAAGAACTAAGAAAGGCTGGGAGCTCATGGGGACCCCTCCTGATAAAGAAGCGACATTCACTTTTTGTCTGCGATATTAGTCTACAGGTTTAACAAATTATAAATAATTGCTGAAATTAAAAATTACTGAATAATGCATTCAAGGGACAGTTTTCATATTAGCAAACAGGTCTGTTGTACATTCAGAGGAATTTTCTGCCGTGTTATTTAGCAGCAGGGATCAGAAATATTCATTTCCTCACAGTAAGATGCATCTAACAGTTTCCTTAATTTGGAGACAATAAAGACTGGAATGTGGAGGGACTATTGCAGTGAAGTGACTCATGCTACACTTATTAGGGAACAATAAGATTACTTTACCTTCTGAAGCAAAACTAAATCTCCAAACTACTTATTTTTAAATAACTGAAGTCTATATATGAATAGGGATAATCGGATTCGAGAGATTTTTCTGTTACTGAACCAACAAAAAGCTGACACATCTATTTGCTGTGCCTGAACAAAAATGAAGAAAAAACCCAACAGTCTAGAGAAAATGACTTAAGTTTATAAGTACAACTGATCTTTGCATGTTTGTGTTAATACTTTTGGGGTGTTTTTTGAAGTTCTCCAAGCATTGGTAAGATGAAGTTATTTCAGCTGAAGCAGTGGGCAGAACTTTGCAGCTTGTGCTTCCTTATCACTTCAAAAAATATTGTACTGATATGTACAGGCAAATTCTGAAAGAAGGCAGCTGTTATCCTGCCAATATGCCTACCCTACCTGTTTTTTTTGTGGCAA
>JAWWMS010000001.1:5754688-5790524 GCA_035048045.1 Chlorospingus semifuscus | reverse complement strand
TGTGGTAAGGGTGCTATAAAAATGAATTTATGGTACACTACTACCTCTGTCTCCAGCTGGATGGACATCCTCTCCTCAAACATGTTCCCTCTTCAGACAGACACAAGACTTCCAAATAGTAATCTTTCTGCCTAATTAATCTGAAAGTCATCATCATATTTTGCCAAAAAGTTCATTTCCTCAGGAATCTGTCAAGAGATGCTTTTCAGGTTTTATGGATTTATTGGCGTAAACCAAATTTCAAATCAAATTGTTCACGTGGGCTTCTGAGATAAAAATTTTACTAATAAAACTTCTCATGGCACAAACAGACTTTGGACAGAAATAGAGAGTCACTGAAACAGGAGATGCCAGCAAAAATAGGGTTGAAAATCAGTGTGGGACTATCCTGTGAAGCCTTTGTGGCTTTCTTTGTCCTTCACTGAACTTCCACAATAAAAAATAAATTAGTAAGAGACTAGAAGGAAAGAAGAGGCGAAGTCTGGACAGAGGAAGAGCTTTATGGAGATGTGAGGTCAGCGCTTATGAACTGGACAGGTGAGAGGGAGAGCAGGGAAAAGGGCTTTGTGACCTTGCTATAGCTACAAGAAAGGAAGATGAGCTTGTCCTGGAGGCAGAGAGAAGAGGAGCAGGGAAAGTGGGATGAGGATGAATTGTAGCCATTGCATAACAAAGTGCAGGCTTAGCAGTAGGAATAGTGGTGAATAATCAGCTGTACACAACCCAGAGCCACAGAGAGCTGCTGGGCAGAGGAGGCTGCACAGAGAGAGCTACAGGGGAAGGAAGATGGAGAGACAATTACAGAAAAGTAAATCACAAAGCAGTATGTCTGTATAAAGAATTTAGGTAGGAATTCAGTAAAAATAAGATTTTCTTAAATACCTTTCCAGATATATTTCAGATCGGATAGAATTACTTTAGATATTTGCTTTATTTTAAGGATGAGAGAGGAAGTTCCTTGCACCATCCTTCTGAGGGAGGAGTGTTGTGACTTCCTAGTTTGCTAGGAAGTACAAGGATTTTTAGAAGACAGTTTGCCTGTTGACATTCAAGGTCTCTGAAAGATTTTAGGGCATCAATGCAGTAGCCAGTAGCATGCTGTTTGAATTCTCTCAAATTCATCATTTTTTGCAGATGTAATGGTTGGACATTGAACAGGTTTTGAAAGTGTGTCCTGCAGTAGTCACACCGTAAAAATCAGCTCCTTGCCAAAAAATCTCCTCCTTTTCTCCTGAGATTTTTGTCTTTTTTTTTTTTCTTCTTCAGATTTATTAACATAGAAGAACCTAAGGAAATATTATCAATTTTGCCTAGTGACTTCAGGGGATAACACTACCACTAGAGATTATTGGTACATACCCAAAAACACATCCTACCAGAAATTGAATGGATACCAGGTAAAAAGTAAATTCAGCATGATCTCACAGTCATCTGAACAGATAGGCTCTGACCACCACAAGTGGATTTATTACAACTGGGGATGCTTTGAAATCTCAGGAGAGTTGTTCACTGCTTTTAAAAAGCATATCAGCAAAAGAGCTTTATAGAACAACAATAAAAAGCTATGAGATTCAGGAGCTTTGGAATAACCTCACTTAAGACTCCTTTTTACTTGTCTAGCTGTGCTGATCACTGTGATCCTAAATGTAGAAGATTTTAGGAAAAGCAATTTTCTTATCCAATTTCTCAGGGGAAAAAAAAAGCGCAAGAAAAATACTAACATCCAAAAACTAAAAATGTAGGGAGCTCATGACTCTGTTTGCATCCAGCTGTGAGCCATTACTCACATGAGTAGTCTCACTGATTGCAGAGGGTCTCTTTGTGGATGCTGGAGCTCACACCTGGGAGCAGAGGCAGCAAAGGCACAGGAATCAGGCACCAGTTTGGGGAGGCAGGCTGGAGAAGGAAAAGGCTGTTCTGGCTGTACTGGAGGATGAGGAGGATGTGCTCCTACAGTCTCAGGCTTTGGTGGCTCCAACTTCTATAAGGTTTGAGAGCAGATTGTGCTTTACTACCCTGGAGCCTCTCCTCTGCACCTCCTCGCTGGCCCAGAGGCAACAGGAGCAGAAAGCAAAGGATTGTGAGAGGGTTATTTGGTTTTTGAGCAAGAATAACCTAACAGAAGTTGAAGGTGAAATTCCCAAGCTGGTCTTTCTTCTCCCCTCAATTATCTGGTTCTTCTACTAACAACCCTCTGTCCCTTTCTTACTCTACTCACTCTTCTCCACACAGAATGAACTCTCCCACCTTTCCATGCCTCTCCTTTATCCTGCTCTCTCTCACTCACCTGCAGTCCTTCCTGCCATGGAGAAGCTCACATTTTATTGCATTCCTGTTACCACACAGATATAATTTTTAGCTCCTTTTGCCCTTGCTGGCCCTCCAAGCACTGCCCTTCACCACAACCCACACCCCTGTGAGCAGGTGACTCCTTCACATCCAGCCTGGCGCTCCTGCTGCTGAATTGAATTTGCTTGAAGGGTCTTTGGAAGGACAAAGCTGAATTTGCAGCTGAGAAGCCTTGAGCTTTCCCATCTGTAAAAGAGGCTGAGGGAAGAATCAGATTGGAAATCCAGCTTTTAGTGATTCATATGTGAAATAAGTTTTTTAAGTGGAGTATGGAATAAAGCTCAGAAATCTCAGCTAATAGCTCAAAGCCAGAAGAATAAGGCAGGATGTGTTAAATCCCCTTGCTAAAATCTACTCACTTATTCTAATTACAGAGATGTCTCTTCAGGACACTGACATGCAGCATAGAACCTACTCCTCAATTTTTTTTTTATCATGGGAGAAATTTTTAGTGAGTTCACTACAGAAGAAATGTGACAGATGAAAGGGAATAAAAATTCCCTTTACCCTTGTTATATTTCTTCCCTTGGATTTAAGGCTTTTGGTGGGTCTGCTTTTGCTAAATATGCAGAGTATAGTGGGCAGCTACTATAAATGCCTGCTGCCACATGTCTGTGGAAAACTGGAAGGACAACTGGCCTAAGGTTATTCTCTTTGACTTTCCTTTTTTTCACATTGCAACCCCTAATATTTCTTAAAACAGCATCTTTTGCCAGATTTAAAATACAACTGAAAAGATCAAAAAGTTGTGTACAGCCAAATACGGATGGAAGTTTTGGCCGGCTTCAAATTGTCCCTGGGAAACCAGTATGCTGTTCTAGGAAAATATCTTCATTCAATACATTAATTACAAAAATACTTAAGTCTATGATAAAATAAATACTTTTATGGATCAGAGATTAAGATCACCATAAGCACCTAATTCCCATTGATTTTTTTTTTCTTTAAGTGCTCAAAGTATATCTGCAGGGAATATGGATATTTTAAGGTAGATGTCATTTTATGTAAATTGTGTGCTTTTAAAATTTTTTTCTATATCATCTGAATTGTTCTTGTTTGTTCCTGGAATTTATTTCTCCATCTACAAAGGTGGAGATCATCCATTATTTGGTTCTCGTGTTTAATGGCTTTTTTGTCATTCAAGTCACTTGAGCTCAGTGCTCTGTCCCAGCTGTAGAAATTTTCTGTTCTTTCAGGTGAGTGAATAGTCACCAGGATTTGTGCATCTCTGTATTCACATTTGTTTTTGTAAAAGCAAGGTGCATGGAGAGCCCTTCAGAAAGCATTGAATAGCTCATTGAAGGTCTAGATTATTTCAAGTTTGCCTCACAGAGCCTAATCCTGATGAGGATTTAGCTCTGATCAGCTGTGTTGCAATCAACAAAGAAATGTTTCTTCACTCTCTTGCCTTAGTGGCCAAATCCACTGTGTGTCAAAGCAAATCTGCATGAAGCCTTCTTACACAAAACATGGCAGATCATGGCAGACATACTATTCATTTCTTATTTTCTCTTACTATCAGGCTAAAATGTAACATCCTCTCAGGCTTCCTCCCTCCCTCCCTTTTTCAGACCCAGTTATTTATTCAATACAAACTGAACTATTTCTAGCACTGAAAGTGAGCTCCTCTGATCACCCCTGAATCGCTGTCACTCGCTGCTAGAACACCTTCCTTGAAGCTAGAGAATACAGGTTCAAACAATCTTAAATGGCATTCCCCCTATTTCTGTTTATAAACTTGAAAATGTCTGCAGACCCAACCAGGCTGTGCATCTGCTGAGCCCAGCAATCCCAGAATGTGTCAGATTTAATCTGTGTGGTATCCAGCATGTCTAAGGCACGCTGAACTCAGAGCACATTTGCTCTGAGTTGATCCTGAATCTACAGTGGCATTTGTCTGGCACTTTGGGGCATCCAGACTTATTGCTCAGATGTTCCAAATCCTCAGGTCATGCTGGATGGAAAATAATTTCTCTGAAAAGAAAAATTGCGTAGTTTGACTGAAAAGCAAAATTATTCTCAGCATGCCAAAAACCTCACTTTGCATATGCAAGGAGTTAAATATGTGTAAGACTCTGACAGATGATCTGGTGGACTTTGGCAGAGAAATGCAATCATTAAATTCAGAGCAGCCATTACCACAGCCTCAACCTTGTGACAAGCAGCAGATCTGGACACCTGTAATTCCAAGATGAGGGAAAGAGTCTTAATCCCACAGAGATACCTCTCTGAAGCTCATTATAATGCACCTGCGTGTCTTGGAAAAGCATAAATGTGTGTTTTGGGAGGCTTTGGGAGCAGGTGACTCCTTCAGCAAACTGAGGTTGGTGAAACCCATATATTTACACCAATTTCTTCCAATGTCCTGCATGTACTCCTCTCCCTGGGCAAGGGATTGCAGTACACAGAAAAGAATCTAAAGTTTGGGAAATTCAGCCTAAGGCTGGAATTTATGGTCCTACAGGAGGCTGAGTTGATCTTGTGCCTTTGATCCAAAAGGAAGGGAGCTCACTTTTTCCTCCTTCATACAGAACTTGGATACCTCTGAGATGCTTTTGGAAGTAGTGTTAGACCTTTCATCTTTTGGTAGAAGAGGACTTTGAGAGAAGCTCACAAAATGTCTACTCTGAGCTTCACAGTCTATGAACAGCAAGCAAAAATTACTTTTCTTAATGGATGTCTACAATAAAATGAGGAGCTCAGTTATTCCACTAATGGAGATAAGTATTGGAGACAAAACTGGTTGGATTATTATCTGAGGTACATAAAATATTTCAGACAATGTTTTAAGGTTTATGGAAGGCAACATCTTAAAATTTTATATTCTGTGTTGATCACAGCTGATGGCAAATGTATGTATTGGCTGAACTGGGTACCCTCAGAAAAGCTGAATATTTTTACACAATTATTGCATGTAGTTTTGTACATCATGCAAATATGAGTAATCTTATATGTGCCCTCACAGACCAGATGGGGCTTTTCACATCTAAAAAGGGTTGTGCTCAAGTCAGATGTAAATAAGACTTTCTATTGTTTTAGATTCCCTAGTCTTCCTAAGAATAATGAATATGGTATTGGATATCATGCATTAAAATTTGTTATTTAAAATATGATACATGATATACCCAGTGAAACTTATTCTGATGAGAGAAAATAATTACCAAGAGATGATAAAAACTGTAAGTCACACATGAATTACCTGGAGAATGAAACTCCTTTCTATTGTATATAACTTTTATGAAGATAGTGGTCCCACTGAAGATTTCATATTGCTAGCTCTAAAATACAACTGCTTGCACAAGCTTATGATAATGTAAAAATGTTGGAAGGGGAGTTAATTCACTCCTTTATAATGGTGCAGTTATTGAGCTATGATAATAATTTCTGTGGATTATATATTTATTGGGGGAAAAAATGTGCTCTGGATGGTTGCTTATTGGGCTGAGAGGGATCTGGGTTTATTCATTCTGGGTTTATTCATTCTGGCTGTTCTCCCAGAAAGAGATGGTTGACCTAGAAGACATTCAAATCCGAGGTTTTTTTGGACAGAAGCCCATTTCAAGCTGCAGACCTTGCTGGTGTCCTGGAGCTTGGTGAGAGGGAAGCCTTGACCACTTGCCCAAAGTTTGCCACTCCTTGCCATGGGTGTAGGCTGTGCCCTGACAGCACATGGAAGGCAGAGGATTTCAGCCTGCCCAAGTCTACTCTGCAGAAAATATTTGCTCATGGCCTCACAGCAACTACTTCTCCAGTTCTTTGTCACTTTTCTTCCTTTTTGATCATTCATTCCATTTCATTGGTATTTATGTGACAGCAAGCACAAGAGCACTCGTAAAATGCCTACAGCAGATTCGATCTCGTCGGAGTCTTCAAGGCACCACTCTCACACAGGCAAGTTAATAATGACATTAATAACCTCAGAGAACTTGTGACAAGGCCCTGCAATTTTGTAACCAAAATATCTAACCCAAGGTACCTTCTTGATTGTGCTTTAGTTTACCACAGTAACGTGAAAGTGCTGTGTGTCTCAAATGCCCTTCAGTTTGAGGGCTCTCCTCATGTAAAATATAGTGAAAGCTATCACCATTCTGTACAGCTCAAAAGCTCCTTTTCCTCTCAATTTTCTTGCTGAAATGACCTCTGAGACAACACTTTACCCCTCACTCCTATTAAATGATTATACAGCAAGAGCTATTTCTTAAGTGGGATGAAGTTTGTTGATTTGCAGCGCTATTTTTCTCAGGTTTGGTTGTTGTTTTTTTTTAGTAAATATTTGGAGTCCCTCAATTTGGTTCCTTGTTAGATATTATGCTACACATGTGGGCTCTGGCAAGCAGAGGGCTGTGGGAGCCATTCTCATCTGAAACAGCCTCTGGTAAACACAAAAATGAATGTATACCAATTTCAGAACCTCTCTATCTGGAATTACCAAAACAAACAGCTTTGAAATTGGAAATGTGTTTACCCTGGCCCTTCAGTCTGGCAGAGCAGCCTTGGCCCCATGGAATGGAAATGATGTATTTGAAACATCCCAAACACTATAAAGGTTTGGAGACCAAATATGGAGGGGGCTGTGGGCATTCTGGATTGAAACACATTAGGAAGGGAGGGAAGAACTGGCTAAATCCACAAGATAATGTGAGACCCTTCTGCTGTGCAGGGTTAGCCACAAAGCTCTTCATTTTTCAATGCAAACAATCACTGTTACTTCAACAGTCTGGAATTCCATGAATTCTATAGTAACACTAATTATTTTTTAGAGGCATTGCAAATGTAATGGGAGCTACAGTATGATTTTGTCTGTACTCTCTGTTTGTATTGTTTGCAATGAAATAAGTGACAGGATTTGTTTTTAACTCTGCCTTTATCAATCTTGGAACTTTTTGGCAGAACGTAATCTGCCATGCTTTATAATTAAAATTATCAAAATGTGAGTTAGAATTGCCAAGTTTGCAAATTAAGTGTCCACAGGGAAAAAAAAATCATGACCACTGACTTTAATGACTAAATAGTTTTTATTAGATCATCTGAAAAGATTATGGAAAATACTAATAATGTCAAAAAGGTTAAATTCAGAATTTTTGTGCGTGGTTAAAACACATGCACTTGGCATAAATTTTAAATGTTTTGTGGTTGTCAGGGCTGACAACTATTTTACACCCATAATGAGCCAGAGCTGACTGAAAATAGTTTATCTTGATATTATCTATGGACTAAGGGCTTAAACATATTGTAGTTAAATTCAGTGTGTTTATGGGGATCCTAAGAAGCAGGTAATTAGTGCATTGCAATTTTATTTCCAACATCGACAAGCAATACGAGCCTGTGAGCCAACTTCACAGATGGCATAGTCAACTTTAACTCCATTGATTTCATTGTGATGTCCTTATTTAATCCCCTGATTATTTCAGAATCAAACAATATTTCGGAATCAAGTCTATAATTTCATCTTTTTCCTTGATGATCCTGAACCATTCTATCCAGTGCTGTCCCACTAATTTGTAGTCATAGTCTGGATTGCATTCAAGTTGCAGCTGGGAGCTGGTCCCATTTCTCTGCAGGTACACTTAGGCACAGCAGAAAATTACAGTCCTCCCCAAAGTTGTGTGTGTTTTATCAGGATAAGTCACAAAATGGAGAAGCTCAGTGTGGAAAAGCAGATGTAGCTGGAGACTCAGCATTCTTGTGTTTGCCCTTGGTCTGGCTCCAGGCTGATCCTGTGGACTGAACACCCTGGCTGAAGCATGTAAGGAGAGCTCACAATCCTTTGGTGAATTTGATCCAGAATGCAGAAATGTGCACACTGAGTCTGCTTTGGTATGCAGACCAAGGCACAGTGAATAACAAGTGCCAAGATTTAATTGCTGGCCTGAACCAAAACGCTATTGTAAGACATTCTGTAAAATATATTCCAAATCACTGTGAGCCTGGAGAACAGTTTGGGCAATTTCACCTTTCAGCAGTCTGGTTTCCAGTCAGAATCTACAGTCTAACTTCTATGTATGAGAGGTAACCCATGACACAGTTCTGGAATTCCTTCCAAAATGCTGCAATTATCTTCCCTCTTTTTTGTTTTACAATGTCCACCCATGCCTCCCTTTAGGGAAGGAAAGATGTACTGATTTGAGGTTTTTCTCTTCTTTAATACTGTCAAAAAAAGGCTAAGGTGTGAACATCATTTACTCCAAAAAATACAGTGAAGGAAAGAAAGGCAATGCATCTTCCAAAGACATGATAATGCTATGGAAGAAAAATTAGATGGAAGAAAAAGTAAGAACTATTCAGGGCTTCTTCACCTAAAATTTTACAGTATAGAGAAATCAATGGAGTACAGGATTTTTGTGTTTACGCTGATATCCAAGCTGCAATAACTGTGTAATCTGCTGAGATGAGTCTTTTAAGAAAAGCTTCGGCAGTCCTTGTGTTTGAATTAATTGCAGTGTTAATGAACAAGTCTTCAAAAATCTCATACAAACACTTTAGCCTGATACAGTTGAAATCTCTGAAAGGCTTTCCCTTGTTGCAGCCAATGAGCACTTTAATAAAATATTGCCTCATTCTTCTTCATTGAAGCAGTTATGAGAGCTTTGGTGACTTAAGGAGCACCAGCCTGGCTGAGGCAGTGAAGAGCTGAATTTTTATAATGGACAAATGGTGCCAAGTCCTTGACTGGGGGCTTTTAGGTGGATAATATCTGAAAAACTTTCTCTGGCAGCTCCAGTATTCATTCTTGCATGTTCTATCATGACAGCACAACAGTGAAGGTGCCCCATTTGAACATACACTGCCAAATCAAGCCTACCATTTCCAATAGCTGTCAGACCTCTGGGATATTTTTTTAACTCTTTCAAAAAACTCTGGGCAGTTCTGATAGAAGAAAGTGAGCAAAACCAGTTCTTCAATTGAAGTAAAGTTTCCATGCATGCAGCAAGCAAAACCACTCAGCTCTATGGTAAAATAGATTTACAAATCTCATAACGTGTAAGGGAAAATTATTTATATGCAGTTGCTTGAAAAGTAATTTGAGTTGATATATCATTTGGCAGCTCATGAAATTCTTTTCACCATTATGTGAAAGTACAGTCTCATCAATTGTTATCTGCTTTTTCTTGGTCACTGCAATGTACATCATTCATGTCATCTTCATCATATATTGCATTTTATTTTCTTATACATACAGGTGTGTCTTTGTGTATGTATCCTATGCATTGTAGGATATATGTGTGTAAAAGTATCTATACAGAGAGAATCTGTATTTGTCTGTGTGTACAGAAGGAATGAACCTCAAATTAATGTTTCATGGTGTGGTTGTTGTTCTTTCTGGCACGAGGGATGATCACATAGCACATTTGCCAAGATGCTGTGGAATAATTTCTTTGTGGGTTTTATGGAAGCCTTCTCCATATTTAACCTCTTCGTGAGTGTATTCTTATAAACCAAATAGGCTGAAAAACACTGTAAATAAGACATGGCTTTTACATACTATATTAATTTTACTCCTTGCTGTGGCATCATCCTCTTTTCTTTTTTTGATGATGTTTTGGTCTTTCTATTCATCATTACAATATAGCCACTTCTAACAAAATGTGAAGTAACTTTTGGACTTAGGAAGGTGAGACCCTGCTTGCATTCTCCAAGGGCTTTTTGCTTTTTATAATTTTCTGCAGCATCATCAGTCACTGATGAAGTAAACCTTCCACTCTGCAGGCAGCTATTAAGGATTTCTGCTGCTGTTTGACTACATGCAGAACTTTTCATCACTGGGTGTCTTCCTGACTGCAAACTGGTAATTTTTAGTTTCACTTCTCTACTTGAATTCTATTCTTTTACAGGTTTGTTTTCTGGAAGTGCCACACTGGTTTCTAATTCTCTCTTTGAGACATGAGCTCTGTCACAGCTGAGCATGTACAGCATCCCTTGTGGTGTGTGAGACAGAGAATGGTCACTCCTGCTTTAAACTCAGAGAGCTCAAATAAATCCTCTGTCTCTTTGTGCCTCTCTCTAGTTTCTCTGCAGAGAAACAGCATTGAGAGGAAGGAAAACTGCATACCATGACTGCAAACTACCATAAAACCTGTAATAAAGCAAAATGAACTTAAATACTTCAGGCTCACATTTTACCAAGCTGCAGGAGTCCTCATCCATTATCTTTATAATTCTACCTGCTAATGAGTTCTGTGACTTGCTTCTGGACCAAAATGCAGCTTATCAACATTAATGAACCTTTATCACTTTTCCCTTAAAAAGTTTGTGATCTGAGCCTTTGGGCTGCAGGAGTGTTGCTGAGACAGATGCTTTACAAAGAGCTGTTAGTCTTGTGCAGCCAAAGGTTTGACAACCTAAGGGGTTACTGAGACCATTTTCCAGTGTCATTTCACATTCCTTAGGCATCTCCTTCAGGGAAAAGGAAAGATATGATACCCAGCTTAGTTTTTTCACTAACCTGAGAGACATTATGGAAAAAATATTTATTTTATTACAGGTCAAAACAGGACATTTCATCTAAGTGTTTTCTAGAAATTATTTTTACACTATTGCATCTCAAGTCCTGCAAATATATCAGTATATAAACATGAATGGTAGTTGACATAAAAATGCCTGCATTTGTGTTTCTTAGACAAGCTACCTAATCAGTTTAAGGAGTTATTTATTCAAACACTTATTCAGAAGCTGAAAAAATTTCAGGCTTGGAGATGCATTATTTTATGGATTGAATTTAAAACTGCAGCTGACTTCACACGGAGGTATAGGTCCTGGTTTAAAGAATGAGAGGCAGACTATACTTTTTCCTGACATTTTTGATTGGATTAACGTTGGGTACAAATACAACTATTCTGTATCTCTGAACACAGGCATTTTTCAGAAGGACAAAAATGCATGCTGTTTAAATATTAGGTATCCATGTCAAATGTTCCTTTTGTACATATTCTCCCAGTATATTGGCATTATCCAGGTTTAACTTAGTGCATTTCTGCTCGAGGAATCCGAAACCCATTATTTGCCGGCTTCGGTTTTTGAACATTGATAGTTTTGTCACGTCATTCATTACACCCTTCTGCTTCTCCTTGGAAAGCATTACTCCACTGGAAAGGAGCAATAGGATTTCGTGGCAGCAGCACGTTAGCCAAGACAATCGATTACAGCTGTAATTTCTCACAGATGTTTTAACCCGGTGGGTTTAAATTGATATCCAAGTAAGTTTTAAGAGACTTCATGGAATGGAGGTGCATCTCCACTCTACATAGGCTTGTCTTCCTGACAGCACAACTTATTATCTGTAAGGAAGCACCATATGGCTTCAGCTCAGATGAGACAGCACCACTGTGTACTAGATGAATTTCTCTGAAGCTGAGCAGCAAAACTATAATGCACCATGCTAAAGTGCATATGTGAGGAAAGCAAGAGTGTTATAAACACAGGTGACAGCCTGGCAGGCTTTTCTGGAAGCATCACCTGTCCTCTCAAGATGATGCATGATGAATAGATATTGGCTGTGCACGTTCTTCCTCCTTACTTAGTGCTTGGTGGTGTTTATGCTACTTATGTGCTTGGCTTCTTTGGTAATACAATTAATAATGTCAGTTTTGACCTCTAAAGACCTCTGCTGTAAATTATATTCCTTTATTTTAGCTGCTTGACTCGAAATTTGTGGGAAGTGCATGTATTATAGAGAAGGTTTCTTAAAAGTTGTGTTTCCCACTGGGCTGTCACAACAGTTGACGTATGGCCTCGTGTTATGTGTGAAAGCTAGCACTGCACAAAACCCACTCCAACTCACATGAAATCTATTAACAACTGGCTTAAATAAGAAATCTCACAAAGAAATTCAAGTACAGGCATTTTTCCTGGGGTCATGGAGGGATTTGAGTTTTGCTAATGTTATTCAGTAAGTTGCTCGTGCCTTGGCTTTTGTAAACTGATGCCATGTCACTTTCCACCAAAATATCCTGATGTTTGATATTTTGCTGAAATATTTGTGGAAAATTTTGTCAAAGTGGGTTATGGTGTAATGCTTCCACTGGAGAAGTAAAGTTTAAGAGAAGGAGGAAAATGGGTTTCTTATATGAGACAACTTTTCTTTTTAAAATGCAAGGTCACTAAATGTAAGTTTAACACTTTGAGCCTAGCTGGTGACACTTTTGCAATGGGATGAGTTTCCAGGTGAGACATCTCTGCCTTTGCAAAAATAAGACTTTCTTGAGGTACTATTGAAAATATGCTATTTCTTTAACTCACCTGTTGGCTGCCGGTTGATTGATTTTGACTACTGATATCTTTTTTTCCCCTTCATTTTTGTTGTACACTAGAAGTGTTTGATTTGCTGTTGTTGTTGTTGTTTTTACTCCTATATCAACTGTGATTTCTCAAGTGCTAGGGCAACATTTTCCAGTAGATTGAACTTAAAATTTTACAACAGGAGGTGAAAGCTGATCCAGCACTCAGGCTGTCATGTACCCAGTCCCAACACAACACTCTGTCAAACAACTCTAATTTATGCAACCTTTGTGAGGTATGATGGAAAAATAGCACCCTGACACATCTGTTACCATCATTCTCCTTCATCACTGGCATCACCTGTGAAAACATAGTCCAGGACTTCAGTGCTCCCACCTTCTGCACAGAACTGATACTAGTTCCATTTGCAGAGCAGGGAGACTTGGAGGAAAAAAGTCCTGAAAGAAGTGAGTGTTTTCCCATTATTTGCTGGAGTATTTCTTGAGAAAATGGTGTCATTATCTAGCATGTTAAAGCAGAAGTATAACTTAAAGTTATACTGAAAATTAGGGAACTGAAGACCTGACCTTGACAGGTGTGAAAGAACTGTCCTACAGGTCTGGCCAAGTTCATCTGTTCTCTGCTGAACATCCTAATACAGAATCTTTAAACTTTCTTGTTCCCTTGCAACCACTGGAGCAAAACACCTCAGTGCTCTTCTGAAGAGCTCAATCATAAGAAAACTTAGGAAGTATGGAAAGGAAAACAGATCTGGTAATACAAAAAAAAGTGGTTTATGCCCTTAGTGAATGCTGGCTACTCACGTCAAATGCTGTGTAATTTTCATGCTACCTGTTGAAAAACAGCTGTAGAAAATCCTAAGCTCATTGGGGAATAAACAAAAGTTACACAAAGTAGAATTACAAGATAAAATTTGATAAAAATTTGTACATGTTCAGGGAGTTTTTTTTTTGTATCATAGTGATAAACTGACCTTGGTTTTCATTGCCCAGGATGAATAAACAGAGAGATATTGATGTAGAAGCAAGTATAAAAAGATACAGGCAGTTCTCCATTTAGATGGCATATTGTTGTTTTCTGCTTATAGTAGCATAAATTCCTATGAAGACTCTCTGACTTCATGCTTCAAGAGAGGAAAAAATTTTATGCCTTTATTTAAAATATTTGATATACAGAAAACAAAACCAGATCATTGATTTGGTCCATGACATGATTATGTTTTACTCTAGGCATTATTGTGCTAATAATTCTAAAATCTTTGAATTGCCTCATTCAGGTTAGATGGGTTTTGTTTTAATCACATAGAATAATCTTAATAAGAATGTCTTAATCATCTTTTAATGTCAAAAATGAAGTACAAATAATAATGACTTGATGTATAGCAATGAAGTTTTGGGATATCAGGATGTATATTTTCCTTTCTTCTACTTTGTTAGGGGGAGGTCAGGACTAACAGACACTCAATTTGAAATTGTGTTCTCAGTCTTGAAAAAATACAACTTTTTTTTTTATTAAAAAAGAGCACTAATTCAACAGCACTGACTGCCTCAGTGGGTACAAGAAAAGAGCAGAAGGGTCTGTCACAATAATTCCCACACAAACAGTGAGGAGCCACAATTCTTCCTGTAGGTATTTTATGACCATCCTTTGTGAAATGTTTCATGCTCCAAGATAATATATCAAGCAAGCACAGTGACTAATAGCTGCACTTTTTGGATATTTTTGGATTTATTTTGACTCATTTTGAAAGGTGTTATAAAGGTGCTCAAATTTAATGTTTTGGGTTGGAATTTGCTCATTTGGATGCTTGGAGTTTGCTCATTTGGCTTCTCTTTCTCTAAGAATTTTTTTTTTCTTATGCAGCTTCTTTCAGTTGATTTCCAAAAAGATAAACATTTATGTTGGGTATCTAAAGTGATGATAACATGTCTTCAGTATTAATGCATTGATTGCCATGACAATTGCAGAAATTGATCATGAGGTCTGTAAATTGAGAGATTGTATTAGTTTTACTCATTTCCTTTGGCTTTTAGACTCCTGAAGATGAATAAATTTCTCTACTGAGTTACAAATAACTCTTGAGAATTAACAGTCTCAACAAGCAACAGTGGTCATGTAGGCAGAGTTCCCCTGGTCTTCCAAGCTGACAGAACTTTTTGCCTGATATTTGTTTATCCATACACTCATGGCTGAAAGAAATATCTTTTAAATTATGCCGTTTTCTTGAGTATTGAAAACACATAGAGGTTATCTCATACATTGTCTCATACGTTTACAACTAACGTGTCTGGTGGTTATTACAAAAAACTCTGTAATCAGCCCTATAAGCCAAATATTGCCTAGGTATTTGGTTAATTTGCAGCAATCACTGTGAGCAAAGTGGAATCATTCAAAGAGAGTTTAGATGGGCTGACCAAATATCAGTATAAAATAAATAATTGCACAGATTTCTTTAATCTGTTTCCCCTTCCTGCTGTGCCTGTCCTTCCAGTTCCTTGAGGTCCATTCCTTCATTTCTTTTTTAACCTTACATTTATTTATGGCTTTCTCCACCAGTCTCTCTTCTCCTTTGCATCTCTCAGGTTTCCTCCAAGGACAGCCTTCCCATGTTTAACCATCATTTTTTCAGGGCACACTCTCAACATATACATTGAGAAACAGAAAAGCAGATTTTACTGTCACTGTCTCTGCAGACTATATGAGTTCCATTTATGTTCCATTTTTTTGAAACCTCTCAGATTCATCTCCACTCAGGTCTGTTTCCATTTAGGATCCCTGGTAAGGCAGAAGAATGTGATTATTCGAGGAGCTGCAATCCAGGTTAAATTTGAGATAAACACAAAACATTTCTGTTGAGAGCCAAGAAAGTACAGAGTAGAAAAACCCAAAGCAGGGAGTCAGGCTGAGGAGGCAAACACCAAGAACCAACCAAAACCCCATAAATTATCTGATTGAGAGGTTTGAGAGTTCCCTGCATTTCCAGATAGTTCACTAACACACACATTCCATCTGGAATGGCGGCTTGTTCTCACCAGCATCTCTAACTTTTTTCACACCAACCTTTCATGAGGAAAATACTTTCTGTGCTTCCTCATCCATGATGCAGTAAAAGGCAGCTGGTAAATAGAGCTTGACACATAGTCCAAAATAGTTTCCAATGAAACATTTTTAAACTACAAAGGGTTAAAATATCTCATTTCTACACCCCTGTCCCAAACAGTGCCACTGTCTGTCTTTCTCTTTTATATATTCTCTTTTGTTCCTCTGTCTTATTTAGGTTTCCAGTCCTATTCAAGGTGGAAAACACTCCCAACTGGAACGCTGATGTGAACAGACATTTCACATGACTATACAGGAGGAAAGAGCTGTAGCAGGTAGGAAAAACAAAGTGTAATATAATGCTAAAAAATATCTTTTGTTCAGGATGTCCGCACAGTTTAAAACACAATGAAATCAGTTTCATATGGCAATTTTATAGAAAAATCACCTATAACTACCATTATGTTTTACAGTATTTTCAGTATTTTTTTTTTTACTCATGTGAGGGGGGATTGCAATCTTCTTCTGATCATTGAAAAGTATTTCCATTCTACTCTTGTTCACTTTAAATACATTTCACTGCTCAGGCCTTTAACTAGCTCAGTAAAACGTTTCAGATCTGAACTCTATCACTCCATTGACTGAACTTTGCAATTTAAAACTAATGTGCTGTTGCACTGTCTACAGGCACTCCTAATGGACAACTTTAACATTGTTTAGATGCCAGGTAATTTGTTACAACCTGAATTTCCTCTTCTACTTAATGGCTGAAAGTTAAATGTTTGCCATCAGAACCAGTGGTCTGTTGAACATTGATCCATGTGAGAACAGTGAACCTGTGTCTCTGCAAATTTGTGAGTCATCTAAGAGGCAAAGCAAAGCTGACCTCGTAATGTCAAATCCCATTTAGAGCTGGTGAATAGGTTGGAGAGAAGGTACTTGATATCTTTTGAGCAGTATTAAAAATACAGTACTGTGCAGAAGGATGAAAGCCTCAGTAAATTAATGTAGGGAGTCTGGCCTTTCCAAATAATTTATAGTTGAGTTTTGTCTTTTAGGAGGAATAGGATGCAGTTAATAAGTGTTGTGACTTCAGTAAACAGTTTCTGAGCACACAGGTTTCCAGATAAGTGTTAGAAGCTGTAGCTCTGCCCTTCTGTATGCACCATTTTATTTTAAATTGTCTTTCCTTAAACCTCATTAGTAATTGCTTTCTAACTTCACTCAAAAGTAGTAACTCACATCACTTAGCTAAAGCATCCATTTGAAGTTGAAATAGATATCTAACTGCATTTTACTAAAATGTGAAGTTTTTAGTCTATATTTTACTAAAATTCTTCTTATTCACTGGTTATAGGCCCCAGGAGCATCTAGGCATAGACTCACGAGGCTGGGGCTGATGCCCCACTCTAGACTAGTGTTTCCATTTCCCTGTCCTCACTCAATAAATTAACTCTCCTGGATGTCAGCTATGAAACTTTTGGGGCTTCCAGATTTGCACCTTTAAGATTTGACTCACACAGATTGCAATTTGCTGCATAATTTACTGGATAGCTATCCACTTTATTTGGCTAAACTAGCAGGCATTGTTGCTGTTTAACATTCATTTTTTGCATAATGGGAATTAAATTTTTAAAGACTTTTTTAAAACAGAAAAGCTTAATAGCTGAAAACAAAAATGTTTAGGCAGTAAACATAAGCAAAAGCTTACAGGGCTTGCAAAGGCTCTGAGCAAATGCAGGAAAGATTTGCATCCACTCTCTTTCCAGAGTGTCACTGCACTCTTTTAAACACATATATGCTGGCAACACCCAGGGCATTATTTGAAATGGAAATCAAAAATTCTTTTGAAGGGCAGCAGCAATTTATCAGAATTGTCAGGGACCAGTGAAGAGGATGGTTGCTGGATATAAAAACAAGATGTGACTCTGATGCTTGTGTGTGCTAATATATTTATGAATTTGGGCAGAAAGATGATCGGACACTTCATCTGTGCCTAATGCAATTTCATGCAGATTCTCACCAGTTGTGACCTCTTTGCATTGCTCCAGAATGTTATGCCTGAAATAGCTTGCCCTCCTCATCCCAGTATTTTTTATTAGGCTTCTGCTGTGGCCAAACCCTACAAAATCTAACTATGCAGCCTGTGGAGTGCAGTGCTTTCTGAGGAATTTAAGTGGAGCCAAAAACCAGGCTCCAATTAGACAGCTTGCAACATTCTCACCATGGAGAGGAGACAGCATGTAAACTACCCATATGCATTAATTATAATCTCCTCCCCTGCTTTCCATTTTTCAGCTTGCCAACTCTCTCTCCCCAGAATGAATTCTCCTGCCCTTCCTTTGTGGCTAAGATTAGGAGGTTTTGCCCCCTGAAATTAAACGGAGATGGGCACAGCCAAAAAAGGCTGGTCTGTGGGGACCCAATCAGGCTGGTGTGTGGGGGGTTTTGTAGGTTTTTTTTGTTTTGTTTTGTTTTTATTTTCTACTGAGTCATCGGTGGTTAAGAGTGACAGTGGGGAACAATTAGTGTTTTCATAAAACTTAGACCTAGGGCTGAGGGGAGAGCAGGAAGCAATATATCTGTGGTGAGTAAGCCTCAAGAGCCATAATTTCCCTGTTTGTTTCAGTTCAGATGAGTGCCACCCTGTTGTTTGTTTTATAAACTGTTTAATAAACTGTAATGTTTATTAACAGTAATCCATTAAGATCATCTCCTTTGAGACCTTTCCTGTACAGTCAGCGCTCTGCACTTCAATGAGGAACCCAGTTTTATTTTCCTCTTGTTTCTTCTTTTGCACCTATTCAGAAACTTTAATAATTTTATCTGAACTTTTATACCGTGCTGCATAGAGAAAGAGATCTTAAAGCTGTTTAGGCAACCTCTGCCAGGTCCAGGCGTGTCAAACAGAAAAATAATGAAGTCTAAAATATGTGTATGTGAGCCCCATCGTCTGAAATTGTAACAGCTCAATTTCCTTGCTAGGATGTGGGAAAATTAGCTGTGCTGTGTCATGTGGTGGATCAAGGTGGGAGGTAGCACAGGTGGTCATAACAACTGCAAAGGTTTTATTACAGAAGGCTCTGCTCATTTTTAATAAAATTGTCCTTGAAACCCAGCTAGCCAGAAATTAATAGGAAGCTTGCAATGATTTTTTTTCCCTAGGAAAGCAACTCTGAAATTTCACATAGTGAAAATCACTTATCAGTGCATCTAAACCGAGTTTTATTTTAAAATACAGTTTTTAATTAAAGTTTGCAATTCTGAGCCTGCTGCTAGTACCTGATATCTTGCTAAAAGGTCACAGCACTGGTGGCATTAATGGCATGAGAGCATGATATAGGAGATTATGAATGCTCAAATTGCCTTTCAGTGCAGGTTTATCATTAGGAGGGGTGCAGGCATTCCTGGCTGAGGGCAGCTTTAGTGATGGGAGGGAGGTGCTGGTTCTTTGGCATGGCTGTTGTCACAGGAACCAGGCTTTTCCTGGCATGGGGGTGAGCAGGGACGGGGCAAATGCTGGTCCATGGGCTCAGCTCCCTCCTTGGAGGAGGGTGCTGCTCCAGCAGCCCCAGCAGAGGTTGGGGATGGTGACAGGGAGGCAATCATGCCCTAAACCCTTGAGATAACAGGGCACAAACACCCCCTCCCTGCCCAAGCCTTAGGAGCTGTCCTTACCAAGAGCAGGAGCTGCCTCATGTGCCTCGTGTCACTCACTCTTCAGGTGACAAAAGTGACTTTGCCTGTGCTGCTGGACAGCCTTGAACTGGATTGGTTCCAGTTGCACCTTGAGGTGTAAACAGAAGATCCTTGAGCTGCTTTGCTGCAGCTGACAGCGATTCAGGGGGACTGTGGAGCTTTGGGCACTTGCCAGAGGAGAGAGGAGGTGCAGCTATTCTCAGAGCTAAGGAGAAGCAAATTCGATGTGGAAGCTCTGAAAGGACCTCACCAAGTGAGGCAGAAGTAGATGTTTTTTGCTGGGGGAGGCTGGCATTGCTGTGTTCTGAGCTCCTGAGGCAGCCCAGTGTCACACCCCCTGCCTCTGGAGCATGTCTGAAGTAAAGCAGAGCAATGAGCATTGCAAAGCAATGTGAGTAACTTTGTGCTGCCTGAGCCAGCAACCTGGAGCTGCTGCTGTGCAGGGCAGGCAAAGGACAAGGCTTGAAAATATTCCAGTTTGGCTTGAAGGAAGATGCTAAGGAGGCCTTAGAGCCAATGTTCTCCAGCAGTAAGCACCAGACTAAGCCATCTGCAAACAACCCCAAGGATAGATTGGGCACAGCCTTATTACTCTGGTCATAACTCTGAATTACTATTACTTTAAAAATATATTGGTCTAGTGAAAGCTGAAATTAAGTGGAACATATTGCCACTGCCCTCAGGGATCTGGCATGGAACCACCAGTGAAAGCAGAAATGATCATTTGCAAACAGAACAGAAAGCAGAGCTCTGAGAGTCAGAGGCACTCGCTTCAGAACATCTGCCAGATGAGCCATGGCATAAGCTGCAGCATCAGATTATGTGTGTTGGGCTGTTGGGTTTTGTTGCTATTTTCTTTTAAAATTGCTGTTTGGACTCCTATAAAGCCATGAATCTTTGCCAAAGACAGTGCTGAGGGTGAAGATCCAGATGAAGTAATTATGTCTAGCACAGGGTCTCTGGGAGAACATATTTCCAAACTTGTGTTATCCATGTGAAAGTGAGTTAGCAATAGCAGATTTTTCTAAGTACAAAGGTGGTCAGAATGATTCAGAAAATAAATAAATAAAAGGGCACATTTATAAGGTTTTTGTTAAGGAATGCAAAATCTGAGCCATGGCTTCAACCACATTGAGGAAACCACCATGCTAAAAAATACTACCTGCAATTGCTAAAAGTAGCTATAGAGTGAGATTTTTAAAATAGTCTCTCTGTTTACTTTTCTTCTCTAGAGAAAAAACTTCTTGTTATAAACAATTATTCTTGTTTTTCTGAAGTATCCTTTCTGTAAGAAGATAAACCAAGTAAACTTTCTAATTTGGAGCCTTGGGAACCACAGCACGTTCCAAAGAAATCATCTGTGGGAATTGGTGGTGACAAACAGAGGCCTCAGGTAGGTCACAGTGATATCAAAAAGGGACTTTTGTTACTGCAGAGAAATTCTTGCTCAGGCAGAAGAGGTTATGTCAGTGTGAGGCAAAATGGGAGGGAAGCAAAGGTCTTTGTGCCCAAGACAGTTCTATATGGGCAATAACCTCCCCTTGATGAGCTGGCTGAGCCTGGGGATGTGATTTATCTGGTGCTAATGAGCTTTCTGCAGCCTCCAAACACCTGAGACAACACAGGGTGTCTCAGAGATTAGCTGACTGCAGTTAGGAACTTGCTTTCTTGTGCTGGAGACTTTTTATTATGCTGACTGCCATTAGGGCTGTGTTTGGTTGGGGAAGGTGGAGGAAGTGGAAAACTGTTATTCTAAGATCTTTGTGCAGAGGTCTGTGCTAGAGGTTCAAGGCCAAGCAATAGATCTTAGAAACTGAATGAGTTTCTCAACGCAGCTTTTGTGTTGCTCAGCAGCCAGGAAAACAACCTAAGGATAATGGCTTTTGAGAAAGGTAAAGACTAAATAACTTTCGGTTTTCTCATTAAAATCTTCTCATTATTTAGAAAGATATTCGCCTAAGACAGCAAAAATACTGTTTTGTACTTCAGACTTCCTCTGAACTTGGGCCTCTGAAAAGTTTATACTGCGAAGCAGACAGAAAGAACAAAAAAAATGGAAGGAACTGCTTGCTCCAGCTAACAAAGCAGGAATTAAATCCATGCTGGGTTATTCCCCCACCCTACATGCAGCCTGAGGATGCTGTTTTGGCCAGTGCCAGCAGCTCTGGATTGGTGAGTGACACATAGTCTTTATACTTATAAAAAAAAGTACAGTCTCTGATAAGCCTCTTGATATGCCTTGTCCTTTCCACAACAAAGTTAACCACTGGAGGAGGCTTTGCATGTAAATGAGGCTCTCTTCAGGTTTCAAATCTAATCAAAGTGGAATTCAACTTTCTTCTAAAGGATATGCAAAACTAGTTGGTCAAACATCCTTCAGCCTCTAAGTTTATCGCCAGCCTGACGTCAGTCTGGAAATCCCAACTTTCTTAAGAGATGATAAATGTTATCTGCCAATCTCTTCCACTGAATAAACTCTGTTTGATCTGCATTAATCACACTTGGCAGAAGCTGCTCAAGCCTGCTAGCAGCAATCCTGGTGAACAGCTTGGCATCATTGCTTAATAATGAAGTGGAACAGTATGAAAAAAAAAACATGAAGGAGCTTCCTTTTCATTGCCACCCCAAAGTTAATGAAACACACATTAAAATGTATGGTTTGAAATATTCAATAGATCTGAAACTGTCTTCTTGTAATCATATTATTGCTCTCAAGGGCAAAACATATCCCTTTCTTTTTCCCTTTTCTGCTGTAATGCTATGTGTCAGAAGTGCACGGAAAGAGAAGCACCAGATACTTCTGTAATTTTTGATACTTTTTTATCATTTTAATAAATGAATGTTCAATGTCCTGAATTAATCTTCGCAAATTTTGCCCAAGAATATTTGAGTCATTATTGCTTTCATTCCAATGTGATGAAGCACAGCTCAGAGCTCAACAATTCCTGACATTTTCCTTAGTAAGGAGAGAGGGCCTGGGACAGGTCTGTGCATCACTTCAGCCCAGCAAATCCTGTTTTGGGGTGGGCTCTCTGGATATTTAAGCAGTGAGTGGAACACAGTCACTTTCCACAGAATTCCCAAAGAATTTCCACTAAAATGCTCTGTCTGCTTGCAGGTTCTCATCCAGCAAATGCTTCCAAACCTCTTTTTAGTGACTTTGCTTGGGTGTGTGGCTGCACTAAACTCAGTGGGACTGTTGACATGGGGAAAGCCCAGCACAGAAATATGGAATTGATAGAAACATCTATTAGAAAAAGATGAATAGAGAAATGTGCTCCTGGGGGGTTACACAGCACCTGCCTTGGTTTGGGATAAATGGGAAGAGGGAGTAATAAAGAAAGTGAGTAGAGAGGGAAGTACAGAAAGTGGAGCCACAGCACTGAAAAATGAGATGTGAGAATGGAAGGGAAAAGGACAGAGGAGGCAAAGTGAAAACATTGGAAGTATTTAGTTTGCTTGTGGCTAGATGGGGAAAATAATGTTCTTTAAGAAGGGAAAGATCTTCTCCAAAACCTTCTGTACAGTTTCTGGGTGTGCAGGGCCTGCTCAGCAATGACTCACGATGCTCTACTGAGGAATCTCTCTTGTAAAAAAGAACATTGGCAAAACTAGTGTGATTGACAAAGGAAAAACACCAATTAACTTTTCCTCCCTAAAAAAGATCATAGACTTCTCCAGAGACATTAAAAATATTTCCATGTTAGGAGTGTGCAGGAATGTAAGGATAACATGACTGATACTTCTTCATAAATGTTCATTCATCTCAGCTTAAGCCTTGAATTTTTGAGATTAAAAGACAACTTAAACACAGTTTTTTTCAAAGCATCATCATCATTTTGTGATCCTCTGGGCCTTTTCCTAAACTTTTATTTCTGAAGGTCGAAGTTGCTTTAAAACATATTAATAAGTAAAAAAAGCATATTCCATCCTAGTATTCCAACAGATTTAGTGAATACATCCTGGTAAAATATAAACTTCCTCCTCTAGCCTATAATATCTACTACTATTGGGATTTTTCTAATTAAAAACTGTGTAATTTGAATCCTGAGAGACACACACCTGCTGAAATCACGGAATATTTTAGTTAAAGTAACAATGGAATTTATTGCATTGCACAGAAGTTTATTACAGAAGGGAAAGGTTTACAATGAATAAAAAAATTAAGTAATGATGGCATAAACATACATTAGGTAAGACATTAGCATGATGTATGACATTTTTCAGAAGTTTGTATATTCAGACAAAGAAATTAAGAAGGAATTAACTAAGTTATCAAATTTTGGAAGATGTGTCTAAATACTTCAGTTTAGTGCTGGCCACAGAAGCTACTTTCATTCTTAAAACACGCAAATTAATTACTGAAATTTCACTTTGATGCTTGAACTTTCACATGAGACACTTGGAAGTCTATGAAAATTTTTAATTAATTACTAGTGGGCCAAAATATTTCCTATTACTGGTAATGTGTTTTCTTACTTGCTGACACCTACACTGATATCTTATGAATTTACAGAGATTTCATCTCCCTGGAAATACACTTTTGGCTATGCCCACAAATAACTTACATTTTTAATTCTATTTCATTAAAGAATTGCAGTATCCATATGGCAATATATATGTAATGCATACTGTATTAATTCAAATTACTCTCCACTCTCTAAGAAACTGTCAGTTTAATGAGACATCATAAATAAAGTGCAATCTGAAAAAAAAAATCTCTCACCTATAATTGCTCAAAGCATGCATTCTCTCTCCAAGCTTCATTTTCACTGCATGTGTAATGTTTTTAAAGTGGTGTTGGATGTAATGCCTTTTGCTCTGAACACTCTTCACTTCCTGGCTCAAGTTTCCTTCTTGATATAAGAGGGAAAAGTTGAAATTGCTTCTAGACATGTAGGGAGAGCACCAGAATACAAATTAAATTCTTTGCAAGGTTTTGATAAGTCAAGAGTCCACTATCTCAGAAGCAGTTAAGCTAATCAATAATGAGGCAATGTTAATTAATTCATGTGCTTGGAGCATCCTTTTACAAACATATTTATAAATATATGTTTATATATATGTATATAAATATATGAGGTGGCTAAGGCCACATTCTTTTGTCTCTGTTATTTAAAGGAGCATTTTCTAAACCCTCTACTGATAACTGAATCTGACCACACGAAACAGGAAGAACATAATAAAAGGAAAAAATGTGTGAAATGTATGAAAGAAGAACTATCAAAAAAGCATGGACCCAGAATAAGGGCCAGTATGGAAACAAAAAATTATGGATAAAATCTTGAAAAGCATTTTATTCCCAGGTTCCAAAATGGTAGACTGCACTGAATTGAATTTTACATCCATCTGCTGGAATATCTGCTCTCAGACACATTTTAAACCCAGGAGTCTAAAAGCAACTACTGCCCAAATGCATTTTTGTCAGGAACTTTTGTATCAAAATGTAGATGGTGAGACAAAGAGTAAGTTATAATGGCATGATATATACATATTGGTAACTACAGTGTCTCAAATTCTTTTTTTAAATGTTTTTTTGAGGTTTGTGTAAACGGCAAGGTTCCTGCAATTTCAGTTCCCTTAAAACTGCTGTATGGTTGGAAAAGGATAATTTATGAGGAGTGATGCTGTTTTGGAAACATGCAGCTTTTAGTATCAATCTGAATTTTTCAGATAAAGGGTAAAAATTGTATTGAGTAATATAGAAAACAGAAGACCTTTTCAAAGGTTAATGTAAATAGCAGGAAACCATTTAGACCATTCTTTTTTTGTTATTGTTTTGTTTATTAAGATTAAAGGACTTATTGCTGTTCTGAAGTGAAACTTCAGTACACTGGGGAAGGAAAAAACTTTGCTTAGGAATTCAGGTGCTGCTTAGAGACACATGCCCTATGGTGTAAAATATCTGAGGATGCTGCTACAGGGGATGCTTAAAAACTTGCAAGGCGATTGGCAAGTTGGGAATCTTTGCTTGCTTCAACATAGCAAGGCATGGTACCTTTGTATTTATAAAACCATAGCATGACTTAATTAGCCGTGTATTTATACCTTAGAGAAAATGGTTATTTATGAATAAATTCATTTAGAAAATCCAAATTAAAATGGTAAGCACTCTGCTGTATTTCTTTCAGAACATCTCATCATTGCAGGATGGACAGAACTGTGAAGGACCTGGAGATTAGGAGGTGACCTCAGGATAATGAACAATAAATTCATGTGCATGCTGGCTAGATGGACTTGATCCTGATGTTATGAACATTGTCAAGGAGGTGTAAAAATGGTGGAAACACACTTCTGAAGATGGCTCATCAGGATTTCTGGTAAGCAAATTTTTGGCTTCATTTTCTGTTGTAATCTTTGGTGTGGATAACCAAATCAATCCCCAATTTCATGACTACAGGCAGCTGGAATGCTGAGGTAAATGTATTTATCTTCCCAAGGGAAGAAACCAGGCAGGCACTGCCAATGGGAGCTCAAGGGCTACCTGTCTGAATTTTCCTCCTGCATGGATTTGGCTCTCTGGGTAATCTACCAGGTCTCTCTCCTCACCATTTTTTTGGTTTTTCTCAAGTCTCAAGTTTGCTGTTGGTGTTCCCTTGTGCTTGTTAAAACTCTGTCACTCCTGGTGACCATGGTTGTGTTTTTACTGTAAACTTATCTAGAACTTCTGATGGTACTTGAAGTGTAAACAAATAAACAAATAAGTCTGGTCAGAGTGATGGCAGATTCACTTGTCTTCCAGGTAGCTGACAGTGACTCATTTCTTTCCAAATAAGTGCCAGCTTGCTTTGAGCAAAACCACATTAGAATAGATAAAATGACATGAGAACCTTTAAAAAACCCAAGCACAGCATAAAAATGCGTTGTCACTTAAAAATCCCAATTAAAAACGAAAAAGAGACAGACATAGTATACTTGAAGCATTGGATCACACATGCTGCAGATAAAACTAACAAAGCATCACCTGCCTTGTGGAACAGAAAAGAAATCTTGTTTGAACATAAACAAATGAATCTGACAGGATTATTTTTGGCCTGTTTTTAGAGGAAGAGAAATGCAGACAGCTGACTACAACAAATTAATTCAGAAACAATGCTTAGAATCATTACTCTTGATAATTAGAAACAATTGCAATTTTTTTTCAATATTGAGATATAATGACAAGCACCCAGGAGTAATATTTCCTTTTCTTTGACACATGGGAAATTTTTAACTTTTATTTTAACAATGACAGCTATACTGTGGAATCTAGAATTTGGAAGAATATGGATGTGAACATGTACAAGTGCAGTTTTAATATTTCTTTTAACACAAGTAGCCAAGATTCTTTTACCTCTTGGTTTAACCCTCACATAAGGTCATGGGTCTTCCTTGCAATTATTTTGTACTTTTATTACTTAGGGGGGAAAAAGCATCAAAATGTGAATGTGTCAGAGTTCTGATGGAGAATACAGGGACCTGTCTTGGCAGTGTTATATCTTTGTAAAAATGCCTGCCAAAAAGATTTGATAATACTGCCACATGAGATCTCTCAGTCAGCAGAGATTCCCTTTAAGAACCTTGGTTACTATTTCTTCAGGGAGTGGATTTGATTGTTTATAGGCCTAGGAGCTCACACAGCAGATCTTCCTCTGTTTTCACTCATGGGATTTCAAGCACTCCCCAATTTTTTGGAGATAAACTAGACAGATATATGTAAGCTAATTTGATTATTTGTTATGACAAGGTTAATTTGATTATTATGACTTTGAGGGTTTGAGATCCAACTCTGTCATCATTTATCTTGCCAGGTGATGGTTTTTTCCCTAACAATTTCAAAAATAGAACCAGGGTAGGGTTAACTGTATGTTTGACTCCCCACAGTTGTTATTCCAAGGTGTCTCACCCAGGCATCTGACCACCAGCAATCTCCTTTATCCCTGTGGCCTTCATCCCTTGCTGTGAAGATGAGTTCATGCATTAAACCCCTTGCCATAATCAGCTTAACAACTCTGAATTTAAGTTCCTGTTTGCAGTTGCTGTTGTCTCTCGGGGCTGACAGGGTTAATGGCAGCCTTCATAAAGCACACCAGTGTTTTTCCTGTAAGGAAATAATAACTGCAAGGAAAAAAACCAGTGAAGCTAAGAACAAGATGATTAAACAAGCATCTTTAAACAAGGCATGATACATAGCAGGTAAATAGCTGTGAAACAATTGAGACCTTGTTTCCTGCTTTGCCTTCAGATACGTGTCCTGCTGTGAGCTCAGGGCTAATTGTTTAAAATATTTCCCTCTAGCCTCTTCCTTTATTTTTCTTTTTAAATTCCTTCTATATTCATGACCAGTAACAGCTACTGCTTCACTCTGGTACAAGCAGTCAAGTCTGAACAAGCAGCAGGTTGATCCATTCCTTGTAGTCTTTATCCTTAAAATCCTTATAGCAATGGACACAGAGAAGTTTCATCTTTAACTGAATATGTGGAAAAGAGAACCAGATTTTCCATGATGTAATTGCACCTGAGCTTTTTAATAGAGACAATGAAAGGAGCATGCATTTGTTATTGACTGGGGGAGGAAAGCTAAATGCTCTGCCATCTGGGGATTTTATTGAGCAGCACTTTGAAATATTCTAAAATGAAAGTGAGCAGCCTGATCCATGTGTTGGCCAAGGAGAGAACGATTTGAATTAAATTTGCTGCTCTGGGTTCTAAGACAGTATTGGTCATCGTAACCTTGGAGGTAAAAGAGGTGTAATTGCTTTCCTGCAATTATAGGTGGAGTTCATACAGAAATAGTTCCTAAAAAGACAAAGTAAGTCAACCAAAAGCCAACTATTGCAAGCCAAATTATCTGCCCACAGAAACAGGTACAACCCCATTGACACTAGAGGAGTTTTATCCACTTACAATAGCAAAGATCTGCCTTCTTACTGAGGTTTGTTGTAGTACACAGTCTGCCCTGGGGTCATTCTGTAATTACTATAGAAAATAGTGTACTCACTTGATAACTTCTTCGAGCAGAAAAGCAATTAGCCTGCCAAGTGACTTGATGTTCCTAAGGAGGTGCTGGAGTTTTGGAGGTTTTCAGCAGAAATAAGTGGAAGAGGGAAGAAGCCTGGCTGGCAGAGTACAAAGGAGAGGTCTGGCTAGGGAGATAGAGATGGCCACCTTAGGAATTACAGCTCCCAACAAAAACTCAAAGCTTTGAGGCAACACCAAACTCAGAAAAACACTTTGCTGCCAGCTAATGGTACGGGGTCCTTGCAGTAGTGGGGAAAACAACTGGAGATTGTGCCTGAGCAATTCCCCCAGGCTATTCTAGGCTGGTGAGCAGCAGCCACATCCTACAAGATCAGTTGTCACATCTTTCTGATCTAAAATTTTATTGGTGCAAAAAGGAAAGAGATCCTTCGTTATTAGCATTATTATCTTATGAATATCATTGCAAATGTGTAAAATGCTGCTTGACCAGTGCTTCAGCCAAATCCAAGCTTACTGGATTAGGATGGTGCTGGTGCAATCTCAGTTTATTGGGCACAAAGGCAGAGAGGGAAATGTTAATGGATATCTCAGATTGTTGCAGCATTGTTATCACAATAGCACAAAGTATTATTTTGTTATGGAAATCAAGACAATTTCTCTCAAACAGAAAATAGATGCAACACATGATGGACTGTGCAAGGTCTGAAAAAACTGCTTAGGCAGTTGGGAATTGAAGAATAAATTAAAGTGCAGCAACCCTAAAGAATAATAACCATTTTTTGACTCTATTAGAGGGGAAAATGATTTTGCAAAGTGTGATTTACCTGGTTCCATAGAGCAGGCTGTATTGCAAGCCTCTGTTGCATTTTCCTTTCTCGTTATAACTCTCAAAAAACAATTTTGAATCAATATGATGTGGAATATTGGAATGTCAGTATCTATTGAAAATGAACTGGTTTATGCTGATCTGACCTAATTAAAATCAATGCAGATATCTTAAGAAAACTATTTTATTTTGGTGATGAAGCCACATAGGATTATTTGGTAAATAAAATGCTCCCAGTTGTCTGCTTTTTTAGATAAAATGTTTATGTGATTGAATCTCTGTTTATCAATAGCTAATGTTCTTTTTTGTTCCATGCAAACTAGATTAAAAATGAAAAGACTCATAAATCACAGTAAAATTTATTTTAAGAGATGGGACTATATGTATATAAATGTGTGAAATAGTTTTTTTCAGATCTGCACATTACTGACATTAGTTGGAACAAACAGAATGCTAAGTCCATGTATATCTAAAAGCTTTATGTTTCTAGATGCAGGACAAATAGTAAGATTGTATTTCCCCATCTACTTTCAAAAAATGAAAACAAAACACCAGCCACTTATTAGTACAAACTCTTTTTAAAATCCCAGTCAAGTTCAAAGGCTCCTACCACCCTGATTGGAGTTTTGTAAAAGTCACTGTAAATTCAACAGAAAGCAAATCTGTGCAATGCCATGCCTCTGAGGAGACAAGGAATGCAGTCTAGATCTGAGGAAAAGGAGAGTTAATGTTTTCTTCAGACTAGAATGCACATTATCTAAGTTCATAAATTCTTCTTAAAATCTTCTCTTCTTAAGGAAGAAAGAAAGGGAGGGGTGGGAAACAGTCTCAAGTTGATATTTTTTAAGAGAAACTTTTAAAATTAGTTTTCAGTTTCATTTTAAAAGGAGAAATATACTTTCTGTGTTCAAGAAACTAAATTCTGGTTAAATTTAAGTGGCCATCAAGCAGTTTCAAGACAGAATTCACTTCATGTATCAACTCATCTCAGAGGCTGTATGGCATCAGGAGCTCTCACTACTCCTCAGAGACTGCAGCTGGTGGGAGGCTTCCTGAGAGAGAAACAGGAGTCAGGAAATGTACAATGTCTTATAAGCACCAATGATTTTATCCTTTCCTATTTTCTAGCCTTTGTTGGGACAAAATCCTGCAGATTCATGAGCAGGGACCCTACAGATCTCACCTAAAATAGTGAAATCTCCAAGGTGAGGAGAACTCAGGTAAAGTTTTATAACAGATGCATATTTATGAGCATGTATCACTTTTCAGGGATATTAGATGTAAGAACAGATGTAATGAACTAGTTAAGTTCAAGTGTAAGCCTGTCATTGCTGCAAGCTGGGAGTAAGTTGCAGCCAGCAGAGTTCAGTCTGCAAGTATTTGACATCCATATGCAATGTCAAATAATTTTCTAGGGCCAGATAGTCATGAATAAAAGTTCATAGATTAATTCTACAGTTTTCTCCGCTACGATTTTTAATGAGTTCTCTCACTTAGAGATTTACATAAAGCAGCCTGTTAAAAATTAAATTGAGATGCTTCCACCATAAATCTGAACATGTTGTAACATCAAACTCTGCTTGGGCAAAGTAAACTTTTAGAGGTTTTTTTTTAACAACATTTAGGTTTTTGCATTGGTTTTGGAATGCAATTTAATGAAAGTTTTTGATGCTGTAAAGGTTCTTTAGATACCTTGAAAAAAACTTTGCTTTCAGTCTACTGTAATGACTGTAATTGTATTTGCCCCTCAGCCCCTTCACTCCAGCATAAAACATTTAGTGGTGAGGGTGGTACAAGGTAGGCTGTGTACATTCACAGGTAAAACAGTCTTAATCCAATTAAGTCAGCTAATTGTGAGAGCACAACTTGGAGTAATGCTTGTCCTGTCACTGTAGAAAACTGCACCCAAGGGGAAAATGTTATGGGATTATCAGAGGTGACTCCTGACACAAGGAGTCCTGCCTGTTTTCTTTATTTCCACCTATGGAAGTTTCACCAACTCACCCTCTTGTAAATCGCTGGGCTGGCTTTGATGCATCCCTGCTTTGGATTACATTTCCAGCTGCTTTTCTTCTCTCATCCCACACACACTCCCAAATTACCCATCCTGACAGCTGTTTGCAGTGAGCCAGCATCACAGTTTTAATGAGCTGGTTTGTGAAATTTACTTTTTTTTTTTCTCCTCTGAAGACATATCAGGCATTGCAGACCTCTAATTAGTGGTACTTATAGTTAAAGTTCAATAGTCAAGTCTTTTGAGGCATTAAGAGATTATATTCTTTAATAGCTCTGAAATTAATGAAAAACATCATTTTTGCTTCTAACTTCTCAGCTTTATTGATATCAGGGTAGAATTTTGTGTCATGGAATGTGTGCATTATGTCTTCAAGAGGCTGTACTGGTGCGTTGGCATGTCATCAGAACAGGGAAAAAAGCTCTTGTCTATCAAAGAACAATGAAACCCAAAAAATTGAGTGAATCAAAATTAATGTGTGTGTGTGTTTGTTTCTGTCAGGGAGAACTTCTACTTTTTTATCCTTGGCTATGATCTTGCAATAGATCAAGTTGTCCCTTCTCTTTCATTTGACTGACAGCAGAGCCAACACTTGCTGAAACTTTTTTTTTCATTCCTCACGTTTCCTTTCACCTTTTTTTTTTTTTAACTTCATTTTTCTCTCTTCCTCTCCAGAGATCCATCACAGCAGCATGCAGCTCCCAAGTGTAATCTTTGATTTGTTTGGCAGTGTATGTCTAAATCAAAGAGAAGGGGCAGAAAAGTATCCTGACTGATGTGCAACCTTATAATGATTTTCTTCCATAATCCCTCACAGAGTGTCATTCAAGTAAAAGATAAATAATTACTTTAAAACAAGACCTCAGAGTTCTGCATGTCAAAAGCTCATTTCGTATCTCAGTTGCAAGAAATAGTCTATCTTGTCAAACAGTCAGTCAATTAAAGAAAAAACAAACAACCAAACAACAACTCAAAATCCATAACAATAAGGAGCCAAAAAACTTGAAACATTCCCTAACAAATCAGTGATCCCAGCTAGTCGGAGGAGTCATAAAAATTGATCCCCGACACCCCAAATATTCCTTTCTGTGATTAATGTGTTAGAGCAAAAGTCAATGAAGATTGCCTTGAGTTACTTTCCCACCAAATTAAGGGTATTGAGTTGTCAATACACCTCAGGCTTTACAGATCTTATCAGATGTAGCTAAAATCTGCAGTGTAAGAGCATTTTTCTTCCTACTGTAGTGTTCAATTGAAGAGCAATTTCAAGTGTTTGTTGTCATCAAAAACATTTAGCAAATTTTGGGCTCTTTTTTTTCAATGGAGCTGCTTATGTTTTGTAATTATGGAGTATATTTATTTATCTGTAAGGTTTGCAATTCTACTTCCAACATGTCTCTTTATAGATGTATCACTTTGCTTACCCTATTGCAGCATATTTTGTGATATTGAAAGAATAACTCCTCAGCCCTTGAGTGCAGCTCTCCCTGGTTTTAAGCCAGTGTGAAGGAAACCTCCCAGTGCCTCTGCATGAGCTACACTCCTGTGATAAACTTGTGGCAGAAGAAAAGGTGCCAACATGTGCATTTCTTCAAAGGTGAATTCATTTTTTCTTTCTCTTGACTTCTTCACAATTTTTTTCTGTACTTTTGGCTTTGGCCATGTACCCTGCTGGACAGCCTCAAGTGCCATATGAGAACATTTATTAGCTGAGCCATAAATCCCCAAATGTCCATTTCAGTCTGGAGACCCCCTTGGCACCCAAACTTTTATCTTCTAAGCTGTTTGACTTCTGTGAATAGCCAGCAGCACAGCCATCACACCTGAGCTAATGGCAGAAATTTCATGCCCTAGGACCCTTTTCTATGCTTTGAGAAGTTTGTTCTGCTGGACAAATTCAGAGTATTGCCTTTGCAATCCAGCAGTGACTTCAAAACCATAACCAGAGGAAATTAACCAGTCTCTAATTTTTGAACAACTTAACACATCTCCCATCTAGGAAATGAAAGACTTCCTTTCTTAAATATCACCTTATATTGCTTTCCTACCAGATAATCATCCTCATTAATCATTAGAATCACAGTTGTCTTCAATTCCCCTTTATTGTCTCTTTGGCTCTCTGAATCTTGGATATTTTTGTAGTATGGTGGCAATGAAGTGTTTCTTTTCCTCAGATTAGTGAACATCTGTCTGCAGAGAGCATCACACAGGAAGGGCAAAGCTATAAACTAGAACTGCTTGTGACCAAGGAAGATCAGGAATTGTACTTCTACTCTCAGGTAATTTTATCTTGGCATAATTGTAGGTTAGCAATAATGAGTTGCATTGTTATCCTATTGTCCTAAAACCCAGTCATCCTCCTCAAAATTTCATTTTGTGTAAGTTCTGCATGCAGGAATGCATTTCCTATATAGATTGTACAGACTGTAGCCCTGGATCAACATTTCAAACACATTTCTTTTGGAAGCACTTGTGCTGTTTGGGGTGTTGTGAATCTCCCTGTTAGCTGGAAGTCTCATTGTCTTTATTCACTTAGGAGAGAATTTTGGCCCTAAACTGAATTTATGGCCACAGAATCTGGCACTAGATTGCTCTGGCCTTTTATTTGCACACATTCACTGAAAATGCAATCAGAAACTCAGATTGCTGAGCTATGGACATGGCCATCATCTCTGCCAGACTTGATTGTGCTGTATTAAACAATTATGCAAGCATGAAAAAAATAGCCATAGAGACAATGGGGAAAGACCTCAAAGTACCAAATGAATGAAAGTTTATTTCATTCTCTTTTCTATTAGAATATTCAGAAATATTCTGTAGTACTTTATGGAATCATTAAATACATGCTTATTTTATGTCCCTATAACATATAACATTATACAGTAACATAATTATCAGTTATTATTAATTTTTTTGTGTATATGTGAGCTAGACTTTGCTGTTATTAGTAATTCAGCTGGTGTGTAAAATTATACAAGACTGAATAAAAATACAATCCAGCTTGTTGTAATGCTTTTTGTATTCAAATCATCCCAAAGTAGTATATAGAATGTGTTGTTGTTAGGTATCATTAAAGACCTTCCATTAACTAGGAAAAGCTGTTTGATGGCTTCAAAGATAATTGAGAAGAAGTTTCTGAACATAAGACTAAAAAAGAAAAGGCACTCTCAAACAAATTTATCCTATAGAGAAAAAGCTGGGGAGAGAACTGACTTCTGCCCTTTCTTGGTCAATAGATGCTATTAAATCTCTAAAATCATATTAAACAATATTTTAGGGAACTGACTTAAATCCACAAGGGGAATAAAAAAAGAATGAAGGCAGATATTTATTCTGAAATTTCATACTGTTGCAACTGCATTTCAGGGGCTGATGATGCACCATGAGCATGTTATTATTCACTTTGGTCAGACAGCAAGGGTTAAGATAGGAATATCATCCCAGGCATTAGCCATTAATCTGGGTATCTCATTGCTTTGCTAAGGTTTAGGTTATACAGATAATAACTCCAGGCCATATTCTGACACCTTTATTCATGCTGAATGGCATCTGAGGCAGCATCAGGTCCCACAAAAATCAGAGGGTTATTTACAGGGAAATGCATTAGTCAACGTAGCAGAATATTGTCCTTTGGCAACATCTGCAGATGGAATTGTGCTGTAAAACATTACTGCACCAGCCAGAGCAGGGTGTCATAATGGCTTTGTATACAAATTTGAAACAGATTCTGAGATAGTGACTCCTGATAATGTCATTTTTCTCTCTTTTTCAACGTGTGATTCCTTGCCACAGAGGTGTAATGACAGTACAACACTGATATTTTATCAAAGAATGACAGTCAAACCATGGATAGGAGTTATCAAAGTTATAACACTGAGACATGTTTGGGACTCAAAGTCAGGAAGAAATTCACTGTGTTGATCTTAAAAACTGTTTTAGTTTAATGTAGACTGCTTTGTGATTCTCTGTCTTCTTTTCATGGTTTTATTGCTTTATTCTGCAAACAAAATCACAGACAATTGTTTTAAAATGTATTTTAAACTTCTTTTGGAGGAAAATTAGACTGTTTTGAAGTCATTTCAGTCTACTTGAGTCTGTGTGATAGCCATAAAATTGAAAAATATTATTGTAAGTCTTGTAACAGTAATATTTGCAAATGGTAAGTCCCACTTTAATAACCCCAAAGAACTACACTTACAAGAAACTGGCTTTTGGGGAAATTAAAATAGCAGAGAAAAGATATGGCAAAAATTAGCAATGGAAAAACCTGCATTTCAAGAGACAACAGAAAGAACATTTTATTTGATTGAGTCAGATATCTGGTTTCAGCACGATGATAGTAGTTTGTGTAATCAAAATCCCTCACATCAACAGCTAATAGAAAATAACCAAATGTTATTGTGTACTTCCTGATAGCACAAAAATGAGTTCACACCAAGTACTCTTGCCAGCAGATGATCAATTTTGACTTCAAGAACAGAAGCTCCAGGAGAACCTTGGGCCTGACTTCAGGCATCTCTGCCATTTGGATCTCATGGTGCTACATCTGTGCCTTCAGCAAGATTTCTGAGGGAGAGACAGGTACCTGTGCATGTGAGAGCATCCCAGGATGTCTTATAAGGTACTGAAGGAAATTGTGACAGTGTTCACAGGGGTCTTAGGATGAGGGAAGAGACAAGGATCTGACTCCATGTTTCAGAAGGCTTGATTTA
>JAWWMS010000001.1:5742454-5754588 GCA_035048045.1 Chlorospingus semifuscus | reverse complement strand
TGTTCCTGAGGCCTCTCAGCTTCTCAGGAGGAAAAATCCTAAGGAAAGGATTTTTCATAAAAGTTGTCTGCGACAGGAAATGAAGTAGAAAAAGCCCTGCACTGCTGCCTGTGTCTTTCAGAGGTTTCCAGCACTGCAAACACCATGGAGAGGAGCTGATCAGATGTTGGTGGGAGCTGCTCTGTTCTCCCAGGCAAGACTTGGTCCTGTAGTGCTGTACAGCACATTATCAAGCTGCCAAGGTCAGTGGTTAGTCCCTACATTGTCACTTTTTTTAGTGGTTAATCCCTACATTGTCACTTTTGTTAACACGGGACATAGAGCTTATATTGCTTGTCGAAGCTGGGAAAACCTTTCTGGAGCCTTTCCAATGTTTTTGACCCAAGAGGTCAGACCTCTTTCGTGAGAGTGTTGAACCCTGTAAAGATCTGTGGGCTCCTGATGGAGCTGGACAGAAGTTCACAGCCCAGAAAGTGAGGTATTTGAACAGTGCCTCTGTATGGAGTAAAAATGTGTTCATGCTTTCAGGAGAGGTATAGTGGGCATGGGGATTTATCAAGCATGCTGGGGAGAGTCATCAGGCACTGAAACACTCCAGAGGACATCTCCCTCCCACTCAGACCAGAAAATCTGGGTTTTGATCAGGTGTTTCAGGAGCATTGCTTTTTCCCATGCTGAGAACTCCTGCACCACTTAGTGCATCAGTCATGGACAAAATGAATGTGGCCGTAAAACGTGATCTCACCCACACCTTCCTCCATCAGACAGTTCACCCAGCAGAACCTCCCATGGTTCACCTCCCTGGTTTCCTCATTCTTTTAAGGGAAACTGTTAGATGATTCTCAGAATGTGTATGTGCTCCTTTGCTGTGCTGACATTATGCTGTCAGCCTCTGTCCTTGTCTTTTGCTGTTACCCAACAACTGCTGTCTCCTCTGAAGGTCTTTTGTGCTTTCTGTCTCTATTGCTGTCTTCCTTTCCTTGTATCCTCTCAAAAAATTGCTCATCTAGCATATGAAAATGAGATTTTTCAGAAGTTAAAACTTAGACAAGTTTTGTTGTGAATCTTTGTCATGGAATAGCACTAAAGTGTCCATTACGTGGAGGTGACTGCCTCTCCTGTCCCACTCTGTGCCATCTGCTGCTGCTGTCACTTTGCCAAGTTTCTGCAGAGCAAATATAAGTTAGAGCTTTGCAACCCAACTGTAGGAAAGTCTTATCCAGCCCCTCAAAACAGCTAAAACAATTTGTCTGAAAATCCCCTCTCCCTTATCCCAAAGATGAAATTCCACATATCAAAAATTAGTCCAAAGGAGACGCAAGTCGTTTGGAAAGTTTCATGCTAAGTGACAGGATAATGACAACATCCAAAAATGAGAAATGTTGTGCAGCTTGAAGATTGCTGAAACTAAAGGCAGAACTTTTAATTAGAATCCAGATAGTGAAAGCAGCACAGCTACTGATACCAGGGCTAAAATCTGCTCTTGGATAACTATTTTGTAAGGAGTTCCTATCAACTTCCAGCAGAAACATTTGCACAGATCCTGCTATGAATTTCAGCCTGGATTTTCAGGAAGTCATGTTTGGTTTTGATGCTGGTATCATTATCAGTTAAAGCTGAAACAATTTCTGTCATTTTCTATTCCATGCTATGAGGAGAAGATAGCAGCAGCATGTTAGGATGGTAAAAAAGATGAAAAGTTTTAAGTATAATTACTTTAAAATATAATCAGATTATTGGGCATTATAATACTTCATGGCATGCACAGTGCCACAGATGGAAATTTTAATTTTTACTATTGATAAATTATTACTTTATTACTTCCTTGAAATTTTTGATTCTCCTCATGGGAGAGTTCCATGGAAACAAATGTGAAGTCAGCAGAGTTGAAATGTGCAGTGTGGGTGGTGAAATGGCCAAGGTCATCACTTTGTTCTGGGTTTAGTGGTTGTAGACAATTGTCTTTGATTTATTAAAAGTAAAGAATGCACATTAAAATAATTGAGACCCCAGTAAGTACAAGTAACAAAAGAGAGGACTTCCTTTGGTAGACACAGAGGTACAAATACAATATTAATGCTCAGTATAGGTAAAGTAATAAATTGTCTGCTAAATAAATCTGACTGCATTGGGAATCTGAGCCTTTCCAGGAATTGATACTAATGCCTAATCAATTTGTGTTCTATACATAATATGAGTAATAGGAGAGAAAAGCAAATTGAACACTTCTATTGTGGCCTAGTAATTAAATTCTGTGTCTTAGGACATTGTCCCACAACAAAAGTATTTTCAAATAAATGAGTGGCCTGTAAGTGCAGCTTTAATAACATTGGCTTAGCTACATTCCAGCCTACCACTATATACCTGTGCTTTTAAAATTTGAGGCAATGTTTCTAGTTAATCCTCTTTAACACAATTGGAATTTCTAAAACATTTGCTCTGAGATTCTGCATTAAAGTTTAGTTGTTGAACTTTTGTCTGGCAATCAAAGAACCACTGCATCATATTGATTGCTGCTGCCAAGTGCCTCTCAGTCCTTAGGACTGAGCAATTTTCTTGGGGAATTGGAGCTAACTAGGGCTAGAACCAGCTCACCCCTGTCTCAGTCTCTGGCTGTTTGCAAAAGAAACTTCTCCAGTGACTTGACGTCTTTGATCTGCAGACTGCTCCTCACAGCAAGCAATAATTTGAGGGTTAATCTGCCTTGTCTTCTGCCTCTCTTTAGGATGATCTCCAAATTCAGCTCACAGATTTAAGCCTAAGACTTCTCTGACTGCAAGGCTATTCCACAATCTTAACCCTACTTTTACTCCTTTATTCTTCTGACAGATCTGCAGTGATTTGATTATAGGACTTTTTAACAGGACCATCTCCATCCTGAGTGTAGTCCTATATGCTGTGATTTTGTAAATACCTGTGATGATCTTTGTCTAAGGAGATGAGAGGTACCTGCTCTCATCAGAGCAGAAGAGCTTATGCACTTTAAAAATCTGATCACTTTTTTGCTACAACATTTCCCCCAATAAAACACATCCCCTCTCTTACAAGACCCTGCCAAGTTATTCTGGGCAAAATAAGTTTCTGCAGTAGGACTTGCTCCTCTGATCATCAGTGTCAGAGAGCAGAGTGGCTAGCAAGGAGAAGTTGTATTCTCTACAATGCAGAGGCCAATTTAATCTTATGAGGTGCAGGCGTCAATCTTAAGATGCCCCGCTGAAAGCAGTAATAGCAATTTAGTCAACAGAAGAAACAAACATATTTATGAAGTCCTGGCCCCATTGAAGTCAATGGCAAAACTTCTATTAACTTCAGAGTATTCTCTTTTCAAATACTGTGAAGTACAGAAAAATGGGCCCTGAGAAATAGCTGCAGCACCCAGACACAAAAGGCCAGCTGCTCCATTCCCCTTTAAGGGCAGTTTCTTTTATCAGTCAGCTCCTGCCATCAACGTTCCCATTTGGAACTGTGCCTAAGATCACAGGTAACATTACAAATGATGTGATGTTTTCCTTCTGTTAAAGCTGTCTGCTTTTGAACTGCCTGCCTGCACAGCCTGAACCAGCCTAGGACAGAATAAAGGAAATGCTCCCAAAGGTAAGCCCCAGTCTGCAGCGTTGGTGTGAAATAGGGATTGATTCCTTCCGTGCACATCACCATCACTGCACATTATCCTTGCTGTCCTTTGAGGCCAAGCCTCGTAGCTCATGGGGCAAAGGGTTGCAAGCAGCACAGGGTCAGCCCAGCTGAATCCCTGCTCTTGAGCAGTGCTGCAAATAGCACTTTTGCTGGAGTTTTGTTTGGTTGGTTTGTTTGTATGTTTTATTTTTCTTTGCGGCTTGTTATTTTTAAATATCGTATATGTGCTTGATCTCTTCTTCTTTTAAATAAACAGCAGTGGCACTTGGGAAGTCAAGAGGGAGAACAAAGTTTGTTAGCACTAAAGCCTTTATTTTTGTCATCCTGTCAGCTCTACTACATGACAGGGGATAAGGTTTAGATGAAACAGCAGGACTGATCCTACATCAAAATAAGGAATGAGCCCTTCTGCTTAAAACTGTGCTCATATGAATGCAACCATTGAATGGTAAGTGGATCTTTGAAGCTGAAAGCTTAAAAATAAGATTTCAGGCATTTAAAAATACACACACACACATGTGAATCTTTCTGAGAATTTGACACTTTATTCCTACTGCATTGTTGGTGACAACTGGATGGCCAACCAAGCGCTCCAAGCGCAAACAACCAAAACAGTAAATCCATAAATAACTATGTCAAGCAGTGCAGAGAGGACTTGGGAGTTCTCTTCAGACATCTCTAGTAGTTTAAAAACAAACAAACAATCAAAAACCCAAAAAGACTTCCCCTACCTGCTATTGAGAATCAAAAAGAAGGATACATAAATCAGTGAAAACTCATTGCAAATATCTGAGCGAAATTTTGTAAGAACTTTTTGGCCATGGGTGCTGATTATTCAGTGACTTTGCTTAGAAGCTTCTTGTTGCATTTGGATTGTTTATATATTTAGTGCAAGATGTTTTCATACAAACCTTCCTTTTTATGGTTGGCTGAGTCCTTTTTTAAAAGAGTATAGCATGGCAGTAAAGCAATAGATGTGGTATTTACAATAAGCTCTACAATGAGGCAAATCTAAGTGTTTTGATCAAAGGCATGGCTGAAGTGATAAGAAGCCAGTGTTCCCATAATATCCAGTATAGGGTTTAATATCTTTGTATCAGTTCTTTATCTCTGAACACAAAAACAAAGAGGAGCTAGGTGATCAACTCTGGTTTTAATATCACAGAAAAGAGGCTGTATTTATCTGTAGGAGCTCTGCAAGGTTTGTTGCTGTTATCCCAAAGGCCAACACTAGTGCCACTATTGCCATACCTGCTCTGTTAATACTCAGTCACCCTCAGCCATTGCCACAGTGCTCCATGAAAGAGGGAAAGAAATTGGAGTTGTGCAGACAGGATGCAGGCAGAGGATGGAGAAGACAACAGAGGGGTAGAAAAGCCACGTCACCTTTCAGCCAAAAATGCTTGGGATGGCATAAAGCCATGCCTACAAACACAAAAAAAACCCACTCCCCAAAAAAGAGAGACACTAGAAGGAGCAGGGTCAGGTGAAAGTTGGATGAATTGAAAGGATCCCAAAAATTAGAAGATATTGTTCCATTGTTGAAGTTTCCATTCTCATATCTGTTTTTTTCCCTGTTGCACTAGACTGGTCACTGACTGACAATGTGATTAGGCTTTTGGTCTTTTGATTTCACAGCAGAGAATGCAAAGTTATTTCAGTGCTTCTCATTTCCCACCTCACTCACTTCATATCTTTACAAGTTTAGGATTGTTTTGCTTTCTTCCCTTCTTTATCATACCTTTCTCCATTTACAATACTTTGCATACTGCAGTTCTGTGCCCCACTGATGTGCAATCTGCAATAATATACAATTAGGTGACTTTTTACTCCCTTTTTTGGTAGTAAGATATCTGTCTTATGATGATTTTTGTCTACTGCCACTGCAAGCATCCATGTTTAAAAGCTATATCTTTTTGTAATAAGAAGAAATAACTGAAATCAGATTCAAAATCAGGACATGTTAGATACAACTGGGTGTCTTCCATTCCTTACAAGTTTTATCCATCTTTACCATGGTTCAAGAGATTTTGCTTCACTATGATTCTTCATTATGATTCTGTAGATCAAAATTATTTAAACTTCAAACTGGAAAAGAAATAAAGAAGAAAGAAATTACCTAAAATGAGAATTCATCTCTTTTTCCAAAAGATTGTTTTATGTACAACTCCCAGCAATTTTTCACTGTGCCTCATTGCACTTTCATGTCTTTATAGCATTATTACTTGACTTTTTTTATTGAAATTTTTGATACAGCGTAAAGACAAGACAAGTAAAGCCCAAGGGACAAAGCATTTTATTTATGTGTGCTTCTCTTATGTGTGACAATAAACAAACACACACAAAAAAAGCAAATATATTTCTCCACCAGATGTATGAAAGTAAACACAGATGAGGAAGTTTCAAAGGAGAACAGCATTAATGGCAAGTTAAACATAACCAAACCATCAAAGGAATCTCTGGTGCAGTATTTCTTTAACAAGAATAGTGAAGAACTTGCTACAAGGAAAAAACCACCCAACTTCTTGTCACAGTGAAATGATGACAGAGCCTGCAGAGCATGCTAAAAGGAGCAAACTAAACATGGTAATTAGACTTTTTGCTTGTCAGTGCAGCCTCTGAAGACTTAAGCAGGCTGAGCTGAAATATCAAACCAGAGGAGGAATTGCCTGCAACAGTTATAATGGCAGAATGTCATTGGAACATGTTCAGGTTTTAAGTTTTTGTGGGGTTTTTTCCTATTTTTTACCACAGTCCAAAGAGTTTACCTCTGTCCCCCACTGCCAGTGTTTTGGGACTTTCTGTCTCTGTGAAGTGTGGTTTGCTCTCCAAGAGTGGCACACACAAGCACAGCTCCCCATGCTGGGCACTGCCATGTGGAAATGCCATCACTGCTGCTTCCAACCAGAGCAAACTGCTCATTGCACACCTCTAAACAAGTGGACTGTGTTTCACTGCCATAAGGAATTCTGCTCAACTTTGTATTCCACTGGAATAATTCCCATGGCATGGTCAGAGAGGTGACACCAAGTTTCTCACCTATGTTTCCAGTTTATGGATCAAACCAAGGAGCCATTGTAGCTTGCACCAACATACCCAAACTGGATCTTGAAAGTTCATTTATTCTGAGAGTCACTTCCCATTTTCTGGTCATGGTGACAACGTCACAGAGGCAGCTGCCCTCTGGTTGGAGTGAATCCCAAAGTGTTCAGTGGCAGCATCGATGCTTACCCTGGGCCACGCACAGGTGCCCTGTGTATAGAGGAGCCCTTCAGCTGCTTGCAATGAACTCTGGTAATTTGAGCCATGAATTGCAGGAATGCTGAAAATATCTCTTCAATTCACAGGTTCCTTGCTGCCAAGAGGATTTATTATGTCAATGACTCATTCTGCGCCCTACACTGGTGAGTAGCTGATGTTTCTGCAGCAGCCTCAGAGCTGTGACAGAGTGACTCCCACAGTGCTGAAACCCTGGGTCCAGAGGGGTACTGGTGCTCCTGCTCTGTATTTGCTGAGAATTTAGGTGATCAAGTAATTTTTAAATATGTTTCTCATCCTCTGCTGTCCCTGATATTCTTTCTCACCCAAATCTATTAATAATGGAGGTTTTGTCCAGTTAGAGGGGGTTTTGCCTGGTTTTCTCTCAGTGTTTCTCTGGGATCCCCCATGATATCAGCAGCTTTTTGGCATTTCACCATTAGCAGCCATTTCAGCCTCATTCCTTGGAAGCCCTGGGGATGCAGCCCTGTGGCCTCCTCTCATCCTTCCTGCCAGGCTTGCTCAGGTCTCTCAGCCATCCTTTATTGGACAGCAAAAATCGAGTGGAATCAAAGCTTTGTAGGAACAAATTGGCCCTGCTTTGTATTTCATGAGGTCCATTTATTCCTTCACACACGTCTCTCTTCTGACTCCTCACCCAACCACTTCACTTCCTTTTTTTCCTATTCCCTTCTGTTATTGTAGCACCCCACAGTGCTCTTCTTCCTCAACATAGATTTTCACACACATTTGTGTCACTTCATCCAACTCTCTCAGGTCATGCTGACCTACGAAAACAACTCCTGTTCCCTTTCCAGGAACTTTTGCCAGAGAGATCTGAAGAACTTCCCCCCCTTGACTTTAAATTGGTTTTGCATGTCTTGTTTTTCAGTGAAAAACTTGGAGAAACAGATGAAAATAAGAAGCATTAACATTAAGAGATTTTACTGCTGTGGTACTGGTCATAGAAATCTTGAGATTAGTTCTCAGACTACAGACTGCAAGTCACTGCTTTACTCTTTAGAAAATTAAAGTATGAATAAATGCAGCAATCCATCAAAGCATAGTCAAGTATAAACTAAAGGCCACAATTATAGCAGAGTGAATTGTTTTTTCTGTCTCATCACATCTGTCACACTCAAGAAGTTCATGAATTCTGAAGAAGTCTTCTCATTTAAAATAGAGGGAATATCTCCTAGATGCTGAGATATTACTTTTAAGGACAGCTTATATGGGAACTTCTGTACATGTACAATGAAATATATATATATATATATATATATGTATATATATGTATATATCTCTTTCATATTTTGGAATTAGCCAAATCTGAAAAATTAAATAAAAGATGTTTATACAAGATCAAGGTATGTGGTCATGCCGCCAGCTGCTTTTCTTGGGGATTACAGTAATGCACCACTACAAATTTGCAACTGCTGCTTCTGATTTCTTCTGCCTTGATATAATCAATCTGAATTCCTGGTCTCACCCAGTGCTGCCACAGAGATGACTCATGGAAACAGAGCAAAATGCAACAGATCCTGCCCCAGTGCTGATGGCTGTGACATGGTGTCTCCACTACAAGGTCAGTCAGTTAAGAGCTGAGTGCCCCTAACCTTCCCCTTGCTTGTAAATTTAATTGCTTTGGTTGTTAGCTAATGTCCTGAAGAAAAAATAATGGAAAGGATGCAACCAGCTGATTTATATTTATTTATTCTGTATTTGAATGTTTTACCGATTAAGGAAGTCATAGCCTGAAATGGTGAGTGCTGCTCCAACAGGAATATTTGCAGTGCTGGCTCACCAGATTAGCTGAGTGAAATATTGCATTTCCAGTGGGTTGTCTATGCATGTCCTAATTCAAGAATGCACCAAACATTGCTGTTTGGTGCATTCTGGAATTAGACTGCCCATACTTTTGGATTCTTGAATTAGACTGCCCATATATTTGGATGCTACTTATGTTTACATTTAAGCATGCTGTCCAGTGATGAGATGAGTTCCTAAAAACCTCCCTCATAAACAAAGCAGAGATTGAGAAGCTTTAAAATTCAAATTACGGGATTCACATGGATTCAGTTGCACTGGTGTGAAACTGTGTGGTTATGCATACTTTTTCTGCCTCCTATGCAGGTGGGCAGGAGGGCAAGGGAAGCACTGAGACTGTGATTTTTAAACAGTTAGATTTAGTCTTTGAGGTTTATCTGATTTTCTTAAAATTACCAAAAAAAAAGAAAAAAATAGCGTGTGCTATTCCCTTCCCAATTTATTTAGTCCCTTGCAGTGAAACCAAGCACTAAGATAGGTCTGGCCTGAAAATTGAACAATGAGATTATTTAAATGCAACAGGAGATGGTCCAGAACTGTGTATTGGCTTTGTTTGCAAAATTTTTTCTGTTGTGATGTTCACTTTGTTGAATAGTCTTGTACCTAGGCAGGAATGTTACTGCCTTGACAATCACTGGGGCCAAGTTCCCAGAAACCTCTTCCAGCCACTTTCTGCAAGCTTGACTAAATGAAAATGTCGGTCACTTTAGTGACAGTGTCAGGAAATTTAAAAAAAGTCACCCCAGAGACACCCTAGTAGAGAGGAACTAATTAGCAGTGGGAAATGGGAGTAAGAACAATTTTCTTTTCTCAGGGAAGACATTAGGTTTTTGTTTTTCACTTGGATATTAGTGCCATAAAGCCTTGATATGTTAATTTATTGGATGTGAGTGTGCTTAGGCTCCGTGATGAAGCTGTTTTGACACTGGATGATGGGGATGTTTTGATAGTGCATTTCTGAGGTTGTGCTGTTTTGACACAAAAGGCTTTGACAAGATATTTGTAAGGTCACTGTGACCTACCACTGCTGTTATGTGGAAGTGATGGAAATGTAAATGCTCTGATGTCTAATCAATGGAATGAAGCACTGTGGGATATATGCAGATTGAGATGTAAATCAGGTAGTTTGGGTTATAAATGAGCATGTTAGAAAAATGCTTCATGGGAGCCTACTTGGCCATCTTGGTTTTCCAGTCCGATGGGTAGAGGAATATTTAACTTAAAAAACCTTATGAGGCCTTGTGGTGGCTTTCTACTACTTAACAGGGGCTTACAGCAAAGATGGGGAAGGATGGTTTATCAGGAAGTCTGCTGATTTCCTGATAAACCATCAGGAGGTCAGAGGGAAAAGAGGTAGCAGTTTAAATTGAAATAGGTAGATTTAGATAAGATATTATAAAGAATTTTTTTACTGTGATGATGATGAAAGGAGAAATTTTTTTTACTGTGAGGCACTGGAACAGATTGACCAAAGAAGTTGTGATTGCTCCATCCCTGGAAGTGTCCAAGGCCAGGCTGGATGGAGCTTTGAGCAACCTGGTCTGGTGGAAGGTGCCCCCGAATACTCTCTAAGGCTCCCTCTAGCCCAAAATTTTCCTTGATTCTATGATAGCAAGAAAGAAATGTTTGGCTTTTCATAGCTGCCTCTTTCCACTGATTAAGACAGAAAAAAAAAAAAAAAAGTACATTTTTATTTCCATTTAAGAAAACTCGTGGCTGTAATAACCTAATAGCAAATTTGAATTGAAAAAAGCAACCAACTTTAACTGGGCCATAATCTCAGCCTAATTTCTGGTCATCCCCCAGTGGGAAAGCTGCTTTAGTGATGTGGAACCCACATCACAAAATTCATTTTCTCTCTCGCAGAGAAGAGGCTGCTGCCACTTCTGCTCCTGGGACGGCACCTGGATGAAGCAGGCAGAGCCAGCAATGCCAACTGCAGGGCTGGCAGAGCAGAGCCAACCCCTGGTGAAAGGAGGCTGCCCTGGGCTCTGGGAGGCTGCTTGTGGCTGTCTTTTCTTTTACTGTTTTGTCTGGCCAGGCCAGACAATGGTTGGAGAATTAACAAGGGACAGCCTCACAAACAGAGCAGCCTGTTGTACTGTTTATTATGGGATTTAATGCCCTAACAGGAGATGGATCAATATCATAGCAGGAGAGGTAAGGAATCCAAGAATAGTCACAGAAGGTGAAAAGGGAGAAGAGGCTAGAAGAGGAATGAAGAAAGGTTCCTCCTTTCCTTCAGAAATAATATTATTCCTTTTTATGTTTTGTCTTTTCGATTTGGCCTGTGTGCCTGTATATATTTGGGATTTGCTGGAGAGCTTTTGCCAGTGTTCTTTTTTTGTTTGTTTTGGTTTTTGTTTTTTTTTTTTTTAATTTTTGTAATCATGTGTCTGCTTTATTGCTCTAAAACCTGCCAGAACTTGATGTCAGAGCATTGCTGCCTGAAGAGCTTGTCCTGGCCTCTATTTCCAATCCTGTACAATCTCAGTTTAATCACTATGGCAGTCAGCTCAGAAAGTGCCTGTAGGTGCAAAACATCACTGTAACATGATGCAGTTGATTTTACTTCAGCATGGCCTTGAGACAAGCCACACTGGCCCATGGAACGTGTGTAGTAGCTCCTCTTTCTCTGCACCAATTCACACACATTGGGAGATATAAAACTGCCCTCTCTGAAAACAGTTTCAGAAAATGTACAATAAGCCACCATTTTTAGAAGATAAGAGCAAATATTAAACAGATTGTAAACAAGGCAGCCTGACAGAGAAACTTAAGATGGATATCCCATTAAGCAAACACATCATTCCTTGCTCCTTTCTATGCCCTTTCACCAATCTTATCACTTCCATCAATCTTCAACCACTCTAATCATCCCTTTCCAGCCTCTGCAACCTGCCAAGAGTTTAAAAATCCCTTCTCTGGCTTTGTGGTTTCATTTCTCTTCTCTTTGCTCCCAGCAGCACAAATAAGTGATTTCCCAACCATTGGGAAGGGAGAGCGGAGGGAAAAAAGACTTAACCTACCTCATCTAATCAGAAGCTCCTAGCAGATGGAGGGAAACTGCTCCCTGAGCCCAGCAAGGAACTGAGCCAGGGCTCTTCCCTCATCACCAACTGCTGCCAGCTAAACATCTGAATTTCCTCTCTCCTGGAAGCTTGTGAAAGCTCCAATCCAAGAAATGGCACCTCATTCTCTCCTCTTCCCTCCCTCATGCCTTCTCCTTCTCCCCCAGCACATGGTGTTACACCCTTCCAGACAGATGAGTTTCAACATTGTGACAATGTCTCAGTCACCATTTTCCACCCACTGTGAAATGGGTGGGAAAAACAGCCAAAAAAATATCAAAACAAAACAAACTCCACAGAAAAAAAAAAAAAAAAAAAAAAAAAAAAGAAAACCAACAAAAC